>JAQFVV010012439.1:0-1200000 GCA_028023455.1 Epiperipatus broadwayi | reverse complement strand
CTGTGCAACAAATTTTGAGGAAATTCGGGAAAGGCAGAAAAAAATAAACTTTACATAAAGTGATTATCATTCACAACTGCACACACAATGGTGTTGATTACCTACCTTTTAATATAGAAATAATCGTAATTAAAATATATGCATATTTTTAGTGTAGGATTTTAAAAAATCTAAAGGAATTTTTATAACTTTGCAGGTATTGAATAAAAAAATATCCCTTAGCTGCTATAAAGTGTTTAAATCTGATATTGGTTCTGTAAATAATTATTTTGATTTGAGCAGAATTGAAATTCTTTTACAATGGAAGATTTTTTTACCTTAAACTAATTATTAGGCTTATTTATCCCCAGCAGCCTTCAAAATTTCCAAGAAAGTGTATCATCTTTTGAAAAAAAAAAAAATTCAGAAATTGAAAGTAAAATTTTAGAGGACATAATAAGTTCATCTTTCACTTGGCAAACGAAACTTTTTGTGTACAAACAAAGAAAATTTTGAAATGCCAATTTTGAATTTTTATGATAAATATAGCTCTTATTTAGAAATATGAGAAAATAGTATTGAAGATACAGAACAGCAATTTAAGCTTTTGTGACTAGATGTAAATACTAGTAATACTCAAAAGAAATAACCATTCATCATCATGAATGATCAAAATAAATCAATACAATAAATCAACAGTCCATATTGTGGTTGGATTTGAAATGGGTCTACTGTAGATCAGGCCAACTATTTAGTCTTTGCCAGCTCAGGCAATTATTTAAATATTAATTTGGATGTACAAACTTAAGTGCTAATCCATAAGAATATAGAACCATGAAACAATAATTCTGGGATGTTAAAACATGCTGATCATCATAAATGCTCTGGCCACTAAGTGTTATTAATGTTCTGGCCAACTATAAACTTAATTTCTAATAGACTACACTCAATCAGGATATATCAACTGGATGCCACCTGCACTAATATACATCCCCACTCATATAATCAGACCATTATGCATAAATCTAGTTCAGAGAACATAAGCTCTTACTGTATTATGATGAAGAGATGATGCAATACATATACTATAAAAACCATTTAGAATTCAGTGACTGGAATAATTTTAACAATTGAATACAAGTTTATTAACAACAATAAAAAAATGAAGTTAAGGTCTTTAGAATATGGCTAAGCCTTCTGATTTTGATTAATATACAAAATTAAGTTCTTACATTGTGATTTACATATATGTTCATATAAAACACATATATATCTGCACACAGACATGCTGCATAATTTCTGGATATATTTGAATAGTCATAATTATAAAAATTTTAAATTGCATAAAAATACTGTAAATGATTAAAATTTACCTATACATGTTTGTCTGATATGCATTGGTGTATGCACACAGACATATGGCATTATAATTTCTAGACATTTGAATTGACATATATACACAAAATGTAATTAAAAATTTATATGTGTATGTGCACATTGACATTTACATCATATTTTAATTTAACACAATAATAAAAGTTATTCAAAATATACTTTCCATAAATAATTCCTTGGTTAAAATACATTAAGATTATATAAAATTCCAACACATATATATGTAACATATAAAAATTGGATCAGTTATTAAACAAGTTTCCTTTTAAAAAAATACTATCAATTTCTTTTTAAAAAAAATCAGCCTTTAACAGATTGTTAATTAATTATTACAATTTTAGAAGAATATAGAATCATCTATTGTTTACTGTTTTATTTTTTTTTTAATTTAAGCAAAATTATTTGCTGATATTTTTAAAATGTCATTTTTAGGGAATTACTAAAAACAATTTCTTCAATAATATATAAAAATCATCTGTGGATTGCTACTTTCTTTTAGACACATAACTCAATCAAATTGTTTGCTTTATTTTAAGTTATAGGTTAATATGTCAGTTTAAGGAACTATAAAAAGCACTATATACAAGCAATATGATCTGTTTATCTGTGATTCCTTGTGGGTATAGATATACAGAAGCATATGTATAACAACTTTTTCATCAAGCTGACAAACTATGGGCAAGCTGGTAGACTGGCTTGTCATCATTGGGATAGGTGTAATCAGGTATGTTGGCATTCAATCAATTCCCTTCTGTCTGGGAGTTGATAAGCTTCAGGCCAGCAAGCTGTCTTCTTAGAACACATTTGTGGCCATGAATTTCAATACAAAGAAATGCGTTATTTTCCTCCATGTGAATTCAAACTTCACCACTGTGAATGGTAGAGCAGCTGCTGCCTTGCATTCTTACATCTTCATGGTAGTTTTCTGTATAACTGGGCTAGCCATCTCTTTTGTCCAGCTATAATTACTGCCAACTACAGCAAACTGCAACAAAATATAACCAATTATCTCCTAATCTTTTCCTCTAACCCTTTTATAATCTTGGATTGGGTGGTGGTATACACTAATTAAAATTGTTTTTTATCTTGATTAAAAGCAATTTTATTCTTTTCAAATCACTTTTAATTACAAGATACTTTTAGAATTTTATTAATGTGTAATCCACATGTTTTTAATTAGTTAGTGAAATGTATGCAAACATTAATTAAAAGATCCCCAAAACAAACCATGCTTATTCTTAAATTCAAAATCAGAATTCAATAAAAATATTTAGACCTTTTAAAATGTTTATTTATAATAAAATTTTATTTTAAATCCAAAATTATTTAATATTCTACTAGGATTATTTTATTCCAGGAAATATAGAAAAATATTTACCAAATTTTTGTTTATTTCTATTTCTCCTTTCAACTTTATATATATTTATGCACACACCCTATGTGATTGCATGCCATATAACATATATGGTTACATAACCCCTTCTGGGAAAAAAGGAAAATAGAAATGAAACACCTATCTAACAATATTTTGCATAATACCCTATAATCAAAACAAAGTTCATATTCAAACTATATATTCATCAATTTTTTAGAGAACTGACAGACACCTGTTAACAGAATGAATGGTGACTTGCAATTCTGAGATAGATAAAAAATTCAGCCATTGGACTATAAGTATACAATGCACCATGAATACTAAGAGAGCTATGACAATTGACATACTATAAGCTACTACAATCCATGATAAGGTAATGCAAAAATATTTGCAAAGCCCTACTTCCTTGGAGGGCCTGGAAAAATATACAACTATGTCCTGCTTTATTGAGTCTTATGGGCTGGAAAATATAGAACTATGTTTTGCTCTTTTTCTTGGCAACTTAGAGGCTGGAATAATGGCAGGACTATGTTAACTGCTCTATGATAAACAATATGAAATCAGAAAATGAGTTGGAGCAAATAGCCAAGATAGAACACCTCATGGAATTGCATGAAAATATTGCATACTCAAACCAATGACAAAAAACTGAAAATACAATTAAACAAACTTCAACAATCAAACACCCAATCTAACCTCCAAAATCATAGATTTTCTATTTTACTCTAAATATGAATCCTTGTAAACACACATGAAAACAACTACTTTATAATGTAAAATCATCAATAACTCTTGCTACATATTTCACAGTAATTTTTAAAATTAGTTCTGAATAAAATGTATACTTTTTTTTCTTTCTCAGTTGTGGTTGAGATCAAGTTGAATGCTAATTTTGTAGTGATGATCACCAATATGTCATCATCATCAGCCCTAAGTTGGACAACCATTTATAATGATTGCCATTGGTACATGATCACCATTGACCATCATCTGGGTAGCCATTTATAACTGGATATGGATATCAGGATGGTCATCCCTGTGGTGATGGCAAATCTTCCCCAAATAAAGAAAATATAAAATTTACAAAAAAGTAATTTTTACTATTTAAGTATAATTTATAAAGTAATGTTTAAGCATGAAAAAATTTATAAGAAATTTTATATATTAAAGAGAGCATAAGCTCTCAGTGAGATCAGCCCAATTATTTTAAAAACAATAAACTACTACTGTTTTTATATCCAATCTTTTTTTTATATATTAGTGTGACAAAAACACATTAATTAAAAACTTTTTTATCTCTGTAATCCCTTTGAAAGCAAGTTTGACAGTTTTATCAAAGTTTTTTAAAAATAGATAATAGAAATGTATATAAGCATTAATTAAAAGATTTCAAAAATAAACCATGCCTGTTTTTAAATTCAAAATCAGAATTCAATAAAAATATTATTTAGATCTTTTTAAATGTTTATTTATAATAAAATTTTATTTTAAATCCAAAATTATTTAACATTTTACTAGGATTCTTTGATTTCAGGAAATGTAGAAAAATATCTACCATATTTTTTCTGTGTTTATTTCTACTTTTCCTTTCAACTTTATATATATATGCACACACAATGTGCTTAAACTATTAATGTGACATTGAAAACATAGGGTGCAAACAAATTGCATCTCATTTTATTCTACATGAAAGATGCACTCAGCACATACGAATATATGTTATAATTAATGCTTTAGTGCTAAAAATATATATAATCAATCACATTAATAAATTTTACAATGCATTCCCCATTTACTCCAAATATATGTATAAGATTACTAATTATCATTCAGTGCAAAAATATAGTCGGTCTTTGCCTAAAGTTTTGTGATAATGGTATTTTAGCTGTGATAATATGTAGGACTATTTTTCAAGCACAAACAACTGTTAGTAATAACACACAAATAGACAACACAGATTAATAGATTACACCAATTTCAAGTGGTATACTCTACTCTTCTTCAGATGTTGCTGGCCTGACCAGTAAAAATACTAGCATATGAGTCAAATTTATGTCTTTAGATTCTTGAATATCAAATTTTAAGGCAATGCTCTAACCAACTGAGCAATTAGAGAATTGACGTAAAATTTATTATTCAGGAATCTAAAGGTGTAATTTCTCAGTTGGTCAAAGCATTGCCTTAAAATTTGATATTCAAGAATCTAAAGGCATAAGTTTGACTTCTCTGCTAATATTGTTATTGGTCAGTTCAACAACACTTAAAGAAGAACGGGGAATAATACCACTCGAAACATTGTATAATATACTAACCTGTGTTGTATATTAGTGTGTTATTACTAATTGTTGTTTGTATTTGAAAAGTTTAAAATTTTCTAAAAATTCAACATTTAATGATAAATCATGGAAATAGTCCAATATGTTATAATCAATCCTCATTCATTACAAATACATTTGGAAATGCAGCTTAATATCATTACATGAGCTAGAGATTTGAACTCCCGACTTTCATACTAGAACAAATGTAGAAATCAGACATTTAAACCTCTAGTTCATTAAATAAAAATAGTATTCACAATGCATATATAATTAGGTATGATTGTTCTGAGTTTTTGCATTGGATGATGGTGTTTATACATAGATTGAAATAAATGAGGATTGCTGTATTAGTTATTAATCTGATTTTTGTTAGATTTACTCTTAATACTAAAATATTTATTATTGTATATATTCTTCATGAGGTGATTTATACATCTTTGATGTAAAGTTAATAAAATGAGATTTAATTTGTCTCTATTTTATTTCCCGTGTTTTATATCTGTAAAATTGATTGCATATATATTCTCGCCTTCGAAACAAACACATCGTACTTACATTGCATATATATTGATTGAACTATTGTTGTAATGCATGAATCTGATATTCTATTTTCTTTCTCTAATAAGGTGAGATTCAAAGTATGTTCATAATGAGTGGTAACAGGATAGAATTTTTGCATTGGTTAATGGTTAATGATTTGTTATATAGATGTAAAATAATGAAAGCGCTACAAGATAAATTAATCATCAAAAATATTACCAAAATCACATTTTCCTTTATTTTTGCTATAATATCTTATATTAATTCAATTTATCCAAATCACTTCGAACAGTGATTTAGATAAATTGGATTTATAAATTAATCATATTTGTTATAAATAAATAATACAAAAATTCTCTCAGAAAATAAGAATTATTCTTATTCTTATTATTCTCTTATAACACTTTATACATGAAGAATAATTTTCATATTTGTTATATTATAAATTTATTTTAAATGCACATTATTATATTAAGTAATATTTACTAAGGCTGTAACCTCATGAATATGCGATGTGTATTGTGGCTTCTACTTAAACGAAGTCAAGAATATTTCAGCAATTATGCCCGGATAAACCTGTTAGCCACTTTATTTTCCATTCCCCAATCTAAATTTTCCCATATTCTTCTCCATCCCATTTCCACAACATAATCTTTGTCAATGCTATAACCTTTAAATCTAAATCCCCTTTATCTTTTCCCAAACCCAGCATAAAAACCAATAATTCACTTTCTGTATAATCACTTTTTTCATATTTATTCTTCCATAACTTCATTATATGTACCCTTTCTGTTTTCAAGCATTTATTAACACATGTCTAATATTTTCTATTCCTTCCTTACATAATTTACAAGATAAATCACCCATTTTTTTCCATTTACATGTATATTCTCTTGTAGCTAAAGATCCCGTTCGAGCCTTAAATAATAAACTACTTTCCTTACTATTATCATATATTAACTCACACCTAATATTCTGTTTATTTCTACATATATTTAAACTCTTTTTACTCTCCATACTAGTTCTCTATCTCTCTAACTCCCTATTCTTTATTAATAATTCTATTCTTTCACCCCATTCCTTACCACTATAATACTCAACAATCCTAACACAATCATCCCATTTTTTGTACAAATATACTGATATAAATTCTTTATCCAAATCTTTTGCATACCGCATTACCTTTCTCACCTATCTTGTTACCTGCCTTTTACTCATAACCCAATTAAATACTATTTTAGCTACTCTTTTATTATCCATAAACTGCAATCTACCAAACATTTTCATTTTACTTTTTGCATCTCTCATATGAAAACTTGACCATCCCATTTCTCCTTGAATTGCCTCTTTTGCTGTCCATACATCTGCATCCAATGCATATCTTCCTACTTCCCTTTGAACTTTTTCTAAGTAATTTAATACCTCTTTACTAACATATAATGCATCATTACCATATGTTAACCCTGCTACTGCAACTCCTTTCCATATAATTCCAACTACATCATATTTATTATATGAAAACACTGTTAATTTCTTTATCAATACCTTTCTTTTCTCTACAGGTCTTAACCACAAGCTTACGCCTTGGAAGAAAAGAGGGGAACCCTTCTTTACTTCAACCTACTGTTATATATGAATAGGTGAAGCTGAAGCGGTTAGATCTAAGAGCGTGAGGCTATTCAATACTTCACTGATATTTGTTATATATATGATCAATCAAATTTCGTGATGTTTAAACTATTATAAATAAAGCAAAAATATATATTTTACTTTTATAAATAAATATAGTAAAAGTATAAATGTATTTATTTTATATATAAGCGATAATTATTACTTTAACCACATGGAATATTTACATAGTTTTATTCCAATTATTATTTTTTTAAGTTTGCGACTGACATTTAAAACAATATGAGTTCTATTTATTCTTAAGAAGAAACAATCTAATCATTTTTTTTTTTTTCGTTAGAAATATTGTTTAAGTTCACTTGGATAATATAAATAAAGAATTCTTCACATATTGTTATGTTTGGCACAAATACTCTTTTTAAAAAATAATAATTGCGGTGCAATGAAACATGGCTCCTTCTTAATCGAAGTTACGAATCTCTGAGCTAATAATCCTAAAAAATCTATTTGCCATTTCAATCTTTCTTTGTTATATATATTTTTTAAATTGCTACAGTCGTTAGTTTTTTGTCATGGAAAAAAAATAGCCATCAAAATTTTAACTCTAACTTTCACAGTTATTATGTTTAACCTGATTTTTCTCTGCATTGTAGTGACATCTAACGGTAACATTTGCTATAATAATTAAAAATTTTCAATGCAAATGTTGCTTTCCTCCTAAATTACAGCGTACTTCCACAACTATAAGTAAAATTTTTGTTTATGAAAATTGGCGTTTTATTCACATAATTTTTCTTTTTATCGAAGTTCATTTTTGGCGAAATACGATGATGAATATTTATGTGTAAGCAACTTAGATTTTTTTTTTTTTTAGCTAGATAAGCAATACCATTGTCTGCTCTGGGTGATGAGATAAATTGCTATACCACCCATAAAAAAAAAAAAGTTAACATGATACAACTTTCTTCATTGTTGAAGAAATGTATACAAAGTCACCATCCGATATAAAACTTTTTATGGCTTATCAGTAATACAAATTTTACGCTGCTGTAAGAATATAGCACTTCCCATAAACACAAATATCTATGTTATTTTTTAATTTACAATTTATAATAATTGTTTTTTAATAGAACAAAAAATCAAAAGTATACATGCTGATATTAAGATATATTTTATTTTACTCGATAACGACTTATAATAAATGAAAACACACTTAAATATTTTACGATAAATTTGGAATACTTTTTAGATATGAACTTGATTTCTCAAACCTTGCTCTATTACTCAGAAATGGCAAAATTTAAAATGAATACCAATTTTCCATGATTTTTAAAAATATAGAGAGAAATTTCATGAGCTGTACAAAAAATTCAGTTTTTATTTAAAATGAATTAATACAAATTAATTTTTATTAAGTTATTAGTTATATATAAAATTATTACCTTAATATTTAAATGTATAAAAATAGTCAAATGGTTTATTGCCTGAGAGTTTATAAGAAGTGTGAGCATTGAAAGAGGTAGAGATGGCTATGATCTATAGACTTCAAGTTCCAGAGTTGACAATTCTAACATTGCACCAAACAATGCAAAGCATTTTAAAATATATATGTCAAGCAATGTAAGCCGAGAGGTCAGTGCAACCACCTTGCAAGCAAGCAGTTAGTTGCAGGCGGTTGTTGTGGGTTCACCTCCCGGCCGATGCTATGACGTGTGAAATATATATATATGTAAACTAGCTGTACTCACAGCTTGTTCACAATAATATAATATAAGCAATATGTAGCTGCTCTCATGACTTATATATTTAGGTATTGAATTATTAACAGCAATATTACAAAAAATATGTTTTACAATCAGTTATACTACTGAATTTGATCAACTTTTAGGATTTTAGGTTAAATATATTTCTCATGTAATAAACTAATTTTTAAAAATGGATATGAAATTTTAATGTAATATTTTGTTCCATTTGCAAGTGAAAAATTAAATACATGGAACAAATGAAATTTAATTAATTTAAAATATATTTATGAAATTACATTTTATTTCACTTTACCAAAAATTCTATTTTCTCCATTTTATAGTATGTATTTCAAATACCACATACTTTATATCCAATGCCTGTAATATTTTAATCAGTGCTGCCCTCTTTTTATATTTTTATGAAGTCATTAGAAAATGGTTACAATTTTAATGCATTTTTATATTGTTGCAAATTACCAAAGTTTTTAAGACAAGCATCATAAAGCAAAAACCCATAGCCTATATGTAATTCTCCAAAAAAAGAAAGAAAGAAATGAAATCATGCATTATTCATCCAGTGCAATATTTGTTGAATTATTAAGTAACAAACAAACTCACATTTATATACTAATTGTGGATATTATATGCACATTCTATTTTTAAAATATTCAAGAAAGGTAATTTTTTTATCATACCACTCAAAACTGAACAATAATTCAACTTAATGATTCAAACAACAGGAATAAAATATTTTTCTCATTCATTAGCAACAAAAATATTATTACACACAAAGTGGTTAATTATTATTAATAATCAACTCAATTGAAATAAACAACTAATATTAAATAATTATTTTATTCTAACCGGTTTTTGTCCAATATTAGATCCTTTTCAAGACATAACTTTTTATATAATCACATGATCATTATAACTACTATTAAAGTACATAAATTATTTACAACATATATACATTTTATATACACAAAACAATATAAATTAATTTTTTTATACCAATTACAATAATTACTAATACAATGATAATTCATTAATTATCCATACTTTATAATTATATATATATTTCTTATACATTATTATAAATATGCGTACAAAAAACAAAGCAATTATGCCATTATATCAACACACAGTAAAAACAATTTCTAATATAAATTATCATTAACCTAACATAATAATTACTCCCTTAACATTATAATCATTTTAAATTTTCCAGTTACTCCCTAACATCCACTTACAACACAATTTTGCAGGATCTTTAAATTAATACACTTATCTATATTCTCTTATAATACTAAATCATCCATGTACTTTACTACTGCTTTATTTACCATCTTCTTTTACAGTTTCGATTGCACCAGCAATCTTTTTCAGAACTTTACACAGTTGAAGTTATGAGATATAAAAGTTCTGAAGAAGATTGCTGGTACAATCGAAACTGTAAACTGTAAAAGACGGTGGTAAATAAAGCATTGTGTAATAGTAGTAAAGTGCATGGATGATTTAGTATTATATGATATACATTTGGCAATGCAATAAGAAAGATTAATTATCTATATTCTCTTAAATTTATATTTTCTCATAATTTTTTATTATAATCTCCAACATATTTAATAATTTTCATATCTTCAATACATTTCATTTTATGTCCACTTTCTAAATAATGAATATATGATCCTAAATTTATATCCTTCCTATCAATTGCTCTATTGTGCTCCCTCCCTCATTTTGCTGCTGTTTCCTCAATTTGATTTATATATATATTATTACAACTCCTACACATAATTTTATATACTAATCCTATCTTATTTTCATTATTGTTAGATTTTTTTATGTTTGATACCCATTTTTCTAATGATTTATTATTTTTCCAATTCTCATGCAACTTCTCTTTCCTTAAAATATTATATGTATCTTTTAAATAAAAATAGATATCCATTTATTATTATTTTTATATTCCTCTCTCAATTTACAATTTATTCCCTTCTTACAATTACTATTATTATTACTATTATTAATAAATTGAAAGTATGCTAGCCTTTCACATGCGCAATTATAACAGAGACAGCCAATCAGATTTAAAACAGATATCTAATAAATAATCAAGCTTAGACACGAGACAGAGATTTTGATAGAAAAGGTTGATACCAACCTTTTCCAAACTTAACTTTTATATATATAAGCCAGTCTTAAGCATCTTAGCCCGAAAGCTTTAAATATATAAACAAATACAATTATCATTCATTGTGTTATTAATATAATATATTACGGCACGAAATCTCAGATTTACTATACCGCAATTTTCATAGCAGCAACGTATGTAAACAATATTTATCTAAATCGTATGTTGTTAAAATTGAAAATAAATTGAAAGTATGCCAGCCTTTCACATGCGCAATTATAACAGAGACAGCCAATCAGATTTAAAACAGATATCTAATAAATAATCAAGCTTAGACACGAGACAGAGATTTCGATAGAAAAGGTTGATACCAACCTTTTCTAAACTTAACTTATATATATATAAGCCAGTCTTAATTTATTATCAATTTTAACAACATGCGATTTAGATAAATATTGTTTATTACTATTATTAAAAATTCTAACAACTTTCCTAGTATACCCCATTTTTATATAATCATTTTCTACCTTTATGAAGAAAGATAAATACATTGTATGGATGGTTTTATATGATTATTTAAATAATATGAATTTTTTTAAGATTTAAAAAAATATGGAATTTACTAAGGAGGATTGAAATACCGGTTGTCTTTTTTACAGAAATGCAAAGATAATGATTTGAGGTATAAATCCTGTATATTTAGTATTAGTAATAAAAAAATTAATAACAATAGTGGTTTATATAATAAGATTAAAGGAACTATCTTGAATTGGTTTATTAAATAGAAATATAATAATGTGGAGTAAAAATATATGTAAATAATTATTGAATATATAAACTATGAATTATCAAATCATAATAAAAAAGTGATAAATATATTAGAAATAAAATATGGCAATAAATGGAAATGGTTAAAGTGTAAGAATAAAAATTAAAATATAATAATATAAATATGAACGATGTACAAAAAAAAGTAATAAAGTGGTAAATTTATCAAATGTTGAATTTAATAATGATCAATTAAGGATATTGAATAATGGACAAAAGTATATACTACTTGAGGAAGAAAATAATTGTAAAGAAACAGTTGTAAGTGTAAAAGCAGTGGATATAAAAAGTAAATTAAAACTTTGAATTACAGGCAAAAACTAATAATGTGATTGATAAAAAAATGAAATATAATAAAGAATGGAAAGAAAAAAGTATGAAAATGGATGAAGATATAATAAAGCAAGGATATAAAAAATATATATAAAGATCCAGGAAACAAAATAAATACAAAATATAAATTGATATTGAATTACATAAGATATGAAAAATTAATAAGGAATATAGATAGTTATATCTAACAATTTTTATGCATCCATATTATATATATGGAAAAATAAAGACACAAAGAAGATATGCCTGCAAGAGTTATTACAAATTTTGATAATCATATTCTTAAGATATTATAACCAATAATATATAAGAAAATTGTAGATATAAGTGGATATGGTAAGTATAGTATTAGGAACTCACAATAAATTATAAAGTTAAATAATTTAAAATTAAATTAAATAGGAGTAATTTGACTGTGTTTAGGATATTGAAAAGATGTATCAAAGTGTTATGAGAGAAGAAAGTATTGATTTAATTATGAATAAGTTAGAAGGAAGTAAAGCATTATCTAAAGAATGGTTATACATTATTAAACAGAGATTTAGTATAATAAGTGGTAGTTTAGACTTTAAATATATTTTTTGGGATATAACAAAAGGATGGCTCATGGGTTGTTCAGTAAGTGGATTGTTAGCATAAGTTTTTGTAGACAAGTTGGAAGAAAAAGTAATAGATAAATATATTAGGTATGCAGATGATATAATTATTATTGGGAATAGCAGAAGTAAATTAAAAGTTTTTAATGAATTAAATAGTAATTTAAATAATATTAAGTTTACCATAGAAAAAGAGGATGAAAAAGCTTAAAATTTTTAGATATTTATTTAAAAAGAAATAAAAAAATGAAATAAAGACATTATATTAAGAATGTAGAAATTATATACTTATACAAAAAGTGGGAAGATTGTGTTAGGAGAATTGTTGGGTGTTATAATGACAAGGAATGGGATAGAATAGATGCATTAATAAAAAATAGAGTTGGAGAACTAGTATGGAGAGTGAAAAGAGTTTAAATATATAAAGAAATAAGTAGAGATATTCATTTATTTATTTACATTATTTATCTCTGAACAGTTCTGGAATCTTTGTCTCTTAATCTGCCATTCTATGACTGAGATGTTGCACAGAACATACATAAATAATCACATCATTAAACATTTAGGAAGTTAAATGGTATGTGGGTAATCAAGTAACTGGTTGAGCACAATAATTTTTATTATGTATTTCACTAAACTGAGATTTTTTTTTTTACTTAGCTGAAAATCCTCCTCAGTACCTTTTAGTTTTGAAGTCTGGCACTTTACTATTATGCCAAAAATCTCTCTTGATGAATGTCATTTTTATAACAAAATTATTTGCATCAAAATATTTAAATTATTATTATTCAAAATTTTACATAATTTATGCAAAATTATAACAATGTGGTAGAATTTTTAATAAATTCAATCAAAAATTGCTAGTTAACAAAAAGAAGACATGCAGGCACACACACATGCATATATTAAAAACCTAAAGCTAAATTAGTCAATAAAATAATTAAAATTTGGAGTAATTTTAATTGTATATATATGTGAATGTATTTATACTAATTTAATAAGTGAAATAATGCTTAAAGCTAATTGGGATAATTAGAAACCATTAAAAACGACCAGTAAATACATAAACATTCACACTAAGGATAGTAACTTCATTGTATCAATATTTCATACTCTGTAGTCAAGTTGCAAGCTTTAAGTGTCCATATATATTCAAAGGACCATTAGTAAGAATGGATTTCCATTCTTGCTATTAAAAGGCGAGAAGGTTGCCTTGACAGCTGTGAGAAATATTGATTACTATCTTTATTGTGAATATTTATGTGGTTACTGGTGCTTTTCTAATGGTTATATTAATTTATATGCAATATTATGTTCCCATAAATTAACTCTTGGGTAACTGAATTCACTATCTTTATTAAATATTTTATCTCTCATTTTATTATTTTATATTCAAAATATAGACTAATAATTCAAAACCAATACTGCAAACATTTTTATGCTATTAATATAATGTAACTACGAATATTATAAATAATTTGCCTAAAAACTACTTCCATTCATATATATCTATTATAAATAAACGCTTGAAAATAAAAATGAGACAATTTTCTCTACATAAATACTCTTCATGGAATAAAGATATATGGCCCAACCGATGAGTGCTGGTTTAGCACGAAATGCATCTTGGGGGTTATTTGTCTTTTATTGTATCTTTATTTATATGAAATTATTTATGAAATAAAAAAGAATGGAGAAATATGGAAGTTGTCTATCTATAAAATAAATAAATGTATAACCCATAACAAAGCAAAGATCTTTCCATTATACCACCACCCTTTTCAATAATAGAATAATGATGATTAATATATTTACTTAAGTGTGGAGCAATCTTCTTATTGTTTTTAGCTAAAAATCGTTAGATACATTAAATTGGATGATCAACTGGGTTGTCTACATGAAAAGGCAAAATCTAAAAAAAAAAATAACTCCGGCATATTAGGGACCACTCCCAAAAGTTCAAAGTTTTACTTAGCTGGAATCAATTCATGGGAGCAGCAAGTAAGTGCACTATCATTATACCTTAAGATCCTTTGTCCCGTTTACAATAAAGTGTTTATAATTATATAATGTTATTTATATAGATGTATACTATATATGTGTATAATAGTATCTTTTTTAATATTTCAAATCTTTCTTCTTATGCATTATAATCTTATTTATCGTTAATGACTCAATTTTACATTTTAATTATACATCAGCGGACAACAACACAGTAAGCAATTGCTTCCAAGGTGCATTTTGACCAATCAAATTTCAGTTGGATTTATAATATATATACAGTACTACTTAAAAGATTTAGATATTAATATCTTAAAGGGATTTCTTTTATATGTTTTATTTAGCTATGATATAATTTAAACAAAATACTAATTAGAAAGATGAATATATGTATATATTAAATATCATAAAAACTTCCATTCTTGCACCCATCTTAAAACAAATAAATAAAAACATTTGAAAAAGATAAATGATTTATAAAGAATATATGGAGATGTGAGTTTTAAGTACATTTTAAAAAGATAATACACATGAAAAAAAGAGAAAATAGATTAATGATACGATATATTCAATTTGTAACTGAGTTTAAAGTAATAATCATTAACATATTTATCTAAAATGATTAGTTTCAAAGATGTGAATGTTAAATCACTATAACATCACATGACCATTTCTTATTCTTACACAAATCCAGTAGCAGCTGTCTCTATACAATATTACTACCTAGTGCAACCCATAGTAATCAATGGGTGCTAATAGCTTAGGGTAACAAAATTCCTACCTAGTGCCTACTCATACAATCCCCAGACTAGTTTCTAGCTCATAGTTCTTATTAGTGAAGAGTCTTGGATCTGAGAACATGGCACCTAGATCTGTGGATTTAATACATCCCTCCAGCAGCCATCTTTTATCTTTTCAGTTAACTATAAAACTATAAGCCCAAGTTAAAAGCACAATAATGTTTGCAATTCAAGCTAATTCACTTGTGTAGACATACAGATCTAAACTGAGTTTGGTATCTACATATATTGATGGTCTTTAGATTTTTAATAACTATAATCACAAACCTTCATTGACTAGGCTTCTTATTTAACCATTATACCATCATATGATCACAATTTCTTATGCCTACACAATCTGTTATCACAGTAGCATCTTTCCCATACAATATTGCTATCTAATGCAAACTATAATAATCAATGGATGCTAGAAGATTCATGAATTTAAAATCTCTATCTACTCCCTACTCATCCAATATTCCCAGATTAATTTCCAGCAGCACTGTATCTAGATATTTGGATCAAATGCATCCCTCCGGAAGTCACTTTTTATATTTTCAGTTGATTATAGAGCTATGAGACCAAACTAAAAGCACAATAATGTTTTCAATTGTATAGACAAGCATGAGATCCAAAGACCTAGGTGAAGTGCTTTCAGAGCAAAAGCTTCTCACCAATACAAGACATAAGCTAAAAACTAATCTGGAGATATTGGATAAGTAGACACTAGATAGGAATTTTAATGCACTAAACCTTCTACTAACCATTGATTACTATGGCTTGCACTAAGTAACAATATTATATAGACAAAATTGCTGTTTTAATAACAGATTATGTAATCATAAGAAATGGTGATTATATGAAATTATTGTGGCTTAATATCAGTCCTAGTTGGTGATTATGGTTATTAAAAACACCAACGACACCAAAATTTACAAAAACTGAACTGAATTCAGATTTGTATGATTATATAAGTGAATTAGCTTGAATTGAAAACATTAGTGTTTTTAGTATGGGCACATAGCTTTATAGTTAATTGAAAAGATAAAGGTGGTTGTTGGGATGTATTAGATCCAAAAATCTAGATGCAGTGCTTTTAAATCTAAGTTTTCATGTTTATGAAAGCCGTAAGCTAGAAACTAATCTGGGGATATTGGATGAGTATATACTAGATAGGAATTTCAATGCATTAATCTTCTAGTATCCGTGCATTATTATGATTGCATT
Organism: Epiperipatus broadwayi; assembly: GCA_028023455.1. NCBI lineage: Eukaryota > Metazoa > Onychophora > Udeonychophora > Euonychophora > Peripatidae > Epiperipatus > Epiperipatus broadwayi. The sequence goes on along the minus strand of JAQFVV010012439.1, from coordinate 1,183,121 downwards.
ATATGGCATTATTATATAGAAAAAGTTGCTACTGTGTTAAAGATGTGACTGCAGAAAGTTTGCATAGTTCAAATTATATCATGCACATTGTGCCCAGTTTGTTCCTGTTCACTCTTTGCAAAATTTTCATTTATTGGTATAAATGAATGGAGATGCTTTGCTTGCTTTAGTTTATGATACTTTTTTTCTGATATTTAGAGAAAAGCACATAAAAAATTACTCAGATTTAGCATAAGAGAGACATTGGTTTACTTTCACAGTAGTTGGACAAGTTGCATTGCTGTCAATAATGGATTACTATAAATTATATTCCATTAATAATATAAATAATATATATGCAATTTGTATTCATGCTTCTTATATGAAGAAAATAACAAAACCTTAAATATAATCTTAGTGCATGCACAGCACCTTTTTCAAAGGCAAACATTATACTCAAAATATGTAAATATTTGCTTTAGATATGTATTAATTACTTAATTCATCTGAGATGAATTATCTATTGAAAAGGCAAGTAAGATGAAGCCAAGCATTGGTGGCCTAGTGGTTAACATAGTTGCCTTTCAAGCAGCTGGCCTGGGTTCACTTCCCGGTCAATGCTTTGATATACAAAAAAAAAAAAAAGAATTGGTAGATAATATTGCCTGGATATGACAAAGATTACATTGAAAGACTGCAAAAATTGGTGAATTGTGGAAGTATTAATGCAGTGTCTTTTGAAGCTCTGAATAATTAATAAATAATATCTGCAAGAAATTTATTCACATGAAATTTGTTAAATACTTTATTAAAATTTAAATGCAGAATAGAAAGTTATCTCTTTTAAATATAAATATGTATTGTATTTAAAAAATAACAATTACTATAAATGTTATAAAAACGGCATAAATTACATGCGGTTAATTAATCATTTCAAAATATATTCCTAACTTTTTTTTATTAACCATAGCTTTTTAAAAAAATTCTTATTTGTTACACTAATTGGATTATTTGAAGCAAATTAATTTAAATATTGGTAGGATTATCAAATTATGCAAAGTGATTATTAAGTATGGCCAAGTAAACATGCAGTATTTAATATCGTAACATCTGAAATCTAGATAATAAAGCATCACATGACATTTTTTTGTTTACATTCAACATCTGCATTAGAAGTTAGTATTTCAATCTATTTGCTCCAGATCTAATTATTGCAAAAGTTAAGAAATCAGTGGATACTAAATGATAGTCTATATCCACATTAAAAGAGTAGTCTTTGGTTATTCTTCAGTGGTGATTGGATACGTTAGTATCTAAAGGTTAATATAAGACCTATAACTATGTAAGCAAGAGGGTGTCATATTAGTAGTTTGCTAATATAAAGAAAGTAATGATCCCATCTGGTTATATGACTGGAAATCCAACACACTTCACCAAGGAAAGACAATATCCAGAGATAAATCAAAAAAAAAAATATAGCATTATCTCTACTAATCATATAGATATACTACAAATACCATTAAATTATCAACATGATATTGAAACTTATAGATGCAATTCAATATTATTTTGATAATTTAGTTGTAAGTATTTGCAGTATATACAAAACATGAAGCCAATAAAATATCCCATAACTCTATCACATGACTTCAGCTTACTCATTGAAGAGCAATGAACAAGCTGAAGTGATGTGACAGAATCACATGATATTTTATTGATTTTATACAAATTTCAGCAAGAGAATAAAGATACCCATTCTTATTAAAAAACTAAGGACCCCTTAATATATAGATAATGAACTGGTTTTAGATTTATATCAGTATACAAACAATTTGGCTTATATTGAAAACATGTATAGTTTTTTTGAGTTTGGACTGTTAACTTAATAGTTAAAAACAGAAGCAAATGATAGCTGCTAAAGGTAAAGTGCATTATATCCCAAAGGCCCAACTACACTGTTGCAATATCAAAAATGCTCACTGATGAATGAATAAAGCTGCACTTTATTGGAATTTATTAAGCACTATTATCAGACATCTTTTAATTACTAAAGCTTACAGTAGGTGGCATAGAGATGTGGAAAAAACATATGCTGCTGAAAAACATAAATCAAAAAATTGTTTTGATAAATTTATTTTAAATTTTTTTAACTTACTTCTCCAATAGGATAGTTACAGTTATTAGTACCTTCTAGAATCTTCATTGTTGGAATTATAGGCTGCATTAAATTGGCAGCAGTGTCTCCACATTGCTGGCGGAAACGTTCTAATATACATTGGAATACTGCAATACCTTTCCTATAATTATTGATAAATAGGAATATTTTAATATATTTATTAAAAAATTATAATTATCTTATATATCTATACAATATATTATTGATACATTTCTTTTCTAGAACTTAGCTATATAAGCATTTGCTAAATTAATAAATAACCAAACATGATTAGTTCTGGTTAATTGTCTTCTGATAGAAGATAACATTCATCTTGAGACAATTTTTTTTTAAATTTGTTACTTAAGTTAATGTTTTACAGTCAAATATCAACCTTTCATGCTAATTGTGCATACGCTTTGTGAGTGCTAATAATAAATGAATACTTTCTCACCAATACAAGATACTGTATAGTATTTATGCACAATTAGTGTGAAAGGATGATATTTGACTGTAATACAATTGTTTACATATGCTATGTAAAATAAATGCTTATTTACATATTATTAAGTTTCAGTTGGAATGACGTTTAGTAAATTCTAGATAATTTCACCGATGTCATTCATTCAGACATCATATATAGTAATTTAAGTGACTGTTCCATTGTCATGCTTTCTTTGCCAGTACTTCAGATTTGCTCATATATAAGCGTTTGAGTCATAGAAATAAGAGGATTCATTTTATTCCTGCATAAATACTATATCTTGTATTGGTGAGAAAGTATTCATTTATTATTAACACTTGCAAAGCGAATGCACAATTAGCGTGAAAGGCTATATAAAATAAATGCTTAAGTTAATGTTATAAAATAAATTTTTCTGATGTTTTGAATTAAATATCATCTTATATAAAGATCTGATTTTAGATCAGTAATTGTACATTTCAATATCAATTACAAATTAATTTTGAGCATATTTAACGTTTTGAAAAAGGAATAACAAGTTCATATACTGAATATTAAGTAGTTTATTCGATGCTTACATAGTTTTATTCTAGGAAAAAGGAAAGGTCTCTATATTATTGACATTCTTTGTTGATATAATTCAAATGTCCAATGAAAAATTATTTAAATGTGGTCGTATTGAAATAATATTAGTTTGATTATGTCAATCATTTTTTTAAATTATTATATTTGAAAATATGTGAAGCAATTTTTGTAATAACAATATTAACTGCTATATATTTAAAAATGTATTATTTTTATTAGTCTTTCTAACTATCTATTTATACAGTTATTTATATACCAGTCCAACTATTTATTTAGAATGTATCTCTCTGCGTATATAAATATAACTAAATAAATATACACTTTTAAATTTAATTAATTATATATATATATATATATTAAAATGTTCAAATCACCTTTCCAAATTTTAGGCTTTTTCAGCAACACTCTCTGTGATTTGAACAATTTGTATTTGAATTTTCGATTTGCAGTACGCACTGGGATATTTTCATATATATATTTAAAATATGTTGAAACAGGATCACCCTCTTTTTACTTGTCTCACTTTATTATTTATATCTATTTAAAAAATAATCCCTCACACAAATATTGACAAATCTTGTTTAAACACTTCTGAATCAATAAATTCAGTCTAACTACATTATTATTAATGGAGTGATTTTGCATAAATTAGAGATTATGTAATTTTGAAAATGATTACAGAGACAAATAAGCAAAATAGATTTATATTTATGTGAAAATTATTGACTCAGAATTATAAACAATATTTGTATGGAAGTTATTGTAATGATTAACCAAAGAAGGCAAGTTAGTAATTAAAAAATAAGTAAACAGAAGTTAATTTATGTTTATATAATAGGCTATTTATTATACTGAATGGTCATTAAATCTTTTAAAATATATTTGTTATGTTTGGTTAGAGCTTGCAGGTTCGTTTCCAAACCAACAGATACAAAAAGAACAACTATTCAGCAATTAATATGTACAATTTATTAGTACAAAATATATACACACGTTAGTTAAACGAACAAATACAGTTGATATGCTTCAATGCTGAGATAGCCGTACGAAGTAAGGAACTCACTTCCAGCTAATGAATAGCCTGCATCGTGAGTTCTCGTAAGACTCTTCCAGCTATGTAGTTAGCTTGCCTCAAGATCGGCTCTAGTTCAGATGTAGCAGTTTCCAGTCTATAGGTGGACTTGCCTCACTGCATGGATATCTCAATAATGATTAAATAAATACCTTTGCTAATGGCAGAAGGTTTAATGGAGAGCACATTCTGTTGTTCAGGTTAACAGAAGTAATTATTGCTCTCTGCCCTGCCTCCAAAAGGCTGACTATTTAAAGGCAGATCCCCTACCTTACTGGAAACATGCGGATTCAGTGCGCGAACTTCAGTGAAGGTTTTAATCCCTTTGGATAGCAACTCGGTGCTAGCCAATCAGGCAAGGAATCTGGAATAGTCCACTTCTGAAGGCAGGGTCAGATATGATAGTATTATTAGAAATTGCCCTTTTAAGTCTTAAATTACGATCTTTACTTATTTAATTTTTAATAATCTTTAAATAGTGCTTGTTTAGAGAAATGAAGTCCGTGATTGTGAATGCATTTGCAAATGTAAATGCAATATCACATAAATATATTAAAATAATAATAACAAATCAAATGGATTTATTACTGAGGAGGTCATAAGTTGAGCACTAGAAATGCCAGAATTAGAATCTATCCAAAAAACTCTTATGACCTGCACCAAACCATGCATGGCAAATAATAACAATAATAAATGCCTACTATTATACTATCAGAGAATATGTTTTCCCCAAATAATGTCTGGAAACTATGAAATAAAATTGGTTCATCTTCATTAAGAATTAAGCTCATTCTAACGACAGAAAATATGTATATATGTCAAGAATAAAATCAAATAATAGCCTAAATAATCTATCAAATGGAATTGCAATGAGGTTGGAAGTATGAAAATAACCATTGAAATATAGCTCTTTGAAACTTGTCAAATATACTTGTGAATAATTATAGGCATTGAAAAATAAATGATAGTAATTTTGGTCTACTTTATACTCACAGAATGTTACACACATACAAATTACTTCTTTTTATAAATTTTATTTGTATGTTCAAGTATTTGCTTCATATGCTAATATTAATAGGCTTAAATAATGCACAACTTTTCTAGTTTTGCATTCATTTTAATGGCAGAAATTATACTGATTTATTAGTTTAAAAAATATGAAGAGGGCAGAAATCTTCAGAATCTACAGATGAAATAAAACATGCCTACTAGGGAACTGATTGATAGAAAGCAGTTGCAAAAACAATTATATACTCAGTTGTTTTGTTCTTAGCAATCAGCAAAAGGAATGCTTTGCTTTCATCGTTTATTTAAATATCTATGATTATTTTTATACATGATCATTATTTAAAAACAAATAGTACACATGATTACAATTTGATTTTATTCAAATATGTTTTATTTTTAAAAATATAAGTTAATAAAATTAATTGTAGTGGTAAACAGAAAATTATGTGGTAAAATTAACATCTTGTTTTATTATTTTTTAATTCTCCAAAGTTTGTAGTATTTTAAAAATTATAAATGCAATTTTAAATTTTAGAACAGAATTTAATAGATTTCTGATGGCTTCACACTTAAAAAAAAATTATTCATCAAAACTTTTGGTAATTTTCTTTTTTCAATGGCTGAGCAGTCTTTTTTTACACCATCCAATTAGAAAAAGGTTCATTGTTGTTGTTGTTATTATTATTATTATTATTATTATTATTTGCAAAATTCAAACATTTTTTTAAGGATGTTTTTCACTTGTAATCTTATATTTTTAACAAATCAAGTTCAGTTTATTATATTATAACACAGAATAAAGGTTTAATACTAAAACCAAATATTGAATGATTACAAAAATTATACCAAGAAGAACAATGGAAATGTTTTTCATCAGTTGAAGGGTTAAAATAAAATTTGGGGCTATCACAAATATACTTTCAAGGATATACGATTAATAGAATTATTTTTGGTAAATATGTGCATATTTGTGAAAGACAATATTTGTTTATATTTTGTGAGAAAATACTAAATAACAATAGAAAAATATAACAAGGAATGATATTTAGAAAATATTAAAGCTTTATTTATTGTTGAAAATATTATAATTTGCATAAAGTATATCATGATAACAATCAGTGTAAATTTTGAAAGAAGAATTAGGCAAAGGTTAATCATTATAGATAATATTAGTTAATATTTAAGAGTAAGATTGGATATGAGTAATGAGTGGCATTATTTATTATTATTATTATTATTTTGAATGCTAGTAGGAGGACTAAGATTAATATTTATAAGTAATAATTACTTAAGTTCTTATATATAAAAAAGCAAAATCATATATCCTCCCACACATATACAAATTATCTTAAACTATATATGTTTTTGTTAAATACTTATGTAAACCCTGAAGATGTAGATATCAGGTTGAAATATTGTGAGATTATTAATACTTATGTGGATAAAGAAAATCCATAATTTTAAACGATTTAAGACCCTTGCAGTAATAAAAAGGTCTACTTCTAGAAAATTAGATGGCTAATAAATAAACTCTTGAAATGAATTTGCTTATTCATGATGCCATGAAGGTATGTTTTTTTGGATTATTAAAATTTAATCTAGCACATAGAAGAACTTTGTTAAAGAAATAGTGAAAGATGTTCTTTCTTTATAGAATGATGTTCATATGCAACATTATTGATAATATTTCTAGAATAAAGATTAATTAAAAGATTTACTCAAGCTTCTATTTGAATTACATATGACCAAAGTTTTAATTTTCCACTTGAGAGAATCACCGTGGATGTGAAATGAATATAAAATGTTAGTGACATGGCATATGTTATCATTGCCCAAACATGAACTCTAATTTTCTAACATAAGTTTATGAATAAAACAATGAATGCGTCTTATAACAGTATTTGTATTATTTTATTCTAAAGCAAAGAATCACTATACATATAAATAAATAGATAAATAAAACTTATTTATAGCTTTTAAGTAAATAATAAATAAATTGAAGAGAAGAACTCAATACCAATACTATCTGCTCATTTATTTATCTTATTGCCAATATATATTTGTTTTCATTGTTGTTAGTATTATAATTAATACTCTTTTTTATATGTTAAAAACAAATAATAAAGTTGTATGTTCATTATAGTAGGTCTTCCGTTCCTGATTTTATCTCACGTGCTTTTGATCATTACATAGATATTTTAATGAGTGGTAAAAGATGTGGATATATATATATATAATTCAGATATTTATTATACGCTTGCTGTAACTGATGTATAGAAGTAAATATTCTTTATATGACAATTGATTTACAATAGAAAGATGAATATCTCTAGGTATATTTATGGAATGTTCAATTTATAGGCAATTTCTTTGTATTAATTGCTTTAAAAGTATAATACTCTTTCAATTCAACCATTCATTTATTATAAAGTGTTGCAAATAATTATAGGTCGGTATTTAAAAGTATATTTTGGATGACTTTCATCCCAGTTTGGGAGATAATAATTACGAATATTTTGCAGACACTAGACTCTCTCTCTATATATATATATATACTGCTGTTTAGGATAGTGTGATTGAGCTGGTGGAGATTATTTATTGCTACATATGCATTATTATTTCCGTCTTCATTACAACTATTTATGATGCATAAAATTGGCTTTAAATGTGGAATTGAATAAAAATATATAACTCTTGGAAGTCAGCATATCTTCATATCTACATCTCATTTCTATCTTACATCTTGATGGGACAACCCCACCCTTTTATAATACATATATATATATAGAAAACTGCATATGTTAAATATTCCATATATATATATTGTAACTAAATTTTACGTTGATCAAAGAATTCAAATATATTAAAATATCCAAAAATTCAAATATTATAACTTAATAAACAACAAAGAATTGTAGCTTTTTATTTTATATCAAAAAGAAAATAATTATTAGACCTGAGTAGTGGCTATTAAACAAAAGATCAGACTGAGTTATCAATCATATTACGGGTCATTGGATTAAATGAAACATATGTCTATAATTAGATTTCCAAAGATATCACAATATCAATAATTATAAACAAATGCCTGGAGACTAGTCATTTAAGGGGTCTGGCCTATTTCAAACCCTGGTTAGGCAGGCATTGTATCACCGATAAACAAGTAGATCAAACTATAAGCAATTATTATTCAGAACAATCTACTATAACTCAGGTATATGGAAATCAAGTGGGTGAGTACACTGGTAATTCAATCAAATATCTCTCAATATATCCCCCAGTAGATTTTACTCACTCTTATCTCTTGGTTGGATCTCAAGTGCATATCTAAGTGAACAACAAGTGAATATGGTCTATCAGGGCTCCACTAGGTTAGCTGGACCTAGACAAAGTTATATTTATAACTTTTTCACATGTACTGGGTTTGAATCCCTTTTTGGTACTTTATTTCTAATAAAAATGGAGGATTTTGCTTTTAGACCCATATCACTGTATGCAATAATATTTAGTTAAACATAAAACATCTTTAAACTAAAGTGGAATTCATTAGACAGAAATCATTTCTTAGATCTTAACATAACAAATGTGTTTCAATATTTTTTTATAAGTTTTACTAGCTCAGATTATATTATTAATTTAGGATGGCAATTCACTCATCCTTGCATGAAATAGATGATGGGATGGTGGTTATAATAATACTAAGAAATCACTAAATACTATGAAATCAATATTTATTTATGGCCTTTAAACATTTATCTATCCCATTAATTAAAACGTGATGATGATGATGATGATAATGATAACGATAATGGTTTCAACCACAGCTTTAGGACTAAGCCTAATCATAAACCTAATTTTTATAAAGAAATTTATAATTATTGCTTAATTTTAGTATATCTAATTGGAACTTAAATAGCTAATATTCACCTTGATGATGAATGATCACACTTAATAAAGACTACTCTTAATGAAATATATACGCCTCGTTTAATAAAATAAACTAATATTTATTACTGCATTTCTAACATATACATAAAAATTTCTATATCTACATGAAAATTGATATTAACAATAACAACAGTAATCATAATCGACTGTTTTAAAATCATAACATTAATTTTTAAATTCTTCCCCCTTTTCCGTAAATGTATTTCAAATTGGATGTCACATTGACCATGATTTTCACTCAAGAAAATGTCTCAAAAAAAAATAAACACTCTTTTCTTTCTCTCTCTTTTCTCTTTCGCACACATACCTTTATAAATCTAACATGTGAAGTAGAATGATAAAAAAATAAATGTTAGTAAAATTGGAAAGAGCAAGTTTTAGAAACAAGTTTTAAATTATGTTCTCCCCCTCTCTTCTACCCTCTGAAATGCTATCCCTTAACTTGAAACAAAATCTAATATTTTTAATACCGCCTATTTTTTCTTTTCATTCACACACAATTACATATATGCAACAAGTATTATATTATTATGTATGTGCATGTTTTATCCCCATAATAACAAAAATATTATTTAAAACAAAATAATAATAATAATAATAATAAAAATGTTACATATTAATAACATTTCATAACTTTAAGTTAATAGACAATCATATGTTTATCATTATTAAGAAATTCTGGGTTTCAATTGATCTTGGTTGTTTTAAAAGTTCTTTAAACAAAAATATACCACTCTGTTGCTAAAATTTTACTAAGTCTCTGATATCATAAAGAAAATATATAAAAGAAAAACTTATATTACCAGTTCTATTCTTTGTAGCGACTTCCAATAATTCAAATTTATCTTGTTCAATGTCTATATTTTGCAGCTACCATTTCCGTTTTTCTTTGGAACAATCTCTTTCTTGAGGTGTATAATTATTTGATGATGATGATTCTATTGAGGTTATTTGCTTTAGTGGACAATTTGGAAATCATTATATTAACTTTTCTTCTCTTCCTGTCAAGCATGATTCTTTTAGTGGGTGAAGTATAGCAGTTGTTTTCACATTTATAATTTTGCTTGGATTTAAACTCAGTTACTGGAACAATTAATTGGACTTGATGATTTAATATTTATCAGTAGATTACTCTTTTTTTTTTCTGATCGCCTCCAAATGCAGGTGAATGTTTTCTTCTTTCTATTTAAAAACATCTTATTTCTCTCAGTCAGTTGAAAGGTGTAGAATATTATTTTTCAGACAAGACATCTTTTTTTTCCTATATGATGTGCTGGCTGGATGGTCTGGTCAACAGACGAGACATATATTAATTTTCTTACCCCGCCATTCTTATATCTTTAACTTCCAAAAATTTAATATATATAAAAAAATGACTTAAAATTGGGAATTTTGTAGAGTTGAAAGCTTGTCTTTTCTTTTCAATATTTTTAAAAGTCTCTATCACAATATCAACTGATTTTCCAGACTGCTTTTATATCCGATTTTTATTTCTATTTTTGACCAATTCGTTTTTAGCTGGAGAGTGCAATCTTTTTTAGGAACATTAAAAAAAAAGATCACACACCTGGTTTCCAGACAAACTTTTGTCTTGACGGAAAAAATAGTCTTAATCCTTTTTTACACCTATGTAACATCTCAAATTTGAGCTTCTTTCTTTTGATCTTAAGATGAGACATTTTTAAAATTAGACTTCTCACATCATCTCTAAGTTTTAACAGAAAAACAACCCTTATAGTACAAACTGTTGAATAAAAAAAATAATTTAACAGATTTTCTCATTTTTCTTTCAATATTTAATAAATAAAAATGTAGTTTATGTATGCAATGTACACACACACTCATTCAAATTATTTATAAACTGACATTAAAATAATCTAATTGCTAGCTTAGTAATTATAACCCTAATATTTAAAATTAAATCCTTAGCTTTTAAATCCAAATTACAATTATAGAAAAGCAAAAATAGAAACAGAATAAGATATTAAAATTTAGCAAGTGTAGGTTAGTTTTAAAGAAAGTTAATATGTGTAATTTAAAAGTGACTAACTAAATAGCTTTTATAACACACACTGCCTATACATATGCATTATAACTTTATTTTTTAACAAAAAATTACCTATTAAATGTGTGTTCTACTCTTTTTGAGTTATTATATCAACACACAGACAAATAAAGAATATAACTGTTACCCCACTCTCTTTCTATCTTAAGCTTTTAGAACTGGATCTTGTAGGGTTTAAACTTGGATGCCCTACAGCTTCCTTTTTTATATAAAAATGTGATGATGATTTTTGTTTTACATTTTCTTTTATGCACATTACTACAAATTTAGCTAATGACTAAATTGTAATGATACAATATATATATATATGTTTTCTATACACAAGCACTAATCTTCAATTTTACCTTGAATATATATATATGAAATAAATGATATTTAGGTTACAACTATTTTTAAGTTGAAAAATTCTAGAAATTCCAGAATTCTTTTCATCAACAAATTTCAAATGATAATATTTCTATTTTGGACTATTTTTAATAGCAGTTTTTGTGTTCCAGTACTTAAAATAGCAAAACAAAACACTATTTGTGGACTGTCAACTTATTTTTTTAAGAAGATCTACTGCCATTATTTTTTTTACAGATTTAAACAAGTTTTAAACAATAAACAGAATTATAGAAAATTATATTATAACTCTTTATTATAAATGTTTATAAGGTTTACTATATCAATTTTTCTAACTTTTTTGGGGCTACAATTTCCTTAAACCTATGAGAAATTGTCAATAAAGCAAATATTATTGATTATTATTGTTTGCAAATAATATGATTGAAAGTAACATTAATATTATTGATTTTTCTATGTAGTGAAGAATATTATTAAATTTATCCAAGATGTCTTCCTGTGCAGATTTCATAAATACACAGCATCTTAAAAATTATATGTATCAAATTTTGTTTTATCATGCTTAAAATTCATCGAAAAAGATACACACATTTATAGTTATGTTTGGAAGAATAATAGACGGAATAAAAGATCAATATTAATTACAACAGGAATAAAATATTTAAAAAATATTTTTGATGTAGTACTAAATGTTATTTCAGCTAGATGATTAAAATACACTTAATAATAATATAAGATTTTAAGCATAATATTCAAACACGTGTGAGTGTGTATGATTGAATGTATTTAAAATTAAAGGATATCATAAGATGTTATAATAAATTTATTGTTAGAATAATAATTGGATTTATTATTAAATATAAGGGAATTTTAAAGAAAAAATAAAATGAAAAAAAGGAAAATTATTTAATTTAATATTTTAATAGTATAAGTAATTTATTTATAATATTTTGAAATAATTTTTGTCTAAAAATTAAAAAAAAATGAAATCACAAATTTTGACAGTATAGACTTAGAAAAAATTCCAAATATCATCTTCTCCCCAACATTTCTAAGCAATAGTGACAGAATATTTTAAAAATCAAAAAAAGTGGAGGATCTTGGGTAAAATTTATAATATCATTAATCATGTGACAGGAACCTATAAATACACCTAGGTGTTGAAAAATTATTTAGTCTTTTGCTAATTGTATGATGAAGGAGCATAAGATTTAAATGCAAAATAATCTCTGAGTAAACACCCAACTGAACATTTGTTTTAAAGAAACAAATGTTCAGTTGGAAAATGTTCCTCTACATTGTTCTGAATGACCAAACTAAATGTCTAATAATGTATATTAGTTAATAATAAATTTAAAAGAAATGAAAATCAAATATTTAAATTTTAACTATGAACATTTTTAAGAATACTTCATGAAATGCTACATTTTTTTAACTTGAACTATATTATTTATTCATCTCTTCTACAAAACAGAAATTACTTGCTTGGAATTTATATTTGCTATATCAACATAAAGCTTCAGATGAGTATTATAAAACCAATGTGGATTAATAGATTAACTAATTGCTCTATATCATATTTACAAAAAACTACCTAAAGCTTTGGATATTAGTTTAAAATGAATGCATCCAGTGGATTAAATATTACTTAATATTGCAATGAGCACAATAATTTAAATTTATGAATAATTAATGCAAAAATGATTGTTATTCATTAATATTTTGTTTTCTGAAATATGCTTAGAGATTTTATGATTGATAAAAACGATACCTTAAAGGATTGTTTTTGTTTTAAATAAAGATTTATTGAGACATTTGAAAAAAAAAAGATTCTACAGAGGCTTGCATTTATTAATTGGTGTGTTTACTACCTAAGGAATATAAAACAAATAAGTATAAGCTTGTCAAATGTACCATTAGTGGATTTGTACTTAAAAACTCTGCATCCATTCTTAAATATTTTCTATAAGGATTAAGTGTTGTTAAACTTATCCATTAGAAATTCTTCAACTTTAAAATGCCAATAATTTAAAATTATGAATATTTAAAGAATTGCACCTGAATAATTATTTGTTGAAGGCTTTTAAAGACTACAAATTATAATTTTAAGGCTATAATATAATTACTGAATTTGGTTAATTTTATAATATTTAAAGTTTATTGTTCTATAAAAGTTCTCAAAGAAGAAAGATATAATAAAGAAGATACAGGTAACTTTATATTTATCAGTGTAATTTGTTATAAATGTGGGTTAGTAATTTATTTATACCTTGATGATTGATTGATCTAGACCTTTAAGTTAATTAAAAATCATTTATGGTCAAGATAATATTCAACATTTTATATGTTTTATTAATTTCTTGATGTAACCTCATGTTTTAAATAATAAAAGAATCTAGAGTATGTGTTTGAATACTTATTAAGATTACCCTTCTTATTTTTATATCTAAAAAGATACTTATACAAATGTATAAAGATTATATATGCTATTTGATTACATTTTGGTACTGAAAACCATATAAATATTATTGTTTAGTTGAAACAAAGTCCTTACAATACTTTACTGTAACTTTAATCATAATATAAGCTTGATAAGCATATTATGTAATGCTACCAACACCTGGGATAATCAGATTAGGTTAACATCATACTTTTATAAGAATAAGATATATAAGTTGGGTTAATACTATGCTCTTTTATAAAAGGATTTAGTTTATGAGTCTAATAACTGTAAGAAAATATAACTATTACTTTAATTAAGAGGGCAATAAAACATTCTCATATTTTCCTTATTATTAATACAGTACTTAAGTCTTTAAGTTAAATGCTGCACAATCTTCCCAATAAACATCACATGACCACTACTTTTTATGCGTGTGTATAACTGTTGTTAAAACAAGCAAAACTCATTATACGTATTGCCACACACAGCAAGCTAGAGTAATCAATGGATGCCAGAAGGCCTGTGCATAAAATCCCCATCTAGTGCCTACTCACCCAATATCCCCAGACTAGTTTCTGGCTTGTGGCCTTCGTCAATGAGGAGCACTGCATCTCCAAGGCTCCTCACTGATGAAGGCCATAAGCCAGAAACTAGTCTGGGAATATTGGATGAGTAGGCACTAGATGGGGATTTTATGCACAGGCATTCTGGCATCCATTGATTACTCTAGCTTGCTGTGTGTTGCAATACATATAGTGAGTTTTGCCTGTTTTAATCTTCTCAATCGAATGTTCTTGTTACCACATCACATTTCTAAATATCACACACATATTTATCACTTCATTAGCCAGTATTTATTAAGCATAGTATTAAAATATTATTTATCATCTTTTAGGGAATTTATCATTATTGTTATTACCTTAGATTTTTTGTTTAAAATATATCATTTTATTGTTAATAAAATTAATTTTATATTTGTTAATTATCTTTTTTTTTATCATTAATTAGTTAAGGCCTATCATCTACGTGTTTTAAATAAATAAAATATGGTCACATGATCTTATAATTTATTACAGACTGTTTAAAAAAAATGTTATTCTTCATTTTAGTCATTTGAGATATGAGTAGATACAATAAAATCACTTTGCTATTTGGTCATATCAATAATAAATCACTTTCATAATTTTGAGATTAATGATTTTTAAAAAATAGTGCTTATGATACGTTGTTAAAATCCTGATATAATTGTTCATTCTAATTAATGCAACATAAGGATTTATAATGTACTTGTTAGCTTTGTTAAAATATATAAGTATAGAGAATGGATTCGCTTTAGATTTAGAAGAGAAAATTGCTAGGCTTATATAAGCATCTGCATTTTAATGTATTTTTTTAATATTGTTAAAGAATCTCGTACTATAACAAATCCAGAAGGGAGTTTCTTTTATCCCCTGCTTATTGAGGATTATATAGTTTCACCTCTCTGTAATAAAGTCCTTTCATCCTTTTATTATAATAACATCATCTAGTATATTTAGTTACAGTACATATATATGCATAATAAATAATAATGATTCCAACACAATTGAAATAGAACAACTATATAAAAATAAATATTTTCTTTATTATTGAACCTGTTTTTTCCCTATATTTGGGCCTTTTTTCTATATAGGGCAAAAACCTTGTTTAATAATAAAAGATATGTTTATTTTTATATAGTTGCTTTATTTCAATTGTGTTGGAATCATTATTATTTGAAAACAATATTATGGACAAATTTATGTTTGGCCATTGTTAATGCATGTATTAATGTAAAATACATTAAAGTATAAATATGTGATTGAAATATGAGATAACTAATATAAAAAAGAATACTAAATAGAAAAGCTGTAAGAATCAGCATAATAAAAGACATTGTAAAATAAAAAATATATAAAAAAGGTGTATATTTTATTGTCATTAATAATTTTTGTAAAATAACACTAATTACCAAAAGATAATACAAATAAAATTTCACATCACACCTCATTTTAATATACATACACTTATACTAAGTTTCAGTCTATCATAGTGAGTTTAGGATTCAAGAAGAAACACAGTGTAAACTTCATCATTGACTTTAAATATCTACTATGAAGATTAAATGCTTAAATTGAATAAATATAATAAAATAGTAAATTAATAATCCATTCTCATTCTTAAATATTCTCTGTTTTGGTTTTCCAAGTTTATGTGTAATTTAATTTTCATATATTTACAGTTGTTTATACTTTTTTTTAAAATTGTTACCTAATAAAACAGTGGTCCCCAATCTTTTTGCACTTAAGAGCACATTCTATAATACCGGCCAGGTGGCAGGCACCATTTATTTTTTCAATGTAAATTTATAGTTGGATATTGTTAATAATACACATAACGTACAAAAAAATATTTATTTCAAAAATAAAATTTTAACATTTATTACAATATAATATAATAATTTATAAGAAATTTTAAAAATTAAATTTATTTGTATCAGATAAATAATTTTTTATCGTGTTCGGATAGCGGCGGGCACATGTAAAATGGTCTGCGGGCGCCATGGTGCCTGCGGACATAGGGTTGGGGACCCCTGTAATAAAATAATAACATTTAACAATATTTAGTTTACTTTTTAAAATTGTCCAGTTTTTAAGGATTTTGGAATATTTTATGTAAGTACCTACATATTTGTAAAATGATTATTTCTGGCATAAACAATTAGATATGGCATTCTTTATGTACTCACTAAATTTGTTACTGCCATACATAGCTCTGATATACTTATTGTTATTAAAGAAAAACAACATATAATGCTTCTGAAATCTCTATAAAATATTTTAAGTACCACATAGGTAAATAATTTTCAGCCACACTTGCCCTTTAAATAAAGAAAAGCTTGAATTTTACAGCCCATTCAAAAGAAAAATGCTTGACTGTATATTGCAATGATCTTATATATATATATATATTAAAACTCAAACTAATTTAAAGAAGCACTGTAAAAATAAATCAGCAACGATCTTAACATGCCGATAAACAACACGTTTAATTTTAAATATACTTATAAAGACTATACAATAGTTATTTTTACTCCCCAAACATTTTGAATTTTATATATAAGATCATTGTAGTATACATTCAATTGGGATTCCTTTTGAATGAACTGCAAAATTTAAGCTTTTCTTTATTTAAAGAGGGAGTATGACTGAAAGTAAAATAGGTAAGAGGCATCAAACTAAGGTTTTCTATATTTATCATCTGTTAAACATCTTTGTAAAGCAACAAATACTGAAAATACATCTTTTATAAGATTAAAAGTTAGAATTGTATTTGACATTAACTTGAAAACATAGCTGAGCTGAAGCTTTATGAAAAAGTGGATTTGGTCAATTGATTGGATATTTCCACTTTGCACTCCCAGTTGATACTTAAACATCACTTGATCTAAAAATTAATTAAATATGTAATTAATAAGTTCATAATATTATTTTTTTTATTGTTAGATGACTTTCTTAGCTATGTTTTTTCTTCTTAACCAAATTATATAAACATTAAGTAAGACCATGGAGTAAAAAGTAAATTAGCTAAAAATTGGTCACTGGAGTGTGTTTGCAATTAAATCTTAAAGTCATAAATGATAATCTAATTACTTTCATTTTCAGCACTATTTTTGTTGTTACTTTCAAATATATTTGCAGGTAGTTTTCAGTTATGTGTACAAAGGCCACTAGATGATGCTGCAGACCACCAAGAAGCCTGCAAGAAATAAATTTCTATATATATATATATTTTGCAAAAATCATAATTAGTGTGCATTTTGCTCACACTAATTATACCCTAAAAGTAAGTAATTTTACTTCTCCATTTTTTGCAATTTATGCTTACATTTTCACTTTTTTTTATAAACATACTTTTTTGTAAGTAGTGCTTATAATTAAAAAAATCAAATTTATTTTATTATAATAACTGATCTTAATTTTTTTTTTTAAAAAGTGTCCAACTGATCATAGATGGAAAGAAAACCTTTTTATGTATTCAGAATATGTAGCAGCCATTTGTATGGAGGATAGGAAAATGTGCAGTAAGTATTCCAGTCTAAAATAAATCATTTAAAAATTATTTTGAGTTGTTTTACTTATTTTAAATGCTCATTTGGTGCTTTATTATATCATAAAATAACACTTTTCTCATGGATAATATTAAATACTGGCTGCATTGATTATGTTATAAAAATGTTGTAACCAATGCATGTTATTACATTTATACTTAAAGTATTCCTAACAATTATTTTAATTGTTATTTATTTTTCAATAAAGTTTACAAAATTTTAGTTTCTATACTGTAAACACAGTATATTTCAACATTATTTTGCATATATCATTTTAAATTTTTGTATTCTGTCACAATTATCTGTATGAAAATATCTATTATTTTGACTACGCTGCCATCACACTCATGTTTTATTTCACTTTTACATAATCTAATAATTATTTCAATTTTTCAAGACTTGACAATTCAATTTTCTAATATTAATATAGTAGTAATTACTTTTATATTGGTGATAGTAACAATTATAGTAATAAACAAAGCAAAGCAAAACTCCATATAGTAGTGCCACCTGTGCTAAACAGAGTTATCAATGGATGCCAGAAGGCTTGCTCCTCACTGATGAAGGCCACAAGCCAGAAACTAGTCTGGGGATATTGGATGAGTAGGCATTAGATAGGGATTTTATGCACAAGCCTTCTGGCATCCATTGATTACTCTGTTTAGCACAGGTGGCACTACTATATGGAGTTTTGCTTTGCTATGTTTATAAACAATTATGTGCTAGTATTGGAGATGTGATCATGTGATGCTTGCTGAATTATAGTAATAATGAGTAATTAACTTTTGCTTATTAGTAATGACATTAAAACTTATTATTACTACCATTGCTCCTCCTACTACTACTATGACTATTACTACTACTATTAATAATAATAGCAATAATTATTGTTTATCATCATTAACTGTCATTCATAAATAAGTGCAATGATCCTTAATTCTAAATGAAAAGAAAAGACAGAAAAATAAAGAATATAGAAACAAAAAGGAAGAAAATAACTTCTACATAACAACTAATGAATTCTTTTAAATAGGATTAGAAACTTACTGACAGATTGTGTCATCTAATTCTGCTCCTCTTAAAAAGCAATTGAATATTTCATTATCACCTTGGAGTGTTTTTAAACATATTAAATTGTTGTCCATATCTGAATAATACATATTGCAAAAAAAAAAAATTCTACATTTTTATGCAAGAAATAAAAATAATAATTAGAAAAGCAAAATGATTAAAAAACAGCAACTTATTTTAAAAATTTCCACCAGTTCATTAGTCTTTTCCAGAATTCCAATAAATCTTTTTTTTTTAATTCAGAACAAAGACAGTGTACTAGT
This sequence comes from Epiperipatus broadwayi, assembly GCA_028023455.1. NCBI lineage: Eukaryota > Metazoa > Onychophora > Udeonychophora > Euonychophora > Peripatidae > Epiperipatus > Epiperipatus broadwayi. The sequence goes on along the minus strand of JAQFVV010012439.1, from coordinate 1,163,595 downwards.
CAAAAGTTTAAAGATTGTTGCTTTCTATTATATATATATTATATTATATATTTGCTGATCTAATATTAGATATAAGTACACATAAATACATGTGTAATACTATTAATAGTAATATATCAAGCACATAGTTCTTTTTTTCAAAATAGTTCATTAATATCCAATATAGAAATAAAACAAACTAACTCCTTTTTAAAACTTGCTTTTTATATGACTATAATCATGAAAAAGAAATCCAACGTTTCAACTATTTTATATAGTCTTTTTCAAGGCACACTAAAATAAAATAATAAATATCACATATTCCAAAAAAAAATAAAATTAAAAATTACAAAATATATTCATAACCAAAAATTTACCTTATCTCACACCCTTTCCTATTACAAACAATCACAACTTAAACACAATTTCCTTTTTTATTTATTTAAAAAAAATGTTTTAAAGAATATATAGATTTTTTTTTTTTAATAAAAAAAAAAAGAAAAGAAGGAAATTGTGTTTAAGTTGTGATTGTTTGTAATAGGAAAGGGGAGTGAGATAAGGTAAATTTTTGGTTAGGAATATATTTTGTAATTTTTAATTTTTTTTTTTTTTTTTTGGAATATGTGATATTTATTATATATACACCTGGGTCTCATTTTATTTAGATTATTTTAATGCGATTCATGTTTCTTCTTAATATCTTTCATATTTCACTATATTTATTAGATATCAAGAAATTTAAATTATTAATAACTTATTTTGACTTGAATACTTTTTTTTTTTTCAAAAATATAATGTTATATTAGCAGCTAACGTGAATATGGCCTGAAGCTGTATTTAGAATATTAGCTTCTATGTAAATAACCTACTTATACTAATGAGTAAATAATAATAATAGATTTATATTTACATATAAAAATATCGCAATAAATATTCAAAAATTTTAAACTTTTAAAACGTATTTTGTTAATTATAACAGAAATAAATAATTTTTTAGATTTTTAAAATAAATAATAACAAAGACTTTATTGATTTTATAAACTAAAAATAATCTTTCTAATGATAATCTATAATCTTTTTGGTTTGATTACAATCTCATTTTTTAAAATAGAAACAAAAAACCATTAACACAGCTCAAGACTGAAAGTGGTGCTAGTTGTATGTCACATGATGAATCTGATTTCTTAACAGTTCACAAACGAACACATATTGTTAACTAGCCAAATAACCACTAATGATTAAAATATGTATGAAAAAAATGTAAAATTAAATACTGTAGTTAATAAAAAAAGTAAAAAAAGTTTGTCTTGTATTTTTTTTTCTTCAAATATTTGAAATTTTTTATTAGTCATATTTTATTTCCTTCTTTTTTAATGCAAATTTTAAAGTAATTTTTCCTTCTTGCTTTGCTTTTATGCGATTTCTGAAAATTACAACCCCATACCCCCATTTTTCAAGGTAAGTTAAGTTTATTTTTGTGCGATTTCTTTTGTGCACATTTTCTGAGGAACCTATCTACCGCATAAAACGAGACCCAGGTGTATTTTATTTTATTTTAGTGAGCCTTGAAAAAGACTATATAAAATAGTCAAAATTTTGGATTTCTTTTTCATGATTATAGTCATATAAAAAGCAAGTTTTAAAAAGAAGGAGTTAGTTTGTTTTATTTCTATATACTATTAATAGCATTCTAATTCCAGAAAAAGAAAACGATAGAAAGACAAAGAACAAAAAGATTGAAAATATTTTTTACAATGAATATACATCAATTCTTTTACAAGTATATACTTAAATATCAAATACTGGCCTTTTAATCTATTTATTAGATATTTTGCAATGCTATCTTTTAATTGCTGAAACAAGTTTTATTTTGTGAAAAACTTTAATGTATTTCTTAATCATAGCTTTATGTCATATTCTATCCTCAATTATATGTTCACAATAAAATATTCACATACAATGTAGAAACTAGATTCTTTTAAATTTTTGTTTACAGACATTGGTTAAATAATATTGAAAATAATGCATTTAAAATGAAAATGAATAAAGAGATTTACGTATTATATATATATGAAAATAATCTTATTTGGTTATACTGTGGAGTTATTTTGTTTTAATTTTCAATGTTTCAGTGAAATAAGATTCATCTTTGTCAAAATTAAAGTCTTTATGAAGAATTGTTATGTTTTAAGTAATAACACATTCTTTAGAAATTAGTTACATACCTGATTTTGATAATACTAAAATAGTAACTAATTTGTAAAGTATGATTTAAGAATTATGAGAGAGTCTATTGAAACATTGAAAAGACTGGCTTCAGCCTTGTAAAGACTATTTATTTTCTTTCTTTTTTCTAAAATCAATTTGAAATCAATTAACTGTAAAACTGAAAGAAATAATAATGTTTTGATAATCTACCTATTCTGAATGATCATCCATCAAATATATATAAGAATAATTGTGATTTACTTCACATTCAATCTTATTATTACTTAACACATAATAGTTCTTCATTAAGACTTTAACCTTGACAAGAATGAATGTTATTTCATCAAAATGTTGGAAATTAAAATAAAATAATTCATAATATAACCTGATTAAAATTATTTTCATCATATAATATTAAATATAATATATATGTATATAAAGATGAATAAAGACAAGATGTCAATAGCATATAAGAAATACATCTATATTTCAAAACTTTTATTTGGTTAAAAATTAGTCCATTGGAAATCAAAGAATTATTTTAAACAGTTCAACATAAAATAACAATAATAAATTAGTTTATTTTTTAAATAGATAGATAGACAGGTAGATAGACAATCACTTTTAAAGTCAAAAAAATATGTATACATAATTTGTTTACTCAATATATTATAAAACAAGAGAAGTTGTTGACTCTAATGTCATCTGCTTTTGTTCTATCAGAAAATTAAGATATTAATTTATAAATCTATGCATTAGTAAAAATCTCATAATATCCTGTATGAACACGGAAAAGAATTTTCATATAAATTAAATTTAAGCAGCTACTTAAAGAATATAAATGAGCATTTACAATGATTTGAAAAGGCATGTTATATTTTTTATATTTTATTTTAATATCAGAATATGATTTTTTTTTTTGTGCCTAATGTGGTTCTTCAAATGCAATGGTTTTCAGTTTTTCAAATCATGCCTCATTTGTAGACTTTTAAGTAAATATTTTTACACACATCAATAAATTCATAGATTATATTTAATTATAAAATAATTGATTTCAAAAGTGTTCAATGTTATGTTATTAGTTATGTTACTTCCCACTATAGATACATTTAATTTAGACTTAGGTATTAAAAATGACTTATACTTTACCCCTAAATATGTTAGGTACAAAAAAAATGTTAGAAAAATTAAAAATTACATTTCTAAAAAAAGAATTATGCATTTTGTATCACAAAATTATAATTACATTTATTTTGAATATAATAGTTGTCTTTTGACAAGGACTTTCAACACTGAAAATGCATTAAAGGTTATATTTAAAGTATCAATATTTTACTTATATATCAAGTAATATTAGTATTATCTTTAATATATATATATATATATATATATATATATATATATATATATATATATATATATATATATATATATATAAGTATTGTACTGTGGTAAAACCAGGTAACAAATAAAATTGGTATTTTTAACTAAAATCATACGATTCACTTTTAGTTGAATATGTGTCAGACAAAATTCTGTTGTTCTATTGAATTGCATGGTTTTAGCTTCAATGGTAATTTTAATTGGTTGTTGCATAATTAAACCATAATTAAAATTTATCTTGATTTTTTACATGGTAAATCCTATTATATTTTACCATTCACATCTATAAGTTAATGAAAATCATTAAACTAATATATACATAACACTCTGAGGGCAATGATTGCTTATTAAAATTCAGAGAAGTTCTTATACTTCAAATTTTCATATTTACAAAGTATCTACATTCAATTTGTATTCTTTTAGCAGCTAGAATATTAAGCTAAATATGGTTCACTTTTGTCTTAATATGGCTCAATCAAAAAGCTATTGTTATTAGTACATTATGTGATTTTCAGTGTACAAGCCAATTTTAATTAGTTTTTATTTTATCTAGATTATTACATGGAAAAATTCCATCATATTTCAGTGTTTATGTCTATAAGTCTGTGAAAATCTTTAAATTAGCTAGATAATTAATGGATGATAATTTAAAATATTTTTACTTATTTTTTATCTAAAAATATCTGAATATTCTTTTATTGATAATTGAATAGCAGCTAGGTGAATTGGATTATTGACTAGCAAGCAATTAAAAAAAAAATCAAATTTTATTCCAGATTTGAATCCAGATCTTGGGCAAGGAGGTGGATGTGTTATCCATTTATGCCAGAGACTCTTCAAACATGTATCTACTATATATAACATAGTATATTAGAGGGATTCTTGTGATATCATATTAGAGAGCCATTGAAATAATACAATTAATGAATTGTACTAATTTTGTCATAGCTTAAATCATTTGATAATTGGCTATTTATTGAAAATCACCCTATTTAACATTTTCATTGAATTCAAAAATTAGAATAGCTGTGATGATTAAAAATTAGATTTAATTATTAGAATTGTGTGTAATTGTTTTTAAATATTCAATCACTGATCTCCAATTTCTCAGTATAAGGCAAATAATTAAATACATAATGGACCCACACGTACATTTATTTATAAAATGCTTGTTTTAAAATAAATCTACCTAGCTTTATAAAGTGAATTTTTTTTCATATGTCATAGCATCGGCAGGAGAAGCGAACCGCTAACCCGGGGCAACTGCTTGTAAGGCGGTTGTGCTGACCTCTCGACCATTAAAAATAAAAATGTGTGAAGCAAGGACTTAATTTATGATAATTTTCTCACTTCAAATACGCACATAATGACAGTTGTTACTCAGTTGTGAATTATACTTGTTTAGACTTAAATGCGTCTTATGAACTTTAACTTTAATATTATGTTACTCATTACATGATATTTATTAATGGCATTAGTTTCAAAGAGTTACATACTTTTACTGTAGGTAATCTACATATCCTCATATATATAATATAGAAATACAAACATTATGACATCTTTATACTTAAACTGAATTAACATTATTAACCCATTTAATTTGTAGTGATTGCTAATAACTAAAGTACAGTATTGATTTCCTTTAAAGATAATAATTTAATTCTGTATGTGTAATTGTATATATTATTTTTATAAACATGTTTATTTTTATTATAACTTATTTCTGCTTATATGTCAACATAATTATAATTAGGTTATCTTCAAAGTATTTTATTTTTCTGTTTGTAAAAAAGACTTCTAAAACTCGATGGTACAACTGGATAATATATTTCTAAGTTGTGATATTTGTTAATGTAAATACCAGTTTAGAATTGTGTGTTTTGTATATATTTTAATCTATATATTAAAACAGAATAAAATGTTGAGAATATCAAACTTATATTATTATTCTTGAAAAATATTTAATTTTTCTTTTTATACGTATAAATTTAAACATTTATGTAAATGTATTTTCATTATATATATATATGTTTTTTAGTTTTCCTAATACAATTACTTTTATCTCTATGCATTGTGCAAATTAATATATTTAAATTAGTATAGTTGTCGCATTTGAACAATGAAATTATATTCTATTATCAAAAACAGGTTTATTTAACTATGTTTACAATAAAGAAAAAATTATAAAATAACATTAAATTTCGCAATACATTTATAAACCATTAAATTACTTAATGTCCAATATTAATAAGATTCCATGTGGAATTTGCTATTAGGTGAGGAGCTAACTTCAAATCTCTTTCTTTGATATCTTTTAATTTTTGTAAAAAAATTAATGTTGGATCAGGTATAACAGACTTGAAGATTATGAAGCATCTGACAAACCATAGACAGAAAGTGATGAAAGTTGCACTTCTTATAATTGCAAAATCCCCATAAGCAAAACCTTTTATGAGTGTGTTGATAATTGGATGTTTTGGTGTATAAATTTTATTAATCAATATTCTACAGCCCTGAAGAGAGGAACAATTGTTGAAAATGTGAAATATGGTATCATCCTCCCTATGGCAGAGTGAGCAAACAGGGTCCAAAGATGAAAAACCTCTATACATCACAAGAAAGTGGCTTGTTGGAAGGGCATTGAGATTTAGCTTTAGAAGAAAGTCCAAATATTTTGGCTCTAGATTACATCTTTTATATTTCTTTATAATGGCAAAGTTTGTACAGGTGAGAATGCTATGATCTGGGATAATTGTTGAAAAAAAAAAGAAGATAGGCATCCCAATAACGAAGTTTCGTTGGTTTTAATTGAGTTAAAGGTGTGAGAATTTTTGAAATGTCAATTAAGACTTGTGTCAGCCAACCATCATTAATTGGAGGTGGAGTATCTGTAGGATGAATAGATAGAAAAGGTGAGTCATCAGGAAAAATCCCATTAAGTCTTGTAATGAGGTTATTTGATTTCTGTAGACAAAGAACATGAAGTGAATGCAGTGACAAGCCATTAAGTCTTGTTGGTCTCTGCACTCTTCTTAAGCTAATAGCAACAGTTTTACCCTTCCACATTAATCTAGAGCAAAGAGAGTTTATATTCTGGATAAATTTTGATGAAAATTTAATGAACGGCATGTAGTAAGCAATTCTGGGGAACAGTAACATGTTGAGTAGGGCTGTTTTTGCAAATAATGATGTATAAACTTTTGAAAGTGAATCAATTATTTTTCTTGCAGAATTCATGATAGTGTCTTGTATTAATTTCCTCATTGCTGCATGAGAGAGACTCATTGGTAAACCCAAAAATTTTTGTGGCATAGCTGTGAAAAAGGATGGAATGGATTTTCCAGATGAAAGTCTCCATACAGCAGATTTTCTAAGGTTAAACGCAAGACCTGACTCTATGGTGAAATTGTCCATAATTTGAATTAGTTTCAGTATGAATTTTCTAGAGGGTAAGAACACTGCCACATCATCCATGTAGGATATGTGCTGAATGGATTTATTGATACCAGGAATGTACAATCCAGGAAGATTCATCTCTAAAGATTTAAGGAATGGATTTATATATAGAATGAAGAGTAAGGGACTAAGAGGAGAACCCTGTGGAATCGACTTGGTAGGTGTGAATGAGTTTGAAATTTTTCCATTTAATGAAATTGCAATATGTCTGTTTAATAGAAGGTTAGTAATGATGTTCATTATACCTGTGGGAATGTTCACACCACTTAGAAGATGTATTAGTTGAGGAATTCTGACTGAGTCAAAAGCAGCTGAAATATCAAGTTGGACAACTATTGGCTTTGACTTTTTATTTTTTCTTGTATAATCCGTAATTAACCTGAATAGGCAGAGTGCCTCAGCTGTGGAACTACCTTTCTTTGCAAATTGAAAACTAGAGATAAAAGGCAGAATGAGATTTTGAATTTTATCTTTGATAATTGCTTCAATCAGTTTAATAATCAATGGAGTCATCGAGATTGGTCTAAGGTTCTCCAGAGGCGATGGGATAATAGCACTCTTAAGAAATGGGACCATTGCAATGGGATAGAGTTGATCAATAGTAAGGGGACCTGAGGCAAGTAGATCAACCATTCTACTCACTATTGGTACTGTGAAGGCTTCAAGATGTTTGAACATGAATTTTGGTATTCCATGTATTCCAGGGTGTATTCTATCAGGCATGGATGAGAGTTTAGCTCTAATATCATCATTACTAATACCATGAATTGTCTCACAAGAATATATAGATGTATCAGGCACCAAATTCTGTGAAACATCTACTAGCTTGCATTTATAATGATTTAAAATTTGTAAAATCATGCTATTACCCGAGAAAATTATATTATTCACTGTGATTGCTGATGGAATTTTAGACTTACTTTGAAAACCCAAAGCCCACCTTACATATCCCCTTGAGAAGTTATGAGGTTTAGAGAGGTAAAGCCTTGCCTTTTTAGTAGCCAGATAGTCTATTAGGATTTGGTGTGTCTCTACATATTGTTGCTTCATGTCAATAATAACCTGTACAGATGCTGGTGTTGGAGGTATATCTTTCAATGTTGTAATTAAGCTATCTGCTTTCTTAAGTAACCCAATCGGTCCTTTATTCTTTCTGGTGTAATGAGAAATCAAAGAACTAAGAATATTTATAAAAGCAAACCAAGATTCAGCTGGTGGAAGAGCTAGGATGTCTATTTTCTTGAAAAAAATATAAGCTTCAGAGATAATTGCCTCTGGTGTAGCAGATTTTAGCAAAATTCTTATTGTAGATTTAAGGTGTACATAGGTTTGATTGGGTAAGTCTAATGTCAGATCAAGCATAATAGCATGATGATCAGAGAAAGGTAATGGTTGTAAAGATGGATTGATGAAGAAGTGCAGTTCCGGAGAGTAATATAATAGGTCTATAAGAGAAGAAAATTTCTTTGTATAAAATGAACATGCATCATGTGGGAAAAAACCCTGTGCACACATGAAATGAGAATTTAGAAGGTGTAAAAATTTTGAATTGAAACAGTCATAAGTAGAGTTGAAGTCTCCAAGAAGAATTGTAGGAAAAGGATTTGAGATAAGTCCTAAATTAATGAGATGTATTTGATTATGAATGAGCCCAATATCTTTGTTTAAGTAGAGAAAAACTACATTGAATTTGAAAGAGTTTATACAAATGGTTATAAAGATTAAATTAGAGTTTAAAAAGCTAATTCTGAAATTTTGTATCAGAGATTGGAAAGGAATAAGAAGAGCAACCCCAGCTGATGGGCTATTAGATGTAGAATAATGAAAGTAGCCTAATCTGTGCAATTTGTCAATTATCTTTTGATTTGAATTAATATGTAATTTTGTCTCTCCCAAACAAACTAAATGAGGCAAAAACTTCTTTGTCCAGTGAGCAAGAGCATCAACTCTTTTATCAGAGTTAAGCCCACGGACATTTAAGCCAGATATTTTTAATTTCATTCAATATATATAAAGAAAAAAAAAAATTTAAAGAATTAGCTTGAGTCTAGATATTGTGTATATTTAAAAAAAACCATTTAGAGTATGAGTGACGATTCTTCAATCTTATCATGTTTTTTTATCAAGGTTATCTGTAATATTAATATTATGTTCAATATCCATAAGTTTTTGAGGAGTGACTTTTTTTGTAGAAATCTTGTCCATGTTTGAATTCCCTTTAGAAGTGATGTCAGACATCTGAGATTTAATTAATGAAAATTTCAGATTGTCAGCTTTAAGTTTTTTGCTCTTGACATTTGTTTTGCACAATTCATTTCCAGAAGAACTTTTATTTGAGTCTGACAAATCCTCAGAAGTCATTGAATGTGTTTTTTCAATAAAATTCCTATTACCTCCTCCTGCCTTTCTTTTGGATTTTTGACGAGTATAAGAATAATTTGTTGTCATAATTCCATCCGAATCAGAGTCCATTAAGTGTGACTTGTTATCTATAATCACTTGCATGTCAGCTTGTTCTTCTACAATATGGTTCTTTACAGGAAGTACAGGCATCAGAACTTCATGACTTTGTTCTTCTACAATATGGTTCTTTACAGGAAATATAGGCATCAGAACTTCATGAGCTTGAGGCTGTATGAATAATTCTGAAGGTGATTGTAATGTAGCAAGTATATTTTGATTTGAAGACCTATCACAGTTATGAAATTTGCTGTTTCTTCCTTTGCAGGGCAGTCTTTTATGAGATGTGTTCTTAGACGGCATAGGAAACACTGTGGGGGAATACCCCGAAATGAAATTATAAGAGGAGCTGACTCTGCACAATGAATTCTAGGAATTGAAATTATATTCTATCTACTTATTTTAAATAATAAAATATAATAAAAAAAGATATTTATTAATTTGTTTAACAATATATTGTATTTTTTTATTTAAATATACTGAATTGCATTTTTTAAAAAAGTTAAATTACTAAGAATATTTTACTCATTATATACATATAGTAATGAAAGTTTAATTTTCTCATTGTCTTATTTCATTTTAATTCTTAATTACATATAAATATATTATCATTATTTTCAATCACTATCAATCTACTACAGTAAACATAAAATAACACTAATAATACTGAGATATGAATAAAACCATGGTTTATATCAAGAGAAAAGAAAGTTAATAAAAAAATGTTGATAATGCAAAACATACATGTGTGTACATGTATAGTCTAAATTTGTTTATATCTTGATTATTATAGTGGAACCATGAACTATGCAATACTTTGTTCCAAACCCCCATCATTGTAACGGTCATATTTGTAAATCCATGTAACAAAATCCAGAGTTCAGACAAAATACACCAAAGATGATCTAGATGACGTAGTGAGACCTCGAATATGACCAAACTCCAACTCATTTACCAGAATTCTATGAATTTAACACCCTATGAATGCATTTATGAGGTTACACTTGGTTTTAATTCTTCAGCGAGTTGACTGAGCAAAGGGAGAAATGTGAATCTCAGGGAAAATTAACAATTTATACATGATTAAATGCTTTATAAATAGACTAATTAACACACTAAAACTTAACTAGTCAAGCAATGGTGGTCGAGAGGTTAGCGACGGCTGCTTTACAAGCAGTTGTCCTGGGTTAGTGGGTTCACTTCCCAGCTGATACTATGACACATGAGAAGAAAAAAAACTTAACTAAAAGAATGTATATTGTACATATTAATAATAAGGAATTTGGATGATTTGGAATTGGAGTGTAAATGATATAAATCAATTTATAATTTTAAATAGGTTTAATAAAATAAATGATTAAATAATGACTTAAATGAAATAAAGAAAACCTTAATTACTTAGTGTTAGGATACATATATAATTAACACACACAGGCATTACAGAAATAATGAGATTAATTATATAGTGGTTTCACCTTGAAAAATTAATTTATACAGCATTTGTGGTTAATAGATCATGCCTATTATATTTTGATATGCCAGACTATTTTTTGGTTTGCCAATGTTATGAGCTAAAACCCTAGCCAGTATGATTATTATATCTAGCATTAAACTGATTATTCTAAATCTTTACAAATGAGCAATTTAATAAGCTCAATATACAGATTCACCTGGTAACCTAGATTAAGGTTTCAGACTAATGCTAAAGTGTTAAGAATAAGGAGAAGAACTGGTTACCTTTAAATTTACATCTGGAGACTGGCACTAATAAATACTAAGATAAGGTCACAGTGCAAGTGAGTAATTGTTTACAGACTTCAGTATCAAATACTTGATGCCTTAAAACCAAACGGCTTGCTACAATGAAATAAGAACATTTATAGTTCATGAATTCGGATTGGCTACTCAAGTGTTCAAGTCTTAAACTCAGTAGCATGCTTGATGCTCTAACCTGAATGAAAGTGAAAGTGGATGGGAGCAGCCCTCCACTGCTAGTATGTCAAGACATAGCCAAACATTAATACACCAATGGGTACTTAGTAAGAACACACAATGATTTGTAATACAAATATGTATATGTAGAATTAATTGACTAATTCACCTAAACAAATAGTTTCTATCTGCTACAATTAATTAGGCTAGCATATAGTATTTCATGCTAAATAAAAGGGTTAACTAAATCATTAATCTAGTTTATACATTGAATCTGTATATATATATATATGATTAAATTAGGGAGGGAAAAATATATTTAATGGCCTTAAAAACATTTAAAAATATACTTTTAATACCATTCTTAGCTAGCATCTTACTTCTAACTAATAGATAAAATCATAAGTTCAATAACTCACTAAACAAATCTTAATAAAATATAACATAAATGAAATGATGATAACAAAGAGTGCATAGCAATTGGTTGTTATCTATCAGAATAGGATTTTAAAGCAGCAATTTATTTATGCTAAGCAGCATTGTTAAATATTGCGCTGGAGATGTTATAATGACCTCTCTTTAAAAGTTTATTAAAATGATTACTCACTGCCTCAAAATATTGGTGTATCATAACATATAAATTAAAATAACAAAAAAATAAAATAATTAAAACAATAGTTATAGGCATGACTGTTTATAAAGAGTTTCAAATAATAACTGAACACAGTTATTTAGATTAAGAAATGAATTACATTAGTTAGGATTCAGGCAAGTTTTACAGTTTTAATTTTAGAAATGATTTGATTTAAAAAGAAATTAATAATTAGATTGAACATTCATAGATTTACAGTAGCAATCTAGCTTGATATTTAATTTACAGTTTAAAGATTAATTTAAGAGCTCTGCAGTTTTGAAGAATATTACCAATCTTTTTCTGTAGTTTGAACATCAGGCACTTGGAGGTAGGCATTATGACACTCTTTTCTGGATAGGTTGCTTAGTGGTAGAGTCTTCTCTTGACAGCAGGCTGTAATTAGAAGTCTCCATCCCAGTGATGATGATCACATGTCCTTATGGCATGTAGAATGAGGTTGGAGATGACCATCCTCCATGGGAAGAAATGGCAAATTTGTGGCCCTCCTACTCACTCATTTTAAAATCCAAATGGATGTGGATTTTGGTAGCAACACATAAATTTACAGATATTATTAAAATGTCAAAATATAGGCTATTTATACTAATTTCAAATATATATTATTTTCCTATAAACTGGATTCACAGCAGAATGAATCCATTAACCTGTTTACAATTTCAATTTAAAATTTGTAAAATTGACTCAGCTAATGTTTAATATTTTAAGTCAAATAAATTTAGCTTGGTTTAGCCATTCAATTCCCAGAGTGTCCTAAAATAATGCTGGTTCAATGCATTTTGTTATTGATTGAATTTCAATTTTGAAAATATTGCAGCCTCTATCCTATTTTATAACCAGGTGCATAGTGTGATTTTTTTATTGACAGTATTTTAATTTAACTTTAGAAATTTAAATCCTTTAAAGAACATTTTGTTATATATGTATGCTGGTACTAGGTGAATTTTATACATATATATGTGATTCTTAATGAAAACTAATGAATTGACTTTTTAAAATAATAAATCTATAATTTAAAAAAAGATCTACATTTTAAATACAGAGATGCTGTAGTATACATAAATTGATAATACATCCCTGTCTGATTTTGCATATATATGTGTGCTGATACACCTATAACAATGTTTATGTTGATATACATATACTCAAGGGGTTTTAAAGTTAGCACAGATAGAGTTACGGGATAAAACAGATGAAACGTATAGTCTGTAGAAATATAGTTTCAATAATGCATATAATAACTCATGTTTTGTTGATAAATATTAGTTACAATAGAATACATATTGTTTATTGAACTTCAAGTGCACAGTATTTTTCAGCACACACACACACATATATATATATATAATGTAATCCTTTATATGTATAGTATGCATATATAAATTAAGATTATAGTATAAATAAAAATTTAAAAATAATGATAATTAGTTATAATAAAGTGAGGTGATACTTTTTATATATTTTATTGTGTGTTTGCTGATGCATTCACTGAAGCAATAAAAATAAGAAAAAAAAACTAACTATCATATTTTTATTTTGAAAATAAAGAATGAAAACTCTGAGCAATGTTTTTTTTTTGAATAACTTCTTTCTCTTATAGAAACACAATTGACTAGTCTTTTTATCAAAAAATTATGACCTCTCTAATTCTTTTAATGTTTTTAAATCAGTATTAGCATTGCTATTAGAAAATATTTTATTATATGAAAAACTGAAAATTGATTTTTAGAAATGATAATAAAGGAAGAATAAAATATATGTTCTTTTAATATAAGTCAATGTACAGTGCTTCAAGCCAGAAAATTTACTACTGGCATATTGTAAAATTTCTTTACAAATTTTACTTTTTTTAATGTGATCATGTATGATGTTCAAAAAAGAAAAAATGGTTGTTGAATATTGTAAAATTTGTGAATTTTAATGTTTTTTGTTTGTTTATTACTTTTTTGTTTGCTTGTCTACATTGTTTTTGCGTAGTACACAATTGAAGCTATATAAATAGACACAGCATAGTTCATGGCTCCACTAAAACTTTTGATAAAAAGTATATGTAATAATGATAATAAAAATGCTAGTAAAACATATTAATTTCTTTTTATTATCATTTTATTAAAACCTTATATCCAACAAATTTTATCAAATATAAAAAAATGAAAGAAAAAGTAGGGTCTTAGTATTAATATCAATTGTTAATTCTTATTGCTCATTTAAGTATTATATTGGTTAGGCAACTGTTTGAAATAAAATATTAATTTTTACTTATTATTTATAGTGAAAGTTAAAAGTATTACATAATTTTTATTAGGACATGTTCACATACTTATTTAAAGAGTTAATCAATTTAATTATGAGACGAGAAGAAAATGAAGGACAAAGATTTTATCTGTGCCATTTTACATTCTTTATGTAAATGAATTATCCATGGAAATATATCATCTTCTCTATAAATTGTTCTGCAATGTCCCAATAAGAAAATTTATTTGTTTTCAATTTTTTAGACATAATTACATACTAGAAAAAAGAGATAAATTGAGTTTGATATAATTTTAATACTGGTCTGTTTAAAAATAAGAGAAATTGTATATGTATAATAGAATGCATAAAAGCTAGTGGATTTCTATCTAAAATTTCAATGTTTAGCCTTACTCATAAACATAAAATAAGAATAATATTTGTTTTACTACATTAAAATTGATAAAATAAAATGGCTTATACGTGTATATACGTGTATAAACAAAAATTCATAAGATATGTTAAAATACATATGCATTGGCTTGAGCAAAGCTAAAAACAAATATATTAAAAAGAAAATACTTTGTTTGATAATACTTCTCTTTATGTTAAATAATTATTTGACTGTCTTTGGATTATTATTAAACTCTAATGCACTAAAAAGATTTACTGAAAGAGTGATCTTTATAGATTTTCTTATTTAATGTTTGACCACAAGCTTATCACAATAAAGTAATTATATTAATAAAAAAGAAAATACTTTTTTTTAATATTTGCATGTGTAATTTTATGCATATGTGTTTAATTTTATTGTGAGGATTACAGAAAAATTCGCATTTTAAGGTGATTTATACTTTTAAAAACAAAAAACCCATCTACTTATAATTAATTTATAAATTTCTTTTTTCATTATAGAAATTAATGGGACAGTATTCTGAAGTTTTTGAAATCATCGAATAAGGTTAATACATATATAAATAAAAACATGAATTTAAAATGAAATAAGTGTAAGAACACCCTTTAGTAATTTAAGTATGTATTTAAATGAATGAGGAAACACCCAGAACATAATACAGATAAATAAAGTTATAAAAAGAAGTGATATTTGATTTGAGAGTTAAGTATTAAAGAATTACTAAAGTTGGCTATTAGTTTTTATTGTGGATGTCTTCAGAAGGGTACCGTTTTTTTAATAAGTATAGACGGTATATTCTAATAAATGTTTTTATTGTTTGCCGAATTAAAATAAATTTGAAGTCCTTTGCATAATTATGATATAAAAATTGAATGAAAAATTAATAAAAGTTATCTTCTAAAAGCAATTCTTTAATAAATAGCATTACTATTTAAATTAAATAAATCATGTCATACCAATGGATACAAGTATATATAAATTAAATAATAATATTGTGCTCAAAATTTGAAGCTATATTTAGAATTCTAATTCCAAAAACAGTAAACTCATTAACGTTTTTATTTTTGAATGTAATCTCTTTATTGATTTTTAAAAATCATTTAAATCTGATTGTTGTCTTATTTATAGATAAAAAAAAATTACTTAATTAAACTTTTAAAATGAGATAGTTACTTCAAATACAAAAGACATATATAGGGCATTTTCTTCTCATATTTTGGTTCTCCTCTCATAAGTTTGTTGCTTTACAATTCTATATTTTTCATTTTAATATATATACATATATTGGAATGGATTGCCTTCATGGCACAAATGAAGAATTAATGTCAGTAACTCAAAAATAAACAATTTGGATTATTATATGTTAATTAAATCTATTGAAAAGAGAGGATATATTACATATAATTCAATAATACCACTATCACATAAGTTATCAGGTTTAAAGTCATTTTTGTTTCAAAATAATAAACTTTGCAAATATATATCAGATAAATAAAAAATTTAAATATATTTACTAATGAATTATAAGACATTGGTTATGATTATAATATTATCTATAATTCAGTTAAAAATTGTAATAAAAAATCAAATTATATAAAAATTGAATCTATTAATAATAAAGTATGGATATCAAAACCTTTTATTTCAAATCAATAAGTAAGAATTATAAAAAAATATATAAAAACATGTGAAATTGCATTTTATGCATCTCCTAATTTAAATAAGTTAATAAATAATTCTAAGAATAAAAAATTATTTGTGAACCAAAGTTCTATAATATATAAATGGATATGTTAATGTGCAAGTGCTTATATTGGTGAATCACATTGTACTTTTAAAAAAAGACTAGAGAACATATTCTATTACTAAAAAGAGTTCAAAAATCTAAACAAAATAATACTGAAAATGATGATATATCAGCATCAGTGTTTTATGACCATAATAAAAAATGTAATTTTGGCTTTGATTTTAGTTATAAAAATATAAAGATATTATGTATTGAAAGAAATAATAGCAAACAAAAATAAAGGAGGTGATGTTAATATACAAATGTAAAAAATGCTTAATAAATCAACAGGCAGCAAATGTAAAAATTAATGAATTATGGAAAAGCTAAAAATAGAAAGTGAAAGTGATTGTTTTTTAATATACTTTATACATTTGGTTTTAAACTATAGTTAACAAAGACTACCTAGTTGAAAGTGCTCTTGTATAGATTAAGGGTTTGAATTTATATTATTGTATTTGTTTTATTATTTGAATATAAAATTATATATATATAAGTTAAAGGAATACAGACATTGATTAATATTATATATAAATCTTAAAAGAAAATGCACAGGTGAACACAGGCAACATTTTATATATACATTTATTTAAAATAAAGTCTGAAGTGAAATAGTGATAAAGTAATATTTCTTGATATTTTTGAAATAATATATTATTTGAAATTATGCAAAAACATGCCTTTATTTAATACAAAGATTTGGATTTTTTTTTGATTTTGCTAAAAAAAATTGAATGTGTAATCTCACACAAAAAAATTTTTTTTGGGATAAAACAAGAGAATTTTTTTTGTAATAAATATTAATTATAGAGTTAATTCTACAATCAGTTTTTAGATTAAGAAAAAAAATTAAAAATAATTCTGATTTGCACAAAAGTAAATTAGAAAACAGAACAATAATGATTAATTTATTATCTTGTTTTCAGTAATGAAAAAGGAAAAGTGTTACTGCTAATCCGCCTGTTTATAAATTTCATTAAATCTACATTTAGTTTAAATAAGAATAGATAGAGTATGTAGGAAGGCAAGTTTGAAAAAATGATAATTGCTTGTAGTTTTCATGTTGATCTAATTTAGACTCTCGGAGAAGTAAAGCAGAATGACTTCTCCATGACTTCACATCTACATAGACATCACAGGTTATGGCTGAAGTTCAGAAATTATAGAAGCTGAAATGTGTTGAAGACTGTTAGTATTTATCCTATGTATATAGTTTAATCATGGCATATCATACTGGCAATCAATATGGAAACAATATAATTTTGAGAAACTCTGTAGCTGTACTTTATATTTATGTTACGCTATATACATATGGAAACACAGATGAAACCAAAATTGTCATTTTTAGAATTAACTGAATTATTATTATTTTGTTTTTTTGAAGACTTTTTAATTAAATATGTCATTTATTGTCATTACTGGTAATTTCAATATCCTCCATTTATACTGAAGTAATACCTTAATACATTGTCTTATATTCATCTAAAACATCTAGAATTAATCACTTTTGCAATTTAAGTTTAAAACAATTTAATTTCTATATCATACATTGTATTATATTTTTAGTAACTTTCCTTAGTATTGAATATTTCTTCTTTTTCTTTTTCCATTGAATTATATCATTTTTCTTTGGAATTTCATATTAATATGTAATTCAAAAAATTAATACATACAACATATGTACTAAGAAAGCTTGTTTAATACTTTAACAATATAGTATGCAGAGAATGCTTTTGACTAACTGGTAGCTATGAATATAACTACCAATTATTCTCAGTGTACTATATTATTAAAGTATTAAACCAGCTTTTCTTAATATACATGTTGTATATATTTATTTTGTGAATTATATTTTTTCAAGAAAAGTTTAAAAAGATTGGAATTATATTAATATGTAGTACACTAGAATTTATTCTTTTCAAACTACTAACAGAAACTATATAAAAATTACTTGGATCATTGCTTGAAACTATTTTAATTTAACTGGAATAGTATGGTATTTTTCAGATGTAGGTTATTATATAGAATATTCAATGATTTAATTGACATTTTTATCCCAAGAATGCCACATTAATGAACTGTTTTTCTTCTTGGTTTTCAAGTTTTCTTAAAGAAATTATTGAAAGACACCATTTCCCCATTAGCATTTATAGAAAATATAAAAAAAAAACTTACTTTACTATAGTAGATTGTCTAAGGTTGTGTACAGTGTAGATTATTGAAAATTTATACAAAATATGGAACTTTATATTTTTGCTGATTCTAAACATTTTAATCTTTGATTAAAGATTTGAGAACTACTAAAAGAAAGTTATAATGTGATAATAATTCAAATCCAGATACAGAAAATTTTTCTCATCACTTTGCAAAATTTTTTTTCCAGATATGTTTCCAATGAATCATTTGATTGATGAAAAGGTATCAATTAATTCATTTATTAAATCTGATATTAATTTTGCTATTATGCAGTTTAAACTGCATTCTAATAAGGGCACTGACAATATTTTAGTCTTTATTTATAAAAGATTTGTTCTATTTTTAATTTGTCTTTAACAAATATTGTTTTTTCTAAATCTCTTAAACTTTCTATTTGCAAAAAGATATCTAGAAATTTAATTAGTAACTAGTCCTGTTTCATTTCTACAGACAATTATCTAAATATTTAAAAGATTCTTAAATATAACAAAATCACACTTCTTTATTTTGCTGTAATATCCTATAAATACAATTTATCCAAACCACTTCAAACCCTTTTTAGCAAAACTCTTTATTTGTACATACACCTACATTTCGACTGTCCTGCAGTCTTCTTCAGAGCCAGTTCATTTTTTTAAAAAATTAAAATGAACTGGCTCTGAAGAAGACTGCAGGACAGTCAAAACATAGGTGTATGTAAAAATAAAGTGTTTTGCTAAAAAGTGTTTGAAGTGGTTTGGATAAATTGTATTTTTAAATGTAATAAAATTATTTTTGATATTAACAAGATTTTGATACCTGAGCAATATAATATGACTTCTTGTCTAATAGATCTATTGAATTACTTCTGATCAAATTTCCAATATTGCTGAAGATCACTGTAAATCAGAAGTTCTCTATTTTGATATGTCCAAAGTTTTTTTATCAAATAGATCTTATAATTTTTCTAGCAAAACTATTCAGACTAGGCTATTCCAAAAATCTGATTAAATAATTTGATTCTTTCTCAAAGAAAGAATGACTTTTGTGAAGTTCAACATAAATATTCATTACAATATTGAATTTCAAAAATCTTTCACTTTTCAGCAAAAAAACTTTTATTATTGATTACAGTTTTGACTGTACCATGCAGTCTTCATCAGATCTTATTCTATTTTTTCAACTTTCTCTATCCTCCATCTACAATATTGTATTATTGGAGTGTTTCAAAGAAGTATTAGTAAATCATTATTGTCTATATTGAGAGTTTTACAAATGTTACTAAATTCTCACACCTTCTATCTTATGCAGGTGATCTACAAAATTTTCAGATGCATTTTTTTTATTAAAGACTACGTCTTATTTCAAAAGAATATAGACAACTTCTTAAAATGGTATGAGAATAATAAAATGAATCTAGATATGAACAAGTTTTCTGTTGTCTCTTATTTTAGGAAATCTAAAATTATACAGTTTTCATACTATATTCATGGCTTTAAAATTAAATCAAATGACCAACAAAGACATCTAAGGATAATATTTTTTAATAATGATTTCTTCTGCCATTATATAGAATTGATAGTGAACAAAGATTTTAAAAGTATTATCATCTTTAAATATGACCAGATGTATGGCATCAACATTGCAAGATAGATATCAAAATTCTTTAAATTTAATAATTAGAATATTTACTAAGGCTGTAACATCAAGAATATGCTCTTGAAAATGCGAAGGTAGGGACCTCTACAGGTCTTAACCACAAGCTTGCGCTATGGAAACTTGTGGTTAAGACCTGTAGAGGTCCCTACCTTCTCATTTTCAAGCACTTATTCTAGATGTTACAGCCTTAGCAAATATTACTTAATATAATTTATAATTTGAATAGTGATTGGCATATATCTCTTAGGTATGTTAAATAAATAAACTAAAATTATTATTATTAGAAGTCAAACTGATAGGGACTTCGCCCATTTCCTTGCTGGTCTTGATTTTCTTTCACTACCAATCTTTCTAAACACTATACACACTTTCGAAAATAAATATTATATACACACTTTTAAAGAATCAAATAACGCAGCAAATATTCAATAATGATATTCTTCAGTATTTTCAGAAATTCTTGTTTATTAAACATATTTAGGTATTTGTCTTAAGAAAATTCGCCATTAACAATATATATAAACAAATAAAAAGAAGAAATGGAAATGAAAACAAAGTGGATGAGTAATAAAATTAAATATTCAAAATAAAAAAGTGATATATAGATAGACGCGAATATAAATAGGAATATATGTGTGTCTGCGCGAATATATTTTAAAATTTAATCTATATTTAATGAATGTTTATAATATAAATACAAAACTAATTATTCGATTTTTTCCTACAATAATCCTAATTTATTCTCTTTGATTCAAGTACACACAATCGTTTTTTTTTTTTTTTCTACTTTAAATAAAAATCTTTATTAGCAAAAAATATTTATTTGGTATTGGTTTAAGCAAAAATAACTGTAGTAAGTGATTAATATTGAGCTGTCACTTTTAAAAGTAATGGATATATAATTTCTTTTTTTTAAAAAGAATCACGCATATGGGCAGGATGATATTTTTAAAGTGTAAAGATTGATGCCAGATTAAATGATATTTAATTTTCGTGAACGTTAAAAATAATATTATTTTAAATGTAAAAGATAATCTATAGATTCAGCGACTGTAGAAGTATGTAACAATGTCAACATGGCTAAAGGCCGCATCATATTACGATCATATATATATATATATTTAGCACAGACACACATTTGACTGACCTATATTACCCATTAACCGATGAGTAGCCTTTACTAACCTATAATAAATGGTTAGTTAGATTGTCTTGGCTTCTTGAAAAAAAAAATCTAAGCCAGCTTAACATTTGAAAAATATTTTCAAAGTTTAGCTGAATACAGCTTATGAGCATGACATGTATTAACTAATATTACATTAATTAGTCCTTTATTTACTATTGAAAATATAAAAGTAAGTATATGAGTTTCAAAATATACATTAATATTTTGACTGGATGTAATATATTAAGTGTGGTATTCATTCACTGAAATGTAAAAAAATAATGCAATATTAAAAATATGGGCTATTTAAAATTTACGATGTAGCTCTAACATTAGATAATAGAATTAAATATGTTAACACAGAGAGAGAGAGAGAGAGAGAGGGAGAGAGAGAGAGAGAGGGGGGGGAGAGAGAGAGAGAGAAAGAGAGAGAGAGTGAGTGAGTAGCCGATAAACTCGTACTTCCACTGGCGATAGTTCTTAAAACGAACAATTGCAACAGATTTATATTTTTTGACAATGAAGCTCCTGAAAACGGATAATTAAAACAAAGGTACCTGGTGACTTCCGTATTACAGATACTACAAAAACACCATAAAAGATAAACATTTTATAATCAAAACAAATTAACAATTGATAGAAATAATAGTGCTATAAGCAGTATGAAAAATCGTAAACATTGAAAACACAATTGGAACTGAAATAGTTTTTAATTGGTTAATATATATTTAATTTGAATTTCAGAATCAATATAATAATAAGGATATGAGGAATGAGCAATTAACGTATAAATGATAATAATTACTATTGTATTTTTAAATGATTGTTACAAAAGGAATAAGTGTGCTTGTTGATTAAGCTTTCAATACATCTTTAACTGAAATTTTTTCATTAGTTTTACATTCTGCCTGACAGGATAATATCTTACTTCCATATAATAATAAGTAAAATAAGTCTTACATTAAATAATTTATTAAAAACAGTTATAACATTATTAACTTATTAAACACAGCACATTGATATGTATTCTGTTGTCTAAAAGTTTGTGATAATAGTATATTAGAAGCATACTTTTCCACCTACTACTACTACATCATTTACTCCAATCTTTATAAACCAATTAAGCGTATGTCACGCTTGAATGTGAAGCTATAATAATATACAGGAATTAATATACGCTAAGCGCTTTCGAGGTGCTTTACCTCATATTCATAGCGCTATGAATATGAGGTAAAGCACCTCGAAAGCGCTTAGCGTATATTAATTCCTGTATATTATTCTAGCTTCACATTCAAGCGTGACATACGCTTAATTGGTTTATAAATTAAATTATCGAATGAGAAGATTTAAAATTATATAATTTCCAATCTTTAGTAAGAAATGGTAGTTGCCAGATAACAGTACTTAACAGATCTTTATTTTGTGCTTTCCTATCCAAAATCTCCAGACTAGATTCAAGCTTATAGCATTCATTAGTGAAGTGCTTTGGATCTTGGAACAATACAACTGAATGTTTAGGATCTAAAGCACTTTCCTTCCAAATACTATCATTTACCTCAATTTATCCTATCAAACTATCAGTCCAATTTGAAAAACATGTAAATATTTTCAATCTAAGTCAACTTGCTTATATAGTCATATAGATCAGAAACAAATTGAATTTTTATATATTATGGTGTCTTTAGTTATTTAAAAACTATAAGCATCTCTATCCTGTGAACAGGATTTGGTATAAAGAAATGAACTATTGACATCAGCCTACATATTGCTGTTCTAGCAGCACACCTTTTCACTTTCCCTATGCCACTTAATTGTAAATTTTAGTAATTAATAATAGATACCTGATAGGAAAGCACAGGATAGAAATTAGTTAAGCACTTTCATCTAGCATCATTACTTACTTAAACTTATAGTAAGTGGCGTGGGAAAGTTTTGTTACTATAACAGCAATAGGTAAAGTGGTGTCATGTGGTAAGTCATGTGATAGTTTATTGGTTTGTAATAGTATACTGAACCAATTAATTAATAATTCCAAAGACAAACTGTCAAATGAATCTGTATATTAAATGGTATATAAAATTTAATGCAGCCAACCTGCATGCAACTTAGTATATTATGGTGACCTGTAGCCAATCTCTCAACTAATTTGGCCCAACATAGATATTTATATATCAGAACCCTTAAAAATAAAGGATATTCTTCAATATTTACCGACCACATACAAAAAACTGGCCTAATCTCTCTCTCTCACTCTTTATACACATACTTAATTTATAATAAGCATTTTTTAAAAATAATTCTCAAATAAGTGGTCATCAGATCCTCAAAAAAAATGTTAATGTGTGCATGTTAAAAAATATAAAATAAATTTATATAATAGGTAAAGAATAATCAAAGGACATTGTGGGATGTAAGTCTCATTAGTACCTGCTTACAGAGAAACAGTGGAAGAGAAGACATTATTCAATAGACTTTCCATTTTGCAAGTAATGAAGGATTAGATGATTTTTGTTTTGGTGTTTATATACAAATAGCAAAATACACATCCATTGACCAAAATTAAATAATTAGAAAAACTAGCTATGGAATAATTACAAGAAATAATCTTATACATGATTAAAACTGAAAAAAAAAATTGAATTTGATCCATCCCTGAAAAGTAATGAACATATGCTTCTATTAATACATTGAATCTCTTCATATTTGCAAATTATTTATATGTATATAGTGAAGCTGGAAATATAGTACATATTTCTGCTTCACCTAGTGCCAATGTCATCAGCACTAGTGTGGGTTTGAACCCAACCTTTTATAATAACTGACACCTACCCCATAATTGGTGGTAGTATAATTATAAGCAATATTGTAATCTTGTATCTAATTAATTTATATTTTATGATTAACTAACCTTTTATAATAGTTTATTTATTTTATAATATTTGTAAAACTATATTATGTTTATTTTATTAAATTGGTATTTATATGTAATTGAATCCTAGATATCTATAAAATGTTACAAATATTTTAAAATCTTCATTAAAGTTCATTTTTCTTAAATTAATCAGTTGGTAACATTTTATATTTATCTTTTGATAAATGTACATTAAAGGATTAATTATATTTTGTAAATTTCTACTTAAGTTTTAATCAAATATTAAATGTGAAAGTCATTGTACCAAATTCCTAAAATTTTTCTGAATAAAATCTACATTTTTGTTAATCTAAATCTTAATTAAATAGATTTTGTTAGTACAATGACTGATAAACTTAATATGCTTGTTGTTGTTTTTGTAATTAGGAAATCAACCCTTGGGGCATGTAGGATTATAGATTTCCCTCCAAAGCAGGAACCAACCTCAGAGTACTGCTTAGAGCAATTACAATTGGTGGTCAGTATAGATTGAATCTTGTAGATAAGACCAGAACACAAATAGTGGAAAATTTGATTAGAGAATTATTATTGAGTTTACTGAAGAGAAGTGATTAATCTATATATATATCATGCCTAAAGAAATGACAGGGTGAAAAGATTGGTCGTTTGCTTCTCAGAGGTCTGTTTCACTAGCCCATCCATGCCTTTCCAGTGCTTTAAACATCTAACCAGAGCCTGTCTGTGTCAAGGAAGCCTGAAATGATCTGACTGTATTAACTGCCTGTATTAACTGATTGATTCTGAGGTAACGTCCAATTCGCCACAAACCATTGATTTTATTTTACTTGTTTTCAAAATCTATATTAATTTATATTTTATATCTGGGTAATGTTTATACGGCTTGGTTTAAAATGCATCTTTTAATTTTATTCAATTTAAAATATCAATTCTTATAAAATCTTACATTATTTTGATGTGGCAAATTAAATTAATTTTTGTCGGTTTGTTTAGATTATTTGACTTACTCAAATTGCCAAATACAAAATTCAATGAGCTATTAACTTTAAATCCTTCCCCTGTTATTTTTTTAACTTAAAAATCATTACAAGAGACTTACTTCCCATAAATTAATTAATAGAGAGCTCATTTAGTTTTGTACATCATATATAAATTTATTTGAATGATTGAAATTATTTTAAAAGTATCTTACTATTACCTCCAATTTAAAATAGCCCTATAATTATTTCTGAAAGAATAAATAATTTTAGTGAATCAATTAAGTAAAATTTATCATGGAATTTTATCAATATATATATTTCATACATATATTTTATTTGTCAGAAAATATTAAAATTATGATTTACAATTTATTAGTTTGATATTTAATGCCCGTCTATGTTAATTAAAAACAGTCTTATTTTGTAATCTTTGATAAACTATTTAAGAACTTATTAATAAATGAAATATTTGTGAAGTGTGGAAAACAATTTATATTTTAGTTAATTCTTTTTTTAAATATATATATTATATTTATGATTCATTCATTAGTTCACTAAGGTTTGTGGGGACTTTCTATCCATGTCAGGGAACTGATTATTTTAATCAGGAATTCATTTAATAATTTTGTTAGTGATACACTATCTATTTATATATGTCTGAGGCATTATGTATTTATAGCTACAACCAATCACTTATTATTATTATTTTGCTTTGCTAATCACCTCTTAGGACCTTCGGAATCTGACCAGTCCAACCTTTTACACTCCCTCAAAGTAGACGTAGTTCATACCAAGGGATCTTTTCGAGCATTGCCATTAAGATGTATATGCACATCAAAATATTATTATGATTATTTAGAGACATGTTTGGCTGGAGGGCTAGCATTTCTCATCATCTAGTTGTATTTACTAGGAAATTTTCTTTAGTAAAGCCACCCAGAGGTTTATAACAGACCTCATTTATTTTGTTGTAATCTATAATAGCATACTGCCTTTTTTTATCATTTTATACCTTTATTTAGAAAACCTGAAAGGCTCTCTGCCGTGGTGGCATGTCCTTCACAAACCAATTTCGTTAATTAATTAAATCTGACTGTATAATTGTCAATTATTTATTTGAGAACTATTTTGCTTTCCACACTCATTATATACAAATGATTTTAAATGTAATAGTATTTTAAATGCACATCTTTCATATCTTGTAATATATATAAAATAGATTTATTTATAATCTTTTAAAAGGGCTAATAATATTTTATTGCTGATTGGTTTTGGCCGACCAATTAACAAACTTTTACATTGTTTGTCAAAGCCGCATCAAAACGAATTAAATAAAATCACCAAGTTGTATAAACAAAGACTTAACTTATTTTGTACTAAATTCCTTAATAAATTCCTATAATGTTGTTATTTTAATAAGCTTAGTTTGTCATCACTCCCAATCTCTAAGGTTAATTAATCTATTTATTTAAATATTTCCTTGATTTAAATTCACTTCTTTATAATGTTGCCATAAAGTATTATCATTATTACGGTTCAAACCATTAGTAATCGATCAAATCATATCTGTACCATTCTGCAAGCATCAGAATTCATTAAAACATTGATTTTTTATATAAACACTTTTATAATTTTGAGTCTCTATGTGAACCATGACCTCCAGCTGGGACGGAATACCATTAGTCAGAGAGGCAATAGTTTAGGCAAATAGGTTAGGATTTATCCTTGTCCTGACATATGAATCTTGTGCATGGTTGGATTCAAGGTACTTTTGCTCGGATTATTGGTGTTGTTGAATGAATACACGATTTTGACCAGCACAATAGGAACTAAAAAAGGTCAATTTACTTTTTATATTTAAAAATAAATTTATATAATACTATTTTGTAATTTGACACCCTGCATGGGTTAGTGCAGTGTTAGAAAGACATATTCTAAAATTCTAGGTCCATGGATCGCAACTTTAGATCTGACCTTTCTAGTATTCAAAACTTTTTATGAATATCTAAAAATAAATCACTTGATTTATTTTTTTGTAATTTGTCATTTGAGTTTATATTCTTTTTATATTAATTTACAAGCTTCCTATTTCATTAAGGAAATATATTTTTCTGAGGTCACATTTTTTTTTACTGCATCTACATTTTTTTTTCCAGATGTAAACATTTTAAATTTTTTCTTTATATCATACACTTATCATCACATTATACTATCATTCTTTTGTGAAATTCATTAATTTTAGCATGTTTTATTCTAAAATTTGATTATGCCCTATTATTGAATAACTGTATAAGTAGAGAATTTTTGTGGTTACAATTATATTAGTTTTTAATATATAAATCACAGTGAGAGAGAGGATATGTGCATCCTGATTCTAATGTTACTTTAAATGGCTGGCTTAAAATGATCATTTCCCCTAGGAATGACAGATTATGCAAGTATATGAATGATAAAAATGATGTTGGGCACAAAAAATAGTGTCAATAGAAATGATGTTGGTTATATAGAAAATTTTATAAGTACAAAGATAAAAAAAAAGAATTTTGATATCATATAATGTAAAAGGTAACAGTAAAGTAATAAAAGATATTTGTTCTGAGATTATAATGTTACATATATAATAGAGCCAAATAAATAGACTATGGAATAATATTAAAGATGATAAATAAAAAGCAAAATAGAAATATATAAAGTTATTTGTGTTGGTGAGACATCATATATTAATGAACTTTTGTATTTAGTAAAAAAGGCTTTTTAAAGAACTTCATTAACATATGAGAGAAATTAAAATATATAAAACAAATAATACATAAGTACCTTCTAAATTTAATAAGCATGAACTGAAATATAATGAAGTGTTTACTTTGGATAAAGTACATATATTAATAAAGAGAATAATAATAAAAAACTGTTTTTATTAATAGAAATCATTTGCATAATTGATAAAGAGAGAATATCAACATTTATGAAACGCATAGGATAATGTAAAATAGTGCATTATGGGAATAACTGTGTTTATTTTAAGATTGTATGCTATTGATAGTGATACATT
Source organism: Epiperipatus broadwayi (assembly GCA_028023455.1). NCBI lineage: Eukaryota > Metazoa > Onychophora > Udeonychophora > Euonychophora > Peripatidae > Epiperipatus > Epiperipatus broadwayi. The sequence goes on along the minus strand of JAQFVV010012439.1, from coordinate 1,135,171 downwards.
AGAGTAATTGAAAGCATGCTTTTACAATTTATTTATTACTTAATATTTTAAAAATAAAATGGCACCATAATTAATTTATTTATTTTATATATATCTGTTGGAAGTTTATATTGATTTTACATATTTACAAAAAAATCAAGTCAGATGTCACATGACTTAATTTAATAAGCTTGTGTTTACAAATGTTATATATAGAGGTCGCAAAATAAACTCTTAACAAGCAGAAACCGATCTGACGTTGGGAGTATTCTACAAAGCTTGTTAAGAGTTTGTTTTGCGAGCTCTATATATAACATGATTTTACATATATATTATATGAAAAAAAAGATAAGACAGGTAAGATCACAATAATTTTTTTTAAACTATCTTTTTTCACTTAAAAAAAATGTGTTGAATATTTATAATTACAGTTTCTTTAACAGTATTTACTGTTTTATTCTATAGAAATTAATTTTAACTTTAATCTTATAGAAAAGATAATATCATTACCTGCACAAAGGTTTGGCCTACTGCAGTATACATCACCTTCATGAAAATGATAATCATCTACTTCCTGTAATTCATCTTCAAATTCATTAATTATGCTTGTGCACTCTTGTTTTAATTTAGTGATACAATATTTTGTTTGACTGTGAACACTAAAAAAAAAAAAAAAGCAATATAAAGAGACTGCATTGTGTTAATCAAGTTGAATTTTTTTTTTTTTAGCACATTAAAACATAATTTTAAAAAAGATAATGGTTTTAGCAACAATATCAATAAAAATCTGTACATTTTATTATGATTTATCAGTGTATAAATTAAATCTAAATCTGATATAATAGCACTATATCTTAAAATTTATAAATAATTGATTTTAAAAAAAACCTAATTAGCTATACATTACAAATGTTTGGATTGTGAATATAATCTTGAAAGAATGAAGAGATTAAAGTGGAACTAGGCAGGTTAGATATATTGTTAGAAGAATCAACAGACGAATAATTTGTCAAATTGAATCTCAGAGATTGTAAAAGCTGTGCAAAGAGAACATATCTGAGATAAATGATTGATACTTAAAATAAAATTTGTTGAAACGATATGAAAAACAAAAGCTATGGATATACTAAAATGGATTATATGCAGAAACTTTTTTTGATCTTGTATTAAATTAATATTTAAAAATGATAATAAACGGTATGCTAACAGTAAGTTATTCTGCACAATATTTACATGAAGTATGTGTATATAATATATATAATAAAATGCAAATCAATGTTACATACAAAATTTAAATAATTTTTGTTTTATAAAATTAATGAACATCAAAATCCAAAAACTGATTTTTTAAAATTTAATCATCATTATCATTTTCGACCATTAATGATCCACTTCAGAATGAAAGTCTTTTCTAGTTAATCCTGTTTTCCAATTTCTAGTCTCTCTTCTCCAGATCCATACCAACAAACTTTTTTATTAATCATTCCATTTCACATGTGGTCTTATTCTAAGCCTTTTACAATCTCCTGGATCCAGTTTAAGATTACAATACCAGAAACTTCTTTATTTAATCATTCCATCTTATATGTGGTCTTATACTAAGCCTTTTACAATCTCCTGGATCCAGTTTAAGATTACAATACCAGAAACTTCTTTATTTAATCATTCCATCTTATATGTGGTCTTATTCTAAGCCTTTTACAATCTTCTGATTTCAGTTTAAGATTACAATAGTCCATCTAAATCATCTCTTTAGCAATAGGTACATCCCAATTCCACTTCAGACCTTGTTTTTTCAATGATATTAGTAACACCTGTTTGTTCTCTCACCCATGTATTTTGTTTTGATTCCTTCTTGTTGCTCTTAACACACATCTCTCCATACTTTGATAAGTGGTTTGAAGTCTCGGTATTTTTCTTCTGTGAAGTATCCAAGTCTCAGATCCATAAGTAGCAACTGGTAAAACATATTTATTAAAAATCTTCATTTTCAAACACTTTGGCATATTTACATTTAATATTAAGTGATTTCTACCAAAACATCCGAGTTTATTTAATTCTATGATTAATTTTATCCATTATGTTTTCATATGTATTAATAATCTGACCATTTTATTTATAGTTTTACCTTTTTCTAATTTATCATTATTAATCATTATTTTATTCTTTTAAGAAAATCCATTGATTATCATTTTAGTTTTTTTTAGCATTTATCTTTAGTTCTACTTTCATTTTTATCTGATAATTCTTGAAATATTTGCTGCAAAATGTAGATTATTTAAATAATCTCCATTTACTTTTAATTCCTTCACTTTCTGTTTTAATCCTCAAAATAATTCTTTTAAAACTGCTGTAAAAAGTTTTGGACATATGGTCACATAACAGACATCTTACCAATATTAATATTCTTGGCATAACTTATGTCTGTTGCATTTTGATAAATATTCTTCAGAATATAACAATATCCCAAATCTATATCTTGACATTTTAATGCTTTAATCACTGAAGAAATGCATATAGAATTAAATATCTTTTCAAAATTCACAAATCCAAAACAAAATGGCAAATCATATTCATTAGTTCTGTCTGTAATATCTCTTGGATGTGATCCATTGTGCTAAAACCACTTTTAAATCCAGCTTGTTCTTTTGGTTAAATTCTAAAATTTATGTTAAAAACAAATTATAATTATCTTGGGAAATTTTTTGTATAGAATTGATAAAAAAACTGATAAGTCTGCAATTGCTAATATCTTCTTTATAATCTTTTTTACAGATCAAAATTATTATTGCATTCTTCCAATCATAAGATACATTTTTATCATTTAGATATTTGGTATGTAACTTTGAAAACAATTTTTCTATTTCTTTACTTGCTTATCTTAAGAAATCAATTGTAATTTCATCATTACAGGGAATTTTTCCATTTTAGATAGATTTAATTGCATGTCTCTTCTTCATTTTAAATACTGAGAAATTCAGAAAATAGAACAGTTATAGAAAATACTTTATTTTCTTGTTCTTCTTCACAGAACTTTTCCACAGATTTCAGGATGTCACCTCTTTTTATTCCCATCTTTTTTTCTTATTGTAGAAATAAGTTTTCTACCAATTCCAGAATGTTGTGTACACTTTTGAGATTTTGATCCTCTTCTATAACTTTCTTTGCTAATTCACAATTATACTTTTTTATATCATTATCAAGTCTTTTCTGAAAACATTTTACAAAAGTTTAAATATTCAGTCTTTAATGCATCATTTTTATATATTTTGATATTCCTTCTGTTCTTCATAAATTGCTTTGTATCAATAGAAATTTTACTGGTCAATTGCTGTTTTTTTTATACCCGTGATCTTTATTACACTTCTTAATAGGGTATAATTTATTTTTTTTGATTGATTTCATTGGAATATTAATGAAAGTTAAAAATATCAATTGTGAATATTGTTTATTTAAATAATTTTTGTCTTTCTAGTTTTGCATTAACATAAAACTTACATCTTATAATCAATGATCACTTTCTGTGTTGAATTTTTTAAGAACATTAAAATCTTGATATACATATTTTCTATTAACCAAAATATAGTCCAATTTTAATGTAGCTTTATTTAGATGCTTCTATGTCTTTTTCTATTTAGTATTTTTCTGAAAGAAAAAAAATATATAGTTTTTTCCCTAAAAATTCTACCCTTCTAGGTTCTCTCTCTTTCGTCACTGTAATGAAATTTACCCCAACCCTTTAATCTTTCTATCATTCACCAATTCTAGCATAAAAGTCTCTCATGACAATTTTAAAATGTTGTTCAGTCTAATCAGTAAAGATGCTTTATTTCTTTATCAGAATAAGAACTTATTGAAGCATAAACTTGAATTATCTGTTATGTTTATATAATGAGTGTGAATAGCTCTTAACAAGCTTTTCTGAATATCCCTATCCCCAGACTGGTTTCTAGCTGTTTGGCTGTCATCAGTGAAGCTTGCTAATAGTTACTCACTCTCATTATATAGAATTTGTACAAGCTTATCAAATTGACATGTGATGTATGATTTGATTTCCTTGCAATTGAATTATTTGCATTTGGTACCTTCCATTAAGTTGAATAACCAATTTTGTCACTCTATCTGATACATCATCAATTTCTACAATATTACTCTTCTACATTTTATTTATAATGAATGCAATTTCACTTGGGCTTCCAATATTTGTGTCTTTATAGTAAATTGTATGGCTAATTTTTAAATCAATTGATTCTTCACATTTTCTTCTAATTTCACAAAATCCAACAATGTCCCATTTAATATTATGCAGTTCTTTTTTCAATTCATGCAATCTTCTTCATTTGAAAGTGATCTGCAGTTGTAAGTATTTAAATAAAAAGTCATTATCAAATGGTAGCATGTGTCCATAATAAGATTTTTAGCACCCTCTGCCTTTGGTCACCAATTGATGTCTCTTGGTTGGCAATTTTACAGCCTTCTGAGAATAAGGCCATGATTTGGTTTTATTTAACATGATTGTAAATATCTATTGAAAATATTCATTCACACACATTCATTCTTCCATCAATAAAATTCAACTTATATTTCAGTTAAAAACTATCAGGCAACTAAGAATAAAAACCATGATGTTTATTGATCTTAAACTCAGAGATAAAGACTGATTCATGTTTTTGGGAAGCCTATTCAGTTCTTTTCAGACTTCAAAGAGAAATCAAAGTATCTCCTTTCAGTTAACAACAAACTCCTTTCTGTAGCCAGTTTTATCTAGTAGTATTTATCTACTAGTACCAATATAAATATCATATTTTATGGAATAAAAGGCTTTATGGCCAATGGTTTATTATTTGAGAGTTTACAAAAATTTCAAGCTCTGGAGTTAATAGAACTGATACTACTGTTTATGAACCTCCAGATTGAGAATCTGCTACTCTGCCATGACATCAAATCACACTAGGTACAATATAAATATGTTAACAGATAAAAATGTTCTTTTAAAAATATTAAATTTATTTATGTATTCAGATTTTTGAGCATATAGCCATTATTAGTATTATGAAGCTCTCAAATTAATAAGAAATATTAAAATTTGCAAACATATTAGTATCTTGAATAATAATATTGATTATTTTAATAATCTCAATACTTTTTTTTTTTTATTCTTCATATACATAAAGATACAATAAAAAACAAATGATCCAAGATGCACTTCGTGCTGAACCAGCATTCATCAGTTAACCCAGGTCACCAGCTCTCATATATATCTTTATTACATGAAAAGTATTTATCTATGGCGAATTGTCATATCTTTATTGACAACCGTCAAATTTGCTTTACTCACAACCTCAACTTCTTACATTTTTGATAAACCTAACTACGTTTATCATTAATCATTTATTAAACTAGAGTTTTTCTCTAGCACAGATATAAACTTTAATCCAAGTTAAAGATTATTATATCTGATTTTTTTACACACACACACACACACGGATTTTCATCTTCCTTCTCGTATGCGTATTATCTTATCGATTATTTTAATAATCTCCATACTTTCTCTTTCTTTTTTATTCTTCACATAAATAAAAATACAATAAAAGACAAATAAAACCATAAATAATAATAATATTGAATTGAATAATAATAATAACAGTCACTCATAAACATGTATGGCAATTCTATTTTCCTCTCGCCAAATGGAATGAAAGAGAGAGAAAAAATGATACTTTAGAAATTAGTTTTGTGATGACTATACACACTAATCTGTAAAACCCAAGTCCGTCCACGTATAGAACATTTGGTCCGTTTTTCAGTTTAACTTGATATTTTTTATAAAGTTGTCATTAATTTCTTCAGCAAAAATGTTTCATTTTAAAATATATCAACAATATGTCTAATTGTATCTCTCCAATGCATTTAAAGGAAAAATTAACATTGCACTTATTTAGAATATCTTTAAGGTAATCACGATATCTATTCTAGTTTACCACACCTTTTTTGTTTTACATAACCATTCCAATGAAGGGATGATTTTATAATAATGTACTACTTAGGAACACATCCAGAAAATTAAAAAACATATTGATTGGGTTTATGATTTTGCTATTGTGTTTTTAAAATTTTAAAGAGTTTCTTTAAATAAAACTTTTCTAATGCCTTTATATTGCTTTGATATGATAACCGAGTTTCACTTCTATACAATAAATTAGGTAAAATAATTCCTCTATATACACGTAACTTAATGGCAGTAATTTCTCTGTGATAAAATACTCGGTTTTTTTTTGACTTGTTAAAAGCAGCAGCAGCACATAAAAATCTGTGTTGTTCCTTAAATCTATTCTTCTATTTATAAAATTACTGAAGTATTTAAACTTGGTTTACACTCTAAAGTTGATAGTCATCCAAACTCAAAATTGGTGAGGGTTTTCTTTTACAGGCCGATAAACTTGAGTTTTTTGAACATCAATTAGTAAGCTAAAGTCTTTACATATTGCAGTCAAAATATTAAGAACATTCTGTGAATCAATTTTTGAACTATCAAAATCATTAGCACATTGTAATCTGAGAAGAAGTTCTTGGTTTTCACTTTTAAACAGCTCAAATTAAAAAGTCCCCCATCATATCTGTAGTGTATCTTGATCCCTAGCCACCTACAAACAATTCTAAAGATCACTGCTACAATAATTGCAAACAATGCTGGAATAAGTACATGACCTTGTTTAACAATAGTTTTCATTTTAAATGCCTCAGATTTTCCACTGGTAATAATCACTCTCATTATCTTGACATATATTCTGGAAAATATAAGATGAATGGCACTTTAGTCGTTAACAAGAAAAGTTGCTGAAATACTATCAATAATTTATGGCAATGTGCAGTGTTTTAAATTTATTCTCACATCTATAAAATATTCTGATCAATTTGTTAACACTAAATTAAAAATTTAGTGGAGAAAAAACCAGTTCTCAAAGCAAAAAATCAGGGCCAGATCTAAATTTTTTGTTGCCTACTATTTGTATACTATTAGATTCACTTTCATTAATGCTATATTTATCTAAAGATAAACTATGAAATGATTTCCTGTAGGTATTTGACAGTTATTTTCATACAATCCTTTTTTTTGTTTTAACATCAGCAGATTATCCCTTGTTTTACCAACCCATATTAATCTTCAACCTGTATTCTCTACCTAATAATAACTTTATACCAATTTACTGATCAATTCTGGATAATTAGCTAAATTAGCCATAAGATGAATAAGTGGAAAACAAAATCTTACATTTGTTTGGAAATATTTCCAAATTTTAACTGGTCTAGAGTCAAACCCAGTCTTGGTAGAAAAATGTGCTATCATTATTCCAGTGATGTTCAAATAGTATTATTTGATTGTTGCAATCTGTTGTCTAGGTGATTGCAACCTACCTTTGAAAAAGAGGCTTCAAACTCATTATATGTTATATATTTGTTTAATTATTTATCATAGAATTTTGCAATGAATATGTACAATATATGTAAATGAATTATTTATTTAAATTAAGGATGTCTAATATATATATATATGAAAAACAAGTTTTATATACGTAAACTTGCTATTGCTTGTATTTATGATCAATAGATGGAGCTTTACCAAGACCTCCAAACAAGCGTATTTTTGTTTACATAAACATCAGAGTCAGAATTCACTGTCTCTTTCATTGGCTCCACCCTCAGATCAGCTGATTTCAAGCTGATTTGCTATCATCAGTGAAGGATAGGAGTTAGAAACTAGACCTAAACACTAACTCCAAGCGTTTATGCAACAAGTTCCTATCAGTTTGCAAGCATAAATTTTTTAGACACGTAAATGTCTTCAAACTCAGCTTATCAAGCCAGATAGCTATATGGGTCTGATATCAGTTTACGTATATAAAACTTGTTTTTGTTTTTCATAAATGTACCTTTGAAGTTTCTTGCAATGATATATATTGCAGAAGCTTTGACTATGTGGAGAAACTGAACTGATATCAGACCCATATAGCTATCTGGCTTGATAAGCTGAGTTTGAAGACATTTACGTGTCTAAAAAATTCATGTTTGCAAACTGATAGGAACTTGTTACATAAATGCTTGGAGTTAGTGTTTAGGTCTAGTTTCTAACTTCTATCCTTCACTGATGATAGCAAATCAGCTGATCTGAGGGTGGAGCCAACGAAAGAGATAGTGAATTCTGACTCTGATGTTTATGTAAACAAAAATACGCTTGTTTGGAGGTCTTGGTAAAGCTCCATCTATTGATCATATATATATATATAATAAAATGAAAATTATTTCAATTGAATATAATATTGGCAAATTTATGTTCTGGCTAGATTGTCATTCAATGTAATGAATCAAAAATGAGATGAAATATGCATAAATAAAATGTACATTGACCATTAGTTGACAGAAAGTAATATAAATGAATTCTAATGTATGATTATTTAATTACAAATCCTTATTTTAAGAAGTAAATAAAATATTTAGTTGTGATCATAATTTTGAACTATGTGTGTGAACTTTAAAATACCATTGAATCATCATCATTAAAATACAATGATTATAAATGAGCACCAACATAAAATTTTGAAAGAGAATGATAGTATCCATATACACATAAACATAGTTCCATTAACATTCTTGGATACATAGCTTCACATAAAACAAAAGACTGAAAAATATATGTATTGATAAGATATATAAATGAAATTATACACAAATAAATTAAATATCTTATATAAATTTATTGGATGTGATAATAATAATATACCAAATTATCAAAAATGCAATTTGCAAAAAAAAAATCATCAACTGGGCAGGCAACATTTCTATTCAAATCAACTATAGAAACAGTAAAAAACAAAAAAAATACAGTCCAATTATTATTCAGCTGACATAGATAGAGAAAATCAGTAGAAATGGAGCAAAACATAGTTGAGGAAGGTAGGAAGTCAGGAGAAATGGAACAAAACATAGTTGAGGAAGGCAGGATAGAGTGTGTTTGTAGTGGAGTGACAAGAGATATGGATGGAAAAATAGGTAGTGTATTGGAGATGGTTGGCCAAAGAATAAGTAAGATAGAGGAAGAGATAAAGGATGTAGAAGCAAAATTAAAATAATTAAAGATGAAGTGTGAGCAGATAAAGGAATTATTGAGTAGGAATGATAAGGAAGAAGTAGATAAGGAAATCCAAAAGGTGGTAAAGAAGATTGTGAATGAAGCAGAGAAAGTAGACTATGAGACAGTATTGACAGGGGATTCATTAATAAGAGAATGTGGAGGTATAATTAGAAGGGAAAGTAGAAACAGGTATGTAAGAGTATGTTTGCCAGGAGTTAGAATTAGGGATGTTACAGATAAAGTAAAGAAGCAAGGGAGTAGAGATGTATATGTTATGGTAGGGACTAATAATTTATCAGAGTCATCAGAGAGAGTAATGGGTGAGTAAACAGAATTGATTAGGAATTTGAGTATGGTTAAAGGAAGAATAGGAATAGTTGGATTATTACCAAGATTTGATAAAAGGTATAAGTTAGATAGGGCATGTTTGTGTGAGAAATTATGTTATATTTGTGGATGTGTGGGGTTTTTTTTATTGGGAAGAGGGAGTTATATAGTAAAGATGGGTTGCACTTAAACAAGAAAGTGAAGTTTTAGGGAGTCTGATTTATAAAGAATGTAGTTCAGGAAACTTGTAAAGGAGGGTGGGATTTTAAATTGTAGTGTTATTAAAAAGAAGAATGGATGAGATGTAAGGAATAAACAAAGGGCAGTTGATTTAGATATAAATGTAGATGTGGAGAGGGAATGGATCTGTAAAATTAATGGGAAGCTAGTTATTTATAAACATAATGGAGAAGAAAGAATCAAAAAAATTTATAAAAGAGTAGGAAAGAAAAAATTGTTAAAATTGGGTATTTGAATATGCAAGGTGATAGGAGACCAGAAAAGTGGCAGGAATTAAACAAAGCAATTGAAAATGAAGAGCTTGAGGTATTAGCAGTAGTGGAAACACATCTAAGAAAAGAAGATCCTGTTTTGGAAGATTTGGTATGGCAGGGTGTAAATAGAAAAGAGAAAAAAAAGGATAGTGGTATAGGTGTTATATCAAAAAATATGTAAATACTGTTAAATGCCAAGAACATTTGTGGTTTGAAATAAGATTGGAAAGACAATAATGGATGGTGGCTATAGTTTATATAACTACTGGAGATAGTCAAACTATAATGGAGTGGAACAATAGCATATATGAGTGCCTAGTTAAGGATATACAGAGTTTTAAAGAAAAGGGGACGAGAATAATGGTTATAGGAGATATGAATAGGCATATTGAAGAAATTGATGATGTAGATAATAAGAATGGACAGATTTTGAAGAAATTTTGTCAGAGAGTAAATTTGAGCATTGGAAACTTATCAAATATTTGTGAGGGATAATACACATGGTCTAGAAATAATATATCCCACACAATAGATTATGTATTGGTAGAGAAAGAGGGAATGTATAAAGTACGGAAGATTAAGGTGTTTGATAATGAAAAGAGAATATGTAATAGTGATCATAATTTCTTTGTAATTGAAATGGTTAGTAATGTGATGGAAAATAGAAATAAAAGTAGAAACAATAGTAAAAGATGTGGATGGAGAGTGAATGATAAGAATAAGTTGGAAGAATATAAAATACAAATTGAAGAAACCATGGAAGAGTTGGCTGGAAATGAGTATGAGGACTGGTGTTATTAAATAGAAAAAGTGGCCAATAGGGTTTTAGGTGAGAATATTCAGAAGAATAAAAGTAATAGAAAAATGAGAGTTAATAAAAGTGTAAAAGAGAGGAAAAAACTATAGAGAGAATATAAATGTTCTATTAAGAACTAAGAAAGTGAAAAATATATTAATGCTAAATGGGAAAAGTACTTAGAAAATAAGAAGTTGGCTAAAATAGATAATTATAGAGTGAGAATGAAACTAAATAATAAATTATTGGATGATATTAATAAAAATGGAAGAGATGGAAGTAAAAAAATTTGGAATTACATTAAAAGGAAAAATTTAGGGGAGAGAGAGATAGTATTACTGGATGAGGAGGGAATAGAGTGTAGCTCTAGAAAAGAATTAGAAAGAATATTGAATAGTTATATAATGGATATAGAAAAGATGTTAGATGTGAAGGACAGAGAGATAAAAAATATGAAAGCATATATTAATGGGAATATTAGGTTTACAGAAAATGAACTGAATGAGGCAGGAAAGAAAGTGAGAAGTGGTAAGGTAAAAGGGTTAGATGGATGGGCAGCAGAGATGGTAATGAATTTAGGGCATAGGGCAAAAGTAAAGTTACTATCATGTTTTAATAAAATGGCACAGAAGAGAGTTTTTCTGGGTAGTTGGAGTAATACGAGAGTAAGATTATTATTTAAAGGAAAATGTAAGAATCATAGAAAGTTAAATAATTATAGACCAATAGCAGTAACATCAGTTTTGTATAAATTTTTTCATATATGGTGTTTGGAAGAGTTTGAAGAAAATAATGTAGTGGGGGAAATGCAAGGAAGTTTTAGGTCAGATAGACATATAGGAGATAGTTTATTTGTAATTACACAACTTATGGATATGAGTAGGAATTCAGGTAGACAGTTATATATAAGTTTTATAGATATAGAGAAGGCATATGATAAAGTAAATAGAAATAGATTATGGATGAATTTAGCAAATCTGGGAATGGATGATGAAGCTTTAGTGGATGTTATTAAGAAATTGTATAAAAATAATTACTATACATATCAGTTAGGGGATATAGAATCAGTTAAAGTTAAAAATGGGGTGGGACTGAGGCAAGGATGGCCTATGTCACATATTTTGTTTTTGTTGTATTTGAGTGAAATGGAGAAAGCAATAGAAAGACTAGGAAGAGGGATAGAGATACCGTTAATAGGTGGCAAGAGAGTATATACATGGTCGGGTCTTTTTTTTTGTGGATGATGTCTTTTTGTGTGCAGAAAGAGGAGAAGATATGGAAGTTATGCTGAAGACATGCGTGAGGGTGGATAAAGATATGGGGATTAAATGTAGTGAAGAAAATCAAATATAATGATGGTGAATACTGGAGAAAGAGAAGACAAAGATTCCTTATTGGGGGATATAAAGTTAAGTGTGGTGAATAGATATAGTTATTTGGGAATCATCTTGAGTAATAAGAAAAATTTGTTTGGATAAATGGGAGAAAAAATTGATAAATGAAGCAAAGAAAAGAAAGGGATTGATAAAGAAATTAACAGTGTTTTCATATAATACATATGATGTAGCTAGAATTGTATGGAAGGGAATGGCAGTAGCAGGGTTAACATATGGCAATGATGCATTATGTGTTAGTAAAGGGGTATTAGATTACTTAGAAAAATTACAAAGGGAAGTAGGAAGACATGCATTAGATGCAGAGGTGTGGACAGCAAAGGAGGCAATTCAAGGAGAAACGAGATGATCAAGTTTTTATATGAGGGATGCAAAAAGCAAATTGAAAATGTTCAGTAGATTGCAGTTTAGGGATAATAAAAGAATAGCCAAAATAGTATTTAATTGGGTTACAAGTAAAGGGCAAGCAACAAGATGGGTGAGAAAAGTAATGCAGTAAGCAGAAGATTTGGATAAAGAATTTATGTCAGTATACTTGTACAAAAGGTGGGATGATTGTGTTAGGAGTATTGTTGAGTGTTATAGTGATAAGGAGTGGGATAGAAGAATAGATGCATTAATAAAGAATAGGGAGTTGGAGAGATGGAGAACTAGAATGAAGAGTAAAACGAGTTTAAATATATATAGAAGTAAATGGAACATTGAGTGTGAGTTAATTTATAATAATAGTAAGGAAAGTAGTTTATTGTTTAAGGCTCGAACGGGATCTTTAGCAACAAGGGAATATACACGTAAATGGAAAAATATGGGTGATTTAGTCTGCACATTGTGTAAGGAAGGCATAGAAAATATTAGGCATCTGTTACTTCAATGTAAATGATTGGATGCAAAAAGGGTAAAAATAATGAAGTTACGAAAGATTAAATATGAACAAAGTGATTATACAGAAAGTGAGTTATTGGTTTTTATGCTAGGTTTCGGAAAAGATAAGGGGGATTTAGATATGAAGTTCATGGCATTGACAAAGATTATGTTGTGGAAATGGGGTGGAGCAGATTATGGGAAAAACTTAGAGTGGAGAATGGAAAGGGAAGGTAAAGTGGCTAACAGGTTTCTCTGGGCATAGCTGCTGAGAGATTCCTGACTCCATTTAAGGAGAAAGTCACAGTGCATCACATCACATAACATTAACCTTTTTACGTGTGTTGATTGTGTGTAAATTTTTTACCATTGGACATTATTTTTTAATTTAATATAATGCAAATTGCAAGCATTTTTTTTTTAATTTGAAAATTTAACGTACATAATGAATACCCCCCGCCTCCAAGTGATTGTTTTATGATATGGGGATTTATTCACTCTAGTATTTTTAATGTTATTAACCTGAACATGTTACTTAAATTTTTTTATATTCTAATGGTTATAATATATATATATATTTCCTCAGAGCCGGCCAAAAGGGGATGCGATGGCACAAGGTCCCGGTCCTGTATGACCTAAACACTATCACTTGCTAAACATAACTACGTTTCAGTTTGTGCAATTTTACTGAATAAATAACTAAATAAACAAAATAAAATACATATAATGCAAGAGATATATTTTCATGAACGGTTTGTGTGTGTAAATTCTGATTCAAAATAAATAAAAATTTTAATGAAGAGTATTGACTGGATAATTAGAAAGCAACATATCTATATCTGCCAATACGATAATTTTTACAAATAATTGTTTTTTCATAATATAATATAAAAGACCCCCGGCACAAAAATATTGCATTAGGCCCTGGGGGGTAGGTCGGCTATCATTTGCTATGATAAATAGGAAAAAATAATAAAGATTTGTAAAAACTGCAATGACAGTAATAATTTCTATTTGGAAGACCACTCGTTTTACTATCTTTCACCAGCTAAGCTGAGTACTTACTTATTATCATATGAAGAGACTGTGTCGAGAACTGATTCGAATTGTTCCAAGCATGTGACTGTATTGACATTTTTTTAATTTTACTTCACTAAACTGGAAATCAATTCAGTAATCTTTAGTTTCCTCTTCCAATCTGCTATTTCTTTTACATTTAAAATAAACAGTTGCATAACTGCGATAATATATTTTAGATGATTATTAAAAAATAATATTCACTTTCATTTTATACAAATCTTGTGAGAATTTTTAACTGTTGTTTTTAATTTTATGGAAGTTAATACAAATATTGTCAAGTAGCTGAAACATGTTCGAGTTTAAATGAAATTTGTTTTATCACTATCCTTATTATATAGCTGTTCTTTTAACGGAATTTATTTAAAATATTTATTATGTCTTCTGTAAGAGGGCAGCTGCAACTGAGAAATTATTTGGATGAATGGGAAAAAAAAAGATAAATGAAGCAAAGAAAAGAAAGGGATTAATAAAGAAAAGTGTTTTCATATAATAAATATGATGTAGATAGAATAATATGGAAGGGAGTTGCAGTAGCAGGGATAACATAAGGTAATGATGCATTATATGTTAGTAAAGTGGTATTAAATTACTTAGAAAAAGTTCAAAGGGAAATAGGAAGACATGCATTGGATGCAGGTGTATGGACAGCAAGGGAGGCAATTCAATGAGAAATGGGATGGTCAAGTTTTCATATGAGAGATGCAAAAAGTAAAATAAAAATGTTTGGTAGATTGCAGTTTATGGATAATAAAAGAATAGCCAAAATAGTATTTAATTGGGTTATGAGTAAAGGACAGGCAACAAGATGGATGAGAAAGGTAATGTGGTATGCAAAAGATTTGGATATAGAATTTATATCAGTATATTTGTACAAAAGATGGGATGATTGTGTTAGGAGAATTGTTGAGTGTTGTAATGGTAAGGAATGGGATAAAAGAATAGATTTATTAATAAAGAATAGGGAGTTAGAGAGATGGAGAACTAGTATGGAGAGTAAAAAGAGTTTAAATATATATAGAAATAAACATAATATTAGGTGCGAGTTAATATATGATAATAGTAAGGAAAGTAGTTTATTGTTTAAGGCTCGAACGGAATCTTTAGCAACAAGAGAATATACATGTAAGTGGAAAAATATGGTGATTTAGTCTGTAAATTATGTAAAGAAGGAGTAGAAAATATTAGGCATCTGTTAATTGAATGTAAATACTTGAAAACCGAAAGGGTACATATAATGAAGTTATGGAAAAATAAATATGAACAAAGTGATTATACAGAAAGTGAATTATTGGTTTTTATGCTAGGTTTGGGTAAAGATAAGGGGTATTTAGATATAAAGGCCATAGAATTGACAAAGATTATGTTGTGGAAATGGGATGGAGCAGAATATGAGAAAACTTAGACTGGGGAATGGAAAATAAAGTGGCTAACAAGTTTCTCTGGGCATAATTGCTGAGAGATTCTTGACTTTGTTTAAGGAGAAGCTATAGTATATCACATCACATCAATATTCTTTTTAAAATTCTAGAACAAAATAAAGTACCAAAGTTTTACTTATATATATATTTGCTAACCTATTATTAAATTGTGATATTATTCTAAATGGCAAATCTTCACTTCAATTATACCCCATCAATCCATTCTATCTAAAAAACAAATTATAAGTTAACATTTAATTTGGAAAAATCCTGTGCTTGTACATTTACACTGGCAGTAATATAACAAAACATTTTGAAAGAAAACCTAGCCCATTTCTTGGATTGCATTTCTATCTACATTATTCACCAATGCAGTTACTTATACAAAATAGTCTTAAAAATAAAATAGAAACTATAGTCAATTTATTAACAAAATTCTACCTATTCTTTTGTACTAAGATATCACTTTTTAACATGTAGTTCATGACAAAAACTCTCCAACAATACTTTACACTAAAGTTTTTTTTAATCAAATGGACTCACTTTTCAGGAAATTCTTGTGGGAAAACATAGTAATCTCGATATTCATAAGATGTCTCAAAAATTCACTTTCACAAAATGGTCTAGAGCTTCACTCAATTTACATATTCAGAATTCAAAAAACAATTGATGTAACCTCTGCATGTGAAAAAAATTCCCATATCTAAAAACAGCCTGTAAAATCACTTCCACAGATAAATCATCTATCTAAGGATACCTGAAGATACTACTCATTCCATTAGTGTCTATAAAAAAAAATTGATTTTCAAACCATCTCAAAAAACATTCAAGTCATAGGAAATTTATTCACTTTTACACCCTATAACATTGCCAATAAACAACTTTTCCATAAAGTCAAATTCTGATTATCTGAGATAAAATATTCTGATTTTTTACTTAAAATTAACTTAGACTCACTTCCCATTCAACACTTTCTAAAATAAAATAAAAAAAACTGTCAAAATGTGGACTCACTGACACAAGATTCAGAAACGCAGTATTATCTTTTTTTTTAATGTTAAGAATTTATTACATTTGTTTAATCATATGCACCCTCTTCAAAAATAATAAAAATAAATTGCCTATTTTACTCATTCAAAAAAGGAATCTATGCTAAAATCAGGATCAGTTTATTCATTATCTATGCCATATGCTGTACAAGGTGTAAATTTATATATAACAATAACTCAAGAGGACACCCTAGCACATTCAAAAATAAACTGAATAGTATGTGTCAAAGAGATGAAAGAATAACAAACCAAAAAACTTTCATTGATACATGGTCTCAATTGCAGTTACTTTTAAGCCTATAAAAAAGAAAAAAAACCATTAAAGATTAATAAATGTCAAATGTAAAAGATCCCACTTACCACCATTGCAATACCTCAACTGGAAAACAGATCATCCAATTGTGAACTTTTGCTAACTTTTAAACCATTGTGTTATTTGTATTTCTAACAATAACTAATAATATGTAGACAAAAGAAATAATGTAATCTTTTTTACTTAGTTGAATAAATTCTTTTAAAAGATAACAACAACAACAACAATAATAATAATAATACTAAGTTGCCTACCTACTTTGCTAATGAACTTTTTAAACATTCTCTATATGAACTATATTCATAAAAAACTTGCTGCTATCGGTGTTTTTTAATCTACAGCTAAAGAACTTTATATTACACATACAGTATATCCAATAAACAATAACCAGGTCTTATTTATTTTGCCATCCATAATTAAATTGTCTGTTCACTGAACTTTTGAACTTCTAATATTTTTTATATATACCCAATAAATAACTATGTTAATAATTAGATTACACCTTATGTATATATAACTGCCAATGTAAGCTTTACTTAGTAAATAAAGTTGCCTTTGAAACAACAACAATAATAATAATAATAATGAATAATAATAATAATAATAATAAGAAAAATAATAAGAAGAAAAAGAAGAAGAGGAAGCAAAAGAATAAGAAGAGGAAAAAAAGAGGAAGAAGAGAAAGTAGAAGAGGAAGTAGAGGAAGATGAAGGAGAAGAGGAAGAAGAAGAAAAGGAAAAAGAAGAGAAAGAAGAAGAGGAAGAAGAATAAGAAGAGAAAGAAGTGGAAGAAAAAAAAGAGGAAGTAGAAGAGAAAGAAGAAAAGGAAAAGGAAGAAGAGGAAAAAAAGAAGAGGAGGAGGAAGAAGAGAAAAAGAAGAGGAAGAGAATGAAGAAGAGAAAAAAGATGAAAAGGAAGAAGAAAAAACAGCAACAGCAGTCCCTCAATGTAAGTAGTTTTAATTTTCTTTTTCTCAATTTACTGTTCACAAAACAAACTAAATACAGGACAAGTTTAATCATTTTATATCATAATAGAATATTTTTGAGAAACATCTGTGCATATTCATATTTAAAAAAAGCTATCATCAGATTTATAAATAATGGTTACTGCTGAGTCAAGTGAGTATGAGTTAAGTGTCAAAACAAATTCAACAAAATTGTTAGCTCTAACAATGCCAACTTCATATGCAAGAATCTTAAAAGTAATAACAATATTTCAGAACCAACCCAACTCATTTCCAAAGAACTACTAAAAATAAAGAATCTTGATCAATGGACCCAAGAGGATCAACAACCTCCAGTCATAATCTGGACAAAAGAAATGCTTGATAATATTGCAGACTGGTTCAATAATACAATTCCATGAACGTTGGTTGTAACATTGTGCCAGTTTTTCTCACCATCACTAGTGCATGCAGCCACTGGTAATCAATGTTCACATTATTGTTTCCCCAGAGTTTAACTCTATGAATCAATATGGGAAACTGTCTCCTGCATTGCAGAGCATCCAAACTCTTGCTATATAACCATTGAATTTCACACCCAACAACAAAAATAACATTTTTAGTCATTATAGCATTAAACAATTTGGCACTCATAATTGAGGATGAAAATCAGCAAAACTTTATTACTAGAGTGCTCAAAAATACTTATTTAAAATACAACATACAAGAATTTCAATAAATGATGAACCATTTGGAAAAACAATTGCCCTGCAGCCTATATATCTCAAAGACCCTAATACCCATTTACAGTAATCATTTCGAATTTGAAATAAAACTTCAAAAAAAAACCCCATAGATTCAGCCACAATAGCCATACAAACAACAGATCAAGAGTCACCCTATCTCTTTACATAAGGAGTCTAAAGCCACAGTATTTCAGCTGTGACAAAATAAAAGGCAATCATTGTGAACAAGACAAACCCCTCTTCACAGAACAATGCAATTAAAATAAAAATAAAACTTGGCACCACAATAGTAGAAACCAGCCAAAAACAAATTCAAAACCCCACAAATAAAAAAAGATAACTCAACAAACTCACTTATCTTCAGTGTCAGCCAATACAATACTAACTCAAAAACTAGCATATCCACCCTAGAATAAAATTGATATTTTCCAAGAAACCATAACACAAAATACAACAACTACATCACAGGACCAGCACATCATTAAACATAAGTTGTGGTACTAAATAAATATTAACAAACAGAAAATCCACACACAAAGCTATATAATGAAAATGTACACATAAATTCAGACAATGTAAGTATGCCAATAATAATAACACACACTCCAATAATAAATAAAACTACATCAAATATTATGGATGCAATAGAACCCCCTCTCCCTCCCATACAAAAGAATACACTTGAGGGAAAAAGAAAGCCAGGATCCCCCCCCCCCCCAAAAAAAAAAAAAAACAGACCAACACAACAGACACAAACAGCCTAGAAAATGGTGTAATAGAAATGGATATAAGCCAACAGCAAACAAACAACCTTTCAAATTTAATGCCAAATTTCAACCTAGAGTCTGAATCAATACTAAATGAAATAAAAACCGAAAAACGCACCAACCTTCATATACTACTATTTAAATTAAAATCTTCCAAGGATAACACTTTCTGCAGCACAGCAACATATTTTGAGACCAATAAAAATATTTTTCACGTTCCAAATATAGTAATCTTTATTATTTTTTGTTAATTTCAATAATAAGAAAGTCAATTTTTTTTAGTACAGCCTTTTTATTTTTTGAAATTATCAAATTTTAAAAGCATATCACTATCATTAATAAATGTTTTCTGTTTTTTTTATTATAATATTTTTAAAAGAAAAAAAAACGAAATACAAAAACATATTACTTACTTGCAGTATTCTGTAATACTTTCGTTGTCAACTTTGTGATTTGGATTGACAGGACTCGGCGGAAGATTTTTATTTCGTTTGAATAAAATAAAACAGTCTTCTAGAAGTGCTTTCCAACCTTCAGGGCAGGATAATATCACAGAAGAAGTAAAATATAATATAACTAAAAATAATAATAGTAATAGTAGTAATAATAAAAAATTTAAGTTAAGAACTATCTTTAACTATAATATTTATATTATTTATCTGTGTGATGCCATCATTTGTCAAAATGCAAATGATCATAAGAGATTTTATGCTTTATGTATTTTTATATTAGCGTCTCACCAATTCATTAAATGGTTTCTTCCAATAATAAATTGTTTTTTTCTGTTAATATAATAAACCCTATAGGTTTAAAAAATTATAAAACCATTAAAATTGCCATTTTAAAATGGTCATGCTGTATGAAATTTTCTTAACAAGCATGTAGTGGATTTGAGTGACTGATGATTTGTTCTTCAATTATGACTGTATTAATTTGATTACACTGAAATTATAATATATATTTTCCTAGATGAATAATGGATATTAAGCTTGATAAACAATATAGGGGTATTTAAGAACGTCTGGTGAGAAAGCTTATGTCATAATTATCCATACGCTAAGTGTAATCTTTTAAAATATTAATTGCATTGAAATTAATATATAGCCCCATAAATTAGGATCACAATCTCTTTAAAAATTAAATGATATTATTTTATGTGATAATAACAATATTTGATTAGATAAAGGAAGAATATTAACTACTTTTTAAATAACTGAAATAACTACATTTAATGATACTCCATTTAATAAACTCAGATTAGAAAAAAGATGATAAAGTTAATGTTTTATGATCTAAAAATGGAAAGGCTACAAGTCTTGGAATGTTTTAAAATATGATAGTGATTTATTAGCTTCAAAATGTTTTAGAAACATGAGGACCTACATTAAACTATATCACATAATTTTTAGTGCTCTAGTTTATAAAAATAAAAAAGATATAAAGATTGTAATAATTATTATGATTTTTTTTATATCCATTACAGAAAAATAACATTCACAGATTTGAATGAATAAATTTTTATTCCTAAAGGAATGGTTAGCAAAGATGAAAACTAAGAAGTATTCAATACATGGATTTGTTGATTGGTAAATGCAGAAAAATGGCATAAAAAATGCATCAAGCGTTCGTGGCCTAGCGGTTCGCTTCCCGGTCAACACTTTGACATATAAAAAAATATAAAAAATGAGTGATTTATATGTTGATTTTATAGATTTGTCTAAGTTTTTTTTTTTTTTCAGTTAATTCAATTTTTTTTTGGTGTGGCATTCGAAAATGATTGAGTGAAAATGGAAGTTTATTCATATTATGCAGTGATGGCATAGAAGAAACATTATGTCTGGAGATGAAAAATCAGAAGTATTTGAAATGAACTGATAACATACAGAAATGTGGGCATTTAAACTTTGTTTTCTACTTTTTATCTACATGGTCTTGGAATATTTCAGTCTGTTTTAAAAAGTAAACATTGAGATGTGACATACATTTGCTGGTAAGGTATTAATTTACAATAATTAAAAGCAAAGTATGATTTTCATATTTTTACTCCTAGATTATGTTGACAATGGTGCTATTTTTGCCAATTAAAGTGATGATCTTGAAATGTTCTTTATATTTTGAATGCAACATTTAAAAATTTGATTTACTAATTGACAATCAAAAATTATCCTGAAAATATGATTATTTTAATTTAGTTATCTTTCATAGAGGTCTAATTTAGTATTGAATTTTACTAGGCAAATATATAATATTTTAGTATAGTGACATGATTATCCCAATTAAATTAGTAGTACTTAAGGGGATTTAACTCTTAAATGAAAAGAGATCATTTGATTTCTCTTTGAGACCTTAAAGGAACCAAGTAGGGCAAATTTTTAATATCCACTCTATACATTCTTATTATTGCAGCCAATTATTCTTTATTTGGTAGTAAACAAGAATGGGCTACTCACTAACATACATCATCCAGCATGGTGGGTTTATTGGTTCGTTATTTCTAAATTTAAAATCATAAAAACTAGGGTCTCTCTTTAAAGTTGTCTGATAGTTTTTTAACTAATATATCATTTGAGTTTCCTTGAAGGTAGAATAAATGTGTATGTGAATAATTCTCTTAATAAATATGTACAATCATGACAGATAAAACTCAATTACAACTCCTATTCCCTAGAGGCAAAGTAGTGATTAATGGTGAAAAGCAGAGTTACTAAATATTCTCTGATCATGAACCCAGAAATGTTTTATTTAGATATTGGCAAATGTGGATCATTTTCAAATGAAGAAAGATTGCAGGAATTGAAAGGACTGTTTAATATTAAATAAGACATTGTTGGACTTTACGAAGTTACAAGAAAAGGTAAAAAAACAATTAATTTAAAAAGTGGACATCAACTTTACTACAAAGATATACATCATATGATCACTATTCCATATGCTAGCACATATCTGTTATTAAAACAGGCAAAACTCTTCATACAGTAGTGCCACTCAGTGCCAACAAGAGTAATCAATGGATGCCAGAAGGCTTGTGCATAAAATCTCCATCTAGTGCCTACTTATCCAATATCCTCAGACTAGTTTCTGGCTTGTGACCTTTGTCAGTGAGGAACATTGGATCTGAGAGCACTGCACCTAGATCTTAGGATATAATGCAACCCTCCAGCAGCACAAGCCAGAAACTAGTCTGGGGATATTGGATGAGTAGGCACTAGATGGGGATTTTATGCACAAACCTTCTGGTATCCATTGATTACTCTGGTTGGCACTGAGAAGCACTACTGTATGGAGAGTTTTGCATGTTTTAATAACAGATATGTGCTAGCATAAGGAATAGTGATCATGTGATGTTTAGTGGTTTAGCACAAATCCTGCCTAATAGGATAGTGGTGGCTATGGTTGTTAAAGAGCCAAAGACACCAAAATGTATGGGTACTGAACTGGGTTCAGACCCATATAACTATATAAGCTATTGAGCTTAGGTTGAAAATATTATTGTGTTTTAAAATTTTATTTTCATAGTTTTGTAGTTAAGTAGAAATAAAAGATGGCTGCTGGAGGGTTGCATTAGATCCTAAGATCTAGGTGCAGTGCTCTCAGATCCAAAGCACCTCACTGACGAAGGCCACAAGCCAGAAACTAGTCTGGGGATATTGGATGAGTAGGCATTAGATGGGAATTTTAGGCACAAGCCTTCTGGCATCCATTGATTACTCTGGTTGGCACTGAGTGGCACTACAGTATGGAGAGTTTTGCTGGTTTTAATAAAGGTATACATATTGAAAGCATAAGAGGAGTAGGTTTCATTATATATAAAAAGTGGAAGAACAATGTTATGGAGATTGATGGTATATCAGACAGAGGGTCAAGATTAATTACTCAAAAAAAAGAAAAGATATAAAATGCAGATAATTCATGTTTATGCCTGATCAAGTTTTCATTGTGATGAATAAATAACCCTTTATATGTATATATAAAATGCTTTTGATGAGATCAAAAATATTTTAAAATTGTCATGGAAGACTTTAACGATAGAACTGGTAAATGACTGAAAGATGAAAATAATGTAAATTTGATTATGGTTATAGAATTGAAAGAAGACACAGTTTGCAGAAAAAACTTTATATTATGAATTTTTTCTTTGAAAAAATAAAAAGCTAAATGGAAATGGACATGGAAGCATCAAAATGAAGGCACAAAAAATATATTATTTATTGACAAATAGAAAATATGTATTTTAAGATTGTAATCATTTCAATAGATTCAGCACAAGATGTGATCATTGATTAGTTAGTTGCAAGATATGAGTTAATACAAAACTAGAGATACAAAAACTAGTAAGAAAGACAGTATTAAGAGATATTTCTAACCTTCACAAATACTCCAGAGAATTAAAATTAGAGCTTGTAAATGGCTTTAAAATATTAACCAACTTTAAAGATGGTTCAGACATGACAGAAATTAATAGGAAAATAACTGAAACTATATTAGGGACTGCAAAAAAAAAATAGCTGGTATGAACAAAACAGCAATTTACCAGTAAACTAGTACTGAGACAAGAAAATGAATGATGAAAGAAGGAATTTGAAATTTTTTAAAAATCTACTTAAAAAAAACTAAATATCTAGAGTTTTGTAAAATGGTAAAAAAGGAATTAATAATGATATAAGAAAATATCATGAATTGATAAGTAAAGCTAGGGTGTAAGAATAAAATCTTAAAAGTGAAAAATAAAATCTTGATATTGAAGAAAAGTTATTTCTGCATCATGAAAGGCATGGAAGAGTTCTATTAAGAATTATATAATAATAAAGAACAAAAAAAAAACAAAAAACAACCAAAATATCCCCTACAGTCATTAAATCTTCTGAATTACCCAGGATTTTAAATGAACAAGTGAAATATATAATTAAATCTATGAAGAAAAGAAAAGCTCCAGGAAATAGTAGAATTACTATTAATATTTTAAAAGAAGCAGGTAAAAAAATAGAAAAATTGTTGACAATATTATATACCAAATGTCTAAATGATAAAATATACCCATTAATTGGAAGAATGCAATAATAATATTGATATTTAAAAACATTAAAAACCTAAAGATAAACTAGTCAATAAACCAAATTCACAACTCAATCAGACTAGCCACTACAAAATAATAACATGTTAAAATTAAACATTACCCACAATTCCAACTACATCCCATACATCTTTAATATTAAAATAACTTTTAAATAAGTTAATTGCTTCAGAATCATACATTTTTATTAATAAATATTTTTTAATTCTTTTTTTTATTTCATTTCTCTCAAAGAAGACAACATTAGCTTCATCAAAATTTATAGTGTGGCCTGCATCTTTTTCATGAATATTATATAAAGCAGAACTAAGATATTTATTTCAAATCTTACTTTTATGTATCTTTATTCTTTCATTTAAGCTCAAACTACTCTGACTATATATATATCTTCTTATAAAAACAATGAATAATATACACTATTCCAGGAATAGTCTTTCTATCAAAAATTTCGTTTGAATTATTTAATAAATTATTCAAAGTAATACCCCCTTTCCAAGAAATTTTCTTATTTCCAAACAAATTACTATCTTTACATACAATTTTATAGGAAGACAATTTAAATGGCAAAGAAATAAAATCATCTTTTTCTTTCCCCTTTATATCACTACAAATATTATTACTATTAAATAAAATACTTTTAATAAATTTATCAGAGTAGCTAGCACTCACATAATCTTTATAAAATTAACCTTTTTGAAACAAAGCTACTTCACTAAAATTATTTAATCTCTTATTTCTATAACAATAATTTCTTAAAGCAGCTATTTTATGAGATAAGGATTGATAGCTATCAAGTTTACTCTTAACATAATGACTACATACCAAATAATTATTCTTTACATTTCTAATCACTAAATTTAAGATCTAAAAAAATTTAACTTAACAAAATCTAATCTAACTCCTTCTACTAATATCTTATAAAAAATTTTAACCTAGAATACTAATATCTTATAAAAGGATCAAAAGATTTCTCTTGCTGGCACTTATCAATAAGCTTGTTAAAGCAATTAGCACAGCTCATTATTTATTATTTACCAACACTTTCAATTTATCATTCTCAATTACAAACAAACAATTATCAACATATATGACAAATAACGTTAAATATAAACAATTCTTCATAATAATTTATTTTCGAAATAATTAATATAAACTGAACAAATTAAAGGAGAAATAATATAATATATTATTTATCCTTCCTTAATCTTATAGAAATTATTATTATAAGTAAAATACATAGAATCTTCCAATAATAAGAGCAAACCTTTAATAATTTTCATCTTATTCTTTGACAAAGATCCATGTTTATCCATTCTAGACATAAGAACTATTAATTTTGATGAGGTTAAAGTTGTCTTCTTTGAGAGAAATGAAATAAAAAGAATTAAAGAATATTATTAAAAATTTATGATTCTGAAGCAATTAATTTATTTACAAGTTCTTTTAATATTAAGGGTATATGGGAGGTAAGTGGATTTGTGGGTAATGTTTAGCATAAAAATGTTGTTATTTTGTAGTTCTTTACAGTTGAGAAGTCTTCTTGTAGCAGTGAAACTATTGGTTGTGTTTTAGAGTTAATATTTTTTTTGCTAGTCTGGGAATTGTAAATTTAGGGTAATTTTGAATATTTAAACAAGGATGTAAAGAAGATTTTAAAAATTACAGATTAGTCTTCTATCAGTTGTATACAAAATGTTTACCAAGATAATTACAATTCATCTACAACAAATTTTGGTTTTTAACAAACCAAAAAACTATCTCCATTTAAAAATGTTTCTAGCACATTTGATCACCTCCAAGTATTGAAGGAGATAATAATAAGAATTAATAAATATGAGTTACCACTATGCTTTTCATTTGTAGATTATAAAAAGGCATTTGATTCTATAAGCATTTCTATAGAGATTATAGCATTGGATCATCAAGATATAGACACAAGATCTTGTCATATTGATTTATTGAAATGCAATAGCAATGTTTAGATTTTATGGCATTCTAAGAAAATCAACTTTGAAAAGAGTGTGTGATAGAGTGATTCAATATGTTCTAAACGTTTTATAACAGCTTTATAAAAAAGTATTTTGCATATTAAAATAAGAAGCTAATGGAATAAAAATAAGTGGAGATTATTTTAGTCTTCGAGATTTTGCAGATAATTTGGTTGTCATTGGAAACAATGTTTCAGAGCATCAGGAAATGTTGCAATAGTTATCACATAAAAGTAAAAAAAAAAAAAAAGGAATAAAAAAAAATGCTGAAAAGAGTAATATTAAATAGATTTTCTCAGGAAAAAAAGTATAGAAGATTAATAACTATGAATTAAAAGAAGTTATCTACTACAAATATCTTGATTAGATTATTAATATAGATGAAAACATAATGAATACAGTTATTCATAGAGTTAAACTTGAATGGAATGTTTTTTTTAGAAAATACTAAAAGTAAAATATACTTATGTTTTTGAAAAGATTTTTTAAAAATTTTTTATTTATAGATATACGACTCTAAAGACACTTAACAAAAGAGCATACAGAGACTCTGGACTACTCAAGTATGGTGAGATATGTGGTAGGAATAACAAGAAGAGATAAAGAACTAAATACACTGATAAAATAACAAACAGATATCACTGACATTATTGAAAGAATTAAAAGACTGAAATAAAGCTGGGCTAAACATATTATTATAAGAGATGATATTGTAAAATGAATGGATAAAGTAAGAAAGTTTGTTGGTGTGTCATGGAGAAGCAAAAATTGGAAAACTAGATCAAACTTGGAAGAAACATTTATCCTGCAGTAGCCTAATAAGAGTTGAAAATAATGATATGAGTTTGCTACTATGCTACATTTATTATATGAAAGTAAAATATGGATTCGATATCAACATAACATAAAGCCTCTAAAACAATTTTATTTTAAAAATCTCTCCATAATATTCTACAAGTAAGATGGCAAGATCATAATATTAATTTGTATGTTTATCAGATTTTGGATATGATAACATTGAATGTATAATTAAAGGGTATATTAGTGATTTGAAGCAGATGAAAAGTAACAGAGATACTAAAAAAATATAACTTGACATAGTTTTATAGGACAGACT
The DNA here is from genome assembly GCA_028023455.1 of Epiperipatus broadwayi. Classification (NCBI taxonomy): domain Eukaryota; kingdom Metazoa; phylum Onychophora; class Udeonychophora; order Euonychophora; family Peripatidae; genus Epiperipatus; species Epiperipatus broadwayi. Next base: position 1,107,696 of record JAQFVV010012439.1, on the reverse strand, counting down.
ATTGTAATGATATACAATAATGATAACATTTACTGAGACAAAATAACTAAAATTAGAATACAATGGAAGCTCCAATTAGGAAAAGTGTTTAAGTCTTTCAGAAAGATAAACATTTTACTTAAACCAGTATGAAGAATCTGTGTGATGTCATTATCATCATTTCTCACCATCATCACTTCACTATAGAATAAGGATCCCTCTAAATTTTATCCTGATTTTTTTCTGACAACAGCTTTCTCCCCCCTCCCTTACATCACTCTTGAAAATTCTAATCTTAGCCATTCATTTCATCTATAATCTTTTCTTATGTCTTTCACAGTTTCTTAGCAGCCAAGTTTAGAACTTGGGTTGTTAAGTTATTATCATTGCTTCTAACAATATGGCCAATCTTATTTTGGTCATTGAAGCTTTCATTGATATCAATAATGCTCTTTGTTCATTCATTGCACTTATTTTGAACTTTCATTGTTAACTGCAACATATATATTTAGTTTTCATGTTTATCTACTTTTTATTAGTTATCTAATCTTAGATTTTAATAAGCACTGGTAGAACACATTTATTAAAGATCTTTCTTTATAAACACATGGGAATATAATATTTTAATAATATAATAATTATCTCTACTTTTTTCAAGTTTGATTATAGATTACTTTCATTTATTATATTTTCATTTTTTATTAATAATTTGAGGAATATGTTTATAGTTGTTGTTTTTTTAATCCACTATTATCTGTTATGTTTTCACTTTTTGTAAAATTATTGAGATTCTTTTAGTTGTTCTAGTATTTATCTTTTATTTTATTACTTTCATATGATATCTTCTGCAACTTTATTTTTACAGTAGGGAAGCATTATTTGCAGTAACAGTCACAGTTAAATAAATGTAAATAATTTAAGTAACCCCCCCCCCCATTTCTTTATATTACCATTATTTGTTAATTTCATATTATACTTTCTATAAAACTTCTATGAAAGATTTGAAGAGCTGGAATTATCCTGCTATATATTCTTGCCAACACTAAAATTCTTTGAAGCTTAATAATTTTCTGGCTTTTTGTCAGTCCACAGCTTTATTTACAGATGAGATGTTTATAACTACAGTTGATTTTTCTTTGTCTAAGAATCCAATAACTAAATGGTTACTCATATCATTGATTCTTTGTAAAACTACTATCTATTATTTGTATGTGATCTCCTACATAGTGTTTTTGAAATTCATTACAATAAAAGATATTTTTTCAGTTAGCAGCAAATTGTGCAGTGACTGTATAATAAATGTGAAGGCATTTTCTACTTTTGTGAAGTGAATTATATAATCATCATAAAACTCATGTTAATTTTTTTGTATTTTGCTATCTCTTGAGTTACAAATGGCCACTAAATAGTAATTTTATTTTAAAGACAATTAACTAGTAGAAGTTTTAGAAATGCATACATTAATATTGCTATATATTCAAACTCATCATCAAAATAATTCTTACTAAAGGCTCAAATGATTTTGATAAAAAACATCTTACAGATTTCATTTTATAAGAAAACATTTTATAGATAATAAAGGCTTTTTGAAAAAATTTAGTGCAAAGAAATGGGGAAAATACATTTTGATTATAATGTATTAAACCACTAAACATCACATGATCACCATTTCTTATGCTTGCTCATAACTGTTATTAAATCAGGCAAAATTCTCCACACAGTAGTACCACTTGGTGCAAGCCAGTGTAATCAATGGATGCCAGAAGGCTCCTCATCCAATATCCCCAGACTAGTTTTTAGCTTGTGGCTTTCGTTAGTGAGGAGCCTTGGATTTGAGAGCACTTTATATAGGTCTTAGGATCTAATACAACCCTCCAGCAGCCACTGTTATCTCTGCTTAACTACAAAACTATGAGAATAAAATTGAAAACACAATATTTTCAATCCAAAATATATGGGTACTGAACTGAGTTCAGACCTATATGACTATATAAGCTAATGAGCTTAGATTGAAAATATTATTGTGTTTTCAATTTTATTCTCATAATTTTGTAGTTAAGCAGAAATAAAAGGTGGCTGCTGGAGGGTTACAGTAGATACTAAGATCTAGGTGCAGTTCTCTCAGATCCAAGGCTCTTCACTGACAAAAGCCACAAGCCAGAAACTAGTCTGGGGATATTGGATGAGTATGCACTAGATAGGGGTTTTATGCACAAGCCTACTGGCATCCATTGATTACTCTGGCTTGCACTTAGTAGCACTATTTTTACGTGCTTTAATTGATTATAACATATTTAAAAAAATAGTACAATATTATTAAACCTTCTCTAATTTTTTACCTGTTTTTTCCTCTAAAGTTTGACTGCCTATATTTGTTCATGAATGACTATTAATGATGACAAGATATTAATGATTGTGAGATAGAATTACAATAAAATATATTTTTTAAAGTGACTATAAAATGGTGTTTAATTTGAAACTATAAACGTGTAGCTAAATAAAATTTTGAATTATCATATCTTTTTTTTTAATTATAATCAAAAAAATAATAAATAATAATTAAAAAAATAATAATTCAACTACTCTATTTAATTTTGTTATTAAAAAAGCTGTGATCTTCTTTTAGATTTTTTTTGAAAAGCACCAAAGATCTTTTCATTAATTTGAATAAGTATGCTGAAAATAGGCAAAACTCACTATACGTATTGCCACACACAGCAAGTTAGAGTAATCAATGGATGCCAGAAGGCTTGTGCATAAAATTCCCATCTAGTGCCTACTCATCCAATATCCCCAGACTAGTTTCTGGCTTGTGGCCTTCGTCAGTGAGGAGCCTTGGATCTGAGAGCACTGCACCTAGATCTTAGGATCTAATGCAGCCCTCTAGCAGCCACCTCTTATCTCCATTTAACTACAAAACTATGAGTCTTAAACTGAAAACACTTTAATATTTTCAATACAAGCTCATTAGCTTATATAGTCATATGGGTCTGAACCCGGTTCAGCAACATACATTTACAACAGTTATACACAAGCATAAGATGTGGTGGTCATGTGATGCTTATTGGTTTATGCTGAAAATAGTGAATAAAACTAAAGATAAATTTTATTGGTTTGTTTTGTAAAAAAGATAGGAAATGTTATTTTTATTATGGCTGAATAGTGATATTTTTAAAAAAAATTATGAAATTTGCAATAAAAAGTGTTTGGATTGCTTCTTAGTTGAATAAAATAATAAAAATTAAAAATAAACTCAGTTTGGTCGATTAAATGGAATTGTTGTGCACAACCTGCCTCTAGATTTTTCATCTGTGAAGTTTAATGTAGCGATAATTACAAGTTAGAGGGCACTGGATCAAAATTCAACTTGTTACATCTGGTGTTTGAATGTCACATGATCTCTTGATCACAAACCATCCAGTTATGGTAATTAGTATATTTACATAATCTTTCATATAATAATTAATAAAGCAAGACACAAATTGTACAACTTGTTTTAAGCTTGTGCTAAAATGTTCACTAGATGGAGCTTAACACTAGCTCCTAAACAAGCTTTAATTATAAGTGCCAACAGAGAAAGAATTCAAAATCTCTATCGGAAAATCCTCATTTCCAGACCAATTGGTTTCGAGCTTATGGCACTTATAATTAAAGCTTGTTTAGGAGCTAGTGGTAAGCTCCATCTAGTGATAATCTTTCATGTAATAATCACACAATTACTTTTTTTTTTGTTTTTTTAATGATTTTTCACCTTTAAATCAGAATTTAAAAATATTGAGAATCATTTTTAATATAATTTAAGTGAAAACCTATTTCTTAATTTTATAAACAAAAGTCCGAACAAATGCTTCAATTTTATAATTAAAAAAAGAACAAACTTAGTTTAAATATATTCTTTTGAGCAAAACTTGTTCAGAGTAAGTAGCTGATAGGAAAAGTGCAAGAGAGTGAATTAACAAGAAATTTAATTATTTGATACCATGTAGCTCCTGGATTGTTGCTCCAGAGCTATCTCTTCCAGGGCTCAAATTTATTATAAACTCTTAAGCAATAAACCATTAGAGTATTTTATATATAAATGAAATTTAAAATGTAAATAAATATTGCTATAACTAAAAATAATCTTAATAACAAATTATCAAGAAAATCAATAAAAGAGGTCATTTTAATAAAAATTATCCAACCTAATTTCTTTTAGAAATTTGAAGAAAAATTTGACAATAAATAATTATAGTTTATAAAGTGAATAGTACTTTTATCCTAGCAATAAAATGATTACAAATATTATTTGAAAACTATGAATTTTCTAAAAAAACAATCATTTAACTTTCAGTAAATTTTTAATATCTTACATTAAAATCTGTAATGATTCATCTTTTCTTTGAAAATAATGTTCATTAAGAGAGTCTTTATATTATAACTTATTCTCTTATACTTCTGTTGTGTTTTCTTCTATTTATTTTGTTTACATTTTCTTAATATTGTTAAAATCTACATAGAACTACAACAATATAGAATGATGTTTAAGTCAATTTTCCATTGCTATATCAGCAAAAACATTATCTAAAACTGCATAGAAAAGAAAAATGTAAATTGATTTCCATGTACATCATTATCAGGTCTTCATATCAATTTAATTGCATCTAATAACAATAATAAGTTACAAAACTTTTTCTAACATAATTTCAATGCATGCCAGTTCTAATTTTGAAAATAATTTAACAGAATTAATAGAATAAGAGATTTAATTGTAAAATCTCCTTCATCAACATCAAATTTAATCTTTTTGAATTGATGTCTATAGATTATTAAAATAACACAATCATGTTTTACTATCCTCTTCTACTGTAATATAAATTAAACTTTTAATTATAATAATACTGTAATAATATTGTGCATTACTATAAATATGCTTCTTACACAAAGCAAAAATTTCAAAAATACTTAAAAGCATTTTAAATAACTTTTCCATATAAAACATTATTTTTCATTTTTTTTAATATTGTCTTTAATAGGTAAATTTTATTTTAAAACATTAAATATGTTATACAAAATAATTTCTTTTACTATATTTGTTGCATGTTTCAAATTGCATTTAATTGAAAATTATTGGATTTTCTGTTCATCACTACTAATAACCTATATCTTTTTTTATCTTCCCTGTTCTGTCATCCTGTTTTTATAATTAAGCTTTTATTCTTGGGTAAAAATCAACATGTCTTACTAAAGTAACAATGTTGACCAAAAATAAAAAAAATGATTTTTTTTTTTTAATTTTTTAAAACAGGCAAAACTCTCTATACGTATTGTCATGTGAGGTTTAATTTTTTTCTATGATAAAAATTTTTTTTGAAGCCAATTATATAATAAAATAATCATTTATTTAATGTATTTTCTATTAAAAAATGACAAAACATATTTAAGACTGACTGATAACATTTCTGGATCAGGCTTTTTTAGATTATAGACATAATTAGATTTATTTTTTTTAGATAACTATTACACAACCAAACCAGATAATCTTCTAATAAAAAAAGCAAACATGGAATAGTTTTTAAAAATTCACTACAGGAAAAAGCCCCTTTAATGACCTTTCATGGAGAAATAATGAAAGAAATAACATTATTAATCAGAATTCACAATGTTGACAACGAAGATTTGAATGTTTTTGTATAATTGTTTTTCTGTCTACTAAAAGAATATAGATATCCATTTATTGACTAATATTAGACATTTTGATTTTCTATATGTAGTTGCCTAAAAAAAAATCCTAAACCAGATTAGAACTTTTTTCCCCAACGTTATTTACGCAAGATTCAAACTCAGATTTTATGCATAAGCTGCAACTATTAATAATTGGGGATTAAAAATAAAAATCTTAGATCCAAGTTGATTACTTATTTCAATAATATTTTTTGTACAACAAATAAATAATAGTAACCATTGTAATATAATGCACAGAAAGCTACTTTTGGATTATACTTCATTACAAATACAATATTATGCAATGTTTAATATATTAATTAAATTAGTGCTTTTAAGGATAAAAGATTATTGGATCAAATCTCAACTTAAGAATATAAAATAAAACTTTTTTTTAAAATAAAAATGTTGCCCTCATTCTTTCGTTTTGGTTCTCAAATTTATGCTTGATTCTTCTGATTAAATTAATCATTTAAAATTCTTTTGAAAATACAACATTTATTTAAATTTTTTAATGAGTCTTTGGAAGTATATACTGACTTCTCATAGCTTTTTAGATGTTTTATTTTATGTATATTATGTTGATATTCTTTAAAGATAGTTCAAACTTAATAGAAATTTAATAAGAAGACAACTAACACTCAATTATAAACTCAATAAAAATAATACAAAAAAAATAAACAATTCTCCAGAAAATTTTCAACTGAGATAAGAAAAGAGGGAATATAAAAATATTTTAAAATGATCCATTAAGAAGAATCAGATATTAAAACAGGCAAAACTCTCTATACAGTAGTTCCATTCAGTGCAAGTCAGAGTAATCCATGGATGCCAGAAGACTTGTGCATAAAATCCATACATAGTGCCTACTCATTCAATATCCCCAGACTAGGTTCTAGCTTGTGGCTTTCATCAGTGCAGTGCTCTCAGATACAAAGCTCCTCACTGACAAAAGCCACAAGCTAGAAACTAGTCTGGGGATATTGGATGAGTAGGCACTACATAGGGATTTTATGCACAAGCCTTCTGGCATCCATTGATTACTTTGGCTTGCATTGAATGGCACTACTGTATGGAGAGTTTTGCCCGTTTTAATAACAGTTATGAGAAAGCATAAGAAATGGTGATCCTGTGATGTTTAGTGGTTTAAGAATCAGATATCTGGAAATTTTGTAAAATGATATAAAAAGAGTTAATAATAAGATATGTAATAGTAAATGGCAAAGAAATCTACAGAAGAAAATAAAGTTTTCAAAATTATAATATTGGAATAAAATATATTAAAGAACAAGAAAAAAAGATGAAATTATTATTATAAAATGAATAACATTATGAAATGTGTAAAAGTGTTCTGTAAAAAATTACATTGAAGATGTGAAGTATGTTGTATCAATATACATAATTTCAATTATATGCTCTTAAAAATGTAAACATATAAAAACAAAAATTAAAACAAACAAACAAAAATCATTAAAATTTGAAAATTATTTTTCTGTCTCTGAGCACTATATACAATCACATTTAAAAATAAAACAAAATATGTAAATAAATTTTACAATATGTCAGCAGCTTTAGTACCATCTTGAAATGCCTAATGTTTATTAACAAAATTTATTCAGTTTATATTGACAGCATATAGATTTATTTCTTCCTTTGTTATCCTTTCCAAATTTGACAGGATGTAATTCATGCAATAGTGCTAAAAGTTTTACAAAATTTTAGAACATACTTAAAAAGGGTTGATACTGATTTAAAAACATCAAAACAATTAGAGAGATCATAGTTTCTATTAACAGGACTATTATTACATTTCTATTGAAAAAAAATGTTCAGAGCATATTTAATTATGATGAAAGTTCGACATTTCACTATTTACTTTATTTAAAAAATAAAAATATTGTATAACTTTTTTTTTCTTTTTTGAGTAAATGAATAAGTAAACACACACTCAGTAAAATATATGTAAATGTGTCCCCTCAATTTATTATTATTAACTATATTAATATTATTTTTAAATTTTTTGTTTATATTATAAGTTTAATTTTTATATACATACTATATATAAAAAGCATCAGCATTATATATGTGTGTGTGGGTACTGAAAAGTACTATATATTTTTAGTTTAGTAATTGATATGTATTCTATTTTAATTAAAGTCTATCAATAAAATGTGAATATATATATGATGTATATGAGGGAGCTTGGAATAAAATAGAATGTATACCATGGTCTACTGAATATATAGTAATACAGAAAAAAAAAAGTAACCATTATAATTATTACATCATCTGAATTGCCAAAAAATTTAAATGAAGAGATAAGACATGTAATTAAATTTATAAAGGAAGCCAAAACTCTGGAAAACAAGGGAATTATTATTGCTATTTTAAAAAAGACAGATGATGAAATAGAAAAATTGTTGGCAAAAATATATATCGAATGTTTAAATAATAAAGAGGTATCAGATGAATGGAAAAATGCAATAGTGATATTAATATTAGAATATTACAGTCTTGTCAGCCTACTATCAGTTTTGTACAAAATCTTTATATGATAAAAAAAAAAAATCAAGTCAGATGTCACATGACTTAATTTTAATAAAGTCTGGGGTTGAGGATATTCTCAAAGCTTGTTAAGAGCTTGTTTTGCGGGCTCTATATATAAAATCTTTATATCAATATAATTGCAATTTATCTAATAGCGACATTAGGATTTAAACTAATCAAAAAAACAAGCTATATTTAAAGGTAGTTTAACAGGAAGGGATGACAAAAAAATATTGAGAGAAGTTATAGAAAGAACCAATAAATAAGAATTGTTATTATTCTTAGATTATAAAAAGACATTTAATTCTATAAGTATTTCTGTAGTGATTGGATCATCAGGATATAGATCCAGGATATTGGTATATGCTAAAGAATATTTATCAAAATGTATCAACAGTGATTAGATTAGTAATACTAAAAAGATTAATAAGAGTGTTTTCCAAAACTTTTTATAGCAGCTTTATAAGAAGTACTTTGTGGATTAACATGAGAAGCTAAAAGAATAAAAATGCATGATGATTATTTAAGCCATCTAGATTTTGCAGATGAAATGGTTGTTTTTGTAAATATCATGGAAAACTATCAAAAGAAACCAACAGTATTAATAATTTTCATTAGGCATTCATTAAACTAGAGATTATCCAATAATGAATAATATTTTTGTAGTGTAATTTTGTAGTTTGTGTCAAAGTCATGTCGGCAGTAAGTTTGACACTTATCAATTAAACTGTAATTAGATTCCATATCTTTATTTATTAATAATAGCTGAGTTTGCTTTTGGCTAGAAATATTTTTGGCAACTAATTACAAATATAAGAAAAAGAATAACAACTTCACATATTACAATTAAATTGTAGTAATATTCTATCTATATGTACTGAACAATGATAAAGATATGTGTAAGGGAATATGATCTGGGCCAACTGATGAGTGTTGGTTTAGCATGAAAAGTGCATCTTGGGGATCATACATCATTTTCACTTGTCTTTGGTCATGTATGTGTGATTACACCCCTCCACAAGGTGTTAAAAGTGAATAGAAACTGGTTCCTACCTTGCATGATAGTGGTGTCATGAAAATTACACTAAAGAAATATTCATTATTGGATAATCTCTAGTCTAATGAATGACTAATAAAAATTATTAATATACTTTCATTAAGTGATTTGTAATAAAGTTGTGAGGGCAGCACATTTGATACTTATCAATTAAACTGTAGTAATTTGCTATCTATCTATATAGTTACTGAACAATGATAAAGATATGTGTAAGAGATTGTGGTCTAGGCCAATTGTTGAGGGCTGGTTCAGCATGAAATGTGCATCTTAGGGATTATAAATTGGTCATACGTTTAGAATTACATCTCTCCACAAGTTGTTAAAAGTGGATAGAAACCAATCCCTATCTTGCCGTGAGAGTATTTGATAATATCTATTCTAATGAATGACTAATAAAAATTATTTATATACGAAATAGTTGGATGAAATAAAAAAAATATATAGGTTTGATGTGGAGAAGTTATGGATCAAAGGAATTATATTAAACATGGAGAGAACTTCATTCTGCAATGAATCAATAATGGTTAAAAATGATGTTATGGCATCCATATCTACAAATTTAAATTCATGCTTCTTTTTTTTTTTTGTTAATTGTGTTAAGTTCCCTCCCCACCGCTTACCACACACATATTGCTATAATTAATATATATTTAAAAAATAAACTCTCACATAAAATTATTAGTACAAATTAAATTGCAGTTGAAATATTTTACTTTCTAATACTTGAAGCAAACATAAAAGATCATTACAATGTGGTAGTACTTAAATATACACATAAAAACAAAACAATTTTGATATTAAAACTTGTCGTGCGGGTTAAAGGTCACGCAAATTGACCAACAGAAGTGGTTCGTAACCAGAGCACATTTAAATTTCACTCATATATATAGAAATTTGCAAAACTTAATAACTCCACACCCTAACCACTGGCACAGCAAACTTGTATTTTCTCATATATTCAAACCCATGCTTATACATTTATAAAACTTATGAGTACGTAAGATATGCAATTGCCATGCTAAAAATTACCATTGCTGAAGCTTGGAAAAGTTTTGTTTTTCTTAAAAAAACTCAACTCGGAAGTTTCTCCATTTTTAATTAAAGATTAAGCGCGAACAATTATTACCGCCGCAGTACATAAAACTGTCACTTTCACTTAATAATTTTCTATAATATTGTGGAAAAAAACACAAACTAAAATAATGAATAATGTTATTTAAACATTAAGAAAAAAAAAATTGCCAGGAAAACATCTTACTTAAACTATTAAAAAGTAATTGCTGTTTTTACAGTTTTACCTATAAATAAACCAAGAATCTTACCAAAATATATGAAACTGTGATATGGTTGCATTGCTAAGTAAAACATTTTTTTTAAAATTCCTGTCCGGTTTGGGTCAATTTTCTTTTGAAATGACTGCTTAGCAGTCGAGCGCATATACGAAGTAATTTGATCCTTAAAGGGATGACAGAAGCATCCTAGAACTGAAGAAGCTCGGATTATAATAATAACACCCAATAGGAGAGGGAGCCGAAGGGCTCTCACGGAAAGATTCTGTCAGATAACGGGAAGAATATTAAAAATGGCAAAGAAACATGTTCGTTTCGCATTAATAATTAGATAAACATGTGGGAGGATTTCTTTTTTTTATAATCTTTTTTTTTCTGAAATAAAAACAATGGTAAAAAAAAATGAAATTGACATTTTTTTTTTAAAAAATAAAAGTTAATCTTAATAATATTATATTAAATCGGATTAACAAAAATAAAAAAAAATGTATTTGATAGATTTTTTTAATGGCAATTCTTATTAAATTAAGTTTGAGTGAAGTAAGGCAATCTTAGCGAGAATCTATATAATGTCAACACTTTTTATTTTTAGTTTTAAAAGAAAATGATTTATTATTCTCAATTTGTAAGTAATTCGCATTTTAAATATTAGGAAAGTCAAAGAACTGTGAAAGTTATGTGGTTTTATTAAGTTGGATTACTTCTGGACTGCGAAGGATTTTCTTATTTTATATCGATTTATTTACAGCAACGCGCACTTTCGCGAATTGTATACTCTGCAAAGTGTTTACCTTTATGCTTTCAGATTACAATTATTGAAATTAATAAAGTCGCATATCTGTACAAAAAAAAAAGTAATATGAATGGTAAAGACGATCTTTGTCTTATTGAATCTAGAATGTAAAGTTGTGCTCTCATAAAATATTAAGATACAGTTGTTTATACCTGCTAATTCACGAAGTCCTGTTTCAGTTATACCAGCGCTGTCTGCAATAATCTGACCAGTCTACAAACCTTTCATGTTAGACACACCTTCATTGATACAAAAAACCAGACGCGTATTAGAATTGTTTATATTAATAACTTAGTATAAGTTATAATTATAATTATATATGAGTGATTCATAGTATAACATAATTTAATCCCTATTTATAAATCCATAGCACTCTTCTCAGTTTTTTTAATTATCGTATAAAATGTAATTTCTCTTGTTTTTATTTTATTTTTGACACCTTCAACGGTCATAAGTTTGATATATATAAAGCGGGCATGATTATATGCATTAAAAATTTTATGAATCATGAGAAAAGTCCTGGTTTTATTATATTATCCTGTCATGATCAAATTCTATTTGGGTCTAGAATTTTTTACTGCGCACAGTTGAAAATTTCTCACATATGTTCAGGATAGATTTTTCCAAGAGGCTAATCTTTATTCTTCAGTAACTGATAATAAAAAAAAAGAATATATAGTGATTATAAACAGTAGTTATAAATAAGTAAAAAAAAAAAAACCCAAACAATTCTGAAAATTTGACAGTTAATTAATCTGATAATTAATTTAGCTTTTTTTAAGTTTAGTAGTTATTGTGGTGTTACATTAGAAAAGCTTTTTACTTAATGTACATCATCTTTTTAACTACTATCAAGAAGGCTGTATGTAGAGAATTACGTAAAACATTCATCACTGAACAGGTATCTTATAAATACAATATCATTTGACTAAATGTAAATTTTTATTAAAGAATTAAAAAAATCCAAATAATTTCTATTCATATGAAATCAAAGACAAAACACTACAAAATTTAATGAATACATTCAGACTTACAATCTATAATTTAGGATTGGGTTAGCAGATTTCCAGCAGTCTAAAAAATATATAGAACACATTTGAAAAAAATCAGTAATTAGGATGACAATCATAATCCTCATATGATATTTTCTGGAAGATTATGTGATATTTGGACATACAAATGATGATCAAGCTAATACTTATCTTGATTAAGAAATCAAATTGTAAGCCTTTAACTCATGAGTTGCCCTTATCTATTGTGCTCAATTACACAGGATAAATCAATTGGTGATGATTCAGGGTTTGATATTATTGTGGAAGGAATCACAGAATGTTCTATCATTGTTTTAAGATGCTTGATGTGAAATGTTTATAGATCTCATATTTTTATTAAACTGCACATGAGAATCAAACAGTTTTTCTGCTAATTTAAAAATTAATAAATATTGTGAAAAAAATTCAGAATTAAATTTTAATCTGTCATTTGGGACACTAATGATATCTTAAAATCGAAACACTAAAAACTATTAAAAAATAAACAAAACCATTTGAACATTATTTTTTATATTTTCTGTATTCATATTTCTAACCTATCATTCAAGTCATTTGAGTGAATAGAATATAAACTTATGTTTTTCATAAAATGTATTTCTGGTATGTATATTGTAATTTATTATCAATAGTCAAAAAGCTCACATTAATATTAGACAAACAAAAAACCCATATTAAAAATAAATTACAAAAATATAAAATTGCAAATATATAATATATAAATATTTCAAAATAAAAAATGCAAATGTTGAATGTATATGTACAATCCTATGAATTTCATTGACAAAAGATGATCACTAAAAGCTAGTTTAAAGTGAGGATGAGTCAATGAGTACTATCATATGATGTCCATTTATTTCTGACATTATTTCAGTTGTTAAATGTCTTTTACATGTATAATAATTTTAAACAATCAATTATAAATCAAAAAATGTATATATATATATGAAAATGACATTATACATACAAATGCAAATATCTTCATATATCTCAAAAAATAATACTATATGCATTATAGATATAAACTCATACATAGACATATAATTATTTATATTTTAACTTTAAAAATATGAACATGTAAATATATAATGAGTTTATTTAAACTTTTTTGTATTAATAATTTTATTCTCTGTAGCTAAGTTAGACCATAGCTAAAGGTGGATTTCCATCTTTATTGACTAAATAATGTTGCCTTGACAACAGAATGAGATTGTTGATTGTTAATGATATTGGTATCATTTAAATGTTGACTGCTTTGTATTTATATACATCCTAGAACTGATAACTTGGAAATTATACGCAACACAGATATAAAAACATATGTATCTATATGAATAAATATACAAATGTATATATATGATAAATATTTTTAATAAATGGGGAGTCCATTTACTAGTTAAAAGTCTACAGCCACAATTTTACTAAATTAGCAGCTGATATTAGCTGTTCAGAGCTTAAAAATAGTATATTGTAATGCAATGATGTAATGAAAGGGAGTAACCTCTCTAATTGCAATTTTTGATATTATAAGTTTCAAAATGTACAATCAGTTTTTATAACTATGAGAAATTAAAGTATAATGAATTTTTCTTAATTCCCATATATATATAGGCACATAAAAATAATAAAACTGATAGTCCATTTTGTCAGGTCGCTAAGAAAATTTAAATGACTATTCACATCTGCAATCTTGACTTTATAGAGATTGCATATCTGACAAATGATATTAGTAAGGAAGAACTTTAACTAAAAACCAAATATAAATATAATTTCTTTTAATACAGCTAATCATTAAGCTTCACAAAGTATATATATAAACACACGTACTCATTCTTAGAGAAGAATCCCTTATATATGTATAAATATATCTGAAGAGGCCAATATACATACAATTTAAATATTATACATATAAATACAGATATTTGTTATTATTTTTATTGGTAAAAATTTTCACTCATAAGCATAGTCTAAATGTTTACATATATGTAAATCTCCTTATAATAAATTATAAATTCACATGTCAATACATATTTATACACATACATACATATATATTAGATACATACAAATACAAATGAACATATATATATATAGTGGAAGTGACTAAGCTCCATCTAACTTTGAAATAATAAACAAATCCACCACCCTACAGCAGCAAACTAAAGAATAATATGACTCATAATGAACAGTCTATTTTTACACTTTTCAATGTAAAATTATTTTGCTAATGTGATATGGTTGATTTATTAAATTATTTCATGGCTAGATGAAGATTAATAATCTCTATTCTAGTTTTATATGCATTTAATGCTGTGTTGAATCAATATTTAGTAAATTAAACTATGTGTATAAAGGATGAGATGACCCTTCACACACTATTAATATAAAAAAAATAAATTGCCCTGCAGCTTCGATGTTTGAAAATTTTTTGCAATAAGACTGTGACCACATTGCAATCTAAGATTTATACAGAAAAATTTTTTAAACTATTTCATTCAGAAAAATCAATATTAGATTAGCCAATGTATTTATCATTTGATATATCTGCAGGTGTTTAAAGTAAACAGAAATAGCTCTACTCTGTAAATTAAATTATCAGTTAATAATATTTACTAAGGCTGTAAACCTCAAGAATATGCACATGAAAATGCAAAGGTAGGGACCTCTACAGGTCTTAACCACAAGCTTATGCTTTGGAAGAAAAGAGGGGAATTAAGTTAATTTATTACAAATAGCTAAGCTGATCTAACATTAATTCCTTTAGTTAAAATACTTCAAGATAATTCTTTACATAAAATTGTAGAATGTGATAAGTTTCAGCTGTATCCTTATTTTAAAAACATATTAACAGAAGAAACATTTCATCTCTTATATATTTAGGAAATGCAATTCTCTATCATTTATAATATATATACAAATTCTTCTTGTAAGTGCAATCAGTCTGTCAGTTTTACTTTAACACTTGGCCAGGGGCAGTTTGTTCTAGGTTAAGTGCTTTCTAATTAAGTTAATTATTAATGGATAGCTCCACACATTAAAGATTTCCAAATAAACATACATGTATACATAAACCACATGTATATTCATAGATGAAAAAAGATGTATTTGTTCAAAATTTATATAAGATAAAAGTTAAACATTGGTTATAAGTGTCAGATCCCTGAAAGACTGCTCACTAATATTACTGATCAATGGAAAATAAATATTTTTATTGTAGTTGATACCTTCTCCAAATGGTTAGAGTTAAACAATCTCTTTCTACATATTAATGATTATTGAGATAGTAAGAAAAATATTTGTCTCACAGTTTACCAATGACTATTTGTTTTTGAAAATGGAAGAACTTTCATGTTTAACAAATTTAGAGATTTTTACGCAAATGATAAAACAAAGCATATATTAAAACCACTCTTGCCCTTAAAAAGTAATTTTCAGGCTGAATGGATGATGTGATAAATCAAGAAAAATCACCAGAAACAAACAGAGGTAATTGGAGTGCGAATTTAGCCTGAATGTTGCTGGTATAGCATACAACTCCATCATCTGTTCCCAGCAAATAATCATCTGCAATTTAAATCAAACATACTCTGAGAAGTAAGTTGTTTAGTCTTAGACCTAAAATGCGCCTTAAAGAAAATATTATTGCAAATTATATCTAATTTAGAGTGGGATCAAAAATAATATGTTGAATATATTTATAAAGAAATTGAATGCAAGTTATAAATATGTCATCAAAAAGAATTAGCACTTTTTGATCATGGAAACTCCGAAAGGTCAATCTCAGAGCAATTATGTTTTGATTATAATTGACCAGAAGTATCTAGTAGAAAATTGTTCCACATAGCACAGTAAAGTAACCAGTACTTCCATTAAATATCAGCCAAAATTTGCTTCCTACTGAGGTTTAATCCGCAACAGAAAAAACAGAAGCATTCATGAAGTAAGTCACAAGGGATGATCTCATAACTATTACCAATAAACACAGAGCCAGCTTGAGAACAAATGGAAAATATTACAAAATTAATCATGGATGGCAAATGGGACTTCCAATAGTGGCATCATTAGCAGCCTATTCTTGGCAACAATTGAAAATAACATCATTCCTAAGTTTGTAATATTTGATTGAATACAAGTACAATTAATATACTTACATTCCAAAGTTTGTTTTAAACCTAGACTTAATATATATTATATACATTGATAATATGATTATATGTTCAAAAGATACATACATTAATAAAATATGGTAAGAATTAAAACAAGTATCAACACTTTCATGGACCATGGAGATAGAAGACAGTAATAGAGGAATGAAATTTCTGAATATTGTATCAAGATAAAAAGTTGCCTCACAGGTTTGGGCAGCATTTTATAACAGAAATGAAAAGATAATGAAATAACCTTTATTAAATCCCTCAGTTCAGTTATGACAAGACTATAATAGAGTGATTCCGTTTAATTACATCCTGCAAATTATGGTGCTATTTGTAACAAAATAAATACGTGTATGCTAATCTCTATTATAGCCCCAATCATTTGGATGACATTTTAGTGCAATGAGAAATAACAATTGTAATTTAGCCTGCATAACAGAATGAAAATGAGCCATGAAATTGGACATCATTTGTAACTGAATAAAATGAAAATTAAAGAAGAATGATCCTAATTGTACAATGCCTGTAAATAATAGTATCGTTCATAACAGAATACAAATAATATAATAAGCTAAGAAATGCTAATCAATAAATAATCATTCAGTATTTAAGATAATCCTTTATCTAATCACATATCTAACTGTTAACTATATCAAAACAAAACAGTGATTATAATCTTTATTATAGCATCATGAGTTCACACAGTATTTCGAATAAACAGAAAACAAAATTATTGTTTTAAATATCCCAAATATAAACCTTACTTAAAATAAATTAAAATAAAGCAATTAAACCAAATATCACTACCTCAAAACAACAATATATGCTTAAAATATATTTCACTTATAATCAAATGAAAATAATGATAAATCATTCAACAACTAAATTCTAATATATCTAACTAATCGAACATTGCTTATAATAATATAAACTTATACTAAAATTTAACGATGTTCATATCTAAATAAAGTAATTCATGAATGATTGAAAAAACTGCTTTAGTATGTCCTATAAGTTTACAATATTAATAATATCTAAATAAATATACTCCCACTAATTAGTTTTAAATCCTAGTTTAATAAAATTATAAATAATATTAACTCACCTATGCTATACTCATATATTAATTTCCTATTACTAATCACACTATTTATAACATGATAAAATATTTAATAATGATGTCATACCAATACCTTCATAAGATAATGTTGAATCTATAATATTTAATCATATCACTATATAAAAAAAAAAAACAATAGATTTCTATTGGGTATTTATTTAAATACAATTAAGTAATCATATCAATTTATTTTAAATTTTCTGTAACTAAATTATTAAAACTGTATATTATAACAATAAACACTTTAAACGATCAAATTTCAATGTTAAAATTTATCCGTAATATTACTTTCTATAAATAAAATTAAAAGTAATCAATTTAAAACAAAATTGAAATGTAATGTAAGTGATGTCCATCAGGGAGAATTGCTTTAGGGTAATTGGTCATGTGATTGTGTAAAAAAGAAACATCTTGAAAAGGTCCCATTAAGAAATAAAAACTGGATTGATGTATTAAATATTTTTATTTATTGTGAACTGTCTATTTCAATTTTGTTTTAAATTGATTATTTTTAATTATAACAATCAAAACATATAAAAAGAATTAATTACTAGCATTTATTATAATCAAGTATAAAAATAATAAAAATAACAATTCGTGTCAATTGTTAATACAGAGTTTAATATAAATAAATAAAAACAAATAATATTTCCAAGCGCATTCAACTCTTACGAGTCCTTATCAAGGCAGTGTAAACAATTCTAGCAAAAATTTTAGTTAAGTGGATTTTAGATTTTGTTGGGTTTGGAAAATATACATTAAAATCATCATTTGATTGTGTTACTATACTTAATAAAACAGCTATAATTAAGGGCTATGAGTTTGTTTCATTGGATGTGGTGGAATTATATGGATCAGTGGATCGATCTGCATTTGTTACAATTTTGAGAGATAAGTTGTGTGCTAAAGAAATGCCACAGGATAAAATATCTTTCATTATAGATGTTTTAATTTGGATAAGCAATGATATTGTTGCAGCACATGGTAGTAACTTATATAGAATGGAAAAAGGATGGCCAATGGGTTTGGCTGTAAGTGGATTATTAAGTAATTTGTTTGTAGATAATATAGAACAGCGAATTGTGCATCCCATATTAATAAGAAATGAGAACACATTATATTGTAGATATGTGGATAATGTTTTGATATATGGGCTACCAGACATTATAAAGCAAATTTTTGATAGTTTGCAGAACCAAGATGGTTTAGTTTGGACAATAGAAAGAGAAGACAATTCTAGTATTAAATACCTAGATTTGCAAATATCAAGGGTAGATGATAAATTAGTATATAAAATGGTTGTAAAACATATAGATGATAGAGGTTACATTCATCCAACATTTAATGTTCCTTTAGTACACAAATTAGCTGGTTTTAGAGCTTTTTTAACACGTAATCCACAACTGTGTTCAAATGAAATGTTTATGAAAGATAATACAAAATGTTATATGCAAGATTTAATACAAGTGGGTTATAATAAACAAATGCTATTATCTACTGTATTGAAGCATTATAAACAACATCATAATAGTGACCATATAAATATGAATAATAAACCATGGATGTCATTAGCTTTTATTCCCAATATTAATAAAAATATAATGAAAGTTTTAAGTCAAGATTTTCGATTAGCATGGAGAACTCCACCTAACCTTAATAGGTTAATAAATAATTCTAAGGAAATAATAAATAAGGAGGATAAAAGCAGTGTTGTATACTCTATTAGATGCCCACAAATAAATTGTAGTGCAATATATGTTGGAGAAACCAAAACAAATATTAAATATCGCCTTCAACAACATAAATATACTTATAATAGAGCAAGAGAAGATGATACAGTTTATTCAGCTTTTTATGTTCACCAAAATAATACAGGCCATATATTATATGTAGTCCAAAGGATTTTACAATATTAATGAATGAAACACATGATAAAAAATGCAAGATTAAAGAATCATATATTATACAAAATTCATCTTGTGCTATGAATTCAAAATTAACCAGCTTTCCGATTAGTTGTTCCTGGCCAATACAATGAAATGTTAGATTCATCACCTAGGAGAAAATAGAATTGTTTACACTGCCTTGATAAGGACTTGTAAGAGTTGAAAGCGCTTGGAAATATTATTTGTTTTTATTTATTTATATTAAACTCTATATTAACAATTGACACAAATTGTTATTTTTTATATTATTTTTATATTATATACAGAAGTATTATTTATTTATTTATAATCAAGTATGAATATTAAAATTTAATATTTAATTGAACTTACTATCCACATCAATTAAATTTAAATATAATTAAAGCAAATTATTCTGACTTATAACAGAACAAAATATACTACTATCAGTTTTATAATTAAATAAGATTAATATCTTATTGATCAATCATGAACTAAAACAGTACCAATCCAATCAATAATAATTAAGATAAAACATGCAAATATTTGATTATGATTACAATATAAAGTTTATATCCAGTCAGATAATAACTATTGAATTCAATACAAAAAAATAATACAACCATACTTATTTATTAATCCTAGGATTTGATTTCTGAATTATGTGATATAGTTATTTCAAATAAATTTTATGACATAGTCAGTTTATCTTGTCTCACTTGAATGTTATTAATGTTATTAATCAATGAATCCATGTTGCACAATTGGACAATAATCAAAAAAGTTTATTTGTTTTAAGTTAAATTAAAATGTATTAATACATGAATATCAATTACATATTAATATTTATATATTGTAACTTCTCAATTTAATTTTGTTTGGAAGAAACTTGATGAGTAAGAGGTTAATTGATCTAAAATGAAAATCAGAGTGAGAGAAACTGAAAATGCACTTTTGGTTGTATTTGTGCATACTGAAAATGCATTTGCATATGGTTGAGTCTTTATAAGATGAATACACTCATTCAATTTCTAAACAAAATAAATAAACATTATAAATATATAATTTTTCAGGGATTTAAATATTGACTACTAAACTTTTAAAATATAATATATAATTTTTTATACTTGTATAATTTTATTTTATCTATTCATTAACTACATATGCTCAGGGGTTTTATTTATAGATATGCATTAATATTTATTGTAATAATTATCTCAGGGTTTTTCTTTAATAAACATTTACTATTATCAAAATGAATATGTGTATCAAGGATTTTTATGTACACATTGTACTTTTAACTTATTGGATTCAAATAGAAAATACAATAAAATATTTAAGTAACCTTAAATGATTCAGCAGTGTGATATCTTGAATGAAATTAAATGGTCCTATCTCTCATGATAACACTTTCCCCTTAGTTGATATATAGTTAATGCTATATGTTCCATCATTCGGACCTGGATTACATTTTCTTAGTTGACTATCCCTTTCTGGTGATTCTGTTTACAGAAAAAAACACTTTATTTTTATCCTAAAACCTTTGTTCATGAAGAAAGTATTTTTAATTTCCATTTCATGCTCAGTCTTATACACTATTGTTTTGCTATAATTTTCATAACTGAAAACCGTAGCCTGTTTCATGACAAGTTTATGGGTCACTGTCTTTTTAATGGATTCTTTGAACTTTAATTCTGCATTGGCAAGCAGGTTTTGATGGAGGCTATTCTCTGACATGCCCCAGATTAATTGATCAAGCAGAATTTCATCTACAAACTCACTATATCCACACTCTTTAGACAGTTCTTTTAATATGATTCCAAACTGTTTTATCAACTCACTCTTCCATTGCCCCATGTTTCTTAGAGCTAATCTGGAAATGTGTCTAAATTGTCTGGGATTAAAATATTTATTCAGCTTATTAAAATTCTCTTCATATCTTATTCCTTCTGCTATGGATATATCGAAATACTTGTTTATAATGTCAATAACATTTAATCCTGTCATACACATTGAAGCAGCTATATTCCTCTTATTGTCTTTGACTCCATTTAATAAAAAGAAATTTTCCAACTGTGTGGTGTACCACGGCCATTGACTAGGAATAGTCACATTTAATTGCATTATTACCAACTGACCTAGTGATATTTTCAGTATTCACTAGATTGTTAACTTTTTACAACTTAACTTATTCGCTATTCACAAGTTCAATGTGATTGCCCCAATAATTTGGTGTGTCCCCAGCTATGACCAGGCAACCAGCAAACAAATATACAATAAACAATAATAGTGAAAAGTTCTTGCTACTCACATATACAATATATATATATATATAGTTCACTTTTGATTCACTTCCCAGATGCATTTCACAACTGTCTACTTTCTGCATGGCTTCCCAAACTCTTTAGCCTGGTCCTGCTGTTGCTTGCAAACATGTTGGCTTCACACCAGCACTTAAGTTTCTTTCAGCTATTGTCACTTAAGTTTTCCGCACTCTTTCACTTGGTAAGTTCACTGGAAATCAGACCCATGCACTTTGTTTCTTATTCTATTTATAATTTGTTATCGTATGATGGAATTCATCTTAGCTCTTAATTACACACACAATTAATTACTTATTTCTATATAAGGCAATTTAGTCTCTTATCAAGAAATATTTGTAATCAGCAAATATCTCGGAACTTATAGATCGCAATGTTCTTATCGCAATTAACGTAAATTTATTAATTAATTTTCAGCTTATCAGTTAGCAATCTAAAATATATTTCTCTAATATATTTTCTACTTTTTCACGAGTGCACAAACTTATATTAATGTAAATATAAATATTTTTATAAAACACAACAAAAACAATTTACTAATTGTTTGTTAAATTGTTATAAAGAAATGTAATATTTCATATTTGAAAATTTTCAAAAACTAATATTTGAAGTCTAAAAATAAATAAAAACACATATCCCCTTGCATATTGACCTTAGGAAAATTGATCCTTGGTTTTATACCTATCACTTGATCATCCTATCTATTATGAGATATGTAATCAAGAAATTGTTTTAACAATTCATACTTTTTAGACCATGATAGTTTTGGTACCAAAATATAAAGCTATAATATATGTATATAATGAATAGATCATATCAATCGATATGTACACTTACGAGCTAATTGCATGTATAATAGATCATCAATTTACATTAATTACATATTTAAATATATGATTACCTATTAATCTCCAATTATTTAATGACAAATACGAAACAAATATGTTGTGGAATATGCATACTTTCAAAAGATACAAGAGAGTTTAATATATCCATTTTCTTCTGTACTTTATATATATATTCAAAAATGAATATAATATATAGGGTATATGAGCATAGACTTTCACACACTATCTCATAACACTGATACCCTTAAACACATATATGTTGAAAAGATAAATAATCACCAATATACGATTTCATGCTAAACCAGCAATCATCAGTTGGTCCAGATTACCATCTCTACACATCTATGCTATAAGTGCTCAGATATATATTAAGATAGCCAATCCTCATACTTTAATGGACAGGCTTCAATCTACTCCACACTCTAACTCTTCAACTGTCCATCCAATTGAAAATCTGATGATGGAATGCTCAAAGGCCATACTGAGGCCGAGATTCTTATCACACCCATGTTGATCTAAGGTCAATCTGACCCCGCATGTACAGGACTTAATCCATTTAATACATATACAAGAGATGGGCAGACATGTCTACTATGTAATAACTGAAACACACAGGCTTATTATATACCCGTGTCTATATATGTAATATATAGGGTTTATGAGCACAGACTTTCACACAAACCACCAGTCTCCACACTATCTCATAACACTGATACACTTGAACACATATATGTTGAAAAGATAAATAATCACCAATATACGTATTTCATGCTAAACCAGCAATCATCAGTTGGTCCAGATTACCATCTCTACACATACATGCTACAAGTACTCAGATATATATTAAGATAGCCAATCCTCATATTTTAATGGACAGGCTTCAATCTACTCCACACTCCAACTCTTAAACTGTCCATCCAATTGAAAATTTGATGACGGAATGCTCAAAGGCCATCCTCAGGCCGAATATAGTTATTTAGTAATATAAATTTAAGAGAACAAAATAAAGTTAATACTTATTGCGATAAAATCTTTTTTTAAAACTTCTAATATAAGTGACATATCTGAAATTAATTTAAAATCAATCAATAAAAAAATGAGTATTTGTAAATATTAAAATTATAATTATTATGTCACAAGATATAAGTTTAAATTTAGGAAAACATACCTCTTATCATTTGGTATTCGAATTGATTACTATTTAACTTAAAATTATTTACAATAAAGATTATAATAGTTATACAACATTAAGCTGTGCACATGTGCTTTGCAGATTTTAACTATAAATGACTGAATACAAACACTTCAAAAACATGATAAAGTCTTTGGGAAAAGATAGAATGGCCATGTATCTTTTCGAACCCAAACGCTTTTGTATGGGCAAATCTTAAGTGTCTGAAAGTGAAAGCTTGCAGATATTAAATAATCACTTTAAATTACTTTTACATGCTTGAATAAATGACGCTGGTGAAAATTACTAGAATTTATGATACGTCATTCTTATTTGAAATTAAATATATGTGAATAAATCAATTATTTTATATAGCATGATGTTTTATAAACTGTAATAGTTATACAACATTAAGCTGTGCACATGCGCTTTGCAGATTTTAACTATAAATGACTGAATACAAACACTTCAAACACATGATAAAGTCTTTGGGAAAAGATAGAATTAAAGCATGTAAAAGTAATTTAAAGTGATTATTTAATATCTTCACGCTTTCACTTTCAGACACTTAAGATTTGCCCATACAAAAGCGTTTGGGTTCGAAAAGATAGATGGCCATTCTATCTTTTCCCAAAGACTTTATCATGTGTTTGGAGTGTTTGTATTCAGTCATTTATAGTTAAAATCTGCAAAGCACATGTGCACAGCTTAATGTTGTATAACTATTACAGTTTATAAAACATCGCGCTATATAAAATAATTGATTTATTTAAATAAAGATTATACAGTTTTAAGTGAAGAGAAACTAAAAATATATATAGCAATAGTACTGACAAATATAAACAAACGATGTGAATGAGAGTTTTTAAATACTGTATTTCCAGAATGGCATTACAGTTCTGATCTCTATTTCAAACTACAAACCAATAGCTTATTTATTCTTATTCCAAAGAAGATATAATATATTAGTGAAAACTTAAATCCAAAGTAGATTTGATCGATTCTGATGTTTTATATATATATCCAAATTATTCTTTCAAATAATAATTATTAGATTTGTATGACATTAGACACATGAGTATTAGTTTATATTCATGATGATGTGAAGAGTTATCCTTTCATGAACAAATATTATTTCACAATATTATGAATGAATAGAAACTAGCTTTATCTAGGATGATATGATGGGAAATTAAATTGATTCATATCTTAGATAAAATTAATCAATAGATTTAATAAAATTACACAAGCAGGTAGATATGACTCTTGTACACCTTCGGATGTTTGTATTACATTTTTAAAATATAGGTAACATCCATTTTAAAAGATAAGAATATTCTAATGGTTTATAAATTGTCGTTTTCCCATAAAATTTTCTCGATATGCAGCCTGGTTCATGTCAGATAATGTTGCTTTTTATTCTTCCATTTTGTTCAGCTAAGAAGAAAATCATATAAAGAAATTTATGTGCTTCTGTTTAAAGCCAAAATAGGAGAGAATGTGTTTAAACTATTCAATTCTATTTATAAAAAATTTCATTGATATCAGTGTAACTATAGCAATGCTCTATATTCAGGCAGTGCCTATCTAATAAAAATTGTTTTATACAATAAATAAAAATAGATAATTTAGAATTATTATATACAATAAAATTTTACATTTCACAATACCAATACTATTTTTCATTCTAACTTAAACTGAACATTTTACACTATATTTCCACTACCTTTTACTGGAAATAATATATATTTCATATAGGTATACCTTTCCAGTAGATATATTGCACAAATAGAAAGAACAAATGCAGTTGAAATATCAAGCATTTATTTGTATTGTCTATAATTTACTATTGTGAATGCAGGAATGAAAAATGAGACATATAATAAACAAATAACAATTTTATCCTAACTGTATGCTTTATTATTTATGTATTCATTTTTTTTACAATGAATAAAGTCAATTTACAATATTACAATACAATTAATAATAAATCATTTTATAATAATATTATTGTCATGATAACAACACAGACCAATGTTTCATAAGTTTACACATAGACCATCAAAATTAAACAAGGAAAAAAGTTATAACATTTTACCACATACTGAAATTCATCTAAAATTTCAGTAGGCACAACACCTCCCTTCTAATGAAGAAATAAATTATTTTGTTTAAAACTAATAACAGTGATTTACTATTATTTTTAAATATATACAATAAACTGTCTTCATCTAAATATACACAAACAACTATTCTATTTTTTCCTCATCTTCATATATGTTTAATAACCAATTCTAATGAATTTTAAATATATTATTAGTATACCCATCAAACTTATGTACTCATTTTATTCTATTTACTCAAGATTTCCAATAAATAACATATAAAAATATCATGACTAACAAAAATTGTCTCATTTAAGATTTATTAACAATGTATCATAAAGTACAAACAACTATATCTTTATGTTTTTTTCATGCCTTACGAAATTTGTCAATTACAGTCACTAAAATCTTACCCTAATTTTTAAAATGATCCTTCAGATATTTACCTCTTTCAGTAATTTCTTTAATAATATGACTTCAAATTTATTATAGTTTAATAACATAATACTTAAAACTTAAGATTTCTTGTATAAAAATTAATTAATTCATCACCTTCACCATAATATTATAAAACATTGACAAAGTTTTTTTTAATATGTAATACATTTTCAATTTATTTTCAAATACTGTATAGTGTTCCCTTACTTACTATCAA
Source organism: Epiperipatus broadwayi (assembly GCA_028023455.1). Classification (NCBI taxonomy): domain Eukaryota; kingdom Metazoa; phylum Onychophora; class Udeonychophora; order Euonychophora; family Peripatidae; genus Epiperipatus; species Epiperipatus broadwayi. Next base: position 1,081,001 of record JAQFVV010012439.1, on the reverse strand, counting down.
CTTTGAAAATAAACTTATATCCTCAGACCTATTCATGAAATAAAATCATCTAACATTCTGTTAAAATTATTTAAAATCAAATATCAATAGCTAATATTTAATAGCTATATGTTTTTACCACCTACTATATTTTCGCTATTAAGCAAACATAAATGTATTTCATATCTCTAAGTGGCTTCATAATATTCCTATCTTTACAATTATATAATACTTCATAAGTAATGCAAGGAGTCAATAGATTATTTCTCTTTTTATCACTTTCTATACTAATACATTATCATCTTACAAATATTACTTGTTTAAAAAAATTATATCACATTTTTATTAAAATATCAAATAGAGATCTCACATTTTTTTATCTTAAACATATATAGTTGTATAATTACCAACTAATATGGGAGCTAAATTCAAATACTAAAACAACATGGGGAATAATACTCTAATTTCATTAAATAAATCACATTTATTTGGGTGGTACTACTGACATTAAGCTTTGGGCATTGAAAATACCAACTTTAAAATAATCTTTTTATATGAGATAAACTAACTAAATATAAATTAACCTTGATAATGAGCTGGAGATCAAAATAGTAGAGGTATTAAATTTCAAGTCACTTTCAGTATTAAAGTAAACTGACTAAATGTTCTTAAGGATGTTGCAATTACATTGTGAGCCAAGTTGTGCACTACATGGTTGCTAATTAGGGACTCATGGGTTTGACTAGCTTTTTGCGAATGTCAGGAAAACTCTACTGAATATCTGATTTTAACTTATAATTTATAATTATCATTTCACTGGGAATTCTTTTCTACCAGTTACTTTGGAATGAGCCCAGGATATTTTTCAACTGATGCTTCATCAGCAACTTACAAGGGGTGTTGAGCACAAGCACACATCTGCTATTCATCTGACTCCCTTTAAAAAGGTTTAAACATATAAATATTTTCAATCCACAATTAGCACACTTACTGAAACCTTACATCCTATACCTCTAATTTATCAAACCATCTACTTATCACAACTAGTTAAGTTCTCACTGATAAGTTTCAAAGAGTGGGCATTGTATGTTCCCTTTTCTATTCCTTTGGTACAAAAGCATTATTGTTATATTGGTGAATGATAGCTTTATCTAGGATGATATGATAAAATATTAAACTGATTCATAACTTAGATAAATTGATCAATCAATCTAATAAAATTATACAGGCAGATAGGTATGACTCTTCAACACATTTTGACATGTGTATTCTACTTTTACAATGTAGGTAACATCCATTTTAAAGGATAAAGATATTCTGATGGTTTATAACATAATGAAGTAATTTTGATTAATTTTCTTTTTATAATAAATTGTCATTTCCCCATAAAATTTTCTTGACATGCTGCCCAGTTCATAGGAAAATAATGTTGCTTCTTATCCTTCCATTTTGTTCAGTTCACTATATATTTTTAAAATGAATAAAAAGAAAATCATAAAGAAATTTAAATATGCTTCTGTTTAAAGCCAAAATAGGAGAGAATGAGTTTAAACTATTCAGTTCTATTTATAAAAATTTTATTGATGTCAGTGTAACTATAGCAATTCTCTATATTCACTCTTTAAGAAATTTCAGGCAGTGTTTCTCTAATAAAAATTGTATTATACAACAAATAAAAATAAATATTTTAGAATTATTATATGCAACAAAAATTTAAATTTCACAATACCAATACTATTTTTTATTCTAACATAAATTAAACATTTTACACTATATTTTCCACTATGTTACACTGGAAATATATATATATATTTCATACATATATATCTTCCCAGTATATATATATTGCACAAATAAAAAGAACAAATTCAGTTGAAATAGTAAACATTTATTTGTATTGTCTACAATTTACTACTGTGAATGCAGTAACAAAAATGAAGCATATAACAAAAGAATAATAATTTTATGCAAATTATATGCTTTATTGTTCACATATTCATTTTCTTTTTTACAGTAAATAAAGTCAATTTACACTCTTACAATACAATTAATAAATAAATCATTTTTATATAGCGTGATGTTTGTAAACTGTAATATTTAAAACAGCATTAATAATAAACAATTTTATGTCAATATTATTGTTGCTATAGCAACACAGTTCAATGCTTCATAAATTAACATATCCATTGTTAAAATCAAACAAGGAAAAAAATTATGACTGGCATTGTCCCCCCCTACTATAACTCATCTCAAATTTCAGTAGGCACAATATATATATATTATTGACTAGTTTAGTTTTAGGCTTTTAATGTTTATATGTATTGTAACCTTTAGTTTTAACCTGAAGCTAAATGCTAGGACATATTTATGCCAAAATATCTAAAAAAATAAAATTTGATATAGTTTAATTTTATAGTAAATAGATTTTGTTTATGCCTTATAATGCTATGATTCTGCATACAAAAATTTAATGTATCAATATTTTGAAATATGTGTAGCTGTAGAATAATTTTTTTGACAGCTTAACTTATAATATTATAGTCTTGAATAAGTGCTATTTATTTATACCAAAGTATTTAAATTTTTAATAGCCAATAAATTTAACTGATAGGTAATGTATTTAGTATTTAATAGTAATGATTTAGTCGTAATTTAACTGCTAAAATACTTTAAAAAGCTAATACTAATTTTTAAGCTTAAAAACCAAGTTCAAACTCTATATTTAGATTTGCCAATAATTAAAATGAATTCATAATACATTAATCTAATATTAATTTTAACACAAAATATTATAATTGTTTAAAATTTATTTATTTGCAAGTCGTTAATAAAGTTAATAATAATTAAAGATAGCATTTTAAATAATAGACCAACGAATGTTTGAATGAATAAATAAATAAATAAAAGTTTTAATTGTAACATTTTTTATTTTGAATTATTATTAAATGTCTAATTTAAAAAAAAGACAATATAAAATTATATTCTGAGAAGCTTGTCTAGATTAAAATAAATAATAAATGAATTTATTAAATATTATGAATAATATTTATTTTGTTTCAAGTATAATGTAAATTTTATTTGTGTAATATTTTATTTTATTCTTATGTTTAAATTTATAAATAATAATTGTAATAAGAAATATATCTAATTTTATTTGTCTAAACAAAATGCAATAATTGATTTATTTAACAATTGAATATTAATTAATTAAATATTTTGGTTAGCAACCTTCCTTAGTTTCAGTAAAATGTGGATTTAAACCAATAAAGGGAAGGGGATGTACATTTAAATGTCAATAACCAGTGTTTAAAGTGGTCACCTGATGCAAGTTATAAATAGATGAAATTGACACTTTCACACACCCTCTAAACTCTTCACTTATCTTCACTCTTGAAATCATTTTTTTATTATTTCAATTTTTAATTAAAAGCATATTATTTAACTTTTATTTTCTTACCTTAAAGTATGTTAGGGTAATTTTAAAATTATCTAGGTGCAACATCTGAATATAAACTTCAAAAACAAGAATCTTCATTTCTTCCTGCGTTATTGGTAAAATTAGTTAATAATTATTATAATGTTTAAATTTGGAATATTTAAACTTCATAAATTTGAAAGTTGTGGACATTATGATTATCACTATAACAATGTACAGACTGATATTAATTTCAATGTGTATTTCATATTTAAGTTTTCTGTAAAATATTTGAAACTCTTACCAGCAAAAATAATAATGTTATTAAAATTGTTAAATAACTTTATCATAGTTTTGTAAAAATACTCACTTCATATCAAATATTGCTTGAAATTAATTTACCTCAAGTAAAGAACTTTGAATTTCATTTAATAAAAATTATTTTATTAGGATAAATATCTTACCAGTTTATATTATATCTGCAAGAAAGAATGAAAATATTTGATATTATTACATTATATTACTGAAATCGACAATTATTTATGCTGTTAAAAAACAAAATGTTATTTGTTACCTAACAGCATAAAAGAACTCGTTTATTATGACTACTTCTACCAGGAGGGAAGGAATTTTCTTGGATTGGGAGAATTAAAACAATATATCTGTTTAAAAATATATATATTTAACAAATGTTTTAAAATATTTAAATAAAGTTCTTACTTTATAAATGAAACATTAAATATTCTTAAAAGTAATATTATGTTATGAAATAAATTTTAAATGACTTTGCCTGCTATATTACTAACCCACCACAACCCACCCCCCCTTCTTTTTGGGGGGGAAAGGATAGTGAGTTTTGCCTGTTTTATAAAAGTAAAACCTGCAAACTTATTTTCTCTGTCCTCCTTGGTATTGTTATAAAAACCATTATCATTATTTAAAAGTGTAACATTTAAAATAATATCTCTCTTGCTGAATATATTTCTAATTGTAAATGTGATATTTGAAAGAAGTATTTCTCCTGCTGAACACTACTGTCATTATCAATGAATAAAATGTTTTGAAGAATTAAAATTGAAATACTTAAATTAAATATGAAAACATTTTATTACATTTTAATATATTCAATTCATAGAAATCTCCTCAATGAATGGCAATATCTATAATTTTGCTAGCATAATTTATTTAAAAATTTACTTAAAGATAACTGTGAAGTGCTTCTATATTTTATATTTTAATTGATATTTGAGCTGAATATCTTTGCTGTTTACATAATCTTGTTGCTGAATAGACTGTTCCCATCTAATGGTTAATGGTAGAAGAACAGAATAAACAGAAGAATTTTATCATTATTTACTTTATTTTAAAATGTTAAAGGTTCATATTTTATTTATGTTTATAATATTTAATTGCAAGGTCATTATTTTAAATACATATTATCTTATATAATTTTATATGATATTTTAGTAATAATATTTTGGTCAAAGTTCTCAGAATATCAATGTTTGATATTTGCATATTTTTAAATAGTATGTGCTTACTTTTTCATATGAATCATTTATTTATAAAAGGTATATTATTGTGCTGATGCAGTTAAGCAGGTGTATATTTTTATTATTTATTTTATTGCTTATTTATTGCTTAGTTTTAGTCAAGCTATATTTAGAACTAATTATTATTTATTGTCTTGAATATCTTCTTTGTTATAGTATTTTGCTTAAAGATCTAATCTTTAGTCTCTCTCTTTATTTAGAAATGCTTGCCAATATTGTAAGATATTATAGCATGTATCTCTCTCATTATTTTTGCTAGTTTATTTCAAAAAAGATTATGATGTCATTAGACTCTCTTATATTTTTGTCTTCCTAGCATACATATTTTGAACATTGTATCTTAGACTCCTTTAAGGCAACTCTATTTAGTATTATTGTTCCTAATGTGCATTCTAATTATTCAAACAATTATCTTAAAAATCTTATTCCAAATTGAGAGATCATGTTGTATTTTATTTAAATTAATAATAATAATTATTATTATTATAATTATAATCATGATGAGACACTAACTTAGAGATAAGTATATATCTTATTAGTTATTTTGCTGCTGAAGAAATTATTTTCAAGATGAATATTTGTGGCAAAGATTTAAGATAACACTTTCAAATATTATAAAATTAAATATAATGTTTTTATCTGATCATAATAGTGAAATATTTAAAAGATTCATAAGAGTTGGATAAGAAATATGATAGTGGTAGATGTTATAAGAGGATTTTAAATGTAATCTCAATGGCATATGCTTGCAATATCAAGAGTCTTTTATTTGTATTAGAGTGAGTCAAGAGGTCTCTTATGTTATTAATAATGTTGCTTAATATTTTAATGATATTTTAGTGTAATTGTTTACCCCTGTATCTCTTCCTATTGTTATATATGGCATTTACATTGAATCTGTTGAGCTTGTTTGTTGATATTTTTTAAGGTTATAAAATTTGGCTTGCACAATGTGTTAGCCTTCAATTACTCTGGAAGCATCAATTGTTTTATATATTTTATTGTCTCATTATATCTCTTCACAGATCAATATATATATATATAGTGAAATAGCTATTGTCATGGAATTTTAAATTAATAAACATTAAAAAAAACATTATATCCATGTAATCAGATATAACTTGCACCTTTTTGTTGTTGCCAGATTTGAAGTTAAACAAGTTTTCTCTTCTAAACTATATAATATGCACAGACTAAAAGACTCGTGTAATACAGAAATTGTTGGTAATAAATTTTACTAGTGCATATGCTATGAAAATTGAGAAGATAAAAATTAAATTAATTAAGAGAGATGGTATATTAAGTATTTTTATTAGTCATTTTCTAGACTAGAGATTATACACATAATGAAAAATATTTCTGTAATATAATTTCCACTACAGCACTCTTACAAAAGTTAGGGATCTGATTCTATCTGCTTTTAACATCTTGTGGAGGAATGTAATCATAAACATATGCCCAAAGACATGTGAAAAAGTTGTATAAATCCCAAGATGGTAAGTTTGATGTTTATTAAATTATAACATCGTCACAAAGGACCAAATGAGATAATTCAAATAATATTCTTGGTTAAATGTATAAGTAAATAATTATTTTTATATTGTAAAAATAGAAAAAGTAGTGAGATTTGATGGAGTTTCTATTGTTATTAATTTATTACAAATAAAATACATTCTTAAAATGTTCTATCTATATGTAATTTATACAGATACATTATTAATGAATGTAAGAGTATTAACTATATTTTGATAATTAAATATACTTTATAAAAATTTTATGAAGTAAAATAATTATTTTTGATATTTATGTAATACTCGCAATCAGTGAACTTTTAAACTATCGTTATTAATAATATTAGTTAAATTTATTTGATTAAATTTTGTAAATCTCTTTTTTCTTTCTTTTTTCAAATTTAATTAAATTTATCCTAATTAAAAAGTTATTAATTAATTACAATATAGATTAAAATACTAATATTAGGGATAATGTAGATCATTAAAATAAAATTAAATTGTTTTGATAATAAATTGTGAAAAAAATTCCTGGTCGTATTAAAAACAAATTATAGAAAAATAATGATGATAAATGAATATATTTGGGGCTAATCTTGAGTCTTGTTTATTCATTTCTCCTTTCCGGAAGAATCAATGCTGAGCATGCGCTTGGTAAGTAAACTTCATGAAATGTCAACCAAGCAGGATTATGTATAAAATTTATTGGCTGGAAGTTAACTAATGCATTAGGACCAAACCAATGACAACATCTAATGAAATTTTTTATCTTTAATAGCCACTACAAATACTATAATCACCGAGGGACCATTGTTGCCTGCAAACTATATTGAAGACTGAAATATGATTTCTAATAAAGACAGATGGAGCTGAAACTGAAATAGCTGAACAAGTGGTGTCCTGATATATATACTACCTGTTCTTAAGTGATAATTAGTGCCCTGAACTAAAAACCTGTTACCAAGAATAAAAACTGCTGAACTGAAGATAATATGATAAACCTGTATTGGACTATTATATGCAAAAGTTGCCAAAGGAAAGTTAATCCAAAAAAACTTTCCTTATGAGACATATTTTACCATTGATAAAAAGATACTCAAGAGTACAAAATGCACAGACAGTGAGAAATATCTGCTTATTTTGAAATAAATGTTTCTAATATTGAGTATTAATAGTATTTATATTATTTTTGACAAGAGAAATTCAATGATACTTTCTTCATTCATTATTATTATTATTTGGATGTTTTCTCTTAAATTAATGCATAATCTTGAATTACTGTGAAATATGTTTTATATGATTTAGTGCATTGTTAAATGTTTAGAATTATGGCTCAGTTTTGTTCAGATATTTTATGGAAACTTGAGGAATAAACCATTCAATCATTATTATTATTTTTTTAATGGTATAATTTAATATAATTCATTATAATCTGCCGAATAGATGATACATTTATTGTATATAATATGTTTGAATTACACATACATCATTGAAAAATAATTATTTTTGTTTGTGTATCTAGTATTTAGGAGAGTTATTTAATTTAAAAAGAAATATATGCATAAGAAGATTGCTTATTTGATTTATAGTATTATTTATAATTTAATAAAAATAGAAAAAAAGATTATATTTATGCAAATAGAGTTAACTTTACCTTTTGATGCTGCCAGGAAATCACCAATTACTATTTGATAATCCTGAAACTAATCAAGTTTTTTTTTATTAACCTATACAATAACTTTTGTTTTGAAGTTTATAGATTAATAAGAAAACTTGTTTAGCCACAGGATTCTCAATTAATAATTGATGATTTCCTGGCAGCATTAAAAAGTAAAGTTATATCTGTTTACATAAATATAATCACTATATTTTTTATTGTATTTTATTTAACATATCCCACTTTCTGGAGAAGATTAATTATTATGTGCAGGATGTCAAGGAAAATGATAGTCTTTTGCATTCTCACACCTATAAAAATAGCATTCTAGGTTTAAATTCTTATAACAACTTGGATTTGAAGTAAACTAAGACTCATTCTACTTCATTAAAACTCGAAAAGAAAAAATCTAGGGTATAGATTAATAGAGAAAATTTGTTTATCCTCAGAATTATCAATAATTGATGATATCCTGGCAACATCAAAAGGTAAAGTTAACTCTGTTTTCAGGGATATAATCTCTTCATTTCTATTTTTTGTTAAATTAAAATACATGAAAATGCTTAATTTAACATATACTTCTGAATGGATAATATTTATAATATGTATGTATCTATATACCTTGTATTTTGATATGATTTTATATTTGTAGTTTTTAAAATATGCAAAACTCTCTATATGTACACTGAGTGGCAATATGTATAGAGAGTTTTGCCTGTTTTAATAACAGTTTTGAGCAAGCATAAAAAATGGTCATCATGTGATGATTATTTGTAGTTTTTATGTTATTTATTTCATTATTACCAAATCTTTCATCATCATAAGTAATGACTTTTGAATGACCATATCATTCAAATTTCATAAGAAAAAGTTTTAAAAAAACTTACTCTGGAAGTGAATTTCACAATGACTATATAAATCAATTTATGAAGGACATATATATCCATGTATTGAATATGGTGATCCATTATTTTACTTATTATGATATTTTGCAATTTAGTCTTTTAACTTTTTTTGCCTTTCTGAAATACTTCAAAATTAGGTTTAATTGTAATTCTATATTTTGTTTTCTTTGCTGTGTCTTTCTAATAAAAGTAATTGATGTTGCATTTTTTTAGAATGTCTTTGAGATAATATTATATTAGAAATAGATTTAATTCTTCCATTAAATCTTTACACATTGCATTTAAAACATTAAATACATTGTGTAGATCACATTTTGAACTGGCAAAAATAGCACAATTATCAGCATACTCTATAACCTAAGATGAAGAATTTGATCAATTCAAATAAAACATTTCATTATCAAACCCATAATGCATCTTTATTTTAGTTTATTAGGCCATTTACAAATAGTTCCAAATACCACTGTCATAAAAATTGAAAACAATATACCAGTTTTCTTTTTTAATGCCTCATATCTATTTCTATTTCATTAAGCCATCTAAAATGTTACCTGTCATAAAAATCAAAAACGATTTAAAAGTATATATTCTTGTTTAACACCAATTTGCTTTTCAAAATGCTTGAATTTTTTACCTGTAGTAATAATCTTTTTATTTCAAGATGTAGAAACTATATAATGTGAATACATTTTTGTGGACAATGCCATTGATCTGTTTTATTAATTGAATAAAATGCCTTGTTTAAATCGATAAAACCAATATGTAAAATACATCTTTTTCTTGACACTTTTTTTTTGCATTTGTCTGGCAATAAAAAAATTATGTCTATGGTGCTTCTTGATTTTATAAAACCACATTGAATCTCTGGTAATGATTCATGTCTAGCATAAGTAAAAGAATCTTGATATTGTAAACATATGACATTAAGGTTACATTTAAATTTCTTTCTTCTGCAAAGATCTAATACAAGTACCATTTTTTTAAATCCATGTTCTAAAGATTTTCTAAGTATATCATTGTTTTGCTCAAATAAAATATTAATTCTTATAATTTAAAATGTTCTTTGAAAATCTATGCCACTCAAAATCCACCTTTGAATGAAAATTTGTAATACTGAAATAAAATAATAAATTTAATAATATGGTCCACTAAATTATATCAGGATATCTTAGTGTAATATGATCTCATAGATTATTCTGACTCTTTAGATTTATTCAATGTTGAATGAAATTCTAGTTAATAAAATAAATAAGATCTACACTTTCCTTAAGCTAATGTCTTATCATAAGTATGACAATAAGAAGATTATTACTATTTAAATAAAATACAACATGATATTTTAATTTTAAAATAAGTTGAAGAATAATCTAGGATTGCACTCAGATATTAAGAATGGGTAAGGGATTTTCTAGCCATCCTAAACCTCCTAGAATAAATCTACTTAAACATCTTCTAACTACATATGATCTTGAAATATGAAAATCCAATTATAATACTTTATTAAACAAATACATCTTTCTTAGATGTAATACTAATGCTTAAATAATTCAATAAAGTAATTCATTAATTCAAATGTCATGTACTCTTTTAGCAAATACTTAAAATAATTGTATAATATTTTATAAGTGATTAATTTTAATCAATATGTGAAATAATTTCTATTTGATAAGCGAAATGATATAAAAAAACAACTAGAGAAATTTTTTAAATAATAACAGCAAATATTTACAAAAAGATAAAACTAAATTACAAATAATCTATATTTAAGTCCACATAGCCAAAAGTATTGCGATGTTACTTCTTCAAAAATGTATACCAGAAGGATTAAAAATAAAAACTTATGTCATGTTTTATTAAAATATGTTTATATTGGATTAAGCAAAAATAATCCTGCATAATAAAGTAACTTTCTATTGTTTATTTAGTCCAAAGTTCTCATTTATCAATTCATTCGTACAATGATAATAACCTTCATATAAGTAGTGTTCATTTTATGAATATTTAACATAGTCAATAATAATATTATTAGCTTACCAATATAGTGATGAAAGAATTATAAGACAGATTTATATTGTCTATTTATGCCTAAAACAAACTTTAAAAATTGTAAAATTAATTATTTATCATATTTAGTTCTGATAATTAGCAAAGCTTACATATAGGACTGGCACATTTATAATGTATTATTCACATTTTAACCCAATCAAAAATGCTATAATGGTAAGATAGAATTCCTCAATGCCTTGATAAAACAGTAAAAGAGCCAGATAAAGCCATGGTAAAAGCTTACCATGCCTTATTAAACATGCTATAAACTACAAACAAAACAGATCTTCAGTAATAGTAAAATAAGGCAAAGTGAAACTATGATGGCATAGCTCAAAAGATGCATCTACTTTGAAGGTTAATAAAGAATCTAGGATTTTGTCATTAGTTAAGAAAAATAAATAGGAATTGCCATAAAAATTGATGGAGTCTACTAAGCTACAATCCCTAAAAATATATGCTATGAGAATATAAATGCTAAAAAGACAATAAATAATTAGAGAAAGATAATGCTTCCATCTCTTTTGATTTGAAAGGTAAGCTAGCAAAATAATGATAGAGCTTAACACTACCATTGTTAAATAATTAGGCATATAAAAGTACTCCTAAAATAGAAAAAGTATACATCTAATACCTCTAACAAAAATATAATGGCTAACAAGTATGAAATATAATAAATAACCATAATTAATGCCAAATATGATTCTATTAACCATAAACAAAAAATAATTATAAAATAAATCATAGAAATATACATCTCCTTATTCAGCTTACAGCACAACAGTATACCCATCATAAATAAATTAATATCCACACATAATATTTTAAAAATATGCTAATACAATAAAGTCTCACCTTATTTATACCATTGGGTATATGATCATTTTACCAGACTGTTTTTGTTTATTAATCCTTTAACCTAAACATCTTTCCTGATTAGTTCAAATCACTGACCTATTTATCACTAGGAAAGATTGTTAATTAAAGATTATCTAATTAATATTCAATTTTACAATAAATCAATTTTTTAGATACTTGAAATTAATTAAAAACAAAAAAAACTTCCTCATTTAAAAAACAGAAATAACCAAATAAAAATTGCATCAGGATAAAATAAAAATATTACATAATTAAAATTCATATCACATTTTTAATAAAGCAAATATTAATACAATTTAATACCTTTTTTATTATTTTTTAAAAATCTAAATAAGTCTCAGAATAAGTTTTAAATTACTTTTAACAATATTTTAAAAATAAATAATACTAAATAAGTATAATATTTATTCATTCATTCAATTTTCATTTATTCATTACTTTAAAATATCATATTTAATTACTAGCTTTATTAAATTCTTTTAATTAAATGAGTTCAAAATATTTAACTAGAATATTATGTGTTAACATTTAAATAAATTAAAATATTACAGCTTTATTTTTAGGTGCTAGCAAACAAAAAATAGGGGTTGAATCTGGTTTCTTAATTTTGAAAATTAATACAAGCTTTTTGAAACATTTTAATAGTTAAATGAAAATTAAATTAGCATTTTTAATTTAAAATTGCAATATTTATCATTGACATTACTAGTTATTTAATAAATTTATAGATGTTTAACACCTTAAATATTTATTTAAGTTAAAACTCTTACTATTTAAGCTGTATAAAAATTACTTTACAGCTGTATAAAAGATAAAATTCTGATATAGCAGCTCTTGCATAAAAATTATGGCATTATAAAGTATTAGCAACAATTTATCCACAACAAAATCAAGCAATATAATTTTTTTTAGATGTTTTGGCATTAAAAATTTGACTTAACACTTAGCTTCTGCCAAAGCTAAAGGTTATAATATATATAAAATGGGATGGGATATCCTCAAGTTAAATAAAAAATAAAATTTAATCTTAAAAGGGATAAAAATCTATAATAGAAACATATATGCTGCCTCCTTACATCAACCAGCATTATCAATTATAAAAATAAGTAATACTCATAATAAACCATTCATCATCATGAATGTTCTATCAAAAGAAATCAATAGTCAATCTTGTGACTGGATTTGAAAAATAAAAAATATAAATCAACAGTCAATCTAGTGACTGGATTGGAAATGGGTCTTCTGGAGACCAGACTAACTCTTGAGCCATTGCCAGCTTGGACAATTATTTAAACATATTAAGTTGAATACACCACTTAAGTGCTAATCCATCAGAATACATAATAATAAAAAGTCAGAAAAACAATAATGCTGGGACATTAAAAAATTGATCATCATCAATATTCTGGCCACATTAGTATTAATGTACTGACCATCTATAAACTTAATTTCTAATAAGACTAAACTAAAATAAAATATAGTGCATGGGCTTTAATTAAAGAGTATTCTCTTTTGTAAAATGATTGATCATCTCTGGATGTCCAAAAGCACTAATATATATCCCCATTTATATATCAGCCATTATTGCATGAATGTAGCTCAGGAGAACACAAGCTCTATTACTGTATGTGACCAAGAGATGATGGAAACAGATATTCTAAAAATATTTAGAACCACTGGAATAATTTTCATAATTGAACAAAAGTTTATTAACAATAAAATAAAAATGATGTTAAGATCTTAAAATATGACTCTACAATTTTTGATTAATATACAATAATAAAACATTTTATCACATTGTGATTTCCATATATGTGATTTACAATATTCAAGTTAATGCATTGATTTACATTATTAATATACAAAATTTAAGTTACTATATGGTGGTTTACATGGTTTACCTAAAACCCATTCTGCACAGAGGCATGTGGCTTGATATAAAATGAACATGTTTGAATTGACATTTAATAATAAAATAAATGATTAAAATTTTACATATGTTATACTTGACAAGCATTGATCTATATACACACACATGCATGTGCATGTAATTTCTGAATATATTTGACTTGTTCTACAATAATATATGATTAAACTTTTAAGTTATATTTTTAATAATACAAAAACAATATGCTTACTAAAACACATATATAGAATTGCACAATTTATTAACAAATTTAATTTGGTTCAAACAATAAATGACAATAATTTGATAATTATTAATTCCATTTTGAATATCATAAAATTTACATATATACTTGTCTATCAATAATAATAAAAAAATCAGATTATCAAATTCTATTGCAGTTTCTTTTTCTTAAAAAAAAAGTATAGTCAATTTTTGGCAGAAAAGTTTTTTTTTTTATCAGGTAACTCTTAATTAATTATAGTTTTCTTTTTCTTCTTTTTTTTTTAAGAAAATGGTCACTTTTATGACAAGTCACTTTTTGATTGTTGATTAATTAATTATCAAAATTAATCTAAAAGATTTGCTTTTTTGATTTTAATTCAAACAAAATTATGATTGCATTATTTAAAAAAAATAGATTTTAAAATTACTATTCTTCTATATATGTCTCAGATCACAGGTTGCTTTTAACTGTTAATTCTGACTCTTAGATTTTTTTAATCCAGCAGTTATTTATTTGCTTATTCTTTTTTAAAAAATAGAGTTTAAATAATTTAAGATGATACTGTTCCATATTATATACCTCACTTTTTAGAATGTCATTTTTTTTAAAAAAAATATTTAAAACAACTCACATTATATATGCAAAGCAGTGCAGTTGTCTGTGGTTCATTTCATGTCTAGATAAACAGCAGCATATGTATACCAATTTCTTTCTTGGTAAGCTTGGTTTTTAATCCATCAGAAAAATATAACCCAGGCTTGTTATCATCATCAGGGAAAAGTATAATTCAAATAATTGTCCTCATCAGGGAAGTATAATCAGGTATATTGGCATTCTATGAGATCCCTTCTGTCTAGGGCTTGACAAGCTGTCTTGGTGTTTTATAGATTTCATGCAAGCAACTGCTCTCAGCACAAATCTGTAGCTATGAATTTTATCATAAAGAAGTGGGTCATTTTCCTCCATGTGAATTCAAACTTCACCATTGAACTGTAGATTGCTGCTGGATCTCCTGCCTTGACTTCAGCTGCATCTTCATGGGAGCTCTGTCCAACTCTGCTAGCTAATTATGCAGCTAGCTATTCTGCATTTCAAAAATATTAGCCAAGCCTTCTGGCTAGCTCTCACAAAAACTACAGCCCAAACTGAACTAATATTTTTTTATCAGTCTTTTTATAATCTTGGTTTGGTCAGGTGATAAAAACATAGTGACTGTTTTTAATCTGATCCTTTTGAAAGCAAGTTTGAAGTTTTATCAGGGCATGATATACATGTTTTTACTTAGATAGAGATTTTTACATTAATTAAACAATTTCAAAAATAGGCATTTTTATAATTATCAGAAAACATGCTTATTTTTAAATTTCAAAATCAGAGTAATGATAATACAATATTTAGACCTTTTTAAATTTTTTAATTAATAATAAAATTCTATTTTAAATTCAGAGTTATTTAACCCTTTATTATTTTTTGTTTCAGGAATTGTAGAAAATATCTACAAAAATTTGTCTGTGTTTATTTCTACTTTTCCTTTCAACTTTATATGTATTTGTGATATACCTGTTATAATATATATTGTAACCTTACAGTACCACTATAAATTGGCTATTATAAATTTAAAAACTAAAATTTTTATTGGGTTTTATTTTTATAGTTAAGCAAGTAAATTCATCACTGTCATTGGTTGTGTAGCATAAAATATAATCATTATCATATATAGTAGTCTCTCATACTAATGTTTATGAGAAATATATAATTTTTATAAAGCATTTTGAATGATTTTCCGAGCATATTTTTTTGATAGACTTCTACATTTGTATAAAGAAAATACATACACTCATATTTCATTGTTATTAATATTATGAATAAAATTATTGAATTGTAAAAATAAAAAAAATGCTCCCACACATAAAACAAATAAATCAAAACTAGAATTATAGAATAGAATTATAAATCCAATACTACAACACTAAAATATTTTAACAAGGAATAGAGCATACAGCTCTTACATTTTGTATTTTGTGCTCATGTGTGGAAGTGTGTGGAAGCTTATGCATTTAGATTTTTTATGTAGCAAAGTTTGATTTATTTTGCTTGAATAGCTATTTAATGATATTCATAAAAAATTAATTAATCTATACATATTTTGAGAACTATTAAGATTTATGATTTATTTATTTTAAATAAATGCTTGTAAAATTATTTTAAAATCTGGAAATGAAAGAGAAGTGATTGGAAAAGATTAAAATTATTATTATTTTTTCATTTTTAAACAACGCTTCTAGTTTTACCACCTTGATTCAAAAATCTTAAGTCTAACATTTTGTCCAGCAGTAACTATGATGACCTCTTCCAATATTGTGCAGACAAATGAAAAAACCCCAGTACATGACAGAGAATATTTTGTAATCCAAACATCATATAAACCCTAGTACATGACAGAGAATATTTTGTAATTCAGACATCATATAATAACTAGTATAAAAGCTGAAGATTGGAAAATCCAGTTTCTACAAAATTTTATTGCATTTAGGGCACAACAAGTTCAAAATTTTAAACAGCCATTTTGTTAGCCATTCACATGATGACCAGTTAGTCTAGGTGTGTTGCCTTTGCTAGGCAAATGATTTCTTTTCATCATTCTAGGAAAAATATGAATAACAATGGATAAACTAAAAACCATCATTAATTAATTCATTAATTCTTCATTTCAAGAAATCTCATTTATTACTCAACTGTTAGTGGGGAAATGGACAACTTGACTTATAGAATGCTATCTCACTACTTCAATAATAAATCACTAGGTTTCTTTATGGTAAATAGCTGATATAGTTTGGAAAATTATATTTATTAATTTCAAATAATTAAGTTAATGTTTATTTTTCAAATTATTATAAAAATAATTACTTTCTTCATTACAAGAAAGGATGCATATTTGTCTTAATATTGTGAATTATCTCATTTTTAATTAAGCAAGAAAAAACTTTAAACAATTTTTCAACTTAAATATGTCTGTATAAACATGTTGCTTAAAGAAACGAATTTTGATTCAAAAACAATGAAAATCATTTTATTGTGGATAATAAACTATTTGCTTTTTAGAGATATAATCAAAATTGTTGGCATCATGTATTAAAGATCTATAAATAAATAGATCAATTATATATTTCAAATTAAAGAAATAATGAATGTTAATCTTTTGAATAAAATTGTAGCATCTGTTTAAATGAACTAAATCGCTCGTTGGAATAAACTGGAATAAATTATAAATTTGTATCTAATGTTTAAGGAATTGCATTATGGATTATTAATGCTAAATATTAAATAAAATTCAATGTGTAATGGATTAGGAAAGCTAATTATTTAAGTACCACTCTTGAATTGTGAAGTATCAACACAAATATTAAATATAATAAACATCCAAATGATTAACAATTTTAAAATGGATTAATGTGTGGAATATAGCTTATCTTGAATCAACAAGTATGACAAATGGAATTTATTAATCTTTATGCTGTGTCCAGAAAGAATTATATTACAAAATGAAATTATTTGCTTTACATCATCTGTGATACTGTTATTTTAAAAGTGCTTGTAAATTCATAAGAATCCTGAAGTATTTTGCAAGTATTAATATTTCAGTGGGATAAATTTTAAATTGTCACAAAGATTGAAGGATTGTTTAATGCATTTTTATAAAATTGGTTTTTTCTCAGTTAATTAATATTATAATTATTATTAATGGAATAAAAAAAATTTCAGATATTACTATGCTCAGGTAATTTTTCTTTAATATTATTATTGTTGATATTGAATGGGATTAAATGTGATTTATTTTAGATTTAGGATGTATAAATTAATACATTGTAAGGCTTAAACCTGCATTTATATATGTAATATATGCAGGGTTCGAACTCAGACTTTCACACAACCCACCACTCTCTTTTCAACATGTGTGTGATCAGGTGGTCAGCAATATAAGATGGCATTGAGAGTGTTGTATAAATGTAAATAATTATTAAACTTTTATAAAACTGTTGCAAATATTATACGTTTTATGGGTCATTAAGTTCAACTGTAGAGTTAAAATGGAGTTAATCATTTTTATGTAGTTGAGTAAATCTGTAAGGAAAATTTTATGCATCACTCTTACATCTTAATATTAATTTTTCACTGTTATATGGTATGTAACAAGGCAGCCTAACCATCTAGTTTTATTTTATTAGTGGAGTAGCACTCCTAATGTTTAAGCCTGCAATTGAATCCAGTAAAGGATCATGAACCAAAATAAATAAACCCAATGTCGTAAATATCATCTAGGAATGGTAAGCAATGATTTGTATTTGCTTCTCTTCAAAGAGTGAAAAGTTTTCCATCACTATTAAGAGAGATTGATTAATAATTGACTAGTTAGTGGAACAAACTGATTAAGGATAACTATAAAATATTTAACTTTTACGATTATGATGCTAATTATTATCCTCCAGTATTTAAACAGAATTTTTTAAAAAAATAATAAACAACCTATTCCTATTTGACCTTAGGGTCTTCACAACACTTTTCATATTTCAAGTTCAAATTAGATTTAGAAAACAAATAATAATATTTATTAAATATGTTTTTTTTTTCATTTATTTTATGTTGCATAATAAAGTGATTATTAATTTTTAATATTTCTTTTCTGTCTTTATTAAAGAAATATCATCACTGCATATTCATGATATAAAAGTCATATTTAAGATATTAGCTTACCCATAAAATATATTTGGATTAAATACACTATTATTGTAATAATGCTATCTGAAATATAAAAGTATTGGGTAGGATGATGTACATAAAATCCCTTTAACGTTGACATATCCTAAAAGGCATAAACACACTTTATATCAATGCATTTATATTCTTATTTTATACAATTCTGAAATAAATCTTAATCAACTTTATATTTAAACTTGATAGCCTGTTTGAAAACACAGATTGTATTACTCTAAATTAGTTTTTATAGCAAGAAGAAAATATATATGCAAAGATTTTATTAATAAAATAAAATAAGAATAAAAATAATTATATTATTATGAAATCCAGAGAAATTTATTTATTATTTTATTAAATGTTGATTATTAAAGTATAGAATAGTTTTAGCTTAAATGAAAATATATAAAGACTTGTATGCATAATGAATTGCAAGTTAAGTTTTGGACAGTAGTAGCACTTCTTTTTCTGCATTATCGATCTCAGCCATCTCAACTGATTTTCTCCATCTTGTTGCCACTGAGATCACAACTGGTCTTCTTGTATGGTTTCAACATATATATTATAATAATAATTTTAGGCTTTTCCAATATACATAAACAAGTAGTGGTAATTTTAGACTAAGTTCAGTAAAGTTAATATTTAGACTAAAAATGATTAATATACTTCAAATAAAATGATTAAATATATATATATATATATGTTAATTGTAATATTCTCACAGATAAATGATGAATTCATAGTATTATTTCTTGGAGCTTCCATGTAATAAAAATATATAATTGCTAAATAGCTGACATTTTAGTTCAATAACAAGTACTTTCCTTAGAGCTTCTTTCTCAAATCATGAGAATGTGTGTGATGATATTTAAATCATTATTTTTTTCTTTTATTTTCTCCTCCTTCTCACATTCTATTGGTTGAGAAGTTTTAAAAAATATTTTATTCTCCAATAGTTTTTTCTAAATATTGTTAATTTTCTTTAATTCTCACTTTTCATTTATGCTTTTGGGCCTTTTAAAAATATAGCTTCCCTTAGCAATCTCTGGTCATATTGTTCAATTTTTGCTAGAATATGTGTTTCATTAAAATTGATGTCATGGTTAGTTAATTTAATATGTGAATAAATGGCTGATGAATTAGATTTTTCTCTAAATGCCATAATGTGTTCTTCCTTTTTTATGTTTATTCTGTGATTGGTCTGTCAAATGTATGAATGTAAACAAACTCCACATGGAATTTCATATACACCATGACACTCCAAAGGAACTTTCTCTTTAGGGTATGGAAATACTTCATGATTTTTTTAAAATGTAGTATAAATTGTGTGGATATTATTCTTTTTACAAACATTATATGTCAGAACAGTCTTAATTTTTGAAGTATCAAAATCATTTTTCTTATTATATAAAAAAGCCCTATTAATAATCCTGTGATAAAAACCATTATGAAGAAGCATTTTTTAAGTAGCATAAATATCTTTGAGAAAGTAGTTGTCATCAGAAATCTCTTAGTTCTATCTAACAATGTTTTTGTCACTGAAAATAATTGTGTTGGATAGTGATCAATTTTAATAAAACACATATTCTAGCAAAATTTGAATAATATGACTAGAGATTGTTAAAGGAAGCTATAGAGATTTTTAAAAATCCTAAGAGCATAAATGAAAAGTGTGAATTAAAAAAAATAATATTTGGAAGAAGCTATTGGAAGATAAAATATTTTTTAAAACTTCTCAACCAATAGAGTTTGAAAATGAGGAGAAAATAACAAAAGAAAAAATAACTATTTTAAATCTCACCACATACATTCTTATGATTTGAAAAAGAAAAAGCTCTGAGGAAAGTACTTGTTATTGTACTGAAAATGTCAGCTATTTAATTATTATATTTTTATTACACGGAACCAACCTCCTGGAAATAATTCCATGAATTCATCTTTTATCCATGAGAATATTAGAATTAACATTATTAATCTTTACGGGAAAGATTTGTTCATAGAATGGAGGTATTTTGAAAGAATGTGTGTGAAGAAAGAAAAATCTGTTTGTGATCTTCAATTTTGAATTAATTGTAAAAGAAATGGACTGTTTCCTGACGGTTGTAAACTCTCTTTTAATACGCAGACGAAAAAAAATTGATACATTTTTAAATAGGCAAGTCTTGATATTTTAACTGCTTTTATTAAAAATACAAGGAAAAATTTAGATTTTTTTAGTTGAAAATTGTTACAACTCCGCGTTTCATTAAGTAATACCATTCATCCAATGTTGTGGTCAATTTGTGATAAGATCGCTGATTTTAGAGTCACTAAAGAAAAGAAATTTAAATGTCAAAGACAAAAAATAAATTCAATAAATTGTTAAAAAGTAACAGGAAATGCTAACATTGTCTTTGACTGGAACACTAAACATACAAACTGTTAAAAATTTATTAGATTGGAAATTATCGAATAGTGAACTGAAAGTTCGTAATAAAAGTTTTAATTTTGCTAATGACCATCAAAATTACTGTTTGAGAATATTATTTGTAAAAGCACTTTATAAAAAATACCTTGCACGGAGGCAGATATAACGAGACGAAAAATATACGATATTCTAAATAAAGCAAAGCCACCTAAAAATAATTTACCTGTTGATGAAAGAAAAACTTTGTTTAAATTAAAAAATGATAAATGGATTACTATTCTTCCAGCGGATAAGGGTAATACTACAGTAGTTTTGAATATTAGTGATTACAAAAAAATACATAATTTATAAATGATAATATTTATAGAAAAATTTATAGAGATCCTATAACATATCTTGAAAAGAAAACGAAAGCATTAATTTATGCTACTAATTTAGATTTAAAAACTAATATTTTTTTTACACCTAGAGAAAAATCTTTTTATCCAAAGTTATACGGTTTGCCAAAAATCCACAAAACAGATATTCCATTGAGACCTATTGTAAGTGCAGTTAGTTCACCAACAGAGATACTAGCTCATTTTCTATCTTCTTTTTTACAGCCAAGTTTTAAAATGTCATCTTATGTTAAGGGTGCAAATCATTTTCTTGAGCTCATTCGAGATATTAAATTAACCAGAAATGATATTTTGGTACGTTTTGATATTGTTTCACTTTTTATAAGTGTACCTATAAAAGAAGCTATTGAAGTTTTGAAAAATATTCAATTGCCTGATTTTATTGTGTTTTTTTTTCACTGCTTATTAAATACATTTTTTGTTTTTGATGGTCAGTATATAAACAAACATCAGGTTTAGCTATGGATTCACCAATTTCTCCAGCATTGGCTTCTATTTTTATGGAGAACTTGGAAAAGAAAACTTTAATATCAGCAGTGAAAAAGTATCTGTATCTTTGTTATTTGGCCTCATGGTAAGCATGCTCTTGATGAATTTTTAAGTTTCATAATTCTTTTCACAACAACATCAAATTTAATATGGAAGTAGAAAATAATAACCAACTTTCATTCTCAGATGTTTTAATTGAAAGAAAGAAGGATGGTTCTTTATCCCATGATATATATTGAAAGCAAACACACACTGGGAGATATCTACATTTTTCTTATCATCATCATCCAGCACAATTATTTTCAATGGCAAAGACATTGTTAGATAGAACTAGGAGAATTTCTGATGACGGCTATTTTCGCAAAGATATCTATGCTACTAAAAAAATCACAGGATTATTAATAGGGCTTTTTTTAATAATAAGAAAAAAGATTTTGATTGTAATCTATTTTAAAACATCAAACTATATTACACACATAATGACATTTATTATTTTTTATATAAAATTAATTACAATTAATAATATTGAAAAGGCAGTCCAAATACTTACATATATGTAACATACAAAAGTAAAATTTATCAATTAAACTATATATAACAATTATGTAAAATCTACAATAATTTTCCATTCAGTTTTCATTGACTAATTATTAATTAAATTAATATTGATGTTTATTGTGGTTTTAATATATTTTCTTCTATTAGATTTTTAATATAGTTTAAAGTTTTAAATATTTTTTATATAATCTATTTTATGTCCAAATATTAAATAATGAATATATTAAGCAGATTTTTCAACACTTCTATTAATTGCATTGTTATGGGTTTTTTTTTTTTACTCTTTCATCTAATTGTTTCCCTATGTGTCCATAGTAAGTCATATGTGATATTTTCACAATTAATTCTATATTTAATTTTTTAAATATCTTATATCATCTTTTATTTATAATTACATATTAATTTGACTAGATCTTTACTATTTGACCATCCTATACTAATGTTTTTATCTATACAGTTTTTAATTTTTGTTAATATATTATAAATTTTAGGGTAATACAAATGTTTTATCCACTTTTTATATTTTTATTATATTTTTTGTCCCTAAATTTTTTTTTACCTGGTCAACTAAGCAGAATAATACTACAATTGCAACAATTCACTGTCATTAGAGAAAGTTTAAAAAAAAAATTCACTAATTAAAGGAGGTTAATGAGAGGTAGTTCAAAGAAGCCCAGAATAATAGATAGTGAATCTTTAAAAAGAAACAGTGTCATTGAAGATAGTAAAGCTGCAGCAACACTGTATCATTATTAGAAGCAATTTTCTAGGGTTTACTTTCCCTTAACACCTTGTATAAGTGCCAAAAAGGCTTAAGTGATCACTACATTGTCATATGGGACATGCTATTTAATAATAATTGAGGTATGTAGGATTATCTATGTCTATCTAATTTAATAATCCTGTGGATTTGTTTGTTGCTAGAGCACAGTAATATAACTAGGCCACAAGTTGTTAAAAGTTAATATACATAGTAATATATTATAAAGAAAAGCATGAAGGAAAAAAGTCTACAATGAGAGAGTTTGAAATCCATTAGAAAAAAGTTGTAATAAGCCTTAATAATGAAGGCTATATCATATTATTGCCATGTTTTTTTTTATTTTACAATCAGCTTGGGGCATTTATCAACTAATTAAAATAACTATGTGCCATTGACTGCTGATTACTCAGATCTAAATTTGAATCTTAGATCATGGGAAAGCAGCAGACATACCAATTAGTGGATCACATAAAGGTTCTTGCAATGGGAATGTGATAGAAAGAAAATAGATAATTTAATACATGATTTCTTTCCTACTATATATTTATAATTAATCTTTCTCAATCTTTATAAAGTTACCAATATAAATAGTGTATTGTTTACTCAACAAGCAAACTCTAAGCTTATTTTTACTTATAGAATGACTATAACTAATTACTGTATTTATTCTGAAAGTTAAACAAATCTGTTAATTTTTTTTTAATTGAGAAGGGTGGAAAATAATTTTTACATACATTTTTTTTTTTTTTGCAATAACCGTTTATAAGATAGTTTGTTTCAACTTACTATTATATGTTATCAACAGCGTTTTCTATCATGTCTTTTTAAATTAATGACGAAAATCTTGGAATATGCCCTAGAATTTTTTAAAAGTCATAAATCATTCTAGGTTAAACAGCTGTTATTTTTTTTTACGTCGTGTATTTTCTCATTCCATAATTAACATTACAAACATTTAAAATATAATCTAAGTAAATAATTGTTCATATATATAAAAATAGATATTTATTAAAATAAATCTTTATAAAATATTTTAATTGGGCAATGTGAGATGTAATTTATATGAATTTTCTATTTTCATACAACTTTGTCATATCCAATTAAAATTGTATTTAATTTTAATTTAATTTTTATATTTAACTTTTCTTTAGAATTATTACTTCTAAGGTGCTTTTTATTTTTACTAAAAACTTGAATAACTTGTAAATAAAATAACACTTATTAAAAAAATGGTTTGTGTTTCAAAGTTAATTAAAATTTAGTTAAAACTCATTAAATGAAGCGGGTTTTCGCAAAATCCATAACAGAATTAATAGTCATCATCTCATAATTAATCTGTAATTCTCAAAAGAAGTAGTTGTATCATATGAAGTCTTTCACTGCCCCTCATCCATACTTCAAGATTTTGGGTTATATGTAACATATTATAAAAATTACTTCTAATGACTTGGAAAGTAAAATACATGGATGATGATTTTCAATGAGATTTTCAATAGTACCACATCCTCATTATTGTTTGAAATATCCCATTATCCACCTTTTTCTTAGCACATATAGACTCATTGACCTTAAACTATAACCATTCTCCAGTAACACCACATCTCAAATGCATCCATTTTTTAAATCTGATTTTGATTCCATAAGTGGCAATTTGAAAAAAATCAGACAATTGATCAATTATTATTGATGATTGTGAAATATTTCAGTTCCTCTATATTTTAAACAGTTTTAATATTTAATTGTTTTCACAATTACAATTTTTCCATGTAATTCCTGGTTGTTATATTAATCATTACTGGCTGTGGTGAATCCAGTATTCAATTTTACCTATTATTTCAATATAAGAAGCATTTTTAATTTGGTTAAATCTATAACTATGACTTTGGTTTTACTATTTTCATAGCAGCATTTTTGCAATCCAGTATGGAGGCTTTTCAATTGTTTGGCTTAAATTCACTCTCTTATGTCTATTATTAATTAGTCTTTGTTTTCTAGTTTTGTATTCATTTGATGTTAATAAATTGGAACTAAAATATATATTATATTTCAAAATCATATCTAAAGATGTTAGTATACACATGAATCCAAAATACTGCTCATTGATAATTTCTTTGTTCAGACTCTAAGAATGCTTGCAAGGATATCTGAGAGCAGTCATCTTTTGTTTGATATTTGAAAAAAAAAAATTACATTTCTTTCATAGTTTGTTTATGTATTTATGATTATTTTTTTTAAATTTGTGAAATATTTATTTTTTGATAATAATATAGTGTTTATATTAATATTTTATTCAAAAATGTATTTTCTTTTTAGGAATACAAGTCTAAATTGTGAATGACTGAAAAAAGTGCTTTTATTATCATTGACATTATTATTGTCATTTTAAATAATTACAAATGTAATTAAAATTTTCAAAATATAATTTCATTGCATTATGTGCTTTAAAAATGTTTTCATTTTAGAAATTCAATTCAAATAAAAATTTCTTTGTCAAAAATATATATATTTATCAGCAATAGTGAAATAACAAAAACTATTATTCTGATTCGCTATTTCAGTTTATTACTTTTTTTCTATATTTCAAAGTTGAAATATTAAAAAAAGTTTTCATTTGTAAACTTACATTTCCAAAAAAGCAAATTAAAAATTGTAGAAATATATTCCAGAATAAAGATTTAATCATTAAAATAAATAATTAAAAATTTAATGAAAATAGTTATTATTAAGATATTAAAAAAGTTCAAAGTAAAAAGATTACAATATTTATTTCAAACCAAATTGTTTGCTTTTCTTTGATAGGTTTTCCATATTTGTTATCTTCTTGTCGTCAGTAGCCAAGATATAAATATTATCAGCATATATCAAATTATTTATGCATGTTTTACCTATTGCTATCTCACAATCTTACACTTGCAAATAATAATCTCACTATAGACATTTAAAAAATGTAAGTATATATTCTCATGTAATTGTTTTCTTCTGATGATAAAGTTTGACTATTTGATATTTCATATAATTATAGTTATAGAGATTTTGAATGATTTGAATTGGATGCAAAATTGTACCCCAAGTTTAAAAATATCTGTGATAACTGCATCTATTTTATTTTAAGAAAAACATTTTTTTAGTTCATAAAACATATATATATATTGAACTGGATCTCCCATTCTACCATATTACTGCTAGTTTTACATACTTTTAAAATAACTTTTGGGAATAACTTTTTGATCAGCTTTGACTGCACTTTGGCAGCACCTGATACATTAGTGTTTTATTATCAGAACAAGCTTAATTTATTGTTACTAAGCTTACTTTATTACTGATTATTGATGACTATTATTATTTCTTTACTTGCTATAATTAATATCTTTTAATATCTAAAACTCTAATAAGTTTATTATTAAGCTTTTCACATATTTATTTATTATTATACTCCTTTTCTTATACTCATAGCATTAGTTATTTAACAATATCTTTTATATTTATCATTTATTTCATTATTTATTATAAGATCTTTCTTTTATTTTATCATTTACATTATGCAATTCTTCAATTAAATATCTTTAATACCATAGGAATGAACTGGCCCTTCAAGCAGAGGTAGAAATACCATTGATAGCATAACCATCAATGAAACACTCTGCCAGATCAGGCTATACAAAGCATAACATGACCATATTTCCTGACTGTGGTTCACTTCAACTGTTGGAACAAAAACCTGTCATCCAAAGCATTTTATGTTTTGAGGATCAGACTCAGGTGCCAGCTGATCATATGTTATATAGCTGGCATGCATGGATGACAGGCACATCAACCAGCATATCCAAAGCTAGCTCCTACTCTTAATCAGGAGGTTCAGTGCATTAACTTAACACATATAAACACTTATTTCTTTAAATAAATGGTAATGCAGTAACAAGAGAAAGAGAGAATAGAGCAAATAACAATTAAGCAACATTAATATTTATTCATGCACATGTATTTAATATAATATAATAGTATGAAAAATTACATATAAAATGTATAAGTAATTACTCAGGTTAAATTTTATAATAGTCCTTCATTAAAGTTCATTTCATTTAGAAAATATAGTGTCTATGGACAATGATCAAAATATATTTACCTAGATTTTCATGGTTATTAATTTACAACTGGTTGGCCTTTGGTGTTCCATTGATGGCTTCAGGTCTTGTTTTTCATTCTTTCTTTGTCTTGCCAATGGGGGAGAGAGTAGTGGCAGCGTCTATTTCACTATTTTGGCATCAGTTTCCAGTGAGAGTTCAGATAAAGACAATTGATTTTGTGAAGAAATTTGGGACTTAAAGCCCAGTTGAACATTTCTAAGGCAGTTTAGCAATGCATGTTGCTAGTTCTGCAGCTTCTGCAATAATATTTTTTGCAACAGTAATGAATAGTTCTATTTTGTTCTTAGATTTCTGAATCTCTGGAGCAATGAATAATGTAATGCATCAATAATAGCATGAAGACTGGAATGATTTACACACTCAAGAGTAGAACAATATAACAATAGATATGTCACACTTTTATATCTTCTCTCCCAATGTTCTTTTTTATCATAACTTTAGTTTTTATCATACTTTAAATCTATTTTTTTAATTAAATTTTACATTTTCTTTAATCCATTTGATTTTTACATTTTTCTTTAATCTAATTTTTTTCTAGATTAATCTACTATCTTTTGCTTTTATACCAAAGAGAGAGTTTACATAGTTTTTAATTATTACAATTATTGGTTTCGATTTTATTATCAATCAGAAATCTTACTGGCATTCCAAATTAACTAATTAACTTTTTTATTTTTGATTTTTTTCACTAATATTTATTTTTATACATTTATTCCTTTAACTTATTTTTACTTTATAAAAATGAGTTTTCTTTAAATCTTTTCCCCACCAGCTTCTAATAGTTTTATTCTATTTTAAAAGCATAATATAGTGCAATCTTTTACTTTTAAAACTATGTTTTAAAACCACTTCTTAATTAATTATTACTTTTTGACTATTCTTATTTATATGATTTTTTTCCTTTTTTTAATAAATCTGGTCATATATTTTTAAATTATGAAATATATAATGCAGATATATGTGAGCTATATAATATATATCTCACTAGTGTTACAATATATGTATATTTTCACCTACTATATTCCATAGTAGTATATTTTCTCTAATTTAAACCCATCCAAGTATGCATATAATGTTTAAAATCAACTATAGATTAGGATATAATAAGTGATTAATGACTATGTGCATGCATTTACATTGGGAAAAATTAATTAATCAAATCTGTATGCATATAATAATGTATATGCAGTTATAATTTAAAAAATACTAAATTAAAGTAAGCTGTGTAAGCATCATTGTATATGTAAAGGAGCACCTACATTCATGCGAGGGAAGCAGTAATATAATAGACTTTAGAAACATTATGAATTTTTAAACTTATTTTAATTCTGATTTATTATAAATCAGAAGATAATTTTTTTTGCTTTTGTATATAAATCTCAAGTCCAGGGGTGACCATGTTATACATATAGTAGAATGTTGACAGAACTTAAATCTCTTTTAAAAAAAAGAGAATAAAAGGTTATTGGTTTCTTAGAAATACCTCCCATTAATTTGTAAACTGAGAACTGAAATTTCAAAGATGATGTAAAATTAAAGTTAAAAACAATGACAAAATCATTGAACTGGCACTCCTTGTCAATAGCTTCAGCTGGATCTTTTGTCTTTGCTAAAATTTATTAGAGTTATTAAAATTTGGAATTTAAGACTTAAAGTTGTAAACAAGTATAGCTTGTGAGAGGGGAGGGAAAAAAGATTTGCTATAAAACCCAATTTTCATTACTAAACAAACACACTATAATATTGGAACATACTGCAACCAAATCTATGCCCAAATTTACAATGTAGACCCATGGCTAGAAGACCTATTGTTGCATTCTTCCTCACAGAGGAAATTGATTTATGAGATGGAGGGAGTCCAGAACAGCAGCTGACCAAGAAGCCACCAAGTATAAAGCAGCCCATTGGTGAATGTTAGTGTCTATTCAATGCAAGCCACCTCACAAGAAGATGATTGGTAATTAAATCTTCCACAGAGCTCTTAAATTAAATCATAATAAATCACTAATAATTCTTATAAGCTAGCTATAGTATAAATGTGCACCAACTGTTAAACTAAAATTTACTTTTAATAATTAAAACTCTGTAATAAATTCGTAATTATTGATTTAAATCTCTTAATGTAATCTTATTTAATAATGATGATTTTGTAAGATCTTGCCTAATTTAAAGTTTAAGT
Organism: Epiperipatus broadwayi; assembly: GCA_028023455.1. Taxonomy (NCBI): domain Eukaryota; kingdom Metazoa; phylum Onychophora; class Udeonychophora; order Euonychophora; family Peripatidae; genus Epiperipatus; species Epiperipatus broadwayi. The sequence goes on along the minus strand of JAQFVV010012439.1, from coordinate 1,051,233 downwards.
AATATCGTTTTTTTATACAATAACTGTCTTTAAACCACTAAACATCACATGATCACCTTTGGCCTTATTTAATAACTGTCTTTAGTTATTGTTCTTAATTTATTCAATCTGCTGGTATGCCTTCATTATTTTTTTTATTGATATTTAATAATTATGCTATGCCATCATTCAGAGCAGAGATTGCTAAGATTATAACAATAGAGAGACAATTAGATGCTCTCATATGATCTTATTTTGCTCTTTGGCACACATACTAATCTCCATTCTGAAACCTATTTTATATGTTAATTAAGCTATTATGTTTGCTTAATATTATTAGGATTGCATGTATTAATATGTAGTTAAATAGATATAAGATGTTATTAGAAAGCATATTATAAGTAATAATTAAGTCCAAGATATGGTTATTCCTCATTAAGAGATAGTATAAACGATACAGATAATTTGATATAATTAGATTTTAAGTACTTTTTTTCTTGGCATAAGTTTATAGATGCTATTGTCTGAACTGGCAAGAAGTGGTTCACTGATTGAAATACAGATTAGCACATATTAATTTTATGAACTATTATTATAGTTAGCATTGAAAATGTGTCTTAGGAAGCACATCTGTGCATTATGTCTTGCTATGCCACTTATTGTCAAATGGGCTTCTGATTTAAGGTCATCCCATTATCCTTAGCTAAGACAGCTCTTTTAAAATTGGAACACAAGGGTCCAGAACTATATATTAAGCTGCTCTGATCACCCAGACCAAATGTTCATATATGTTAAGATAGCAAGTCATACGGTCGATAAGAATCTATTACATGGTAATAAATCCCATCCTTGATGACACATTGAGGCATTGCTCTATTAGTTATTGTAGTGCTGTAGTATTGGAGATTATGCTACAAATCTCCAGTTCATTCCTTTTCATATAATATTCAGCTTTGATCTGAAACCGAATCTAGTTATATATGCTAATATCTGTATAGAGAGTGTATTAAAGCTCATATATTGTGAATAGGATTCATTAGGTTGTTAGGCTCACTCCTGTATGTTTAACCTTAGAAAACCTTGGCATGACATAGCATAAGTCAGGCATAGTAACTAAAACTAGCCAAATTAATAAAGTGGCAATAATTGTAATTGATAAATTGTAAATAAAGATATCTTGTACTCACCTACTCATCATTATATACCTTCTGTATAACCCATGCACTATTGCCATATTGTTATTATTTATTTCTCAAATAAATATATAAAAAATGTATTCATGTTCAATGTCCTATTCAAAGCTCATTTCCATTCAACCAAATCTTTATAAATTTGTCATGTCAGTTCAAAATTGAATACTTCATTCATCTAAGAGCCATAGATGTGTGTGTATCTATTAGCTATTATATTAGTCATTGTAATTCTGAGTCTAGTGCTCCACCCTTTAATACTGCTGGCACACAAATTAAAGAATTCTGAATGTGGCCTCATATATGTCATCCATAGGGTAGTAAATAATCAAGTATTGGTGGAGGAACCAAGATGCTATCTGATGCGAGCTCCTCATCTAGATCAGCCTTGGGATAATTTGCTAAAACTCTGGATTTTAATGCATGAATGTCAAATATGACCATTACAATATATATTAATATTATAAACCCTAGATTTTTCAGTCATCCAAAAACATTTAATATTTATTTCTTTTGTGCCTTTTCTAAGTATAAATCCTGACTCTCAAATATTTGTGAGAAAGGAATGCTTTCAGATTTTCATTAATTGCAATGAGGTTTATTTTTCTTACTTGTGAAATGAACGTTATTGCCTATGATCATTATAATCAATTGGATTGCCTTATTTTGTAAAGTTGCTAAAGATTAAGTGATACTATTTTTTGACCATGATCTAATTCTAAAATCCTTTAATAAAACTGATGAATGATTTTATTTCAATCTGTTTCTATGTTTTTATGATGTTATCTGTTATTATCTGTAAATTAGAAACTTTTCTATTTTTTTAACATATATATAGCTTCCTGTATACATTATCTAAGAATGTTTTATTATAGACAATCTTATGTTTGATTTTTCATATTATTTCAGTTTTATATTCCATATTTTTCTATGATAAAAATAATGTTAATAATCACAATTAAATTAAGTATCACATCTAACATCCAATGATTATTTTTAGCGATTTTTTTTCTGTAATAATTTTAACTTCATCTAAAATCCATTTTTAATATAAATCTATCTGTTATCAATCATAATCAATATTAGTTGCTTTAATCTGATAATTATGGCTATTTCAATATTTTTGTGTAATGCTGTCTGAAGAAGTCAATTATCAGAACCATATTCTACTCCAGGCATATTCCTGATGTTAGTGATCGTTGATGACTAATTTTTTCAAACTAATACATAATCCATTTGTTTATTGTAAATATTATTGGTGTTAACTACATAAAGAGGCAGTGTAGAAAATATTGAAATCATTTTATTATTGTGAAGTTTGTTCTCCTCTTGCATCTCATCAATTCCATATCTTTCTACTCCCTCTGTCCTTATATCTCCCACTTTCCCAATAATCTTTTGCATTAGATTGTCTATTTTTTTTTTGCTTTGAAGATTGAAATCATATCCTTAAGTGTTGAATACATTTTTTTTCCAAAATTCATAATTTTGTTGATCATATAATAGCATGTAGACATGAACTGTATAACATCTAACAGTTTTGTTGATAATATATTAGTCAATATCAGATTATTTATTAGATCATAGGCTTCAACAAAATGAGCAAATCTCTTGTTCACAACATATGCTATTTATTTCATATATTGAAAGCCACCCAAAGAATAGATCACATGATTACTTGTCATGAAGTGATCTCTTTCCTTTCAGTGCATCTCTGATATTCTATTTTTCTAAAAAAAAATTAATTAATAACAATAATGCAAAAAAAAATACTTCTGACTTATTTCCTACTGAATCATAATTCTAATTTAGTATTTATACTCTTTTCCCATCTGAGTTGCTATGATGTAAATTGTTAGAGGATTTTTTTGATTGAAATAAATTTGCTATCAGCCATTTATCCAAAAGCAAATTCCTTACATTAATTACTTTTCAGGATTTATAGTTTTCTTTTACCAAAAAATTTGGTTACTTTGATTTTTTTTAAACATTTCTTTGAGAAATATTTATTTTTTTATTCATACTTTTTAATACCATATTTATAAATAAAGATTAGAGTTGTTTAAGCTAAGATGGTTTCCTGCTACTTTCTATGTAGATCAAAGTTGGACAACTTTTGATATTTCCATAGATTGCAAAAAAAAAAAAAGAGCTTTCACTTTAAGCACAAGTGATAGAATGAAATTGACCCATTGTTTGTTTGAGGGATTATGATAATCATATTTTAGTATTATTTATTTATTGGATTGTTTTTGTCATCTAATATCAACAACTGAATGTTTTTGGAAAAATTTTAAACTCTATTTAAACTTTCCAAATACATTCAACTGTTAGTAACAACATACAGGTTAGTATTTAACACAACTTTTCAAATGGCCGTATTCTCTTCTCTTCTTCAAGTGTTGTTGGCCTGACAATTAATAGTATTATTATGGAATTAGAACCTGGATCTTTAGATTCTTGAATTTTAAGATAACATTCATTTGATCAAAATGTTATTTTAAAATTCATTATTCAAGAATCTAATGATTCAGATTTGATTCCCACACCTAGTACTGTCACTGGCTAAGCCAGCAACATCTGAAGAAGGAAGAATAATACCTCTTGAAACATTGTGTTAAATACTAATCTGTGTGCTATTACTATACGTATTTGAAAAGTTTAAATAAAGTTAAAAAAATTTCCAAAGACATTCAATTCAGTCTTGATATTAATCCAACAAATAATTAATACTAAATTGTCCTATTATGTTCACATTATAAGACAATCTAATCATTAAAAAAGTGAATAATGCTAGAAAAATTCGGCAATAAGATGGATGAGCTTTATAATCCTAATAATGAATGTATTTATGAGTAGCATAAACAATTAGACAGATATCAATCATTCTGAAAAATCGCCGTCCAATAGCAATTTAATAGTATCTAAAAGTAATAATACCAATTGTAAGAATATTTTAATACCTTAATTTGTATTTTTTATTTTTCTCTAAACTTATTTTTCTAGGTTTATTTTTTTTTAGATTTCAAATTTAACTGCCATAAAAAATTCTTTTTTTAATTATTAAAATCATATTTAAATATTAAAATTAGCATTCCATTACTCATTAATCGTACCATCATTTTAAACAATTTTTTTAACATTTGAAACCATTAACTATTTTTAGAAGTTTCTTTCTAGTTAAAAATAAGTGTTCTAACTTTAATTTTGCTCATGTTTATTTTGATTTAGTTTTGTAATTGATTAATTCTATTTATTATTTTAATAAGTTCAAATATCTATATACATTATCGGAAAAAATAATGCATTGAATTCTTCATTCTAAACAGCCTTTATTTACTATCTTTTCTAAAACAGTTTTAATTAAAACTAGTGGCAAATACATATTTCGTTTATCTATTATTTTTATTTTTCTGCAAATAAAGTAATTTAGTTTTATGCTTAACTTTATCTCGTATATTAATCCTGTATTATCTTTTTCAAATTTACATCTTTAATTTTCAACATTTCAGCAGAATAATTTACTTTTCTAAGTGCTGTTTCAAGATCACCTAAAGAAATTATAATTTTTTAAATTTGCATATAAAATGCAAAACAGCTTTTGAATCATCCGCTGCAATATAATGATGTAAAACGGTTTTTCCAGAAATGAAATCCAACGTTTTATAGTCAAGTTACATGCCTAAAAATCCTGTTAGCCACATTAAACATCTGGTCTCTTTGAAACTCTTACAAATCACAACAAATTAATCTACTTCTTTATTTTCATATCCAATTATTTTACCAGTTCTAGTTCTTTTTTTTTTTGTTTGTTATTTCATATTAATAAAAGCTGTTTCATAAGAGTTACTATCGTCCATATTTCTTAATTTTATTATAAAGATCTAAACAAAAATCACAAAAATTTCTACCTCTTCTCTCCCATTCCTTTAAATTTCTCCTATTCTTCATAAATTTATCGTAATCCCTTTTCAGTATCCTTCATCAGTAATCTCTTCCCCCCATTTCCACATAAAATATATCTACAATCCAAATTTTCATTCAATTTTTACCTTTTTCTACTATCTGAAGCACATATTCTAGCACCAATTAACAATCATACATCATTTCATATTTTATACAATTTTTATTTTTTATATATAGAAAGCTCACAAATAAGCTAACAATCTTTGCAGAATATAGCAGAAAATGGTCTAGGGTTAGGGGTATTCTGTAAAGCTGAGGACACCAGTAGCAGAAAACGGTCTGAGATTGAGATATTCTGCAAAGCTTGTTAAGAGCTTATTTGCGAGCTCTATATATAACATTTGTAATACAAGCTTATTAAATTAGGTCATGTGACATCTGACTTGATTTTTTTGTAATTTTTATATTTATATAACTCCAAAATATTTTTTATTCATATTCACTTTTCATCACTGAGCTTTCTTTTGTTTTAACCAAAATCTACCCCCCCCCCCCATTTCTCATAATTATGTATTTATAATAGATTCTTTTCATATTTAAACCATTATATATACTGTATAAATAGAAGAACAAAATGTCTATCTATTAACATTGTATACAATGAAATTTTTATTTTTAACTTGTTGATGTCTTCTATAATTTAATTAAATATTACTTTTATTAAAGCAAATATTTTTTTACAGAGCTTCATCAAGAAATAGTGCAGGAAAAGTTGTTACCAGGATTTCCATTTGTCAAGTGCTGAGGGTTTGAATATTTTTTAAAATTTTGTTTTATCCTATAGTAAGAATAGCTAAATACTCATTTACTCATGAGTAATCAAATATTTAATTATATATCAACTGCCTGAAAATAAATTCTAAGCCTGATTAAAATCTTTATAAAAAAACTAAATTTTACTCAAGGTTTGAACTCAAATTGTGGACATAATGGATAAATGCATATACCAAGAGAATCTTTATATTCATTAATAACTAATTTTATCGTTTCAGTTATATGTCTAAGCTTTTCTTTGTTGACTTTTATAAATCCGAAATTGTTGTTCAGATTAAACATTTTATTTATTAAATAAGAATAATAAAAACTCTATTGGTCATTTATTCAGACTGTAATTTACATTTGAATATCACTAATTCTTTCAAACTCATTTTCCTCAAACAATTTATAATAGCTTTTTGAACATTTTATCTAACAATGTAGTGATGAATGAATTCACCTGTCATAGCATGACTTTGTGTTCAAATCAGGATGAAAGCAGAACAGTGTTTTAAAATCTTTGTGAATTTTTAAGTAAATCTAGATCTTTTTTATAACAGGCAACTTGTAGCCAATCCATCTAGTAATATAATTAATGTTTAGTAAATGGGGCTATTTTCAGTTGTAGATTAAAGTTTTGGATTTAATGTGTGTTTGTAATTGTTAATGCCATTATTAAAAACGAAAATACATTTGTAACATGATGCAGTCTACATCACCAATAAGGAAGTGATATACTTCTCGAGAAGTTGAGAACAACCATCTATATTTAGTTTTATAATTTTCAATATTAATATTTGTCTGAAGGTTTGTGATGATGCCATTTACTGGATTATTGTCATCATTAAGGTAAATTAACAAATTTTATTTTTTAGAATTCAAACTTCATTCATATATTTCCAAATACCTTTATCACACACGTTAGTATAAAATACTACATTTAGAATGGTATTACCCTCTTTCTCTTTTATTTTTCAGGTGTTGTTGGCTTAATGGCTCCCATCTTGTTGGTTGGTTAGAATGACATTTTAAGTTTAGAATTCACAATTCTAAAAATCACCAGTTATCACTGTCATGTGAATATTAAATATGAGATGACATTCTAACCAACAAGATAGGAATCACTAGTCAGGCTAGTAACACTTATAAAAGAGAGAGAAGAGTACTACTTAAACATTGCATTGTATACTAATCTATGTGTTATTATTAACATTTGAATGTATTTTAAAAAATATAAGTTTAATTTTTTTTCAAAAACATTTAACAAGATAATCTAATGATGGAAATAAAATAATTCAATGTATAACAACAAATATCAATAGATTATTTTATTCCAAGTGTTTTCATTTAAACTGTTAATTTTTGGTTCCTAATATAATTAAATATCCTATACATTACTTATTATCTCTATATATATTTACTATTTTAAATAACTTTTCATTTTCTGTTACAATAATAATGTGTGTTTTTATCAATCAACTTTTTATTGTATTACTTCTTAATATTATTGTTACTGAGAGTCATTTTCCAGAATGAGGAGGAAAAGGAAATGCAGAGGATAGAGATGCACTTTTATTTCAATTAATCCTGATTATGTTCTTCTTTTGCTTTGGCATTTTTATGTATACATCTTTCTTGGAGGATAACAATGATCATCATATTCCCATACATATTATATATTCTCAATTGCTTAGCAAAATTTGTCAAGGCAATTTCTCAAAACACAGAAAACATCCAAATATTACATAGACCTTATGAAAATATGTCTTATATGCATTTATATATTTTTTACATTCTTTTGCAATAATTAGTAAAAATAAAAAATAGCTTTTCACCTTAATACAACTGATGGCACTTAGAAGTTGAAAGATATATTCTGTAATCCATTTAATTCTAATTTAATAATAAGAGATTAAAGTAAAATTTAAAAAATCAATATTACATATTGTTATTGTATCAATGTAAATACAAATAACCGTCTGCTATGAAGGTTAGCTGTGAGTTTCTAATGATCAATGCCCTACCAATACTAATCATTTAGGTGGATCATGAGCCTCTCATGCATTAAGCATCTTCCTGCAAACTGTGATATGAGATTTCATATTTGTGCAGCCATCTTTTTATCCATTAATTAAAAGCACAGTTCAGTTTTGACAAATAAAATCAAAAAATAAGATAGTGTTTGTATATGTATCTCAGTTATAATGTAAAGTTTACAGATTCTTCAGCATTTAAAAACAGTGGACCCATTATTTAGTTGTGATCTTTCACAAAACAATATAATCAATAAATGAATCAATGGAGAACTAGATTTGATGCAGAAATTTTATTTAGCAAATGACTGTATGTTTAAATAGTCATGTTTAGGCATTCTTTGTCTATAAAAATAAAAAAAGACATTTAATAGATGATTTAAAATGGCAAGACATACTAGGTAAGGCTAGTTCACCAAAATCTTTGAAATGCACATATAAGATGTAATACAAGTTTTAATTTTTTTCTAAATATAGCTGTATTGAATGTACAAATCTTGGTTAAGGTTGCCTTTTCAAGATCTGAATACAAGATAATGTTTAAAGCTGAAAGTGTTTTATGGTTTAAAAATAATATATTATTCTTAATGAAACTTGTCTTTTAAAAAAAGTATGTTTAATTGAATAGATAAATGGCCATTTGTTGTTGTTTTTTTTTGTTTTTTGTTTTTTTTGCAAAAGTGGTTAATTGAGCAAAAGAAAATAGCATTTCATTCGATTATTGTGAGGTCTAACATGGTATCTTTTTTTTTTTTTCAAAATTTTTAGATGTATCAATAAAAGACTAAGTTTAGAGGGGAAACACTTTATTTCTGGTGAATAGGATTACTAAATAAATACCAATAAGGCATGTAATCTTCTTGAAAACTGTAATGTATGTCAATGGAAGTCATTATAAATAAAAGTATTGCCAATAAACACAATAGTTTGTTGCTACAGAATTTATCTGCAACATATAGATTGATTATTATAAACAATTTGTTTAAACAGAAAAATTCATTGTAAAAGGTTAGAAATTCACCTATACTCAAAACAATGTTATCTTAGCAATTATGCTACAATTAAAAATCAGAATATAAAAAAAGTTGATATTAATGGAGCTTGGTTTATCTTTTCTTTTCATTTGAAGATCTTTTGGTTGTTCTTATGTAGATCTACATTGTATTTTTTAAAAGAAATGTATCTGCACTTGTCTATTATTGATGATTTGATAATTTCACCTACACAGACCTCACTGAGGAGAAAAATAAGAATCATATAGATTGTGAATAAAATCACCTTGATATAATATTAGTACTCTTACTGTGATGGATACTATCAAAGCTATGATATTAAACTTTTTGGAATTTCAATTTAGTTTTAAGGTTTCAGAATCTCTAAATAGATTAGTCTTATGTGATCATAGATTTTTTTGCCAAAATCATAAATGCAAAAATTTTGAAAAAAACTTTGTATTTATTAGATAAATATAAAGGTTTTTTTTTCAAAATTTTTGCATTACATTACACGTATACATTATATGTATATTTTTTAGAATTATTTGCAATCTAAACTCAAATGGAATCAGGTGTAATAATTTGATTCTTAATATTAAGGTATAGAGGCTTATGTAAAAAATTAATCATGATTTTCTTTATAAAGCTAGTTTCAGGGTTTCTTGCAAAGCTGTTTTAATAGCAGCATATTTTTTCACCTTTTCAATGCCACTTACAATAAGCTTTCGTAAGTAATAATAGATGTCACATTATGTAGTGCTTATTAAATTCCTATCCTGTATTGTGTTATCCAATATTCCCAGACTACTCTCAAGCTTATGTCTTTCCTCAGTGAGGAACTTTGGATCTAGAATGGTGCACATGGACTTTTAGGATCTAATATATCCTTCTTATTTCAGCCCAAATTAAAAATATATAAATGATTTAATTTAAGTCATCTTCCTTGCATAATCATATAAATATTAAACCAGATGTTTCTATACATTATGGATTGAGATGATAGCTTGATAATATAACAGAGAGGAAAATGATAGGTGCTAGAAGACAGACACATTATATCATAAATGCCCAAGTGTATTAGTCCAAAATCCAAAGCTCCTCATTGCTGAAAGCCATAAGTTTGATACTAGTCTGAGAATATTAAGTAGAATAGCAAAGGATAGGAATTTAATAAGCACTATCATCTGGCATCTATTATTACTTAGTAAATCTTATAGTAAGTGACACTGAGATGATAAAAATTACACTGCTATAATTGCAATATTTATAAGGTAAAGTCACATGATCACCAATTTCATGTGCTTGCACAAGCTGGTAAAACAGAAGCAAAATTCTTCATATATTGGTGCCACCCAGTGCAAGCCAGACTAATCAATTGATGAAAGAAAGTTTATGCATAGTGTCTACTCATCCAATATGGCTAGATTAGTTTCTAGCTTGTGAAGCCTTGGATCTGAAATATTTCTAGTTACCTAAAAAGATAAATGATGCTTGCTGGAGGGTTTCATTAGATCATAAGATCAAAGTGCTGTGCTCTCAGATCTGAGGCTTCTTATTGATGAAAGCTATAATCTAAAAACTATTTTGGAAATATTGGATGAATAAGTATTTGATAAGGATTTTATGCACAAACATACTTGCATCCATTGATTATTCTGGCTTGCATTAGATAGCACTACTTTGTGAAAAGTTTTGAATCTATTTTATAAGCTATAGTCATGTGATGGAGGCTAAGATTTTATTGAAGCTGCTTTTATTGTAATGTTTCTAATTGATCATAGATTCTGAAACTTTAAAATATCAAGCAAGCTATGCAATACTTCTTATAAAACAATAACAATATATTATTAATTAAAAATGTCCATTTTGTTTTAAATTGAATAGTCATACTTCTTTCCTAGTGTGCATGGCTTAAAGCAATGGCTGAGTGCTACAATGTGCAGCTCAAGTCCTCATAACATAGTTTCAGCTTACTTATTTCCAGTATTTGAATTACTTATAAAAATCAAACATTAAACCATTCAATTATTTATTTATGTGACTTCTTTAATATAAATTTTAGCATATCATATAAAGTAAAAATTGGAATAATCTTTATCTTTTACAATTTATTGGGTTCTTGAAATGCTAGCCTATTTTCCTAATAAAAATAAAGAAATGGAGAGTTTGTGTACATTTCCTTCAAAATTAAAAGTAAACATTGGCCACAAATTCTGTTTCACCATGGCAAATATTATAAGATTCATATGCAGTAAATAAGATAGGCAGAAATCTTTTTGCATATGAGAGTATAATTAATCTTATGTCCATCATGGGTGATGATTTGGTTATAAACAATTGGACATTTCTATTTATATGCAAATGATGCTCCTGATTTTTTTAATATTTTGTACTTTTATTTCTTGACTTATGTGCTGTAAAACAGTAAATGTCAAAGTAATTTGTATGCACTTTTGTTAATGGGTTACATTATGTAATTATTTTGTCTGATAGTAAGAAAATAAATTATATTTTTAGTTCAAGTATCATCTATTTTTAGAAAAAATAAATGATGACAATTTTTATTATTATTATCCAAATCTAGTCAACATTGAATCACTAAATATATAATTTAAAATGCTAAATAAGGGCTCTTCATTCCTCGTCTTTAAAAAAAATAGAATGAAATGAGCATTTTTCATGACTTATGAGTAAAAAAATTAGCAAATAGATGGGCAGCCTTTGAGTTATAGTCATGGAAAAGGAAGAAAAAAATCAATTGGATGAATAAAATGACAAATGAAATTTTAAAAAGAGTAAATGAAAAAAGATTGAAGAAATTAGAGATAGAAAGAAAAACTGGATTGGACATATATTAAGATGAAAGAATAATTTAATGAAAGATATTTTGAAGGGAAAGTTGAGTGGAAAAAGACAAAAAGATTGGCTTTTCTGGATAATATAAGAGATGAGGATACATGGAATTGAAGAGCTGGGCAATGAAGAGATGGGAGTGGAAAATGGATGAATTGGTGATGTGACTACTCTCTGGCCTTATCCATAGGACATAATACTATTGATTGATTAATTAATCCAACATTCATACTGTACCAATCAAAAAACCCACCCCTAAACTGCAAGTCAGATCCAAACTCAGGTGGTTCAAACTGAATTTAAACCCAACTCACCAGCTCAGATTAGTAGAAATCTAAATTGACGGCACAGTGCTATGTGCCGAGGAACTAGCTCAATGGTTGGTGAGGATTAGAGACCCCTGAACTGACACTAATATCGGACACTAATATCGGATAATAAATTAACTAAGATAATTTTAAATCGAATCATATGTATATGTTTGGGTTGCCAACACAGACAGTGAGCCTTAACATTAAAATAATTATTGAATAAGAGAATTTAGAACTAAGAAACCAAGTGTGTTTAGAAAATATTTAATAATAATAGTTTGTTTTGTTTGAATTTTAAATAATGATTATATTAATCACCTCTAGCCTTTAACATGGTTTATAATTATAATAAGAGTGGCGGTCCTTATTATATGCCAATGAGTATTACACAATATTTTGGAATTCTATGTCTATGCCCCCAACAAAAAACTAAAGGCAGATAAAGGTATCAGTGGTGATGGAAATTATTATTCTAATTTTATTACGACAGAATGTGAGATTTATTTTCACATTCGCAAATCCATTCATGAAGAACAAGATACGTATTTTAGGGCATAACTTTAATCTTTATTGGAAAACATTTACTTTGAGATAACTGAGAATTTGTTTGACTTTAATTGAAATCACTTCATCACGAATTACGAGCATCAGAATGGGCTTTACTGGAACAGAGAGGTAATGGTGCTGATGAATTATGAGTTACAAAGTAAACATGAAAGATAATCGCTGGTCGGTAGTTTAAGTATTATGGTGGCTTGTATTTCACAGGTCTTACTGCCCTTTGAGAAGAGGTGGAACATGGGGAAGCCAGGCCGAGTCATAGCTATGAACCTTTGGTGTTCCAAATATAACATAAGCGGGGAGGAAGTGCTTTCTTCCTCTGTAATTTAAAACAACAATAATATTACCACCGACAAGCCTAAAGGAATGAAAGATAGCCCTGCATCAGCAACGGTCGAAGATGATGACTTGATAGTCACCGTTTGAAAAATAAAACCCAATTTATTATAGAATGCTCTACATGATGACTTGATCAATTTAATTAAAGTCAAATGAGCTTTTAACTAAAACTATTTCAACACATTTATAAAATTATATTAATTATGCCCCAAACACCATGCCCTTCTTGAATATTAATAGATAGTAAAAAAAACAATTTGAATTAGAATGTATTCATTTGATTCCTTTATCGACCCTTTCTGCAAAAATATTTTAAGATTACATATGAGTAAATACATATTGGTGAATACGAAAAATAGCTGGGGCATAGATTAGAAATGGAGCTAATAATTTGTTATTAGCCAATTATAAAACTAGTAAACATTTAATATTTTTTTTCAACTCGATGATTAATAGAACATATAAATTTAGTTCTAATGGGTGAGAATTACAATTAGACTTAATATTATATTATTTGCATAAAGCAAATGGAACAAAGAGGCTCATCGAGTCGAAGGATTATTGGCATATAATTAAAAATAAACAACATTAATAAATCACACGATAAATATATATAATATAGTAAATGAACATCATAAGAAAGGAAAATTAAATCTAAGGACTAGAGATTGAGAGAATTACTATGAATTTAAAAAGCATAAATAAAAAAAAGTTTTGTACAGATTTACATTAAAGAATAAAAATAGCTCTTAAAGGGAGTGTAAAGTAAAGTTTGGAACTGGCCAGAAAGTTACAGTTCATGGTGGAAATATATTACCATTTCTTCCGGGGCTAGTTTACATGTCCGGGTTGGTAAAATGTAGGCATGCATTTGGTCGATTACTTGAACAGCATTTTAATGAATTTTCATGATTTTAGCAGCATGATTGGTCTGGAAAGGATTTAGCAGCTTCATTGAAGATTTTCAGGGGACTTTAGGAATAGTAGCCAGATTCCTGACATTTAGCCCCTTACCATGATAAGAACACTATTGAATTTCATGATTTTTAAATGCATAGAGTTTACTGCACTTCTCTACAACAAAGATGGCTTCTCTCTTTCCAAACTTTTCAGAGCTATTTATACTGGATCGGATGCCTTTGGGCTAGCGCTTCTTTCATTATCAATGTCACAAAATCTACTAGTTGTTTTTAGATACATTCCCTTGATAAGGCTTTCAAACTCATTAACTTGAATTCATTTTCTAATTAGAAAATGAATTCTTAAAATCAGAAAAATGATTTTAATTAGGAAATCCTTACATTTTAAATACTTATCTTTTTTTCTAATTAATACAACTTTACCCATTGTTTTTGGAAAGGGAAAATCTGAAAGCTTATCGGAAAGAATGCAGCTTTTAATCATTAAAATTTTAACAAATTATTTAAAAATAAAATCAAACATTCCTGATGTAATGAAACTTTCAAACAATTATATATACAGTATTTAAATATTTACATATATATACGCACCATCCACGCTGTTGTAATATATATAAATTCATGAATAATTTTATCATGAATTTATTAATAGCATCGATTGATTTAAACCTTAAACTAATTAATTTTAATACGCATTTATAAAATAGTTTTTCTTTAAGAAAACTGGCATGGATTGACCATATAAAGCCCCATTGCATCAGAAATTTAAGGTTAGTACTAGGGGTTTGAAGTGGGCTTATGGCTAGATGTCATGAAGCTAGGATCGAACTCAGATTCAACTGCTTCAATACACTGCTAAAAATTCTAAGCAATTTCCCAATCTAAATTTTATTTCATCATTTAGTCTGTTGAGTCTTCATTACGAATCATTTAACAGGTAAAATAATTACAGCTGACTTTCTGGTCACATGTTTTAATATATATATATTTAGACATATTCTTGAATCTATCAGCATTTTGGTAAGTCAACATGTGAATTGATAATATGCCAATTTTATAAGATAAAGAAAGCTCTTATATTAAAAGTTTATAATACAGCTAAAATCCATATTTCTAACACTATTTTTACATATCTATTCACCTATTACATTTATTTGATAATAATTCTCAATTTAATGTTTGTCAAGTTTAATTCAAATTGTACAGCTGTGATGCAACTCATCTTTTATCCAAAAACAACTTAATTATCAATCAATTGTAAAGGTCTAACTCAAATTCATTCAAAAGTTCTTTTTTTTTTTATTTAATAAGAAATTTATATTGTAACATTATCACTGAATAATTTACAATTGTTGCAATCCAATATTTATATTCTGGAGACTTTTTTTAACCAATCATATTCTAAAATATGTTCCCTCTGTGAGTAAACTAACATGGTATTACTTATTGGTATCTTATTTTTTAAAGTCAAAAACTACATTTATTTTCTATATCTGTTCCAGATTCCAATTTCAGTTGCTAAAACAATTTATCAATTTTAGAAATTTGTTTGTCTTATTTCTAGTTATATTTTATTGATTTTCTGCATAATATGGTGTTTATAAAACAATAATTCATTGCAAAATTCTGACTATATGTTTCTAATAAGGTTGGTTATTGCATGTGTGTTACAATTATTTATAGATCACCACCCTTTTATGATCATCTTATCTCATAATATCAACTTAAAAGTTTTATTATTAATATTTTTAAAAAATTCAACATAATATTCCACATACCACAGAATAATGTGGACATGTCTTTTGTAAAAAAAAAAAATCAGAATTAGTATATCGTATATTTTTCATTACCTATAGTCTCTTGTCAGTAAATTATATGTCCATAATGTTGTCAAAAGTAATAAATTCTCAATTGATAAATTATAAATAAATTGAAATAATAGACAATTTGTTGATATACAACTTAATTTTTCAAAAAGGCATCTTGAGAATAATCATATATGAATAAAAATCACTTTGATGATGTTAAATTAAGTTGTATATCAATGAATTGTCTATTTTAATACAATTTATTTATAATTTACTGATTGATTATATATTTTTATATGATTTTAAGTATAAAGTTTTTCACAAGGAAAAAAATCATATATTTTACTAAACCCAATTATCTCTAGTGCTTTTTTTTTTTTACTTCTCAAATATGTGGTTCAATTCCACAGATTAATTTATTTTAACTTTACCATTATTAGTAACAAATTTTTGCCTATTTATGAGTACATAATACACATATATAATCTACTAAGTAAACTAAGCTACCTATTACATCTTTTATTTGGATTGATAGTTTCACCAGTACTATTTACATACTGAGTTTTTTCTTCATATTTAAATTTATTACTTGAGCTAAACTGACAAGCCAAATTCATCTTATATTCATAGTTTTTATGATAACAAAAACAATTTGATTTTTGAAATTGCATTTTAATTTGTCTAATGCTTGTATGTGCAGCCACCTTGTACCTTATTAGCTAACTATAAAGCTTTAAGGCCAAAATGAATTATAATAATGTTTTCAATTCAAATGCATTAGCTTTATAGACCTAAACTCAGTTTAGTATCCATACTTTTTGGTGTCTTTGGTTCTTTAATAACCACAGTCGCCATAATCCTATTGGGCAGGATTAGGAAATAAATATAATTTATTTTTCAACTTTTTTTTTAAAACAGATTTTTTTAGAACTTACAGATTTTATGAAAAACAACAACAAATAATTAATTATATAATTATTATTTATAATTATTTCTTGTATCTTAATACTGTAAGGGATCATAAATGTCAACAACACTTATAAATTATCACAACATAGAAAAAGTTATATAAATATTACAAATTGTTGAAAAATCAGTCCAAGCATATTTATCTGTATGCTATATCTGTAACACATATTCATTCCCAACTATATTTAGCATATAAAAGCAAACAATGAGCAATTCTATGCTTTTAAATGTTAACTCTTGAAATAAATATCAACAAAAAAGAAACCATATCATTTTTATATTTTCCACTAAGATGTAACAAACATATGCACAGATTATAGTTTATGTAGAGAAATTTATTTATGAAAAAAGTTCAGTTATTTAAAATTACATTTTATCTATTACTGATTCTTGATTATCTAAATTTTAAACAATACAGAAACAAATCGCCTGCAATTCTAAGCTAAATAATGAGGAGAATCACCAGCTTACACATCAACAATGTCGACAAAGGTATGCTTATATATGTCAGAATTCCAAGAATAAGTGGATTCATTCTATTTTTGATTCTTTGTTAAATATTAAGAGTGCTTTTAATTCATAGTCTGGGGTGTGTGTGTGTGATTTACACCCTTTGTTTACACATTAACGATTTGTTACACACAAGACAAATACAGTGGTATAAAGGCATGATTTTCATTATCATATATTCTGCTACCAGCAATCAATTTTTTTAAAATAATTAATACATATAAATAACCAAATTAAATATATTTGTTTATAATATTTTTTAAATAAAGTATAAATTAAACAGGCAAACTCTGCATACAGTAGTGCCACCCTGTGCCAACCAGAGTAATGAATGGATGCCAGAAGGCTTGTGCATAAAATCCCCATCTAGTGCCTACTCATCCAATATCCCCAGACTAGTTTGTGGCTTGTGGCCTTCTCTTATGTGCTAGCATAAGAGATGGTGATCATGTGATGTTTATATTTAAATTATACTAATAAATTGTATTTAATTTTGATAAAACTTCAAATGTAATTTTTCTATAATTAATACTTTTTGTAAAGCAACAAGTACTGAACTACTTTTTAAAATATTTTGCTTTTTATTAGTATTAGAATTTAGAGTGATTTTGTTCAAATCTCTAAAAATTTTATTAGATAAGGCCCAAAGAGTCAAAAGATTTTAGAATAATAATATTCAATTTGCATTAGCAATAATGATCGTTTGATCTGATCTTAATACTGGTTTGTTATTTTCTTTTGAACGAAGAAATTTATATAAGTATTTATATACAAAATTATTCCCTAATTTGTATAATTATTTAATAACTGAAATACATGCTTATTATATACCTGTATCAATATATGTAATATATAGGGTATATGAGCACAGACTTTCACACTACCCACCACTCTCCACTCTATCTCATAACACTGATACACTTGAACACATATATGTCGAAAAGATAAATAATCACTAACATACGTATTTCATTAAACAATTCAAAACAAAACGAAACTCTCCATATAGCAGTGCTATCTTGTGCTTACAAGAGCAATCAATGGATGCCAGAAGGCTTGTGCATAAAATCCCTATCTAGTGCCTACTCATCCAATATCCCCAGACTAGTTTCTGGCTTGTGGCCTTCATTAGCGAGGAGCTTTGGATCTGAGAGCACTGCACTTAGATCTTAGGATCTAATGCAACCCTCCAGCACCCATCTTTTAACTCTATTTAACTACAAAACTATGAGAATGAAATTGAAAACACAATTAATATTTTCAATCCAAGCTCAATAGCTTATATAGTCATATGTGTCTGAACTCAATTCAGCACCCATACATTTTGGTGTCTTTGGTTCTTTAACAACCATAGCCACCACTATCCTATTAGGCAGGATTGGTGTTAAATCACTAAACATCACATGATCACTATCTCATACTAGCACATAATTGTTATTAAACAATTCAAAACAAAGCAAAACTCTCCATATAGTAGTGGCTATGGTTGTTAAAGAGCCAAAGACACCAAAATGTATGGGTGCTGAATTGAGTTCAGACCCATATGACTATATAAGCTATTGAGCTTAGATTGAAAATATTTTTGTGTTTTCCAATTTCATTCTTATAGTTTTGTAGTAAAGTAGAGTTAAAAGGTGGGTGCTGGAGGGTTGCATTAGATCCTAAGATCTAGGTGCAATGCTCTCAGATCCAAGGCTCCTCACTGATGAAGGCCACAAGCCAGAAACTAGTCTGGGGATATTGGATGAGTAGGCACTAGATAGGGATTTTATGCACAAGCCTTCTGGCATCCACTGATAGCTCTTGTTAGCACAAGATGGCACTACTATATGGAGAGTTTTGCTTTGTTTTGAATTGTTTAATAACAATTATGTGCTAGTATAAGATCGTGATCATGTGATAAGTATTTCATGCTAAACCAGCAATCATCAGTTGTTCCAGATTATCATTTCTACAAATATATGCAATAAGTGGTCAGATATATATTACGATAGCCATTCTTCATACTTTAGTGGACAGGCTTCAATACACTCCACACTCCAACTCATCAACCGTCCATCCAATTGACAATCTGATGATGGAATGCTCAAAGGCCACTCTGAAGCCGAGATTCTCATCACACCCATTAAAGTATGAAGATTGGCTATCTTAATATATATATGAGCACTTATTGCATATATGTGTAGAGATGATAATCTGGACCAACTGATGATTGCTGGTTTAGCATGAAATACGTATATTGATTATTTATCTTTCTGACATATATGTGTTCAAGTGCATCAGTGTTATGAGATAGAGTGGTGGGTAGTATGAAAGTCTGTGCTCATATACCCTACATATCATAATTATTTAAGCCAATAAACATCACATGATCACCATTTCTTATGCGTAACTTATAACTGTTATTATGGTGTTTTAAATTTGAGACTCATAGTTTTGTAGTTAAGTAGAGATAAAAGGTGGCTGCTAGAGGGTTGCATTAGATCCTAAGATCTACGTGAAGTGCTCTCAGATCCAAGGCTCCTCACTGACGAAGGTCACAAGCCAGAAACTAGTCTGGGGATATTGGATGAGTAGGCACTAGATGGGAATTTTATGCACAAACCTTCTGGCATTCATTGATTACTCTGGCTTGCACTGAGTGGCAATATGTATAGCGAGTTTTGCTGTTTTAATATAATTATTTAAATTGGTTATAGGATAACTATTTCGTGTTCTCGCTTCTATTATATTATATAGTTTACAGTAAATCAACAGCAGCAAATATATATATATTGAGATAACTGTTTTATATATTTTAAATAATTATATAGTTTAGTATTTTTTTTTTATTTTAAATGCAAGAAGTAATTTTTCAGATTTATAAGAATTTCAAGACAGTTCAAAAGTTTTTTAGAGCGCCGATTTAGATCGTCAACAAATAAATACTAGTGGCAGTTGATTATTTAGCTAGCTGTAATTGGAGAAAACTAAGAAAGTAAAATCTTCCAACGAAAAAGCTCCTCGTAATTGACCAGCATGATCAGTCAAGTTTACTCATCCAGAAAGATATTGGATACGATTTTGTCATCAGTAGCCTTTTTTACAAAAAAAAAATATTTGACATTCTCATTTATAGCTATAATTTTAAATAAGTAAAAAAAAAGTGACTGATAAATTTATGAATACACAAATCATATATAATTTGTATATACACACAACTCAGTAATTTCATATAGAAAAAATATTTCAGTTACAGTTAAAAACAAGTATAAAAATATATATTGGAGGAGGTAGACTGAATTATCTTTTTTTTAATTACAGGCACCGGAGGATTTGCCCCCTGCTGTGCTGTAGTGATAATCAAAGAGCATAATATTGACTAACAACGGACATACTCTTTGCTGTTAACAGTAAAACAGTAAATTAATTAACTTTACTATTACTGAAATAATAAAGAATAAAGATAAATGCAATTTAAAATTATAATCGATAAAATTGCAAATTTAAATTTGATTTGTGAAAAGGTTTAAAAGAGAACTTTCATTACATGAAAAAAAATGGAAATAGTAATGACAATTCATTAATAAAATTAAAGAGATAGTCACTAGCCGTCTATAACAAGCTATAATAAGAAACAGACAAGTTCAAACATTCACATATATCATTCTGCTGAAGTTTTACTTATCCTATGAGCATCATAAAAAATTATCAGTTTACTCGCTTAAGAAGTTACATGATATTCGAGCGCCCAAGTACCAAGATGAGTACAACTGTTCCATTGAACTGACTAAATTGACACCCCCCCCCCCCACATACACACACTTTATTCAATTGAAAACTACTTTAGGAATCTTTAGTTTCTCAATCCGCCACTTCACCTCTGCTTTATTTCGCAGAGACGTTAAACGTGAGCGAGGGAAAAAGTAAAGAAAAAGTATCATTAACAAATCTATATATATAATAATACACATGTGTATGTACGTTTCCGTATATAAAATAATTCAAGCATTTAATATATAGAATTGTAAGTGAAATTTCTTTTTTTTTCTTTTTTTTTTGTAATTAAGTTCAAACATATTTAGGTGCAAACAAGGAAAAAAAATATAAATGAATCAAAATGTTTAAATTTGGCAACAAAAAAAAAGTAATAATAATTTAGGAACTCATTATTGATAAAAGCCAAGACGACATCCCTATACATTCGTTTATGAACACATATAAACAACTATTACATGATAGTATATATACCGAATATAGTACAATAAATTAGTTAAGTTATTTAGAATACAGTATAATGTACATGCTAAAATTTACAAATTAGAGATCAATTTTAATGATGATCTTAAAAACTCTATGAATGAGCAATTGTTCTATGGATAAGCAAATATTCCAAAGAGTGATAACCTAAGGTTTGTATACTTTTTGGATTTTAGCATCAAGATCATTCTACAGAAAGTTTCCCTATTAATCTGTTTGTTGTACATGATAAGGAGCAGAAAATCATAATTTGAATTATGTAAATTTTATTGCTCATGGAAAAAAAAATCAGTTATAAAATGTTATGAGACTAAAGTCAACTCCAATACTTTAATTGGTTCTCTTTTAATGAAATTTGGAACAAAGAAAATACAAAAGCTTATGAAAAAATATTTAGTTTTAACATTTCTTTCCATACAACATTTGAATACATATATTTAACACAAATATTACATTTAATTAGTTTATTCTTAAATAATTAATTATTAGTAGTTTTACTACAGTTGTTATGTTTCTGTGAGATTAAAAGTTTTGTCTTGCCAAATCATATAGATTAGAATCTTATAAAATAGTTACTAAAAATTTTCATAATAAAGTATTGTCTGTCTATGAGTAGAAATTCAAGTTCCATATTGTCTACATTAAATAAGTCAACACATTAACTATTTCATAAAGTGTAGCTTTACTCTTTTTTCATAATACTGTATATTTATTACAGATGTTCTGTTTCTGTGAAATTTTAAACAAGTTTGTTCTTTTTAATAAGGGTAACCAGATAGAATAAATTTTAGTCTCTTATTAATAGGTTTATATCTGGGATTTTTATTAAACTATGTCATGTGCTTCTATTTCCATCACATAAAACCATTACTTATGATTATATATATATATAATTAAAAACCAGTTAATATTCAGACAATCCCATTATTAATAACAATCAACAATTTGAAACTGTTGACAAGGCAACCTTCTTTTAACAATAATGGTGGAATACTACCTTTATTAGTGGTCCAGTATATTTATATAGACACTAAAGATTGCAACTTGACCACAGAGATTGAAATTATCGATATAAAGAAGTTTAAATAAACCTCTTTAAACAGGTAAATA
This sequence comes from Epiperipatus broadwayi, assembly GCA_028023455.1. Lineage (NCBI taxonomy): Eukaryota > Metazoa > Onychophora > Udeonychophora > Euonychophora > Peripatidae > Epiperipatus > Epiperipatus broadwayi. The sequence goes on along the minus strand of JAQFVV010012439.1, from coordinate 1,028,694 downwards.
TAATCTGTTCTGAATGCAGACTAATAAATAGTCAATTATAACATTACAAACTGCAATTATAATTTTCAAATTGCACACAAAATATTATTTAAATAATGTAATAATGTTCTAATTGGATTTGTAAGTAATCATATATATATATATTGTGAGAGTACATAAAACTACTCACATACATATATATATTGTAACCATCCCCAAACACCAATCCTACCTCTCTTATAAATAAATACCCAGGATGCCAATTCTATTGATAATAGAATAAATTATTAATCTGATTCTACTTTGGATTACTATTGAGATTCTTAGAATACTGTCCAACTATAGCTTAGCTCAGTGGAGGCTACAGAGTTCTATAATATGTAAAATGCAAATAAAATACAGGAGGAAACATTGTGAATCAATAAGAATAAAATATCTAATGGGATTTGCAATAAATAAACAGTTGAAATTGATAAACTTCCATCCATTTAATTAACAAGTTATAGTTCAGTTTTATCTCCTCCCACCATCCAAATGCATTAAACAACCTTTACTATATAACAGGTTTAAATTAAACAAAATAAAGATGTAGTACTAAACAACTTTACTGTGTGGTAAGTTTAAATTAAGTAAAACAAAATATAGCACTACTCAACCTTTACTGCATAATAAATTAAATCAAATAACTAAATATCTACTCTGAAATAATAAGGGAATATCTCAGGGATTTATTACATAACTTAATTAAGAACTTATATTTTACAATAGCTACCAATTACCATCATAAAAGGTAATGACATAAAATTTAGCGTTGTTCTAATAAAATAATAGTTAGGCAGTGAAAGAAATAGGATACCTTTTGATTTCCAATCGTCATATAAGTAATGACTGAGTATATAAACTTTCCCAGAGGATTATCAAATAGTCAAGCATTTCATATAATGTTTGGATTGAGAAAACAATATCATCAGATCTGAACATGTTCATCATTACATTTATGGAATAGTGCAATCATATTGTTATGTTTGATCTGGATTACAGACCCAACTAACAGAAAATAATACTACGACAAGTATTACAATTAATACATTTATTGTATCTACAATTATATATAATACAATATATACAAGAGAATATTTACAATGTGGAATATTGTAGCTTAATGTACTCTCTAGATTCTGCCTACTGCTTCCAGCTACACCTGATAGCTTGCCTCACGGGTAGGGTGTATGGCTCTTCCAGATGTACAAGACAGCTTGCCTTGAGCCAGCAATAGTATTAGCAGGGTCCGGTCTCTGTGGGACTTGCCTAGCTGCGTAGACTAAATAGCATAGTGTTATCAATGGGAACACTTGCTGCTGTTCAGGTTAGCAGACTTCCCTGGGAGAAGGCGAACAGTCTTTCAGGTTAGACAGATGTTCTACCTGGTTCTCACAAAAGGCTGACTATTTATAGCCAGATCCCTGACCTTATTGAAAACCTTCAGATTCAGCAAGCATCATTGCTTATTGGCCTGTAATAATCAATGGCTATGTTTTATCTATATGTCAGCCTATTGGCCTGTGGCAAACAATGTTTAATCCGATCAGATAAGGAGGCATCTGGAATAGTCTACTTCTGAGAGAAGGGAGGACTATAACACATATCATATTGGATATGTAAGTGTGTGCAGAAACTTAGAATACAAATGCATGTAAAAGAATGACTGTCAACAAGTTTCTAATAAATCAAACATATATTATATAGTCAAATAAATATTTTGTACTTCTATTTTACACATGGCATGTTATTAGCTGATTTCAATATCCATGACTGAATAGACTAACATAGGAGTAATTGGCACTAAAGTAAACTTCTGGTGCTTTTATTTCAAACATATACATGTTGCGTTGGTAACCGATTCTGATATGCTTTATTAACATTTATTAACACTAACACTGGAATAATTAAACAAAATTAAACTTCTTTGCACTCTTACTTAAAACCTACACATACTATTAGCTAATTCTAACATTCTGTCAAACAAATCAACACTGGGGTAATCAAACATTAAATAAGGCAATATGTGAGTTAGAGAGAGGTCACATTACCTTTTATAAATGAATTAAACAATTCTACTAACTAGCTACACTTCTTTCTTTTATCTTTGTTCACTCTTTCAGATGAGGATGAATTATTCTGAAGATTTGATTATTTAAAATTTAAAATAAATTGATATGATATGATCTGAAATATTTATTCAAGACCTACAAATCAGTGATAGATTTCTTCCATACCTTCAGGATCAATTGTATTTTGTGCATGCTAGTGTATTGTGCCACCTGTTATAATATAATAAACACAACTACATCCCATCGGTTTGTTTATGAAATTAAGAAATAAAATACAATATGTATGGGATCAACCAACAACTTTAACACTACTTCTACTTTAGATGTTCTATAAAAGAAATCAATCCTACCTTTTATTTTTTATTAGCAAACTACATTACACATAGCTATGAATATATGATGGGAAAAACATTTCAAAATGGACACATGAGGGACAAGAAAACTTTCTTAACTCTAATAATCTAATCAACAAAATATAGCGACTCCCTAATCTTACTCAGAGGCTTAATACTGGTGTGAACTCTGTCTCATCACTGAAAAACATGGGAAGTACACTGCTTTATTTCATATAATATAATCATCATAATATACAACTGTTTAATCTAGAAAATATAATCCACTCATGACAAGTATTTAAATAAACTAAGGGAGAGTTCTCTCAATCCTTGACAATATAATATGTACCACAAATGACTTCTTTCTTCATAGCTACTCAACACATTTTATTCTAACATTAAAAAAATAAATTCACTCTTAGATAAATTCCTAATTCTTCCACTTCTTTTGGCATATTATATCACCCAAAACTGATTGAAGAAATATAAGTCAATTGACTTTAAATTTAACAATTATATAAATGAATTGCAAACAGGCCCACATGCAAAACAATGCACAAAATAATTTCAAATCATGTTCAATACATAGATATTATTACACATTAACTAACAATTCAAAAATAAATCTCTCATTTCTGATGAATTGTAAATACTTTAAATCTGAAGTATAATAATTACCATTAAATAAACCTAGTCATTTCTGGCAAAGCAAAGATAAAATAGCATTTTTGTGTATTTAATGTTAGGCAATAAATTGAAATAAAATTTTGATTCATGATGAACTATAAATCTTTTAAACTTAAAGCACAAACAACTTATAAATAAAAACTCATAGAGAAACATTTTCAATTATATTCATAATCATTATCAGTTCAACTCAAATTTCAAAATGGAATCATCTATTACCAACCAGAAACACATGTCAATTTAAATATCCCACAATTCATTAATCCTAATTATTTATTATTATATTTTTATATCTATTAATAAAAACTGTCTCTTTAATTTTTCTTTTTTCATTGTCTCTTTCTTGACCTAAAATTTTTATCTTTTTTATATTAAAATCAAATTTAAAATTACAATTTCTATCATGATCATAAAAAACAGATTCAGTATATAACTTCACTTCATTATTACTATCGTTATATATCTGTACATTTTTTAAAACTCTTTTATACAACAATTTATGCTTTTTAATTCTTTTCTCCATATTACATCTAGATTCTCCCACATATAATAAGTTACACCCACAAAAAATTCTATAAATTACATTACTCACTTTTTTTTTTCTAACTTATCTTTTGAATTATTAATCATTCTATTTCAATTACCCGATCCATAAAATGAAACATTATATATTCTATTATAAACTTTTCATAAATTTCACTTATTATTATAAAAAGGCAAAGAAATCCATTTCTTATTCTCAATTTCTTCATCACCAACATTTCTATTAATTTTTTTATTAAACTGACAAATCACCTGATAATTTCTTTTATATTATAATCCACACTTAATAATTCATCCACATAATTTTCAATATTTTTCTTTTTGTCACATGAATATTTGCATAAAATATTATTTCTATGCAAAAAAGACCTAAAAAAAGACATTTTATAATTATGTGGCACCTTAGATAAATATGAAATATACCCTCTCATTTCAATAGATTTAATAAACAATTTATAGTCAATTATATTATTGTTCCTTGAAATCATCAAATTTAAATATTTAATACTATTATTATATTCTTTTTCTTTAGTCCATTTAAGACCTTTTAATTTATTATATTCATCAAAAATTTTATCAATCATTTCTGAAGAAGCACATAGAAAAACATCATCTGCATATTTTTGTATATATCTTAATATTTCCCATAAATATAAATTTATTTACAATCTTTTCTTCACAATAAAACAAGACAAAACTACATAACTGCGCCACTATTAGTAATCCAATTGGCCATCCTTTCTTCATTTTATAAAATTTACCATTAAACAATGCAACAATATTTTGTTTAATAAAATTTAAAGGCTTCATCACAAAACATATTAATTGAATATCAATTTTCTTCTCCAATAAAGCTTGATAAATAATCTTAATTGAATCAACTCTATCAATAGATCCATACAACTCAGATATATCCAAAGATACTAAAACACCATCACAGTCCAAATTTAAATCTTTAATTTTTCCAACAAAATCAAATGATGACATTATATAATATTTTCCAAATCCAAGTAAATTCTGTAAAATTGTGGCTATATATTTACTAGTCTTATACATAAAAGACCGTCCAAAATCCAAAATTATTCTAAGCTGATAATCTTCCTTATGCAATTTTACATTAGCAAATACACATGGAAAAATAGCAATAGAAGGATATAACGAATAATACACATTATCATTTATTTCTTTATTTTTTGCCTTTAATAAAATGTTATTAATAAATTTCATTTTTTCTGAATCAACATTATATTTATCAATCAATTCAAAATTTATTTTTTCTATTTGTAATATAACTCCTTGAACATATTCATTATTTGAAATTAAACACATTAGTAAACCTTTATTTTCTTTTAAACAAATCAATTTATCTTTTATTAATTGCCTTTTAAATACTACAATAACTCTTTTCCATGAATTATCATATTAACTAAAGTTTTGTAATTTAATATCCTTAACAATTTTGTTAAACTCCTCTGCAATCATTAATTTTCCCTCATAAGAATTTTGAACTGATGATATAATCTCCAGTTTATAATTATTAACTATATCACCTACATATTTTGAACCAAATCCTAAAACATACTTTTGTATTAATTTTAAATCACACATTAACATAATTTACACTACGATCCATCTCCGAATACTTTTTATTAAAAAAATAATCTTATTATCAAATTTCTTCTTTTCTTTAATATAAAATTTATCATATTAATCTTGACAAATTTTTTTTGCATAGAATATTTTGTGTAAATATTCATGTGATAAAAAGAAAAATATTGAAAATTATGTGTGTGAATTATTAAGTGTGGGCTATAATATAAAAGAAATTTATCAGGTGATTTGTCAATTTAATGAGAAAATTAATAGAAATGTTGGTGATGAAGAAATTGAAAATAAGAAGTGAATTTCTTTGCCTTTTTATAATAACAATCAAGTGAAATTTATGAACAAAGTTTATAATAGAATATATAATGTTTCATTTTATGGATCAGGTAATTTAAATAGAATGATTAATAATTTAAAAGATAAGTTAGAAAAAAATAATGTATGTAATGTAATTTATAGAATTATTGTGGATGTAACTTATCATATATGGGGGAATCTAGATGTAATATGGAGAAAAGAATTAAAGAGCATAAATTGTTGCATAAAAGTTTTAAAAAATGTACAAATATATGATAGTAATAATGAAGTGAAGTTATATACTGAATCTGTTTTTTATGATCATGATAGGAATTGTAATTTTAAATTTGATTTCGATATAAAAAAAATAAAAATTTTAGGTCAAGAAAGAGATAATGAAAAAAGAAAAATTAAAGAGGCAGTTTTTATTAATAGGTATAAAAATACGCTAATAAATAGACCATCAGCAAATGTTGGTAATAGATGATTCCATTTTAAAATTTGAGTTGAGTTGATAATGATTATGAATGTAATCGAAAATATTTCTCTATGAGTTTTTATTTGTATTATAAGTTGTTTACCATTATTTGGAATATATTCAAGTTTTGTAATTGTATTATTAATATTAGTGGACATTTTATTTTGTTTTACTGTATTTATATATATTCACAAAAGTATTAAGATATATTTTTTAAATATTAAAAAGATTTTTTTTTAATTTTGTGTAGAAGCCTGAAATTCTGTCTATATCACTAAATGAGATTGTTTTTAAAAGACTTTGGTGCTGATAGAGTATGCACTCAATGCCATTTTGAATTTTATAACTCACTCAAAACTTCAGCTGACACATCAAAGCAATAAATGACATCGAAGATCAATATGTGGTTTCAAAAAATGAGTTACAAAATCGCAAATTTCATCCATTAATTAAAAAACCAAAATGCAAAATTTGGAGTTGTCATCGAGTATTTAAAAATCAAAATCCTAATTTTGATCAATATTTAACATTTAATAAAAAAAATGAAAATCAAATCATGTTATTAAATACTTGTACTAACAGAAGTTATTGCAATTTATATAAATCTTTTAAAAATCAAAATGCAATTTACATTTGTTATAAGCACATGAAGGAAATCAAAAGGCAACTTACATTTTCTACTTTAAAAAAAACAAAAAACATAATTAACCTACTTTTCATTAATATGCCAAAAGATTATAACTTATAAAATATAAAGTACAGCAGATTATTTTTACAAATAATAGGATTTTAGTTTTTTTCTTGCCAGAAATTTTTGGTTCATTACTGTTGATCACTTTAAGGGGTTTTTTTTAAAGTAGAAAATGTAAATTGCTTTTTGATTTCTTTCATAAACTGCATTTTGATGTTTGAAAGATTTATGTAAATTCTGATAACATTTAATGCAATATTTATTCATATGATTTGATTTTGATTTTTTATTAATGTTAAATATTGATCAAAATTAGGATTTTGATTTTTAAATACTCAATGGCAATTGCAAACTTTGCATTTTCATTTTTTAATTAATGATGAAATTTGTGATTTTGTAACCACCATTTTTTGAAACCACATATTGATAATCATTGTCATTTATCAATTAAATGTATCAGTGGGGATTTTGGGCAAATTGTAAAATTCAAAATGGTGTTGAGCACGTACTATATCGGTACCAACACTTTTATTTAAGTTAGAAACTTTATAAATTTTAGTTAAAATCAAAAATTAATATACTTTTATAAAATGAATTCTCTTCAAATTTTGTACATTTTACAAATCAATGACAATGGAATATGGCAGTGAAATATTTCAAAGTAATACTTTCATTTATTTAAAAAGAGGTGTTAGTGAATAAAATTTCAAACATGTTGATATCAGTTCAGTAAATTCATGAGAATGTAATATATATATATATTGAGATGGTATTTTCTGCCATCTCATGAGGAAATATATTAATATTTAATTTATTAGTTATTTTTAATAGTTTCATTATTTTGTAATTTAGAATGCTATAAAGATATACTGTATAATAAATATGCTATTTTGCATTTCATCAATTTAAAAGTTTATTTTTATCTTGCAAAGAAATCAGACTTCAAAGTTTTATTTTTTTTAGTCATTTGATTATAGTTATAGATAAAATATTTTTTTTTAATTATACAGTTTTAAATTTTTTTAATATATAAATTCTATTTTACTAATAGTATAAAAGAAGGAATGCGAGAAATTATAAAAATAAAGCAATTAAACTCTATTGTTGAAAGTCAGTCGAAATATCAATTTGATAAATTAATGTATTGTGAATGAGTCTCCCTATTGAATAATAATTATTCAAGAAGTTTTAAAATTAAAATTCTGAAAGACAAAATAACAAAACATTTAAGTTGCAACTTTTTCTAGAAATATCCAAGAAGTGAGATTTCTATTTAGAAAAAAAAAATTAATTAAAAGTGCAGAGGGGGGGGGGGAATAAAGAAAAAAAAGAATAAATTAAAGAGATTTTTTGTTGTTGAGAATCAGTCATTATTATTGTAATTATTATGAGAATCTACAGTTGCAGATTTTAAGAGCATTGAAAAAGTGTTCTCCAGTTAGAAAAATCGAGGACTTATCTCCTGGGAAAACTCTGTTATCTTAGCTTTACCTGATGTCATCTGAAGAATGAGGCCAGCCAGCTAGCCAAGGGTATTAGAATATGACAGAGGACAGTTGTGATTCATGCAAGAAGCTATGGAGGGATGTCAAATCCACGAACTTTGCATTATGGATTAAATTTGATGGTCTGATAGCCACCGAGTAATTTCAAAGTGGATGGTTAATGCCAAGTTAATTTCTTTTAACAGTGCTGCAATGAGTGGGATAACTATAAACTGTTTACTAAAGCTGAACTTTATTCTATTGGTATAGTGAAGTACTATTAGAAACTCAATGAGTTTTTTTTCTTTGTATAAGATACCTTATAGTGTAATGTTTCAACAACAGAGTATGGGCTTTATTTGATTAATCTATCTAGTTATACATTTATATTTATGCTAGAGTTGTTATTAATTTTTGCCATGTTTTTGAGGGTAGGCTTTTATGTTATTTTATTTTAAATTGTTTTTTAATGTTTATTATTATAAATGTTTATATGGAGATTTTGATTTTATGATGAGGAATAAACAGATATTTGGGACATAAAAGAAGATGAATGTTAAATTAGAATGCAGCCATAAAATACAAAGACACTTATGCCATAACTAGGGTAATGAAAATGTAGAATACAAACATAAGACATAAAGACACTTATGCCATAATTTAGTGATCCAGAATTAATTTTTATAACATTAGCAAGGAAGAGGTTTTGGATTAATCAAGAAAGTTAACTTATTATTGTAATACACCTAGTCTTTCACTTCTATTTGACAGGATGCCAACAAGAAATGTGGATCTTAGTCAATTTGTAGGTTAGTGAAGGGTGTATTTTTCTCAGGAAATGATAATCATAAAGATGTATTATATTAATGGTTAGTTTTAAATAAATGGTATGCGGTTGAAGTTAATTTGAAAGTTTTTATTTTTCAGATATCTAGGTGCAGTGCTCTCAGATCCAAAGCTCCTCATTGATAAAGGCCACAAACCAGAAACTTGTCTGGGGATATTGGATGAGTAGGCACTAGATAAGGATTTTATGCACAAGCCTTCTGGTATCCATTGATTACTCTGGTTGGCACTGAGTGGCACTACTGTATGGAGAGTTTTGCCTCTTTTAATAATTTTTTTGGAACACTAAAAAATAATAAATTGTAAGTTTGAATCATTCTACTGAAATGCTTTTTTTTAACTTTGAATTGTTCAATCTAGCAACTTTTGAATGAAAAATAAAATAACTAATTTCATTTTAAATATTGACAATATGCCTTGATTAATGCTTTTATGCACAGGGCAAAATAATAACAAATTATATATATAAAATTTAAGTAGATTGCAAGAGGAAACTGAAACACAAAGAAAGAGTTGGTTGGAAAAAATGAGGAATAAATATCAAAGAGCCAATGAACATGAAAAGAAGTGTGTGGCAAAGCCAAATATTTGTTTTTTCTTCAGCCACAATTTGGGCTGTTCTATTTAAGTTACATAACATTTGATGCAGTATATATAAAAACACTGTCAAAACAATTGTAGCTTCAAGGCAGATGAAGAATGATTTGAACTTGAAGTTACTAATATTTTATATAGTTGGTTGTATACTTTTTTACAATTGATACATTTAATGTAGCATTAAAGGTTAAATTTGATTTGGATATTTATAATATTATGAATTAATGCAGATGTAATATACAATTCAAAAAAATATTATATTACCAAATTTAGTTTACAGTTTTTTTAGGTAAGAATTTGAGAGCATTTAAATATATATTATACCACATTATTATTATTTTTTTAAAAAAAAACCCATTGCATTTCTTTTTATCAAATATAATAGAATACCAAACAATTAAATGGTTCTAGAAATTCATTTTTATTGGATGGTTTTCTTCAAGGATTACTCAGACTGCTTTTATTCTTCATTTTAATTAAAACTGGAATAATTGTGAAAAAGATCCCAATACTAAAAAGTTAAGAATAATATATAGAAAACTTATTTTATAATAGATGCTTTATATATATGTCATAGCATCGGCCAGGACGCGAACCCACAACCGTCATCAACCAATTATTTGCTTGCAAGGCGGTTGCGATGACCTCTCGGCTAACAACGCTTGACAATAAATGCTTTTATTGACCATGCAAATAATAAATAGTTAAAAATAATATATATAATAAACATTTTTATTCATTGTTCACTAAAAAAAAAAAAAAAAAAATGTTTCCTTGAACCACAATTGGGGGTTTTATATTTAACTTGAAATAAAAATCTTAGTCGTGGTCTAAGAAAACAGCTTTTTAGTGTGTAAGTAAATAACAGCATTTATAAAATATTTTTTCTATATATTATTTTATTAAATATTTATTTACTTATATATATATTGGTTATATTTGGATTATTAAAATCTTTCAAATCGAAGTTATTTTTAAACATATGCTAATAATAAACAGATTAAGAGTTCTGCATATATAAAAAAATAATTTTCTTTAAAGATTAAATCATTTAATTGAAGACAGGAAATTAACTTTAATCTGAGTTGTCTACTTGTGTGTTATTATTAACAGTTGTTTGTATTTGAAAAGTTTAAATAAAGTTTACAAATTTTAAGACATTTAGCATTTAATGATAGCTGATGGAAATAGTCCAATATATTGTCACATCTAATTATTCTTGTCTGTTATTTGTAATCAACACAACAGAATTGACAACCTATAGTTTGACAAACAAAACTTGCAATAAATTTAGTAAAGGTTGCCATTAAAAAAAACAACAACTGGAAAGTGTTAACTTCATAGTTGGGAACAATATTAGGTTTTTTTCCCCATATGTCATAGCATCGGCCGGGAGGCGAACCCGCAACAACTGTTTGCAAACAACTGTGTGCTTGCAAGGCGGCTGCGCTGACCTCTCGGCTAACAACGCTTGACAATATTCGTTTTTTTTCTTTTCAAAAAAGAAAGAAAATTGATGTAAAAAAAATCGAATCTATTGAAAAAATCGATCCAAATAGCGCAAATTCTTGGCACACATATTTAGGCAGATTATAATTCTTTTTTAATCAAACTACTTTTGTTAAAAAAACCGCAATATTGGTATGGCAATTTGTAAGTTTTTATAATCTCAAATCACAGTTATACACCCATTCAAATTGATTTTTGAAATCAAATAACTAATAAATGACATACTTCTCTAAATCATTTTTAACATTGCAATGGTACCATTTCAGTCTACATAATCATGGGAATTATAAAATGACAATAGATTATGGTACAGGACAAAAAAACACTTTTTATTCTAAGAGAACCACTAGATAATCAGTCATTATTGCTAGACAAATCTATTAAATTTTAATCATATTTGGAATGTGCATCTACACTTATAAGCCTGGAAAAATCTTGCTACAAGTTTAATAAAGGACATTCTTATTAAAAATATCCATATATATATACACAAATGACTTAACAATTTTATCATTGTGTCAAGTACTTGAAGTCATTTGTTTTGCTATCATAATCAGCCAAATTAAAAAATGGATAGCAGTCCCAAAACCTATAAAAATGATTCAGATTTAAACTATATTAATCGTGTGAATAGTTGAAACTAATCACCAACAAAATTAGAATAAATAATGCGTTAATAGTAATGAAGCTAAACTTTCTACCAGTAGTCTTCATTATTTCTAAAAAATAATTGGCCCATGACCAATAGAAATAAAAGCTACCCAATTATAATATGATTAAGGATAATTATTAAAGGATCTGGATCTCTATTCTTGATAAAGATGCATACAAAAAGGAACACAACTTTTCATTGATCTCTATAATGGTTTGATCTACAAACATGGAAATTAATAAATTATGATTGTTTCATGCATTTAAAATATATAGTGAATCAAGTTAGCAGCTTACCAAACTATAAAAAAGAATATCACTAGATTTTTGACAAAAAAACTTGGATATAACAGATCTTCATTTTCTAAAAAGTGAATATAAAAATCAGTAATGAATTGATGTAGATCCCTTATATTTGCTCTATGGGATAAAGTTATCAATGAGTTTGACAGATATGGAGGTGGAGAGAGTTATTGAACTTATCACATACTCAAACTGGGTTAACTCCAACCATCATCAAAAAATATTGAAAAAATAAGACGTATAGAAATTATAATTAAATAAATATTAGCAGATAATAGCCTTTCTCCATCACTTAAACAAATCCTTTCTATGCTGTCTTGTGAAAAGGTCTTTCCAAAACTCAATATCTATCAGGCTTATGTTCAATTACCTATTAATTACTTACAAGTACCTATTCAAATTAAATAATTTACCTTTGATACATTAGTTGCTCTAGTATTTTAATACGTATTAGATCAACTAGCTGCTAGGATATCTGGGGACTATAACTATCTTCTGGTAAACAAGACGTCTAGTTGATTCAGTCACAAGATTACTAAATAAATTTAAACTGCTAGATTAAATTTAGACCAAAAATGGACTTTTGAAACTAAGAAATTAGAATTGCTTGATTACAAGTTAATGCCAGAAGTATTTATTATAAATAAAATAAAGAGGTCATCCATGAAGCTAAACTCTTTAAAAAAAAAGAAATCCAATTATTTTCAGTCTTTGTAAACAATTATAAAAATGTTTTAAATCATAGAATTAAAGTGCTGAACCATTATATAGGGAACTAGATGAAAAATGTTGTTTAGTCCTTGACCCAAAGAAAACATTTCAAATGCTAAAAGTGTTCATTATTTTATGTAATGTGGTAATCCATTATTGTTGTGGAAAATCCTTTGTTATTTACTTGTGATATCTCACCAGTTGGGATTGGGGTCATTAGTTTATAAAAAAAAATTATGATAACAACACACACACACACTGCATTTTCTATTAAGCATTCCCAAATTTTAAATAAAAACCATGATTAGATTAATAAAGAATCAATGAATAAAAAAACTTCGTGATTATCTATATAGTTAGTCATTTATTTTAATCGCTGATCATAAACTATTGTGTATTTTTTATCAAAACAGATACCCCTCAACATGCATTTGCATGTATAGTGAGATGGTCTAATTTTCTGGCATCATGTAAATTTGATTTTTGACTTCCAAGAGAAAAAAACATTTCACAAGTTGATATTTTTAATGCTATCAACATGAGTGACTGAAATAAATTAAAAAGTGGATATGCCACTGAAATTTCCCAGGTACATTGCTGTATAGATTAAAGTCAACATAGTCTTTTAGAAATGATTAAATTGGTCTAAATAGATTGTTCAAATAAATGAACTTAATGAAATGCATCAATTCTGTTGGATTTGGAGATTTATCAATATACATCAATAAAAATGATTATATTGTGGGAAGACATAATAGTATTTAGTTGCTCTTTTTGAAGACTGTTTTAAAATGCTCTTATGACTTGGAGTAGTTAATTGTTATTTTTGAAGATCATGTTGAAATTGTGATAGTAAAGATATTTACTTAATGGAGAATAATTGATACAAATACAGAATGTAAAATTTGGAACTGACCCCAGTTTTAAATATTATAATATATTAATTAACGGTCAGATCAATCATCATAAAATAGAACACATCTTGATCAAGATTACATGTAACTATATAGATCAGTGGGCTTGACAACAATTTTAATAAAAATAAATGAATATTTTAAATAGTTAAAAATAATAACATTACTCCACTGATAGCTTGGATTTGCAAAGATTCATCAGTATTCATTTTTTTCTGCTTTTTAATAATATTTCTTGCTTTAAATCTTCTGGATTCATTTTCATTAAATTAATATCTTTGTATTTAGTATATATTTTAAATAAACATTTTAAATGTAACAATGGATAGATTAAGTTAATAACAACATAATTCATTATTACGTTTAAAATACACTTTTTCATAAAAATAATTTTTTTAGTTTTGAATAATGTTGATTAATTAAAGTAATATTTTCAATCATATATTTAAAGAAATATTTATTATTGTCTCAAATTTTGCTATCTAAATGAATAATGTAAATTTTTATAGAATAATTCAATTTTTTCAAAAGTAATATTGGAGAAATCTTACGGTTAAAACCATAAAACAAATTGTAATTTGATAATAATTACCGTTAATCATATCTGATAAATTATTTTTTTTTAAAAAAACAGCATCTTTTTAAATTAATTTATTACACTATCCTTTTCCCTTTATATTTCCATTTTCTACTAACGAAACTATATATCATAATTTCCTGCTTTACCTTTAATATTTTGATTAAGCTTACTTTCATCTGAATAAACTGTAAACTATATATAAAAATAATTTCTTTACTTAATTAAAAAGGCTTTTGTATAAACATAAACTAGTAGCGGTAATCTACGAACTTAAGTTTAAAACTTGAATTAAATAGCATAGATGTTTATAAAAATAGAAAATATATAAAAAAAAATCCAAAAACAATAGTTGAAACTAATTTTAAATAAATTCTCAGTAAAGTAACAAATAATTCTTTTGTACCAAAGATTTATTACCGTAATAATTGATAATTGTCTAAATACTCTGATAGAAGATATGTTGTTATATATATATTAATTAATACAAAATAAAAACATTTATTTATATTCAAAGTTATTTGGTAAGTAACCTTGATATATAAATAAGTGTTTATGAATAATTTTAATATTATAAAGGCATTTTTTAAAATAACAGTCTCACTACGTTATTTATTCCAAATGCGTTACTTAATTCAATAAACATAGAATGCATTTCTGATTACCTTGTAATTTGTAAATTATAAATGATCTATTATTAATATTCTTTTCGTAAATATTATATTTAGGAAATTTTAAATAACTTTTTCTATATATTCCATATATTTATTAATATGAGCAATAAACTTCATGATAAATAGAAAAAAAACCAGGAGCATTCTTAGCATTTAACAATAATGTCTTAACAAATATCTCTAATGGCATTTTAAATACTATTTTGATTATTATTATTTTTTTTTCATATGTCATAGCATCGGCCGGGACGCGAACCCACAACCGTCTGCAACCAACTTTTTGCTTGCATGGCGGCTGCGATACCTCTCGGCTAACAACGCAAGACTACTATTTTGATTATTAGCTGCAAAAATCTCCTGAAGTAGAATTAACAATATTAATTAATTTGTTATCTAACTCATGAGTTGTCAACCTGGTTTCTACCACCCGCTAGTGGGGATTTAAAACTTTCAGAAGGCTGGTGATAAAAGAAAAATCATAGATTACTATAGATGTGCAACAAGCATTTACATTTTTTTGGAGAGTTGCTTGTGCCTTAAATAAATTAATTAATATTTTCAAGTTCAAAGTAAATTAAATACATTTTATTCTTTTAAAGTGATTTAAATGTATTACTCATTTTGTATTATTAAATATTCACAAATATATTATTATAAATCCTTTTTTGTGTAATTATTTTCATAAGCAATAAATTAAGTGATTAGGGTATATTGGGTCGGCAGTAGGGAAATTATAATGTTAACAAGAATACAAATCTGGGCAATAGCTAAAAAAACATTGATAATCCCCGATCTAAATCAATGTATGAAGCCGTATTATCATCATCATCAACCATTATCAATCTACTGCAGGATGAAGGTCTCTCCAAGTTCAATCATTCTTTTCCGATCTTCAGCTTCTCTTCTCCACATCACCCCTGCACACTTTCTTATTTCATCCATCCATCTCACATGTGGTCTCTTTCCGGATCTTTTATAATCTCTTGGAATTTAGTGTAAGATTTCAATTGTCCATCTATTATCATTTCTTCTAACAATATGTCCATGCCAACTCCACTTCAGTTTTTTAATTTTTTCAATGAGATCAGTAATACCTGTTTGCTCTCTTATGCATATATTGTGTTTTCAGTCTCTATTTGCTACTCCCAACATGTATCTCTCCATACTTCTTTGAGTGGTCTGAAGCCTCTGTATTGCTCTTCTATTAAGTGTCCAAGTCTCAGACCCATAAGTAAGAACTGGTAAAACACATTTATTAAAAACCTTCCTTTTCAAACACATAGGCATATTTCCTTTTAGTATCAAGTTATTTCTACCAAAAGCACTCCAACCAAGTTTAATTCTATGATTAATTTCATCCATTATGTTTCCATCTGTATTAATAATCTGACCAAGGTATTTGTAGCTGTTAATTTCTTCTAACTCATCATAATAAATCTTTATTTTAATATTTTGAGAAAATCCATTAAACATTATTTTAGTCTTTTTGACATTTATCTTTAGTCCTACTTTCATCTGATAACTCATGCAACATTTCCTGCAGTTCTAAAGCATTATTTGCAAAAACAACTACATCATCTGAAAAATCTAAATGACTTAAATAATCTCCATTTACTTTCACTTTTTTAGCTTCCCATTTTAATCCACAAAATATTTCTTGCATCAATACTGTGAAAAGTTTTGGAGATATAGAGTCACCCTATCTTACACCTTTTTCAATGTTGACTTTCCTAGTATCATTATGTAATCTAATTGTTGCTGTTGCAATTTTTATAAATATTTTTTAAAATATGACAATAACCTGGATCTATACCTTGATGATACAATGCCTTAATCACTGAAGAAATGTTTATAGAATCAAATGCCTTTTCATAATCTACAAATCCAAAACATAATGGCAACTCATATTCATTTGTCCTTTCTATAACTTTTCTCAATACCTGGATATGATCTACTGTACTAAAACCACTTTTAAATCCAGCTTTTTCTCTGGTTGATGGAAATCCAATGTTCTCTGTAGACGAGTTGTAATTATCTTGGTAAAATTTTTTGATAAAACTAATAAAAGGCTGATAGGTCTGTAATTTCTAATATCTTTTTTATCACATTTTTTAAATATTGATATTAATACTGCATTCTTCCAATAATCTGGTACATCTTTATCATTTAGACATTTGGTATATAACTTTGCTAAAAAAAATTATATTTCTTCACCTGTTTCTTTTAATATGTCAATTATAATTCCATCATTACCTGGAGCTTTTCCTTTCTTCATAAATTTAATTGCATGTTTCACTTCATTTAAAATTCTGGGCAATTTGGAAGATATAATAGATATAGGTAGTACTTGTTCTTTATTATTATATAATTCTTGATAGAAGTCTTCTACCCATTTCATGATGTCATCTCTCTTTTTAGCAATAATTTCATCTTTTTTTCTTATTGCAGATATACATTTCATACCAATACCAAAATGTTGTTTTACACTCTTGAGACTTTTATTCTCTTCTACAGCTTTCCTTGCTAGTTCACAGTTATACTTTCTTATATCATATTCAACTCTTTTCCACACTATTTTACAAAATTTGAGATATTCATTCCCTTTTAATGCATCATTTTTGTATATCTTCATATTCCTTCTTTTCTTCATAAATTCTTAAGTCTCAGTAGAAATTTTATTGGTCAATTACTGCTTTTTTCTACTAGCTATCTTTGTTGCAGTTTTTAAAAGTGTATCAGTTATTTTCATATTAATTTCATTCAAATCTGAATCATGTTCAAAATCTACTAATACTTGAAACTGATTTGTAAGTTCTAATTTAAATTCATTAGAATGTTTCTGAAGATTAGGAATATCAACTGTAAATATTGTTTTTCTTAATAATTTTTGTCTCTCTAGTTTTGCATTATCACGTATCTTACATCTTATTAATCGATAATCACTTCCTGTGTTAAATTTATTAAGAACATTACAGTTTTAAAATATGCATTTTCTGTTAGTCAAAATATAATCCAATTCTGCTGCACCTTCATTTGAATGCTTCCATGTCCATTTCCTTTTAACATTTTTTTTAAAAAAACAATTCATAATATAAAGTTTTTCTTTTTCTGCAAACTCCCCAAGTCTGTATCCTCTCTCATTTCTATTACCATAACCAAATTTATCTACAGACTTTTATCTTTCATTTGTTTACCAATTCTAGCATTAAAGTCTCCCATAATAATTTAAAAATGTTGTTTACTCTAATCCAAAGCCTTTTGTACATCCATATAAAAATATTCTACTACTTCATCACTATGATAACTTCTTGGGGTATAAACATGATTTATCTGCATTTGGTATCTGCTATTAAGTTGTATAACTAATCTTGCCACTCTGTCTGATACACCATCAATCTCCAAATAATTGTTCTTCCACTTTTTATTTATAATGAATCCTACTCCACTTGTATTTCCAATATTTGTGCCTTTATAGTAGAGTACATGTCCACTTTTTAAATCGATTGTCTCTTCTTCTAATTATTGCAATCTTCCTTCACCTGAAAGTGATCTGCAGTTGTAAGTACCTAAATAAAAAGTCATCATCAAATGGCAGCCTGGATCCACAATCCGGGGATTCTTAGCACCCCCTGCCTTTAGCCACTAACCGTTGCCTTGGTTGGTGAGTTTACAGCCTCCTGGAAATAAGAGCCATGATTTATTTTTGTCTGTCATGATTGTATATATCTATTGGAAAAATATTTACCATTTACACATACATTCATTCTGCCTTATCAGACAACTGACAAGAAAGACCATGATGTTTCTTGATTTTAAACTCAGAGGTAAAAAGCCAATAAACTCACCATGCTGGCTAATGCATGTTGGTGAGCAGTCCATCATTTTAAAATGTGGTTCTTCAATTATTATCATTAAATTAGTTATTGAATCATAGGTGGAATTTTGACTAATAATTAACATATTATATTCATCATTACATTCATATTTTGGATTATGAAAACTTTCACAATATAAAATTATTTATATTATTTCAAAATTAATTATTTCTTTCTATCCAAAATTTAATATTTGAATTAAATTTTGTAATATATTAAATTAATATATAGATATTAATTTGCAAAAATTATTCATAATTTTTTTAAAAAGTAATAAATAAAATAATTACTGGAGATATTTAAGCTATAACCAAATTGTAAATTATAATAAAGTATTTATGAGTCAGTTGAATAAAAAAAACTTGTCTAAGATAGAAATTATTAATATTTATCTTATTTTGATTTCAAATTAGAAGAGAAAAATGAAAAAAATATTATCAATGGTAGAGATACCAATCTTAATAAAAGAACTGGTGCAAATTTAATTGCTGCATGTAAAGGCAATTTTTTTTTTTTTTTTAAAAAAAAAGAAAAAATATCTAACATAAATAAATACTGATAACAAAAAATTTAAATTAATTTTAATAGATATTGATGAAACATTAATAAGCATTTATGAAAAAAAATTTCCATTGCCATTAAATAAAGCACAAAAAGATGGAAATTTGGTTACCAGAGCAACAGTTTAAGAACTTGATAATCTCTACAATTATGCTAAGAATTAGAAATTATTAATTATTCTATGTTGTTGTAAATAGCAGTGAAACATTAAAAAATCTACAAAAATATATCTTTTATGTTGAAATAATTTCAGACGACAGAAAAGTAATTAATGATGTTTTTAACGAATTTAATCATGTGACATTTTTTTGGTCATGTAATTTTATTTGTTCAAATCAAAAGTTATTAATAAGATATATTTTTCATTTAATAAATATAATCATTATCTTCAATTAGAAAATTATTCCCCAAACCATGTTGTCATAGAAATATAACTTATTTGACATTAAAAAAATATCAATCATTCTAATTTTTGAAAATCAGTAACAACAAGAACAATATTTGAAATTACTCTTAAAAAATGGTAACAAGTGCAATTTTGAAATTATTAGAAGCAATAAAAGTAAATGAAAATATTGGTATCAAACAAGGTTAAATAATCTGTTCTGGTAATAGAATGAATAATTATAAAACGTTATTAAAAATATAAAACATGGTACACATTAGATAATACCATATCATCTTTTAAAAAGTTGTATTTGTTACAATGAAAGAGATAAAAATATTGCAGAAATTGCTAATTTGTTACAAAATAATGTTTTTATAATAGATTAATTTTAATAACAATAAAAAATAAAAACATCATAGATATGAAGTTTGTTTCCAAGATCCAAAACTGATGAAAGTCATAAGTGAGAAACAAATTGAAGATATTGGATAGGACAGCACTGGATAAGGATTTATAGCACTATCACCAGCATCCATTAGTTATTACTTTATTATAACTTTTCTCTTATATACTTAGATGCATTTTTTTATATATAGTTTCTCCTTTATTTTTCTAACAGTTTCAACTGTCCTGCAGTCTTCATCAGAGACTGTTAGAAAAATAAAGAAGGAATTATATATAAAAAATTGCATCTAAGTGTATAAGAGAAGAGTTATAATAAAGTAATATATATGAATATAAGAAGAAAAAGCAAATAAAGTAAAGAAGCTATAAGAATATCATCCATTAGTTACTAAAATTGATACTAAGTGACATAATTGTGGTAATAGAAAAAAATATACAGTTGAAAAAATTCATAGATTATGCAAGCATGAAGTTTCCTTTATCATTAATAGCAACTAGTTCAATCATAATTTTTATATATAATATCAAATATTACAGTTCAATCTTGCAAATAGTTTAAAATGTTTGTGTTTTATAACATTCTTATTCTTTTCCAAACTCAGATTCTAAAATTGGATATGATTTAAAAATATATATATATATTTAATACAGCTTTAATTTCTTTTTCACAAAAATATTTTCTAAAAATTTATGTTTTATTAAATAATGACATATTTTTGTGATATTTTTTCACCCTTACTTCCTAAATCTTGAAACTAATACATATTTTAAACACAGTCATGTTGCAAATATTAATCTGGCAATGGATCAATTTTATAGCAAACTAGTTTAAAAAATTTTGTTTCCATAACAATAGTAATCAAATTTTTACAGTACTATTTTACTCTGTAGATAATAAATAAGTGAAGAAAATGGTGCAAAAGATGAAATGTACATTAAAACATTCTAGCAGATAACTGAAATAATTGTTTAGCAAGAATATTGTTAATCTAGCACATGACACAAAATTATCTCATTGTAATATTTCTGTTAAATTAATTTTATATTCAAGTCTAATTTTTCAATGAAAAATCCTAGACACAGTAAGTTGAAAAAAATCAGACTACGATAAATTCCCAGTGATATTAAAGTGCTATTTCTTATATTTGATGAATATATATATATATATAGGTTTCTGATATTATGTATAAATAAGATTTTCAAATTTTTACTTTGAAACCAAAAAAGATGAATTATATCACTTTTCACAAACACTAACTACAAGTAAATTTCACAATGAAAAAAGCCTGCTCTTCCCAGAAAAAAACAACTTAGAAAACATCAACAAAAGTCACTTCATGGTAATTAGTTAGAATTTTAATCGCTACAAGACCTAAAAAAAAAAAAAAAAAGCACAAGAAAGGCAATATTATCCAAAATACTTTAAAGACATTTGTTGCTTAAAATAACATAATTAAAAAAGAGAACAGAGTATTGTTATCTAAAAGGAAATGTAATTAATAATTATAACTAGTAATTAAAAAAGGCAAAATTCTCAATCTGATTTTACATTGTAGTTTACATATGCTTTATAAATTTATGATTAACATCAGGATATTTGTTACCATAATAATATGGACATCCTGATATTGGTTACAGAGAACCTAATAACTAGAAATCAATTGTGATAGATTGATAAGCAATTATAAACCTGGCTATGATCAACAAGGAGATGCCTGAAAGTTAACTTTCATAATAAAATAGCTATTATTCTAATACAGCCCTAAAACCAATAACGTTGTTTATTTATTAATCATTTTTTATTGAGACTTGTAATGTTAAAAATAATCGATAATGCTAGTTATCAGCCTATCTTCCACTTTTGTTTTTGATACTAACAGTTTACATATTAAATCTTACAATTTAGATCAACAGCTTATCTAGTAAAGTGAAAATTAAAAATAAGAAACGCCATTTATGTTTTCCTTTTTCTCTCTCTCACATATTAATATTTAATCAAAACTTAACCCTTTCCTAGAGATAATAAAGCATATCTAACATAATTTGAATTTATTCTTTATTTTTATTAATTAGTATTATAATCATTAATAAAAGTCAGTTTTGTTTCTAATATCTAATAAATATTTGATAATCATTATGTCATTTTTTCCTTTTAGTCAATATAAAATTTCTACTATGTAAATATACTATTTATATTTACATTAAAAAAAACACAGATACACACTATTTAACATGCTATTATTTTATGTTAGTTTTGATTGAATATTTATAAATTATTTAAAAACAAAACTCTCAGCATAATAAATACTTGAGAATGGCTCTATTATCTAGAGATATTCCAAAACTATAGCTAAAATTAAGCCTTGATACGAATTTTATAAATGCCTATGGATGTACTTGTTTGTTTATTAGTCTTTACAAGTCACAACTCAGTAGCAATTGAAGGAATACTGTATACATATAAACATGTAACTTCAGTAATGCATATTGGTAAATTATCTGTTTAAAAAAATAATAAAAAAAATTTAAATTATGTGGGCTGACCTAAGGCGGAGTTTAAGTAGCTGTTGACCCTTAGTGACAATTATCTTTCAGCATTTAAAAGACTGATTCATTTGTAAGAAAATCTTAACAATTTATAACTATGGCCTTCATCTTTGACAAGTAATTTTTTTGACAGTCTAAAGGGGGGGGGGGAACTACTCTGGTTGAGAAATCTTTTCGAAATAATGGATATTTCTTTATTAATTGAATTTCTCCCATATTCCATTGCTTAATCATTTATTGAGAAATGTTTTAGCGGAAATGAGCGATTACCTCACTCAAATTCACTTAATGTCTTTTCAAGCATTTGTTCAATTAGTTTTAATTTTGTTGGAAACTTTTAGTTAAAATTCTGACCATTTGATTTATAAATGATTAATTATAAAGGGATAAAACTTTTAGATTTTGAGCATTTTAATATATATACTATGTTAACGTTATTATATAAAAATGAAGAGTTATATCAGACGAAATCCCATCGTGAGAATATACCACCAGTCTATAAAAAAAGTAGTTAAGATAATAAAATCATGTCAAAATAAATTAATTAAATTAGTTAACGTGAATAATTACATAATTTGTGTACGCCCTTCATTTGTTGCCGAAGTGAAAATGAAATTAGACAAACTAGAAGATTAAACTCATTTTTGACATTTATTATATCTCTTGATTTATACTGTATTTATTTTTAATTCCATCACAAGAAGGTTCAGAATTTTTTTGTTTTCTATAATCAAATTCTAATAAGCACACCTTTTCAAAAAACAAATTACGTTTCACTGTTTAGAAACGCAGCCTATAGATGTATATATAACTTTATATAAAAAATGGAATTTGGCTTATTTTTTTATATAATCACAATATAAATAATCCCAATTAAGATAGTGTGATGATCAAGCTGTGTTTAAATATCGGAAGTGATTGATTGATAAATATAAGCTTTTGCTTTTACGTTCATTTTTCTATTCCTGTATTAAATTATACAAGCTAGTTGCAGCGAAGTTATAGGGCAACGATAGAACAATCTTTTAATCCGAGATAATAAAAAGTCACTTAAAAGGAAACAAATACAAAATAACGACTTCCATCATTAGCTGTTATATTTGTGAGTAATAGAAATGCAATAAAGATAAAGCAGTTCGTAATAAGTTGAATTTAATTCTAGTTGCAAAATAGTGTCTGGTTACTAAGCCGTAATCACGTTACACTCATGATTGGTTAGTATGTTATAATCAATAAGTGATGACATTTCTTACATGTTTAACACAACAATTACTCACAGGTTTATATGCTTATTTAATGTTATATATATAAAGCATGTGCAAACTGATCAGTACAGCAATGTTGTGTCACTCTAGAAATAATGACGGCAGAAAAGTAGAATTAAGTAAACTATTCTAATTTGCACAACAAATTGTCTATCAATATGCAAATTAACAGATTTTATTAAAAATGCTGGCAGAACTTCTAATGGAGAGGGAAAAAACAGGATGAAAACAGTTTACTGTGTGCACTGCAGTTGCAGACCAGATAGTGCAAAAAAAAAAAAAAGATGCAGTCACATATAAATAGACTGATTAAGAGATGTGCATGAGCAGTAAGGTGTTTTCTAAAATTGCTAGTGAAAATTAATGCAGAAAGCTATAAAGTAAAATGATGCATATTAATAAAGTACATAGATATTAAAATAAGGACTTTTAACAAAATGTGGAAATAGAATTTAACTCTATATTTATGAATTGTTCAATAATTAATAATATTTGTTTCCGAGTTCAACCAGCTACTTGCCATGTTGAGTCTACTAATCAGTATTACTAATTTACATATTATTATGAGTAAATAAACTCTTAAACATCACATGATCACCATCTCTTATGCTAACACATAACTGTTATTAAACAGGCACTCTCTATACAGTAGTGCCACCCTGTGCCAACCAGAGTAATCAATGGATGCCAGAAGGCTCCTCACTGATAAAGGCCACAAGCCAGAAACTAGTCTGGGAATGTCGCTGGGCTATGATTAATTTAATTTACATACTGATTATCATTAATTTTGGTTAATTGATTTTTTGAAGTAACCAGTCTATATTTAATTTGGACAGAATTCAAAAGTCGTTTATTATTATAACTTTTTTTTATGCAAATTAAAATTATAGTTTTGAATTTAGTATCAGAAATAACTTCTGAATGGATTTTCAAAACATATTATAAAAGTTAGTTATTTAGTGAAGATATGTAGTAAAATTTCTCGTCTCATTTTTTGAGTTTTGTTGAACAATTTGACTAATTTTAGTTCTAATAACCCTAAAAAAAAAAAAAACATTAAAAAAAATTATTGAGTGGATTTTAATAACAATGCTTAAATTATCTTATAAAACAGGTCACTGATATTATTTAGTTCAATCACCTGTAAAAATTAAGTTTCTGAACTAGTTATCACAAATTACCACAATTTTTGATAAAAAGAACAAGAGGACTATGAAATCTTTATGTTTCTTTGCAAACGAGTTTTAATAAAAAAAGAAAATTCTAATTTAAATTGAATATTTCTGAAATTAAGACATATCAATTATTAATATTGCTTTTCTTAATAGTTTTTCCATTAATAAATATTTTATATTTCACTAACAATGAATTGATGATATATCAAACAGCATGGCGAGATTAATTATTCAAATTAATGGAAGATACTAAATACAGATAATTTAGGTCTATGCACCAACTAGTTCTTATTAAGACAAAGTAGGGATTTTTATATGGATGTACAGAATGCTTTTGGTGAAAATATTTTAAAATTGTCATGAGAAACTTTAATGCTGGAATTGGTAAACAATTAAAAAATGAAAATGCTGTGAGAAAATTTGATTATAGTGAGAGAAATGAAAGAGGATATAGACTTGGAAAGTTCACAGAAAAAAAACTATTATAATAAAATAAATGCAAAATCAAAATAGATATAAAAACATCCAAATGATTTGTTTTATATGTTGATTAATAGCAAATGTGTAATCAAGATTCAACATAGAAAATAATAATCAATTAGTGAGATGTAAAATACACATTAATAGAAAAATAGAAAGAAAAAAACTATTAAGAAAAACAATATTAGCAATTGATATTCCTAACTTTCAGAAAGACTGCAATCAATTTAAATTAGAACTCATACATTGCTTTAAAAAATCAACAGACTTGATTCAGACTTGACTGAAATCAATAAGAAGACAACTAATACTTTATTAGGAATTGCGAAAAAGATAGCTGGTACAAAAAAAAACAGCAACTTATCAAAGAAGAGGACTATGCCATTTTAAAAAATGTTCGATAAAAGAAATTAAATTTTGATAAATAGTTTTTAAAAAAGTAATAATGATATAATTGTGAACAGGCAAGAAAAGATAAGGAAAAAAAAATTCAATATAAAAAAATATTGGTATTGGAAAGAAAGTTGTTTCAATAATAAAAAGAAAAGATGGGATTGTTACTAAAAAGAGAGATGTTTGGAAGATTTTTGTAAAGAATAATAGCAATAAAAGACAAAAAAAACAACAACTATTTCCTACAATTATTACATCTTCTGAATCACCAAGTATTTTAAATAAACAGAAGCAGTGCCACCCAGTGCAAGCCAGAGTAATCAATGGATTCAAGAAGGTTTGTACATAAAATTCCTATCTAGTGCCTACTAATTCAATATCCCAGACTAGTTTATAGCTTGTGGCTTTTATCAGTGAGGAGCCTTGGATCTGAGAGCATTGAACCTAGATCTTAGGATCTAATGCAATCTTCCAGCATCCACCTTGATCATGTGATCTTTAGTATGTTAAATAAATAGATGAGACATACAATTATATCTATAAAAAAGAGAAAAGCTCAAGGAAATTATGGATGTTAGTATTTTTTTTTTTCAAAAGTAGCAAATGAAAAAAAAAAAATTGACTAGTTATATATTAAATGTCTAAATGATGATAATATACTATATGAGTGGAAGAAAACAATAATAATATTGGTATTTAAGAAAGATAGTAAAAAAAAAGTTAGAAATTATAGACCTTTTCTATATAAGTTTTATACAAAATGTTTGCCAAGATATGTATAATTTATCTGCAGCAAACTTTGGATTCTAATCAACCAAAAGAACAAACTGAATTTAAAGTGGGTTTAGCATAATAATAATAATTTACAAGAAGAGAGAAAAGTTATAGAAAGGATCAAAGAATATGAGTTGTCATCGGGTTTATATGAAAAAGCATTTGCCTTTAACTTTGATTAAAGCTTTGAATTATCAAAATACAGACTTGAGAAATTATCATATGCTGAAGAATATTTATCAAAATACAGTAGCAGTGATTAAATTACATCTAGTACTAAAAAGATTAACTTTGACATACAACAGAATATTTACATATCTCAAAACTTTTAACAGCAATTTTTAAAAAAGTATTTTGTGAAATGGAAAGCTAAGTGAGTAAAAATGAATACAGATTTCTTAATCTCATCTAGATTTTTTAGTGATGTGATTATTTTTGCAGATAATGCTTCAGAGCTTCAGGAAATGTTGCAAAAGTTATTAAATGAAAGTAATAAAGTAGAATTTAATAGATTATCTCAGTAGAAGAAAATAAAGATTGGTAATCATGAACTAGAAGAAGTTGTCACAAATATTTGGGCAGATTATTAATACAGATGGAAATATAATAGATGAAATTTGGATGGAATGCATTTATTTGATAAAAATTATATAATATTAAAAAAAAAAATGCCTATCTGAAAAAAAAAAGATTTTTAGTGGATAGATTTTATGATTTTTTTTTTTTGGACATTTAATAGAAGAGCAATACAGAGACTTGAGACCAACCAATAGAATATAAAGTTGAATATGTTAGATATAACAATGAAAAAATAAACAAATACCAGTGACTTTATTGAAGGAATTAAGAGACTTCAATGGAGCTGAGCTATATATATATTGTTAGAAGAGAAAATTATAAATGAAAATTTTAAATTGCATCCAAAGATAGTGCAAATATTTAAAAAAAACTAGATGTGAGATGCATGGCTGATACAGGAGTTAGGAGTTTGCAGGTATAATATGAAGAAGACAGTCTATGTATTAGAAAACTAGATTAAACTTGAAGAATTTCCTTCTGCAATGGATTGATAATGTCTGAAATTGATTATGATGAATCAATTATCATTTCCTGCATTAAATCTATTAAACAGTTTATTGCAGTCATAAAATACATATAGCCTATTAGTAAAAATGCAATCCAATTCTGCTTTTATTTCATTTTCACTTTGAATTTTTGTCAAAAAACAAATATATATATATAGATTTTATAATGTAAAAATTCCTTTCCCCCCAAAAAAAAATTCTACATGTGTAAGACCACTTTTAGTTCTATCTCCACAATCAAAATTATCTGTGGTACTTACATCTGTGAATGGCTTTCCAATCATAACATTAAAATCTCATTTAATAATTTTAAATGCACATTTCACATGACTGTACATATATATATATATATTATATTTTATGTTTTTATTAGAATGAAAAATTTACGATTAGAATTATTTGCATTTGGTATCATCCATTAAGTTGAATAACTAATTTTCTGATAAATTATCAAAGTCTATTTCAAATTATAGATTTCTTCTATCATTTTTATAAAAATGTTCAGCATAATATATGTATTTTATCTACAATAATCTTTGGATTCTAACCAATCAAAAGAAAAGGCTGAATTTAAAAGTTGTTCTAACACCCTGATCACATATAAATATTGAGAAATGTTATAGGAAGGACCAATGAATATGAGTTGCTATTATGCTTTGGATTTGTAGATTATAAAAAGGTATTTGATTTTACAAAAATTGATTAAAGTTTTGATCATCAAAATATAGATCTGGGATGTAGTCATAGACTGAAGAATATTTATCAAAATGCAATAGCAATTACATGTTAATATTAAAAAAAGATTGACATTGAAAAAATATACAAAAAGTTGTTTTCATATTTCAAAAACTTTTTGCAGCAGTTATATAAAAAGTATTTTGTGGATTAAAATGGGAAAGTTTAAGGGAGTAAAAGCTTTATGAAATGTTACAAGAATTAACATATACAAGTTAAAAAATAGGATTAAAGATAATTGATTAAAGTAACATATAATAGATTTTCTCAGAAAAAAGAAAAGATTAATAATCATGAATTAGAAAAAGTAGATAAGCACATATATCTTTTAGATTACCAAATAAATGAAAACATAATGGATGAAATTAATTATAGTATTAAATTTGGTTGGAATGTTTTTAATAAAATTATTTAGTAGTAAAAGGAAAAAATACCTATGTGTTTCAAAATGAAGGTTTGAAAAATTTTTTAGTTGATATGTTTTACCAGTTTTACATATCAATCTGAAACTTTGATACTTGACAGAAGATCAATACAGAAAATTCAGAAAACACAATAGAGTATGAAGAAATGCATGTTAGGAGTAACAAGAAGAAATCAAAAATGAAATAAATTGATGAGAGAAGTAACGGATATCATGACATCATTGAAAGAATTAGGAGACAGAAATGAAACTGCACTGGATATCTTACTAGAAGAGATGATAATAGATGAACAGTTGAAGTTTGAAATTAAATCCTAAGATATTAAAAATTTATAGGAAGAATCTCATGTAAGATGGAAGACTGAAATAAGAAAATTTGCTAATATAATGTGGAGAAGTAAGGCTATGGCCTAGAGAAACTGAATTAATGTTGGAAAGACTTTATCTTGATGTGGATTAATAATGGTTGGAAATGATCATTATGGTGGATCAATGATAATCTCTTGTGTTGAATCTATTAAGCGCATGGCACAATGTAATCCAGTATTGTCTTACTCCATTCTAATCTTATTATATTTTTTCAAAATTTTTTTAGTCTTCTTTTAGTTTTATCTCTCTATTCAAAGTTACTTACAGTGCTTTCATCTGTGAATCATTTTCCAATTGGAATATTAAAATATTTTTTAATAATTTTGATCAAAAATATTCTGTTCATCAAAACAAAAATTCTACAAGTTTTAATTAGAATGAATAGTTTATGTTCTGAATTATCTGCAATTGATATTTTCCATTAAGTTGATTAACTCATTTTGCCATTCTATATGATATATAACTAATTTTTTACAATGTTGTTTGTTAATTTTTTTTTGTTTATAATAAATCCCATCGCACTTCCAATATTTATGTCTTCTAGTCAATGAATTGACTTTTCACTTTTACTTTTATAAAGTCCAAACAATGTTTTAAATGATACAGTAATCTTCACCTGAAAGTGACATGCAGGTACAAATAACTAAATAAAGAGGTTGCCAATAAGATAATATTAAAATCAGTGATGTATAAATGCTTATTGTCAACAGTATTTATTCTTTGGCATGATTTGGAAAATATATTTGTTAGAATATTTAAATATATAATTTTTTCATCTAATCTAATGAATAAATAATTATTCATAGAGATATAAAGCTATAGATTAAAAATTGAATTCTTTTTAGATAGATAACAAAAGAGAAATGACATATAAACCCCATGAAATGCAAGTTTAAATTTGAATTATTTTGTCATTCATTTTAATTATTTTTAAAAATTTATAGTTAAAAATAAATGTGATGCAGTATAATCAAAATATTTTTTATTATAAATTGTATTTATATGCATTTTGTGCAATGGTAATATAATTTGTATGTTATAATAAATGATATGATAAACATGTAATAAACAAGGAAAAAATTTTTTTTTCTGAAATTAAGCAGCTGAGAGATCATCGTAGCTGCCTTGCAAGCAAGTAGTTGGTTGCATATGGTTGTGGGTTTGCATTCTGGCCGATGCTATGACATATGAAAAAAAAGTATTACACTTTTAGAGCTATAATATAGTTTATTTCTTTTTCAATTTTTCTATAGTAAATTATACTGATGTTATGGAATATAAATGAAACAACCTTACCACATCCAAATACTGTTCCAAGTCACCCTCATCTTTCATTTTCCAGCCATTTATTCTCGAAATTATATATATGTTATGTAAATTAGCTATTTTAAATTCAAAAACTAAAAATTTTATTGTAAGGCATAGAACATAATCATTATCATGTTTCAGTACTCTTTCATATCAACATTTATAAGAAATATAAATTTTGAATGGCTTTACAAGCTGATTTTTTTTATAGGCCTCTAAATTTGTATAAAGAAAATATGTATGCTTTCATTGCTATTCTTATTAAGAGATAAAATTCTCAATTATATAAATCAAAAGAAATACTACATATATACAACTAATAATTCAAAAATAGAAATAGAGAATAGGATCATAAATACATTATATTTTAATTATATATAAAATAAACAGTTATTCCTTTTTATATGTTGTGTGTGAACACTTCTGCATTTAAGTGTAATAAAATTTAATTAATTTTAAATTTTATTTACTACAGATTGATCTAGTTTGCTAAAAATATTAAATAATAAGTTATCTATTAAAAGTTAATTTAAAATTGTTTAGAATGAATATCTGAGAAAT
Organism: Epiperipatus broadwayi; assembly: GCA_028023455.1. Lineage (NCBI taxonomy): Eukaryota > Metazoa > Onychophora > Udeonychophora > Euonychophora > Peripatidae > Epiperipatus > Epiperipatus broadwayi. The sequence continues at coordinate 997,357 of JAQFVV010012439.1, read as the reverse complement.
TTAAAGTTTATGATTTATTTATGTTAAGTAAAAATATTTGTAAAATTATTTTTTTTTAAAACACAGAAATGAAAGTTTTTTTTTACTGCCTTGTTTTAAAAATCTTAACTCTAATATTTACACAGAAGAAACCATGACAACCTCTTCCAATATTTTACTGACAATGGAAGAAGTTCCCAATGCATAATGGAGAATATTACATCATGTGATAACAAGTATAAAAAGTTGAGCTGGGAAAATCCAAGCAGTTCTTGACAAGTTTTCAATACATATAGGATTTAAACTGTTAAAACTTTAAGTAGCCATTTTATTTTTATCTACATGATGGCAGGATAAGGTTACAGCTAGACTGAAGTCTTTGCTAGGCATCTGACCTCCTCATCATTCTAAAAGAAAGATGGACCACAACAAATAACCAGTAATCGTCAATTAATTAATTAATTTTTATTTCAAAAAGTCTCATTTATTATATTCAACTATTAGCAGCAAATAGATAGATTGACTCATGGAATCACTGTCTGAATATTTAACAAATCACTGGATTTTCTTCAACTGAAAATAATGATAAACAACTAGTATATTTTGGGAAAAGTGTATTTCTAATTTCAAACAAGTTGTTGATGTATTTTCCATAGACTATTATAAAATAATTATTTTCTTCATTACCAGAAAGGATATCTATAAGTCTCAAAGTTGGTAATTTTATATCATCTTTAATTATAAAAGGAAACATTTTTTTATAATGATATTTTAACTCAGATCTGCTTCACATAAACTTGTACTAGAGAAATGAATTTTGATTTAAAAGTGATGGAGATAGTTTTTGCTATGAATAATAAACTTTGCTTTATCAATGATATAATCAAAATTATTTACCTCTTGGATTAAATACTGAAAAATGAATAAATTAATTTTATATCTCAAATTAATGAAGTGCTGAACATTAAATTTTTGGATAAAAAATAAATAACTGTTTAAAGGAATTAAATTGCTATTTATAACAAATTATGAAAGGGTATTCAATGCTTAAGAAATTGCATTAAAAATTATCCATGCTAAATATGTGAATAATATTTAAAGGATAATTGATTATAAACGAATATTAAATATAATAAATGATCAAATTATAAGCAATTTTAAGAATGAATTAACTTGAATTAATAAGTAAACCAAATAAATTTGAGTACTCTTTATTCTATTTCAGGAAAGGTTGTAAAATGAAGTGTGCAATAAACCAAATTGATTATTTAATAATCTTTCTACTTTCTTGATTATTTGATATTATAGTTGTTTGTTAATGCAATAGTTTTTCTCAGATATTACTGTATTCAGGTAAAAGAAATATTTTATTTAATATTAATATCATTGTTAAAATTGAAAGGGATTAAATGTAATTTATTCTTAGGATTGGGTTGTACAAATATAAGTATTATCAAACTTATATTTAATGGCTACACTGCAAATGCTAATAATGCTTATGAGTTGTTAAAATTTCAACTTCAAAGTTAAGTGAGGTTAATTATTCTTATGTAGATGAGTAAATCTATAAGAAATGTTTTATATATCACTCATACCTATTAGTATTAATTTTCCACTGTTATCTAATGTAACAATGAATTAATTATATTTGTGTTAGCAAAATAACACTCCTGATGTTCAAGCATGCAACTGAATCCAGTAAAGATTCTTGAAACAAAAATAAATAAGGTGTTGTAGAATATCATATAGACCTGCTAAGCAATGATTTGTATTTGATTACCATAAAAGTGTGAAAACTTCTCCATTGTTTGTAAATTAGGTTGGTAAATAATTAATTGGTTAGTAAAACAAACTACTTAAGCACATCCATAAGACATTTATCTTTTATGATTATAGTAAGTATTATCCACCAGTGTTAAATTGTGCATTATTTTGTGAAATAGTAATACAATCTATTCCTATTTAAGGTGAATGCCTTCACAACACTATCTGACAACACATTTGATATATCATGTGTTCAAATTAGTTTAGGAAATAAACAATAATATTTATCAACTATTATATATATATATATATTAAGGCTATAATCTTAAAACTATATGCCTAAAATGCAATAATAGGAACCTTTTGTCTTTTAAAGTTGTTAATCTTGTGTTTAGATTTGTAGATATCCCTACTGTCGCATTTTAGGCACATAATCTTAAGGTTATAGCCTTAATATATATTACTTATGTAATGAGTATGTGCTTTACAAATTATTAATTACAACTTCAAATGCATTATTATAAATTTTTTTATTGTTATTATTTGATCTTGTTATTGATTTTTATATTATGTAATAAAGTAATTGTTAATTTTAATATTTCTTTCTCCTTGTCATTCTTAAGAAGCATCATTATTGCACAGTCATGATATTAAAGGTCATATTTAAAATATAAACTTACACATAAAATTTATCTGGATTAAATACACCATTATTTTATTAATGCTATCTGAAATATAAAAATATTTGATAAGACGGAGTACATAAATTTTCTTTGACACTATTGTATCCTAGCATGCATAAACACACTTGATATCCATGCATTTATCAAATAACCCCGAGATAATTTATTATTCAATCTTTGTATTTAAATTTTCTAGTCTTAGTTTTAGAAAACACAGATCAAGTTACTCTTGATTAAAGCTTGAAATAAGAAACAATATTTTTAAAAATTTTATTGGGAAATAAAACCAGAATAAGAGTACACATATTATTATGATAAAACCCTGAGAAATTAATTTATTATTTTATTAAATGTGAGTGATTATTAGAGTCTATAATAATTATAGTTCATGTGGAAATAGATAAAACTTGTATAAATAATAATTGTAAATCAAGTGAGATATAGTAAATACACTTCTTCCTTATATATATATATATATGTTAAAACGAAGATTTGCACGGGTTAAATATATAAAATACATATTTTGCGGGTTCATACGTGTTAAAAACTTTTAATATTAATATACTGACGTTTCGACTTGGTCACTCTGTGGATGGCTTGTGTGACCAAGTCGAAACGTCAGTATATTAATATTAAAAGTTTTTAATACGGATGAACCCGCAAAATATATATATATATATGTAGAAACATGTGTTGTTGTTCTTTTACAAAATTTTCAATGTTTCAAAGTGATCTTCAAGTTAAGAAGAGGTTTTATTCAGTACATATATATATATAGACAATGGCTGAGCATGCTTTCATCTAGTGAGTATAGTGTTACTGGCTGAATATTATTACTGTCTTAGATGAAGACTTAAATATATGAAGGCTAAGAATCAGTTAGTCATAGAACATTTTAATAGTATGGTTTGTGATGATTTCAGAGTAATAATTTTTTTTAAGTGAGTTTCTAATGAGAAGATCTTATCAGAATGTAGGTTAATTGCTATTAACAAATTTGGTTGTGGGGCTTTCTTCTTATTAGTCTTTTTAAAAGCCACATATATATAATGTTATATCTATATTTTGTTGATGGAATAAGTGAATGCTCACCACATATGAAACGTTTATACCAATTTTTTAGTAAATTTATAACTGAATTTATTAACGTGTAAAAAAAAAATATATGTTAAAAATATTATTTACAACTATCTCTTTTGGCTGCAGAACAAAATTTATTTTTAAACGAATTTTGATTATCTCCATATCTGCTTAAAGGTATGAAATGCATATTTTTTTCTTTAAAGGCTTAAAACGGCTTTGGTTGCAATTGCTTTTCTATTAGTAAAGTCTCTTTAAATAGTTGAACTTAACATATCCTGAATAATAGCCGATGTTTTTTTACTTGATTAAAACTTTTTTGGGCTTTTGCTATTGCATTCAAAATTGGGCATGGCACAGATTGTTGGACCTTTCAATTTTATGTTCTTTCTCATAACAGAGCGTTTATAATGCCTAGAGATTTCATTTACATTCGAATTTGAATCAACTATTGACCACATTTAGGAAATTTAATAGAATTATACTTTCTAAAAGCTACTTTATTAAATTATAAAATGAGTCTAAATTGTCCTAAGTCATGCACAATGAAGTTTGAGATTTTTGTTTGAATAAGATAGTTAAGATTCAATTTACTACCAATTCAACTGAAAGTGCTTTTATTTAAATATATATTTTATGAACTGAATCTTGAACAGTTATTTTTCCTAAATGTAAATTAATTCTGTTTCATTAGAATAAGCTATGTACGATTTACCTTTGTGTTTATTGTTATTATTTTTATTAAATATTGTAGTAATGGTTCCCTTTTTAAAATGATTACGCATAATTAATTCGATATTTATTTGCCAAATAAAATAAATAAATGAAAATATACTGTATATAGGACTTATCTAAAATATAAAAATTTGTAAAAATTGATAAAATGTCGTGGTAAAAAAAATTACTAAGAAATAAAACATTTTCTGGTAAGTTATTGATAAAAAGAAATATTTTAAAGTTGTTAAAGATATAAGTTGTGATGACAGAAATGAAGACATTCAGGTTTTTTTTTTTTTTATAATTTAAAGTTTAGTGTAATATTACTCTGGCTAGTTCGGAAAAGTCTGAAAAAACTGAAGTGAAAAGAAGCTGATAGATTACAATTTCAAGATTACAAAATTTGTAGTTAGCTGATAAGACAAAAACAGTTTTGTTTTAAATAATTTTTTTATTTTCCTCAATATTCACAAACATATATATTAGGCAGTTATCCTCAAAGAAAGAGTGATATTTTATTGAATATAAATTATTTTTTTATTCAGTACAGTGGCAATCGAGTGATCAAGGACTGAAGAAATAAACTTTAATGTATTACATGTTGTGTAATTTATAGTAGTAAAGAGGTTGCAATCACTCATAAGTGATAAACTGTGAAACCTTTATTTAATAGATCTAATGTTCATAGTATTATTATATTTTTCTGAAATATTAATTATTCTATTAACTCAAAATAATTGAATGACTTATTCAGATGAGAAAACATTTCACACTTTACATACTCATAAAAAAAAATAGTGTCCCCAATAAAGTATAAATCTATTGAGTAATCTTTAATATATGTTTAGCAACTTGTGCATATCTTAAAACATTATTTATTATTAATTTTTAAGTATATTCTATTTCTTGATCTTAAATATAAAAAATCACTGTGTTGGCTACATATATAGAGCATGTGATACAATGTTCTGGCATTGTGGACATTAAATAGATTAATCATCTTGCTTAATGCTTAATTTCATATTAAAATTGAAAGATGTGCATATCACTCTTCTTGGATGTTGGGCTTAGACTTTTTAGCCATAGAATAAATCTTTTTATTGAATCTCTTTAATAAAATATTCTACTATCCCTAATGCTTTTTTTATGTGCTTATTTTGGTATTCTTCTAAAAGAATCAAGCCCTACAAAGTTTAGTTTTGCAGTTTGTTCATGTTTAGGAAGAGCAGCAACAATTAGCCATAATATGTCCTGGTTAGACAAAATAAAATCATGTTCTATCGATTGTCATGTCTTTTTTTAATTTTTAAATTAAGTTTATTATGTTATTATGTGATAAAACTCTTACAAATTGCTACCAGTAATTTTTGTTTTTCCTCAAATGTTATTACCAGTTATAAGCCAATAAACATCACATAACCACCACTTCTTACGCTTGTGTATAACTGTTAAAACAGGCAAAACTCACTATACGTATTGCCACACTCAGCAAGCTAGAGTAATCAATGTATGCCAGAAGGCATAAAATCCCTATCTAGTGCCTACTCATCCAATATCACCAGACTAGTTTCAGTGCTGTCAGATCCAAGGCTCCTCACTGACAAAGGCCATAAGCCAGAAACTAGTCTGGGGATATTGGATGAGTAGGCACTAGATGGGTATTTTATGCCTTCTGGCATACATTGATTATTCTGGTTGGAACAGAGTGGCACTACTGTATGGAGAGTTTTGCCTTAACTGATAATGAAGGCTCTGATAAATCCTGTATATTATAAAGATGGACCATTATTTATCTGAAACACACAACTTTTTAATAACTTACTAAAAAATAATACAACTGTAGTGTATTCCCTTGCCAAAACAATTGCAAGAGGAAAGGGGAAAAACGACATACAATCAAATACATATAATAATGAAGTTTAGTGAAACAAGATTTATTTACAATAATGCCATATATATATATATATATAAGATAAATGCTGATCCATAACCAATTTTTTATCTATATAATTAGCTAGAAATAATTTTGATATTTACTGTTACTGCTAAATATCTCAATTGTCTTGAGTTCCTGCAAATTGCAGTCTGTCAATAAATTCTGTAAAATTTACTACTTGTAACTGTTCTACTCACTAAACAATATTATACTCTTGAGAATTATTGAGGCTTACATAAAATAAAATAAGATCAGTATGATTTGTAAAACCTTAGTTGGCTTTTGGTATTTTCATATCTGAGTCTCTGGGTTTTCCTCCCTCACTGATCTGCTTTACAAAACCATTGAACATTATGAATTCATTCTACTGGTAACATGAACAGCAACAAAATAAGAAAAAAAGCAAATGCTCCTCAAATGCAATTTATATAGTCCCCACCTGTTTCCCTTTGTCTACACTTACCAATTTAATTCCTTCTTTCGGGATTACTTAGTGCACTCAATGGATATTCTATTTTGTTTCCATATCTATTTCTTTAATTAGTTATTGATGTTTATCTGTAATTCTTTTATTTTCTTATCATTTACTTAATCCAATGTTTTAAATATAACATTTCATAAAGTTGTTAGTTCTGCATTATATTATAGTTTTATCTCTGTTTACTTAAAATTCTTTACATGTTTTATTTCTGATTTTTTCTTCTTTCAGATTTAAATGCTACTTTTCCTATTTTATATTATTTACTTCTGGAGTACTTTTTCTATTTATTTATATACTGATTTTGTACACTCCTCCCCTCACTTCAGAAGTTAGTGTTTAGTTTACACATAATCCTGAAATCTCTGTGGTTTCTGATAGGTCAGGGTGATTTCTATTCTTCAGCTTTATGTTGCATTTTCTCTGCCTCTTAATTTTCTCTGCTGTTAGCTCATTTTCCACTATTTTTTCTTCTGGGTCACTTTTTTCCTTGCTGTTTCTCCTGACTTTCTGTTTATAGAAAATTTTTTGAGTTGTAATTCTTCTGGTTCTCTTTCCCTAATATGATTTATATAGCAACTGTAGTATAATCCATTCATGCCACTAACTGGATATATTTGTTTTGACATTATTTTGTCAATTATTGCTTGGATTCATTTTTATGAATTATGTTTCTTACCCATAATGATATGCCAATTTTAAATGTTTTCCCTAGCATGGTATTCAGAAGACTACTTTGTGCACTGGGATGCAAAACTGACAATTTAGTTCCAAATTTACACTCACACATTAACTGTTCTAATGATTTTCCAAACACTATAGATGATGTTGTATCTTGATATAACATGGATTCTTGTAATGCTTTTTGCATCTCTATATTTCCCAATTTTCTCAAACTTTTCTTTACTTGATATATGGTGTTTTCCACTAATTTGTTTGACTCTGAATGGTATGTTTTATTATGTGGTTACAAAATTGGCTTAGATTGTCACATGTAAATCCTGCACCACTGTTCTATACAATTACTTTTGGAAATAATGCAAATTGATTTTAAATACTTAATTGTTTCATGCACCCTCATATTTTTCACTATGTGGCATTTCATCCATCTTGAAAAAGTGTCTGTTACAATTAATATTATTTTTCAATTTACTGGGTGGCATGGTCAATATGTATTCCCCCCCCCCATACTTTTATTGCTTTAGGCTAGGATGCATAATATTTAGCTGGTAGGGAACTTTCCACCTGATATGCTGAGCATCTTTTAATAATTTTTTCAATATCTATATTTATTTATGGTGACCAGACATAGCTATACATCAAAGTTTTTGTGTGCACTATGCCTGGATGCCCTTGATGTAACAATTTTAAACTTTATCCCTCCCTGCAGAAGGTATAACAACCCTATTTCTTACCATTATACATCCTCCATATATAAATAATTGATCTCTATTGATGCAAAAACCCATTGCTACAAAAGTCAGTTTAGTTTTATGCCAGCCCTTTTTATCTAATTTATCAAAATCCCATATCCTTTATCTTACGCTAGTCCACTTCTGGACAGTACCACTGTTTACAATTTCCAAGTTCATATTATCAATATAATTTGCTTCCATTTCACAATTTACAGATTTTTGGTTATCCAATAATCTAGACAAAGGGACTGCATATGAGATTTTCTTACCTCACTTATAATTCTATAAATAATCATATGAAAGTAGAATATTCTGCCATCTTAACATTCACAGACTTCAATGTTCAGGAGCTGCCTGATCATTTCCAAAAATTACTAATAATGGCTTATGATCTGTAACAATCTTGAAACTATACCCCAAAACAAATTGATGGTATTTCTTCACTGCAAACATAATCATTCGAGATTCCTTATCTATTTGATTATAGTTCTATTCTGCTTTTGATAAAGTTCTGGATGCTTATGCCACTGAACAATCACTCCCCTCTATAGGATGAGTTAGAACTGCTCCCATTACTCAAATTCATCTGTCATGATTCCCACATCCCATTCATTATCAAAATGTACTAACAGCTTATCTGAAAATAATAATACCTTTGTTTTTCTGAAAAATCTTAGTCCAGATCCATATTTGACTATTGCACAATAGTTCATACAAAGGTTTTGTGATCATTGCCTTATTTTTCAGAAAAGGCTCAAAAAATATGCTAATCTAAAAAACCCTGCAGCTGTTTAACATTTTTAGGCCTTTGTGCAATCTTAACTACCCTAACTTTGTCACTTAATGGACACTTTCCTTTATCAGAGATTCAGTGACCTATGAAATTTAATTGCTGAGTCTTCCATACACATTTCTCTCAATTTAATTTAACTCCTGCTCTATTTAACCTTGCTCTTAATAACTCACTAGATGATGCTGTTATTAAAATATCATCATAATATGGCATTACACCTTTGAATCCTTGTAATATTAAATTTAATTTCACCTGAAAAATATTTGGTGCAGTAGTAATTCCAAAAGGTAAATGATTACACTTGTATATTTCCAAAAAGCATAGTTAATGTTAAGATTCTTGCTGCTTTTTCTATTACCTTAATTTGATGATAGACAGAGTTAAGTCCAGTTTAACAAAATATTTTGAATTTGACAAATTTGCTAAAACATCTCATACATTAAGTATTGGGTATGCTTCTTTCTTTAGATATTTATTAATGGTTACCTGGTAATCACTGCACATTCTAATTTTCTCATTCGGCTTACTTATTATCATGATTGGCATGGTCCATTCTGTGTTTCCAACAGGGTTTAACACACCACTCATTACCAAAGCCTTTAGATTTTCTTTGATTTTTTGTCTTTGCACAAATGGAATTTTTCATGGCTTACAAATGACTGGCTGTACATTTTCAGTTAATTCAATTTCAGCAGGGTTTGTCTTAATTAAATCCAGATCTTCATAAATAATTCCAGATACATTTTTAACATTTCCTGCTGTATGGAAATATTTTTTATTATAGAAACTTCTATTTCTAATTCTGTAAACCTACCAATTATGGGACTAATTTGTCTTCCTACTACATAAATTGGCAAAATCTTGCTTTACCTCTGATTGAAATAAGGGCATTTCCCATTCCAATTATATCTATAGCATTATCATTTACATCCTTAAATATAATGTCAGTCTTTAGTAGTTTGACCTCTTTATGGTCTTTTCATATTTCATCCCATTTGCTTTCAGATAAAAGTAAAATACTCAAACAGTTGTTTATATCCATTTCTAACTCTGTGCTGTACATTTTGACCATAAACATATCTCTTCTTACCTCTCTTCTGTTTGGGTAAGTCTTTTTACTCCTTTCTTTTCATATGCTTTTTGCACACTGCTGCCAAATGCCCTCAATACCCACAGTTAAAACAACTTTCTTTTTTACATTTACAATTTTTTGATAGGTGGCCATTTTTTCCACAGCAATAACATTTTAATCCTATAGTTTTAGCTTTGGTTAAAACTTCCTTCTTGGTTGTTGTCTTTTATCTGTTTTGTAAACTGACTCCTTCTTCTGTTCTATTTCCAAATGTGCAAGCTTGTTTGATTATTGGTTCATTCATGATTAGCTCATATGATAAATCTATTTCTGTTAAGTAACATCTGTCTCAATCTTTCATCAGCCATTCCCCACAATAATTGATCTAATAATACTTGTTCCATAATCTTACCATAATCACAATTTTTTGTCAAATGGCATAATATTATATCATACTCTTTAATCTTTTCACATTTGGCCTGCCTTCTGTTTTGCAGAGCCAACCTTGCTATATGCCTAGATGGCCTCAGACTAAAATGGTTCATTAACTTTTTAACTATCTTCAAAAAGTACCTTCTCAGTTATAGGCCCATCAAACACTTTATTTACTATTTTGATTACTTTACTTCCTGCCAAACACAAACGTGCCTCTATCTTTCTTTCATTATCTCCTATAGTATTAAGCTTGAAAAATTTTTCCATTTCGGTAGCATATAAAGGTCGTTCACTGGCATTTTCAATATTAAATTCAGTGATATTTGTGTTCTAATGACATTTTACTTTATTCTCTTTAATCTTAATTTCCCTATCACAGGTTTGAGTTTCTAAACTGTGCCATCATTCTTGTAGTGTATTCCTCTTCCATAACAATTGTAAAAGGAAAGAAAAAAACAACATACAATCAAATACATATAATAATAATGTTTAGTGAAACAAGATTTATTTACAATAATGATATATACAAAATAAATTCCAATCCACAACCAATTTATTATCTACATAACTAACTAGAAATTATTTTGGCATTTATTGCTACAACTAAATTTCTCAATTCTATTGAGTTCCTGCAAATTACAGTCTTTCAATAAATTCTATAAAATTTGCTACTTGTAACCATTTTCCTCACTAAACAATATTATACCCTTGAGAACTATTGAGACTTACATAAAATAAAATAAGTTTGGTATGATCTGTAAACTCCTAGTTGACTTATGGTACATTCAGATCTGAGTCTCTGGGTTTTCCTCTGTTGCTGGTCTGTTTTACAAAACCATTGAACACTACAAGCTTATTTTACTGGTGACATGCACAGCAACAAATAAGAAAAGATGTCAAGGCTCTTCAAATGTAGTTTATATAGTCCCCAACTGTTTGCTTTTGGCTAAGCTTACTAATTTAATTCCTTCTTTCAGGATTATTTAGTGCTCTCAATGGATATTCTATTATTGTTTCCACATCTATTTCTTTGATCAGTTATTGATGTTTATCTGTAATTCTTTTTTTTTTATCCATTACTTAATCCAAAGTTTTAAATATAACATTTTACAACGTTTTTACTGCTACATTTACATTATTGTTATTATCACCTCTTACTTAAAATTCTTTACATTCTTTATTTCTGACCTTTTTTCTTTTCTGATTTAAATGCTACTTTTCCTATTTTACATTATTTACTTTTATTTCTGGACTACTTTTTTTATTTACTTCTATACTGATTTTGTGTAAGAGTATAGTAGCGAGAAACATATTCATTAAGTTAAGGCTAATTGAACAAACCAAATACTTAAGGTAGTAAAGTATTTCTTAAATGGAATGACTGATAAATGTGTATTTGATAAAATACATGACAAAACTTTCTTAAGAGTCAAAATAATGGAGAATCTAAAAAAGTAACTCTAGAGCTATAATAACAAACTTTATTTGGGAGGGGGGCGCGGTCTCCCTTGCCGGCCGATTATTACACTTAAAAAAAAAAAATAACAAACTTTATTTCTCAAATTTAAAGAAAATTTGTAAATGATTTATATGCAATATTCGACTAAAATTCTGAGAAAATTGTTTTAAGAGTCACATAAAATAATGATGAATTAAAAAATCAATAAATCTCAGGGGACCTAGATCACGATTAATCAACTGTCATTAATTGCTAAAAGAAAAATAAATAACTCATACATAGTGGGAAATTAAGGAAAAGCATAAAATATTACATTAACCATACTTATCACTTATAAAGTTACTTAATTTACACACAGAAGTGATTTCATACTAAACATATGTTTACCTAATTATAATGACTAAAGGCTAAATTACTGGATAGAAATAAAGTTCTCATATTGTATCGGAAGACTTTTATGCTGCAGATTTTTTATTTTGGAAGTACATACTTTAACTGAGTGATCAAATGAGTGGTGTTATTCCTTTAGCAGTAGTTGAAAGAGAAGCTTAGGTGTACAGGTTGCTGATCAGCTAAAACAGCAGTTCAGTCGTGTCAATAGTTTTTACTATGATAGAAATTGGAGTTATGCCAGAAGAGATGAGTTCATCATTGGGGTATTATTAGTCACAAATACTAGCAATGAGAACATTGGGAATGGTTAACCTTTTATTTTTCTGGGGACTACTAATTGCAGGTAACCACCATAGATTTTTCTTGGAAAATTTAGTCGTGACAAGGAACAATGTACCTGGATCTTTTAATCATAAAAAGGGTATAATAATAGTAATGTTCACAAAGGAATTGAAGAAAAAGTTGAATAGTGAATAAAAAGTGAATGAAAGTCAATGAATCCACATATATACTTCCGTTCTATTGTTTGGCCACCTGTTTTCTTGAAAACATCTAGAACTGGCATTAGTTAAAAATAACTTCAGATAATCTAGTATTTTTAACTACTAATTGAATTCTTAACATTCCCGATCAATTTCTTTTATTGCAATGCTTAACTTTTTATTAAATAAACTTATAATATATTGACCCACCACTCTCCATCCTATCTCATAACACTGATACATTTGAACACATATATGTTGAAAAGATAAATAATCACCAATTTCATGCTAAACCAGCAATCATCAGTTAGTCCAGATTACTATCTCTACACATATATGCTTGGGTGTTTCTGTTATTACATAGTAGAAATGTCTGCCCATCCCTTGTATATGTATTAAATGAATTATATCCTGTACATGAGGGGTCAGATTAATCTTAGGTAAACATGGGTGTGACAAAAATCTCAGCCTCAGGGTGGCCTTTGAGCATTCCATCATCAGATTTCTTGGCCTCAGGGTGGTCTTTGACCATTCCATCATCAGATTTTCAATTGGATGGACGATTGAAGAGTTGGAGTGTGGAGTAGATTGAAGCCTGTCCATTAAAGTATGAGGTTTGGCTATCTTAATATATATCTGAGCACTTATAGCATATATGTGTAGAGATAGTAATCTGTCAATTGATGATTGCTGGTTTAGCATGAAATACGTATATTGGTGATTATTTATCTTTTTCAACATATATATGTTTTCAAGTGCATCAGTGTTATGAGATAGTGTGGAGAGTGGTGGGTCGTGTGAGAGACTGTGCTCATATACTCTATATATTACATATATAGACACAGGTACATAATAAGCTTGTGTGTTTCAGTTATAAAATAATCTTATACAAAAAATACGGATTTATAAAGTTTACTTTTTTAATATAAAAATTTGACATTTAATTTATTAAATAAAATTATTCTATCTATTTGTGTGTGCGCATATATACATGTGACCGCATTTTTACAATATATATTTAATTTAATACCCCGTACAGGTTTACACACACCTGCACATATAATTTAATATATAAGGGATTCGAACTCACGATCTTCAACTCTCCAATATGGCTGACCTACTTGATCATCCACATGTTGAAAAGATAAATAATCACCAATATACATATTTCATGCTAAACCAGCAATCATCAGTTGGTCCAGATTACTATCTCCATCCATATATATAATCAGTGCTCAGCTTTATATTAAGATAGCCAATCTTCATACTTCAATGAACAGGCTTCAAACTACTCCAACCCACAAATCTTTAGCCATCCATTTCATTGAAAATCTGATGATGGAACGTTCAAAGCCCAAATTAGTGCCAAGTTGCCTTGAACGTTCCATCATCAGATTTTCAATGAAATGGATGGCTAAATAGTTGTGGGTTGGAGTAGTTTGAAGCCTGTCCATTAAAGTATAAAGATTGACTATCTTAATATAAAGCTGAGCACTCATTGCATATATGTGTGAAGATAATAATCTGGATTAACTGATGATTGCTGGTTTAGCATGAAATATGTATATTGGTGATTATTTATCTTTTCAACATGTGCGTGATCAGATAGGTCAGCAATATGAGATGGCAAGAAGAGTTGAGGGTCATGTGAAAGTCTGAGTTTGAATTCCTTATATAATATATATTTAAGAAAATAAAAATAAAAATTGGCAAAATTTAAAATAAATTTACAAACAGAAACTTTACCTGAAATCCCTCTCAAATACATATATATATTTGAGATGTAGCAAAGCAACAGTCTCAATATATTTACTATTTGAAATTAATCATTGCATTTAATGGTATCTTAAAGCTTTTCATTATTTTCAATGTAACCTATTCAGTACGGAATGATTAAGGTAATTCACTTCTTTGCAAGGATTGAAACAAGAAGAAATGCAAACAAACATGCACCATTTTGAAAAAGTGCAGACATTTTATGTATTTAAAATGAGTACCTTCATTAACTTACTATCTGAAATATCTCATAAAAATAGGAATACATAAAGTCAGATATAATTACTCAGGCATAATAATAATAATCATTAATAACTTTATACAGATATACATAAAAATGAATTGTTAATAATTCTATTCCATTTGTGTAGCATAAAAGCTAATATTTAATTTAAAATATATCAAACAAATCAATGCATCTATAATACTTACTAACTATTCATTTCTCTTTAAACTAGTTTCCTTAGATATCCTGGAACCAAACATCAGAAACTCACTAAATTCACATAAATAGTGATGCAAGGTATTGGCCTGACAAGAGACATTGGTTAGATATTTTTGGCTTTATATATATTGTTTTTAATTTTTACCTATAATTCTACAATTTAATGAAAGTTGATATGAATTATTTTGTAACATTTCAGTGCAAAAATATCTACTAATAATAATCATAATCTAACAATTGTATATGAAAAATCTGAACAAATTTTAGACTATGAGTTAAATAATATTTGCTATGGCAATAAACCTCAAGAATGTGTGCTTGAAAATGTGAAGGTAGGGACCGCTACAGGTCTTAACCATAAGCTTAAAATAAACAATAGCAAAAAATCTTTATACCAAACAAAGCATTGTATGATTTTTTTAACTTGCCTCTATTATTGGTAGTAAGAACAGTAATTAATCAATCAACAAAAGATGGCAAATGTTTATGTGCAATGCATTGCTATTTACTCTTCAAAATCAGTAGACAGAAACTAATTTAAAGTATAGGAAATCTTTAGTATTATGTTAAATGCTTTTTATACAGATCTTTCTAATGGCTCTAATGTGGCAATATAGGCAGATTATTGTTTTTAATTAATATCTAGATGTTTTGTGGAAAAAGAATTGGTATCAGAGATTTGAGTTGAGGACTTGTACATTTTATATAAGAGAGTGTTTGTGATAAGATTATTGCACTGACCATGAACTGAGTTTGAATCTATATGGAAATTGTTTCAGATAATTGAGCATTTTTAATTTAATCCTAGAAGAATTGTTTTTAGGTAGATAGCCCATAGGCATTCCACATTATCATATAGATATTATTATTTTATGTAATAGAGATTATCAAATGGTTTATTGCTTGGGAATTCATAAGAAATTCAAGTACTAGAAGTTACAGAGGTGGATTGCAATCCATAAACCTTGAGATCTAGAATCTTCCACTCTTATTACTATACCCAATCATGCAGGGCACAAATAGATAAGAATTATTTAATGAGAACCATTGTGATGAGAATAAAACAAAAATATCTATGTAGTAAGATAATATTTTCATTAAACATTAGAGATAGAATTGGCACAGCCCTATTAGTGCTCAGGCTAAAGTTAACTTTTAACTTTATGTTTCATAAATTTATATAATACTGTGTACTATTACTGTCATATTAATATTTTTTCACTTATTTAATGTTTACAACTAATGCTTTGAAAGTTATCTATTATTTTTTAGTTACTGATGACATTTTTTTAATGATATAATAATAATAAACATCTAAAATACAAGGAACTAAATCCTTTATGTTGCTTTTGTAATTTAAAAGTAAATCCTAACTATGATATAGAATAAAATATCTTTATATAACAACAAAATTATATGTATTACAGCTATTGTCATATATTATTTTGTTGTTATATAAAGATATTTTATTCTATATCATATCTAGGATTTATTAATAATAATAATAATAAAATATGAGCTAGAATGTATTTAGAGAAGTAATAAAAACAAATTGGTTTATGGACCTAGTATCTACAGATTTATAATAATTGTCTCATGAATGGAGAAAGTTTTAATTTTTATTTTTATGGTCAGCACACTAGTTTTTTTTTATTATTAAGAAAAAATTTACAGTGTCAGGTAATTACAATAGTTTCATATAGAAGTTTAAAGTTTTGCTACCAATCTGTGTGGCATTGTCATCATAACATTTAGTGCAGTAGTCTGAGATGTCATCTCATCATCACAAATGATAATCTGTGCCCACATGTCTACAAAGAGACACTCCGGCACAAGGAGTCAATCTCTATTCTTCATGCTTATTAGTATTGTTTTAAAAGTTCTCCAAGGATCACTATGTCCTTGTCTGAAGGTATTTTGGCACCTAGTGATCCATAAGGCATGTAGTAGGCATGCCTCTAGCCTGACAGTTGCATAGTTTCCTTCTTTAATTGTTCAATCAATTGACAGGACATTGCCACAGCCAGAGGAAATGCTTGTGAAAATTTTGTTTCTAGTGCAACTCAGGTATGAGGAGGCATAGAAGATGTGCTCCAGTGTTTCTTCATGCATATTGCAGAGTTTACATATGGGGCTTATTTGATGAAATCCTCTTTGCATCACCAAAAAGTGACTGGTGGGCAAAGAGAACAAGTTAAACTTGATTATAAAATCGACCAGCCTGAGCATTTGTTTTACAGACAGTCTTAATCGGGTAGAAAATGGGTTTTGATTTGGGAAAAGGAGTTTATACACTTCCCAGAATGTTTGCTTAGTGTTCTCTATTTGCTCAGTAACTGAAAATAGAGTTCCTAGTTGTTCTTGTAGCTCTTTGACCCATTTATGGGGAATGGGTGGTGGTGTATCTGTGGACTCCATGGTGTCTTCACTCTGATCCTTTTCTCTTTTATTGTAGATTTCCTGAGCATTGAAAGAGCTCTTTGAACAAAAAACACCTTGATGGCATGAAGACCAAGTCCATTCAGGTCATGTGGTCTCTGCACCTTGGCCAGGCTGATGTATACAGTTTTTCTCTTCCACATAATCTTAGTGCAGGTTGAATTTATAGCATCCTGAAAACCCTTGGTCGGTTGAAGATTGGCAAGTAGTAGTTTATATGCAGAAACACCATCATATTTAACAATGCCTCCTTGCCTGGGAGTGAGAAGGAGATCATTGAGAGAGAGAGAGAGAGTTTGTTACCTTCTTGGTTTTGTCCAAAAGATCCTGCTGGATGACCCTCCTCATTGCTGTTTTGGAGAGGGCAATCAGGAACCCAAGAAATTTCTGTGGATTTCCTGTATATCTTGATGGTACTGTAACACCCCTACTGGTTTTCCAGACTACAAATTTATCTGGGTTGATGGCCAGATTGAATATGCGATCTGTCCACAGTTGGTATAGCCTTGGCAGGTATTTCTCAGAAGGGAGAAAGATGGTAACATCATCCACATAAGAAATGTGGTGGAGTTCCTCCCTTAGTGCCAGCACAAAGATTCCTGGTAGTTCTTTTTCCACATCTTATAGTAGAGGATTCAGGTAGGTAAAAACAGAGAGTTCTTAGTGGGGACCCCTGTGGGATTGATAGATGCAGTCTGAAACCAGAGGCCAGGGAGACATCAAGTGATGTGTGAATTGACCTGTTTGGCAAAAAGTTAGCAATGATTTTAACATAGACAATAGGTACTCCATAGTGCCTTAAGAAGGATAGCAGTTTTTCTGGCATCATGGAGTCAAAGGCAGCCACAAGACTATCTGAACAGCAATGGGCCCTGGTTTTCTATGTGATCTTACATGCTCCACCAGCAGCATGAAGCACTGCACAACCTTGATGGTGGATGAGCCTTTGCATACAAACTGGTGTACAGAGATCCTGGTAAGTAACTGCTGCTGAATTCTATCCTTAACCAATGATTCAATTGACTTGATGATTAGTGGGGCTTTGAGATAGGTCTAATGTTAGATAAACTGGATGGATTGGTGGATTTTTTTCATGTATGGTATGAGAGCAATTGGATACAGGTCAGGATCACTTTGAAAGTCCCTGGCCAGCATATCAACCACTCTCTGTACTATCAGAGCTGTGAAATGGCTAAGGTGTAACAATACAAATCAGGAAATGCCATGTAAACCAGGATGCACGTGTTCAAGATAGGATTGAAGCTTCTGGATGATTTGTTCCTCTGTTATATTGTATTCACCAATTTCTTGTTTATCATCCCAGATGTTACTGATGTCAAACTTTTGATTTTGGAGTTTTCTCTTGAAATGCTCATGGATCTTATCTAGCATTGCAGCCCCAGAGTAGTTATGGTTGTCTATGTTGATTAATGATGGGGTAGGTCTTTTTGTAGCACCAATGTCCCATCTCAGTTAGCTCTGTGTCCAATTTTGTTATGTTGCCAAATAGATCTTGGCCCTTTTTGTCACAACATATTGTGCAAGCACCCTCTGTTTCTCCATGTACTGTTTCTTTAACAACATGATCTCTCCAATGCCAGCATCAATTGATGATAATTCACTGATTCTCTTCCCAATGAAATCCAGCTCACTGAGCAGCCTGTTTGGGCCTTTGGTTTTTCAGGTGAAATTGTTTATAAAGGAACTAAGTACCCCTACAAAGACTGAAAAAGCCCCAAGAGGTGACAATGAGAGATTCTGGATCTTGTGGAAGAGGATATAAGCTTCCGAGAAGATCCATTCAGATGTGCTGGCCTTGTTAAGCATTCTTACTGTTTTGATCTGGCATGAGAGGGTTAGTGATATGGGATCCAGTTGAAGGGAAATCAACATGGCCAGATGATTGGAGAATGGAACAATTTGCAATGAGACATGCAGTTCATAGTAAAGTTCTGGACTATAATAAAGTAAATCAATTAGGGTTCTGTGCTGCCATGTGTAAAACGAGTATGCATTGGTTGGGAAACACCCCTCCCCGCACAACAGCACTCTGTTGAGTTTATGCAAATATTTTTGATTGAACTGTTGATAGGCCATGTTGAAGTCCCCCCAAAAAATTACAGGTGGCACTGCTGATGCAAGAATAGAGTTGATCCTGCCTATTGTGAAGTCGATCTGCCTGGAGTCCTTTTGCATGTAGACATAAATTAGAATTAATGACATTCCAGAGATTGTGATTTCTATTATAATTAAATCATTGTTAAGGTATAGAGTTCTGCTTCTTTCTATGTTCAGTTGTTTATTAATGAAAATAGTGACACCTGAGGTGGCTATGTTCGATGGGTAGAACTGAAAGACCCCAAACTGATCGAGGATTTGAATTACTTTACTGTTGGTATTCAAATGAAGCTTGGTTTCATTCAGGCATACTATATACATCTGACTATTATTGAACCATCTTTTGAGGGCATATGCTCTTTTAAGGAGTTTAATCCTCTGACATTCATGCAACTGATGTTAAGTTGCATGGTGATGGTGTTTTGGCTAGTCTCCTAATCCATGCATCAATCTTTTTGTGATTCAATTTGTTCCTGAGATTCTGGTGAGCTCCTGCAATGAGGAGAGCCAATCAAATTCCAGGACATCACTTGTCTCAAGCCCTCCAAGGTAGCTTGTGAGTTTTCTGGTCCTTGACTGGTCCTCCAATCTGGATATTACAAGGGTGGGTCTGTTGCAGCTCTTCCTGTTGTAATTCTCTGTCTGTGTCTGCCACTCTAGATCTCTTTTCATCATACTTTTTCCTCAGACTCCTGGATCTACCACTCACAAGCCAAGCTATTGCTTCCTCAATGTCAGAGTCAGACCACAAATTTACAGACTCTTCACCTTGAGAGACAGAGGAGTCTTGTGTTTTCCTCTTGCTTGTGTGATTCATAGGACAGTTTACAAGGCTAAGTGCTGTAGCTTTACTTTGACTATTGACAGTGGTTATATCTGAGATTTCATTTATGAGGCAACTGTCCTCTTGGGGTAAAGTGTCTGCCCTTAGCTTGAGCATTGTTTTGCTAGGGCTGTAATCAGCCAACATGAGATTCTCCAGTGTCAGCTCCTTCTCAATTGAATCAATTATGCTACCACTGGATTCTGTTTGTGGATTTTGGTTTTCAGCTAGATCATCAGACCAGTTGTAAGATGTCTGCACAGCTTCATCACCATAAGAAGAGGTTGTGGGCTTCAAGCTATAGGAGGAAGCCACACACCAGTGGGCTCTACTATTCATGCCCTGACACCTTTGACATATTTTTCTTGGGCAGGTTTTTACCAGATATGATCTCTCCTGACATATAAACCACTGTGGTTTCACCCACAAAAGAATAGATACAAGGTGCATTTGGGCTCTTCCAGAACTGAGGGGAGATCAAGTAAAGACACTCCATTCACAAGCTTGATAGTAAAAATCGCAGGGTTTGATGGCAGCTCTAGTCCTGCTCTTCTTTCAACCAAGTATTTGAAGGCGGTGATGTTTCCAAATATGGCCAAGGGTTTCTGCAGGTTTCCACTGGTAAAGTTTAAATAACAATTCCTTACTATCCCATGCACTATTCTTGGCCTAGCCATATCTATTTTGACAAGATACCTTCCATTGAGAAAATTGTGCTCTCACCTGAAATCCTTTTCTGAATTATATTCTGGAACTCAACAATGAAGTACCTTCTGTTAGGGTGGTGATACATCCTTAATTATATTCTGGAACTCAACAATGAAGTACCTTCTGTTGGGGTGGTGATACACCCTTTTAATTGCATCAGCTAGCTGGTTTTCTTTTATTAGTGAGAAAAATTGATCAGTTGGAAATTGGAAGAGATTGCATTTATTATTTGTAGTAGTCAAAATCAGGGTATGATCATTATTATAGTTTTGAAATAAATTTTACAGAATCAGAGGTAGCCTGTCATTGAATTCAGTGCTCACTGCTTCATAACTATCAATGTCCATTGGAGCATCTTCTAATGCAGTGTTGTGCACATTGAACTCAATGGTCATCATATTTTCCTCCTCATCAAAATCAATGAGGAATCTTCCTGACACTTGGTCTTTTGGAGTTTGGTTTTTCATAGTGCTCTCTTCCTTTCTAGCTGCCATAGCATGGTTTATGGTATTATTTGAGTTTGAGAGCACTTGCACTATATTTTAACTTATCCACATGTGACATGGTTTTAGCAATCATAGAAGTATTAGATTTATAGCTGTTTTGAATATTTGCATTACTATTAAGCAAAGAAAATTTGTGTTCTTTTTTGCATTTCTTGCTTTTCAGGTATGGTAGAAGTAGGCTGAATATGTGGAGTATTTCTACAGTTCAGCACACTAGTTCTTCTGAATTTAAACAAATATTACGATTTCGGATTTTATCAAACTATTTCAATAATACAAAGAGGTTACCAAAATGTATACTAACATCATTGTCTGTGCATATTTGATTATGCTATTCATTACCTAGTTATCTCAGCCTGACCAAAAACGAAATGAAGTTTGGATACTTAACTAACTCTCAATGTGTCTAAACATTTTTCAATTATCGAAAAAACAATGTCAGACCAATATAATAGCATAAAATAGCATTTTACTTTAAAAACGATGCATTAATGTGACGCCTTTAATAAAAAGTAATTAATAAAATGCAAAAAAAATGTAGAAGATATTAAAACTAAGTTGTACGTGTATATATATTACATTTATATAAAGTTTCATTTTTTCTTAAGTCAAATCTATTGATTTATTTGACAAAAGGCATTGTTTAAAAAAGATAAAAGAATTGATAATTATTCACTTTTGAATCAAAATACATTTAAAAAAAATATTTCAAGCAATTTAAATTATCTGGAAAAATGTTTTATTTCCTTTTTATTTATTATTTTAATTTATATTTTGATCTTTTACCGTTTGTGCCGGATGAAAAAATAACAAAAGATAATAGATTTGCTTTTCTTTTTTTTCTTCAAAACTTTGCATTTTTAAAAAAGAAAAGTAATCAAAGAATTCTTAATTTTCACCATATTATTTATATATGCATTGTTATATGTATTACGTCTAAATTAAATTTACTTCAGCATTTTAGTTCATAGTAAAATAGTTGTATCATTTTTGCAACGGTTATAAAAAGCTCTATGTAATTTGATAATACTAGATCGTCAATATAAAAGTTTCTAAGAAGGAGTTTTCATTACTATCCGAAATCTGAAGTAAGACAATGATACATCCAAACAAGATTTAATTAAAAAAAAAAACTACTTCAGAACAATAAAAAAAATAATGTTCATAGCAACAAAGTGTATTACTTTAAAAATATATATTACAGTATATACAAATTTATTACTATTCTGACTTATAAAGATTACACACAGCGGAAGTTCAACAGAAGAAATTTTTAAGCCAATAAACATCACTGACCACCATCTCTTATGCTTGTGTATAACTGTTGTTAAAACAGGCAAAACTCACTATACGTATGCCTTCTGGGATCCATTGATTACTCTAGCTTGCTGTGTGTGGCATACGTATAGTGAGTTTTGACTGTTTTAAGAAATTTTTGTTGCATCAAGAATTTCATTTACTGTATTTTAAAACATATTTTATTTAAAAGAGTCAACAATTTTTTTATATAGCAAACTTTATTAGCTTATGATAAACATTGTGACTATGAATTTATAAAATAAAAATGTTTCATTAGGACATGAGTTACTGTATTAGTTGGAATTATATTAATAGAGTTTCAGTATAAATCTATACAGCTGTAATATATAGAACTTTATTTCCAGTTGCAATAGTATTAAATTAACATAATTTTAGAAATTAAAAAAGGACAATAATATACGCCTATGTATTAGAATATATATATCTTCTTGATAAATATTATTGGTGAATTGCAAATTTTTAGCATAGTAGACATTGCAATTAGTACTACATGCAACACTAGTTATTTCATTTAGTATATTCTATATATTACAATTGATAAAAAACAATATAAAAAGCTTTAATTTTTATATTATATAAATAATAATTTCTCACTAACTTAAAAATAATATTAAATAATGTGTAATTAATTAATTGTTAACTTAGTTATGTTTAGTATCACATGTAAAAACCTTATTTATTTATCACTTAATGTTTTTTTAACAGCACAGGCAAAACTCTCCATACAGTAGTGCCCTCAGTGCCAACCAGAGTAATCAATGGATGCACTACTGTATGAAGAATTTTTCCTGTGTTAATAACAGTTATATGCTAGCATAAGAAATGGTGATCATGTAATGTTTAGTCATTTTTTTAACAATATAATAGAAAGGAAGAGATTCCAACTAGGAGATAAAAACCACTACTGGCTTTATCAAGTCCTCATTTCTACTACTATAGCCTAGTGGTTCATATTTTATAGTTGACTGCACCTATATGTGTCAATGACTGCCAAATTCCATTTATGAAGAAAATAAGTTCCAGAACAATCAAATGTTCTTAATCTATTGTTGAGACAACAACAACATCCAACTGGCTTTATTGTTAGATCTGGGAAGCTAATTTGTTTAGCACCTCATAAGAATTAAATTTTTAATGCCATAATCTTTCAATTATAACTTTTTGGTTGAATGCCCAGAAAAAAAATCTTTATTTGAGATGAGTTTTAGATGATAAAACTATATTTTGATTTATTGGCAAGTCCATATTATTTAACATACATTTTCTGTGAGGCAAATTCTGATATCTTGTGAAAGAATATGTGTAAGAACATAAAACTATTGCAAAGAAATGAAATTTGAGTGTTCTAGAAATATATGTCACCTGCTGAACACCACATGATCACCATTACATATGCTTACCCAAGCTGTTATAACAGGAGCAAACTCTCCATACAGTAGTACCAGAATAATCAGTGGATGCAAGAAACTTTTTGTGCATAAAATCCCTATCTAATGCCTACTTATCCAATACTCCCAGACTTTTTTATAGCTTGTGACTTTCATCAGTGAGGAACATTGGATCTGAGAGCACTAGATAATGATTTTATGCACAAACTTCTTGCATCTATGCCATTACCTTGGTTTGCACTGGGTGGCTTTTATGCACAAACTTCTTGCATCTATGCCATTACCTTGGTTTGCACTGGGTGGCACTACTATGTGAAAAGTTTTGTCTCTGATATAACAGCTTGTGTAAGCATAGAAAATGGTGATCATGTGATGTTTAATGGTTTAATACTAATCCTGACAAATAGAATGATGGTGACTATGGTTATTAAAGAACTAAAGGCCCCAAAATGTATAGATGCTAAACTGAGTAACGTTTATACGATTATACAAATGAATGAACTTGGATTGAAAACAATATTGTGTTTTCCTTTTGGACTCCTAGCTTTATAGTTAACTAAAAGGGTAAAAGATAGCTGCTAGAGTGTTGCATTAGATCCTAAAATCTAGATGCATTGCTCTCAGAATCAAGGCTTCTCACTGATGAAAGCCACAAGCTAGAAATTAGTCTGAGGATATTGGATGAGTAGGCACTAGATGGGGATTTTAGATCTTCTATCCATTGATTCCTCCAATTTGCACTGGGTGCACATAAGAATTTTTTTCTCTAAACATGGATCCAATATTCACTAAAAGAATATACTATATTTAAAGAAGCAATCCATAATGTAATTGCATTATAAACCCCAAGTAAGATTAGATTTTCAAGTAGATTATTGCTAGAAATTATTTTATATTGAATCTTAGATAAATAAAGAAGTAAAGTTAGATCATAATCCATGATTTCTTCTCAATAGCTTGGGTTAGGGCTGTGATTAGCATATTATTGAACAAAGTTATAATCATATTATGTGTTGTTGATGTTGTTTAAATGAAAAAATGAGCATACAGACTTTGTTGGATAAAACGAGTATTTTCTATGTTTTCATGTACTTATTAAATAGCTTATTTATTTTAGAAAAGAATTTCTTTTGTGAAATTAAAGCAAATTCAGCAAAGGTAAATTCCTGCATTGAGTTTTGCATGATCATAATGAATATATTAGATAAAGAAGGTGGGAGAACTGAATCTTTGGTAGACCATTCTTTAAAATTTTGTATTCACTATATCATTTAATGTCACTTGAATTTTTCTATTAGAGACACTACCAAGTAAATTAATGCTTTTTCTGCATTTAAAAATTTTAGAAACTTTTAGAACATTTTTCTCAATACAATAAGCTAAGATTAAATCAATAAATGCAGTACCAGTTTTTAATCTATTTGAAAGCTACTTTCAATGTGAGTTTTTAAAGACAAATCTTTTCACAATATTTCTTACTGGTCTAAATCCAACATGTTCTGTATGTGGATTGTTCTCAATTATTAAAAAATTTCTTGTTAATATCATCATTTCAAGTAGATTGTACATAACATAATAATGATATTGGAAAATATATGTGTGCTTTTTGAATCATTGGCAGAGTTATTTGGTTTCAAAATTGCTAGTTTAGTCTCTATATCACTTTTTTAAAAAAATAATTTCTCTATGAATAATGCTTTGAATTTAGGTCCTCAGTTTTTTTAAAAACTCTGAAAGTATAAAATTGGCACCTGGAACCTGATTTAAGATGTTTAAGGGTAACTTTAAGTTACAAATACCTACTGGTTTTTTACACTGATATAACAGGAAAATTGTGAAAGGAAAGCTTGTAACTCTATTCCAGGGGTCCCCAACCCTATGCCCACGGGCACCATGGCGCCCGCAGACCATTTTATGCGTGCCCGCCACTATCTGAACACGATAAAAAATTATTTACCTGATACAAATAAATTTAATTTTTAATTTTTTTTTATAAATTATTGTATTATATTGTAATCAAATTGTAGGGCATACTATACTTTTACAGCGTAAAATTGTAAATGTTAATTATATGTTAAAATTTATTTTTGAAATAAATACGTTTTTGTACATTATGTGTATTATTAGCAATATCCAACTATAAATTTACATTGAAAAAATAAATGGTGCCCGCCATCTGGTTGAAAAAAATAAATGGTGCCCACCACCTGGCCTGTATTATAGAATATGCTCTTAAGTGCAAAAAGGTTGGGGACTACTGCTCTATTCTAATGATGCTTTTTAAAATTATATAATACAATATAGTCATGAGAAAATTGGATTTTGTATAGATTTATCAATAAAAACAAGATATTATCAAACTGTTTTTAGATTAAGAAGTCTAGATAATTTTCTTCTAATCTATTTATTTTTATTTTTCTGATACAAATAACAACTCACTGTTTTAGTATATTTAAAGAATGTGAGTATAGTTATTTTCCATTACTACATAATTTCTATCATTATAAATTTATCTGTCATTGTTTATGTAGGTATTTTATACTTCAGTTTATTTGAGGCTTGTGTTGCATCTTGTTTGTATGCGTATATTCATTTAGTTATAAACAACTAACCTTTTTAATCCGGTCGAGAGATCAGCGACAGCTGCTTTACAAGCAGTTGTCCTGGATTAGCAGGTTTGCTTCCTGGCTGATGCTATGACACATGAGAAAAAATTATTTTGGAATGTAATTTGCATATTATTTAGTAAATAGAAAGACATACTTTATTATATGCAAAACTAACTTCAATTCATCAATAATGATGTATAACAATTGGCAACCCTTGATACTTTATGCACTATAAAATTTGTTTTATAAATGCTAAATAATGCTTTAATGATAAATGCATATCAATAATATTTGGTATTATTTCAAACTATACTATATGAAACAATAATTCCATTCTAGAAATGAAAGGTGATTAATTTTAGAAATAAATATAATTAAAAAAAAATATTTTTATTCTTAAATTCTGATTGTTTGAATTACTAATTACTTATTAATTAAAGCAATAATTATTAAAGATTTATTGATTAGAAAACAATTTGAAATAATATATTTTTATTTAAGTCTATTGACATAAGTAGCTATTTTTAAAACTTGCCAAAATAGTTTGATAAACATGTCTAAAATTCTGCAGTTATTTTTTATTTTATATTTAAAAAAATATGTCTGAAAATAGATAACAGCAATATTGTTTAGTGATAAAGAAACACATCACATGAATTCAAAGACATCAAAAATGTTATATAGTAAATTGTTAGTAATCTTACATTTTTTAATTTTAAAAAGTCGTATTATCCCATTATTAATTAGTTCATTAAAATTGTGATAAAATGAGATCAGAAAAAAAAAACAACAAAATTAGAATTTTTATTAAAATTTGTTGACTTGATTCAAAAAGTTATGCTGATTTGAGTTGCAGATTTTTAGTTTGATAAATGGAATGGAGTTAAAAGTGGCTGGTTACTGGATGCATGCATGCATTCATTCCAAAAGTAAATCACAAGTTTCACCGATAAAGGCAAAAGATAACTGAATATGGGGATTTAAAAATATTAAGAATAAAATTTTTTATGTCCTAGTAATCGCTAATTACTCAAGCATACACTAGATAGCACTAGACTGGAATCATGTTCTTGTTTAGAGGTAAACTATGACAACTATTTTTTTAAATGCTTTATAAACTAAAGACAGAGGAGAAAGAGAAATAGAAAGCGACAGAAAGAAAGGATAGATTTAACTGAGAATAAAAAAAAAAAGAAAACAGAAGAGATATTCTGAGTAAAATATATCAACTTTGCAATCAATATGTGCTGTTTTGAATAATGAATAACACTTCACATTTAATTTATTACAGTGTATATTATGAATTACAATTCTAGACATATAAACTCTCTATACAGTAATGCCACCAAGTGCAAGCCTTCATAATTAATGGATGCAGAAAGGTTTGTGCTTAAAATTCCTATCTAGAGCCTACTTATCCAACACCCCCAAACTAATTTCTAGCTTGTGATTTTCATCAGTAAGGAGTCTTGGATTTCAGAGCATTGCACCTAGATCTTAAGATCTAATGCAATTCTCCAAAAGTCACCTTGGACTTATTTGGTTAACTATAAATCTAGGAGCCCAAGATGAAAACACCATAATATTTCCAACCCAAGTTCATTTGCTTGTATACCACAAGCTAGAAACTAGTCAGGATATTGGATGAGTAGGCACTAGATAGAAATTTCATTCAAAATCTTTCTGCATCAGTTGATTATGAAGACTTACACTGAGTGGCACTACTTTATGAAGAATTTCCTACTCTTATTAATAGTATGTGTAAACATATGAAATGGTGATCATGTGATGTTTTGATGGTTTTATACCTATTGTGCCCATAGAACAATGGTGACTGTGGTAAAAAATGAAAGACACCAAAATGGATAGGATACTGAACTGGATTCAGATCTATATGATTATACAAGTGAATGAGCTTGATTTGGAAACATTTATAGTGTTTTCATCTTGGGCTTTTAGATTTATAGTTAACCAAATAAGTAAAAGCTGGCTGCCAGAGGGTTGTATTAGATTTTAAAATGTAGGTGCAATGCTCTGAAAATCCAAGACTCCTCACTGATCTAAAGCCACAAGCTAGAAACTAGTCTGGGGATGTTGGATGAGTAGTA
The DNA here is from genome assembly GCA_028023455.1 of Epiperipatus broadwayi. Taxonomy (NCBI): domain Eukaryota; kingdom Metazoa; phylum Onychophora; class Udeonychophora; order Euonychophora; family Peripatidae; genus Epiperipatus; species Epiperipatus broadwayi. Next base: position 968,431 of record JAQFVV010012439.1, on the reverse strand, counting down.
ACTAAGGGATTTTGTGCACAAACTTTCCTGCATCCACTGATTATGAAGGTTTTCACTTGGTGGCATTACTGTATGGAAAGTTTGCAACTCTTATTAACAGCATGTGTAAACATGTGAAAAGGCGATTAGTGATGTTTTGATGGTTTTAATTCTAGACATTTCGATTTAAAAATTATTATTATTAAATGGTGCTCAGTATTATAAAATAAGAATGTCTAATCTCATTAAAATTAGATTTAAAGTATTCACTGTTAGATAGGTAAAGTAAGTAAGCAATTGAGTAGTACCAGCAAACAGTAATACTTAATTATCTTCAATAATTAAATTCTAGCTATACTCTGAACACAATTTATTCTAGGACTTTTTAATATTTAGAGCTATATCATAAATTTTAATGAATCTTTACATCGTTAAGATACTATTACACAGACACACACAACAAAGATGTCGTAACTCAAAACATTAAGTCATTGGAACATAATGTGTTAAGGAGGTAACAAACTTTGGCTAACCGATAAAGAGTTACTACTTAGTAATAAACTCAACTGCGAAGTTACTTTATCTGCCTTCTCACATGGAATTTAACAAATAGATACTTCGCAATTCAAAATTAGTTAGAATGTTATCAATACTTAATCATTCAGACAAACACAAAGGTTTAATAAGAGTAAATTGCTAATTTTTTTTATTCTTTAACAATTAAAAAAAGAAGAAGCAATAATCATACTTTAAATAATTTTCATTTAAATTTCCACTTTTTAGAGTTGAGCTCTTTTCTCTCTCTCTCTCTCTCTCTCTCTCTCTCTCTCTCTCTCTCTCTCTCTCTCTCTCTCTCTCTCACACACACACACACACACACACACACACACCCGTTTCTCTCTTAAATTACATTGTGCTGCCCTCTACTAGAAGTAACATGTTTTAAGAATGAAAATATTCGTATTTTTACATTATTCATACCTTTTCTATTAGAAATCATCTCATAAACTTATACAGTATAAACATAAAATTACTACGTACGTTTGAGATTGTGCTCTATTCATCATTTAATAAAAATTTATTTTGAAAAAAAATCATATCGTAATAAAATGAACATAATTATATTTAATAATAATATAGCCTATAAACTAATTAATGTTTGAGAATAATAAAATGGTAACTTAAAATTGAAATAATCTTGAATTAATATTGTTATAAAATTGAGTGAATAAATGCAATCAAGTAAATAAGATATATTATACTACTTGTTTATCGTATATTTCTGTAAATCAGATGTAAAATATGAAAATTGGTTTAATTTAAAACTCATCATCATCATTTTCAACGATTATCATTCCATTGCAGGAAAAATGTCTCCCAAGTTTAATCCAATTTCTCTGATCTCTAGTATCTATTATCCACATCATCCCAGCACATTTTCTTGTTTCATCCATCCTTCTCACATGTAATTTCTTTCTATGTCTTTTACAATCTCTTAGAAACCAGTTTAAGATTTCAACTGTCAATATACTATTAACTTTTCTAACAATACGTTAACCCAGATCCGTTTCAATTTTTTAAATTCTTTCCAATGATTTCAATAAAATCTGCTTTTCCCTCACCCATGTATTACATTTTTGATTCTTTCTTGTTAATCCTGATATATTTATCTCCCTATATTTTGTTGAGTGGGATCAAGTCCCTGCATTTCTCTTCTGTTAAGTGTCTAAGTCTCAGATTTATAAATAAGAACTAGTAAAACATATTTATTAAAAATCTTTTCAAACACAAAGACATGTTCCTTTTTAACATTATTTTTATCAAAAGTACTCTAACCAAATTCATCCATTGTGTTTCCATCTATATTAACAATCTGACCAAGGTACTTATAGATTTTAACTATTTCTAGTTCATTATTATTAATCTTTATTTTCTTCTTTTGAGAAAATCCATAGTCTTTTTTGCATTTATCATTAATCTTACTATCTTACTTTCATCTAATAACCCCTGCAACCTTTCCTGAAATTCTGAAGCATTATTTGCAAAACAATTACTACATCTGCAAAATCTAGATGATTTAAATAATCTCCATTTACTTTTATTCCCTTAGCTTTCCTTTTTAATCTGTAAAATACTTCTTGAAAATTGGTATGAAAAGTTTTGGAAATATGGAGTCACCCTGCCATACTCCCTTCTTAATCTTAATCTTCCTAGTATCAATATGAAATCTAAATATTGCTGTTCCATTTTGATAAATATTTTTCCAGAATATAAGTATCCTGGATCAATTTCTTGATTCAATGCTTTAATCATTGTAAAAATACTTATAGAATCATATGCGTTTTTATAATCCAAAGCATAAAGGCAATTTATATTCATTGCTTTTTCCTATAACCTCTCTCAAAATTTGAATATGATGCACTGTGCTAAAATTATTTTTAAATCCAGCTTATTCTTTTTTTTTTTGGTTAAAATCCAAAATTTGCAGTAGACTAGTTGTTATTATCTTAGTAACATTTTGTATTGAACTGCTAAAAAATGGATAGGTTTGTGATTTCTAATACCTTCTTTATAATCTTGTAATATTAATATTAGAACTGTATTCTTCCAATTCAGAAGATGCAGTAATTATAAGGAATATTTCTTCATATTTCTTTTATTGCTATATAATTCTATATAGAACTCTTCCACAAATTTCATGATGCCATATCCTTTTAATTAATAACTCCATTTTTTCTTCTTATTACATAATTAAGTTTTCTACCAATACCAAGATGTTGTTTTACACTTTTGGCATTTTCATTCTTTTTCCTACTATTTAACTTCTAGATATTCAATTCTTCTAAATAAATAGTTTATATATGTTTTCATATTCCCTTTTTTTCATAAACTGTCTTATTTCAGTAGAAATTTTACTAGTTTATTGCTGTTTTTTGTGCTATCTATCTTTGTTGCAGTTCTTAATAGTGTATCAGCTATCTTTCTATTGATTTTGTTCAAATCTGAACCATCGTCAAAATGTGCTGATTTTGTTCAAATCTGAACCATCTTCAAAATGTACCAATATATGAAAATGATATACAAATTCGAATGTAAATTCATTGAATGTTTCTGAAGGTTAGGAATATCAACTGTGAATACTGTTGTTTTTAATCATTTTTGTCTTTCTAATTTTACAGTAATCTTCCTTTCTCTGATACAAGATCATTTCTATGTTAAATTTATTGAGAATATTACAACCTTGAAATATCACATGATCACATTTCCTATACTAGCACATTATTTGTTGATAAACAGAGCAAAACTCTCCATACAGTATTGCCACCTGTGCTAAACAGAGTAATCAATGGATGCCAGAAGGCTTGTGCATAAAATCCCTATCTAATGCCTACTCATCCAATATCCCCAGACTAGTTTCTGGCTTGTGGCCTTCATCAGTGAGGAGCTTTGGATCTGAGAGCACTGCATCTAGATCTTAGGATCCAATGCAACCCTCTAGCAACCACCTTTTATCTCTACTTAACTACTAAACTATCCTAAGATCTAGATGCAGTGCTCTCAGATCCAAAGCTCCTCACTGATGAAGGCCACAAGCCAGAAACTAGTCTGGGGATATTGGATGAGTAGGCATTAGATAGGGATTTTATGCACAAGCCTTCTGGCATCCATTGATTACTCTGTTTAGCACAGGTGGCAATACTGTATGGAGAGTTTTGCTCTGTTTATCAACAAATAATGTGCTAGTATAGGAAATGTGATCATGTGATGCTTAATGGTTTAACACCAATCCTGCCTAATAGGATAGTGGTGGCTATGGTTGTAAAAGAGCCAAAGACACCAAAATGTATGGGTGCTGAACTGAGTTCAGACCAATATGACTATTTAAGCTATTGAGCTTAGATTGAAAATATTTTTTGTGTTTTCAATTTCATTCTCATAGTTTAGTAGTTAAGTAGAGATAAAAGGTGGTTGCTAGAGGGTTGCATTGGATCCTAAGATCTAGATGCAGTGCTCTCAGATCCAAAGCTCCTCACTGATGAAGGCCACAAGCCAGAAACTAGTCTGGGGATATTGGATGAGTAGGCATTAGATAGGGATTTTATGCACAAGCCTTCTGGCAACCATTGATTACTCTGTTTAGCACAGGTGGCAATACTGTATGGAGAGTTTTGCTCTGTTTATCAACAAATAATGTGCTAGTATAGGAAATGTGATCATGTGATGCTTAATGGTTTAACACCAATCCTGCCTAATAGGATAGTGGTGGCTATGGTTGTAAAAGAGCCAAAGACACCAAAATGTATGGGTGCTGAACTGAGTTCAGACCCATATGACTATTTAAGCTATTGAGCTTAGATTGAAAATATTTTTTGTGTTTTCAATTTCATTCTCATAGTTTAGTAGTTAAGTAGAGATAAAAGGTGGTTGCTAGAGGGTTGCATTGGATCCTAAGATCTAGATGCAGTGCTCTCAGATCCAAAGCTCCTCACTGATGAAGGCCACAAGCCAGAAACTAGTCTGGGGATATTGGATGAGTAGGCATTAGATAGGGATTTTATGCACAAGCCTTCTGGCATCCATTGATTACTCTGTTTAGCACAGGTGGCAATACTGTATGGAGAGTTTTGCTCTGTTTATCAACAAATAATGTGCTAGTATAGGAAATGTGATCATGTGATGCTTAATGGTTTAACACCAATCCTGCCTAATAGGATAGTGGTGGCTATGGTTGTAAAAGAGCCAAAGACACCAAAATGTATGGGTGCTGAACTGAGTTCAGACCCATATGACTATTTAAGCTATTGAGCTTAGATTGAAAATATTTTTTGTGTTTTCAATTTCATTCTCATAGTTTAGTAGTTAAGTAGAGATAAAAGGTGGTTGCTAGAGGGTTGCATTGGATCCTAAGATCTAGATGCAGTGCTCTCAGATCCAAAGCTCCTCACTGATGAAGGCCACAAGCCAGAAACTAGTCTGGGGATATTGGATGAGTAGGCATTAGATAGGGATTTTATGCACAAGCCTTCTGGCATCCATTGATTACTCTGTTTAGCACAGGTGGCAATACTGTATGGAGAGTTTTGCTCTGTTTATCAACCTTGAAATACATATTTTCTGTTTGTAAGTTAAAATATAAAAAATTTTGCTGTATCTTTACTTGTATACTTCCATGTCCATTTTTTAAAATATTTTTCTCAAAGAGGAATTCATAATATAACGTTCTTCTTTTTCTATGAATTCCTTAAGCCTGTGTCCTCTTACATTTCTATCACTGTTACCAAATTACAACACTTTCATCTCTCAATGATTTCCTAATTCTAGCATTAAAGTCTCTCATATTGATTCAAAAATATTGTTTGATTTGGTCAAAAGCCTTTGGTACAGTCACATAAAAATTATTTATTTCATCATAGCAATGAGAACTTGTTGGTGCATAAGCCTGAATTATCTGTATTTGCTATATTCTATTCAGTTGAATAACTAATTTTGCCATTCTGTCCAATACCTTATTAATATCCATAATGTTATTTTTCAATTTTTTTATTTTTAGTAAATCCTTTTTCACTTATGCTTTCAGTATTTGGTCTTTGTGGTATAATACATATCTTCTTTTTAAAGCAATTGTCTATTTACCTTTTCTTCTAACTTTACAATGACAAAACAGTGTTCTATTTAATATTAGGCAGATCTTCTTCCAATTATTGAATCTTCCTTTACTTAAAAGTGATCTGCAGTAGTAAATATTTAAATAAAAGATTATTATCAAATGGAAATTTGGCTGTCAATCAGAGGATACTCAGTACCCTCTGCCTTTAGCTAACAACTATTTACTGCCTTGGCTGGTCACTTTATAGTCTCCTGGAAATAAGGTCCATAATTTAGTTTTGCATATCATTACTAGATAATAAAATTAAAAAAAACCTAAAACAATGCTATTCTGAGAAACTAATAATCTATTAGTATGACTTATCTGTAGTTTAATTTGATAATTATAGATATCATTAAAAAAAAAAGTTAAACTTGTTTTAAATATCTCTTTATTTTTTTTAAAAAAGTTAAAATAAAATTAGAATCTTATTTACTTAGATAACATGTGATGCTTGAGGATTAAAAGTGCCTGTAAAAGCTTGCTATATTTTGATTAGAAGTGGATTAATTTAAAATGTGAAAAATAGGGAGCTGAGAAGTAAACCTTGTGAGATGGATTGTGTAAGGATGAATGATGGAGAATTTTTGCCATTAAGGATGATGTGAATTTCACAGTTCAACAGCAAGTTGGTTGATACATGGATGAGAGTAGGTAGAATGGTGGTGTTGGCTATCATATTTATTAACACATTGATGTTGACTGAGTTGAATACTGCTTCAATGTTGACTGAACTGTGATTGGCACATACTTTTTGCAGTCCCATATTGAGATCAAGACTGCCTTGAAGATGACACAGACTGTGCTGTAGATAAGTTATTCCTTGCAAATTAGATGGGTGATATAGGAGGGAGAAAATAAGGTTTAAACTTATCCGTAATAACTTTTTCAAGGATCTTGATGGCTAGTGAATCCATAAATATGGGTCTCAGGTTGGAGAGAATGGATATTATAGCTGGCTTCTTGTTGAAGAGAACCATTACAATATGGTATAATACTTCAATACTATGGAGCTTCTGTAATAAGTAATTTGCAAGGTTGTACATTTTGCAATTTCATGGATTCCAAGGTGGCAGGCTTTAGATACAGTGGTAAGCTTGATGAAAAATTCCATGTTATTGAATGGTATATCTGTGTCTGGAAGCTCAAAGAGGTCAGTGCATAAGTTAAATGGATATGTTTGGAGCTTCTGTTAGGGCTGACATATAGGCTCTACCATGTTATGTCCAGCATAGGTAGCCATGGGGAATCTGATGGTGGCAGAAGTAATTATTATTGTTATTAATAATCAATAATTAAAGAAACAAATGCAATATTATAATTCAACCTTTTATATAGAAAACACTGGGTTATATCAGATTCATCAATAATACATTATTAATGTAGAAATTAAATTGCACAAAATAACATACTGTAATTCACAAATACATATACAAACACATATCTTTAAGGTACATACATACTCTTATCCTACATAATAATCAACTCATTATATATATATAAATTTTAAATGCATTTAATTATTTTTCTAGTCAACTATATAAGATTTTTTAATAAAGTGAAGTCATCACATATTTAAGGTTAGAAGACATCTTTATGAGCTGATTTTGAAATTTCATTTTAATAATGTTCTTTTGATTACTTTAATTATTTGATTACAATTGTGCAAGATTGTTGAGGAAAGAAATTACTGACTATCTCGTAAGTATGACTGCATAAGTAAAAAACTTAGTTACTACTTATTAAGTGTCTGCAAAGGTAAAAATAATCATAGAATTTTTTAAAACTTTTATCACTGAAAATTTTAAATACAAAAATATGATAGATTAACAACAAATTGTAGTAGAACTGATGGTCATGTTAATAAATATTAGACAAGAAGTATAAGCTGTTGAAATGAGCATTTCCTGTTTTGATACAATCTCGTTAATTTTAACTACTTGCTGTCACAATAAAGCTTTAAATATTTATGAATACAGGTATGAAATTGAAAAAAAAAATCCAATAATTTCTAAATACTTGTTTGATTATCAATACTCCTAATATTAGCACTTATGAGTCATTCATACCTTTGTTTATTCTAATTGTTTATTTTTCCATAAATGTATATTTTTATTTTCAATTTCATTATTCTTTCACCAAATCTCTCCTTGCTGGCCTGTAGTAGAGTTTATTGTAAGTGATAAGGTTTTCCATTTGAAATGCTTAAATAGGGCTAGGAAGGATGTAAAAGGTATATGGTTGTACAGATCATGTATAAATATAATAAAAGAGGTGAAAAAATGTTTTTTAAGTGTAGACAGTTTAAAGAAAAAGTCAGGAGAAATGAAGGAAAATGTAGTTAAGGAAGATAGAAAATGGAGAAAAATGTAGTTAAGAAAGAAAAAATAAGAGTATATATTTAGTGAAGTGACAAGATGTGGATGACAAAAATAAGTAATGCAATGGATATGGATAGGCAAAGAATAACTAAAGTAGAGAAAGAAGTAAAGGATTCAGAAATGAAATTAAAAGCATTAGACTTGAAGTGTGAGCAGATCAAGGAATTAATGAATATAAATGATACGGAAGTAGATAAGGAAATCCAGAAGACAGAAGAGAATGTTACAGATGAAGTAGAGAAAGTAAACTATGAGACAGTTTTGATAGGGGATTCACTAATTAGAGGATGTAGAAATGTAATTCCAAGGGCTACATAAGAGTATGTTGCTAGAATTAGGGTAAGGGACAAATAATTTGTCAGAGCCACCGGAGAGAGTAATGGATGAGTACAAAGAATTGATTTGTAATTTGAATAATGTATATGTGAAAGTAATATGTTAGATAGAGCATGTTTCATAAATAAGAAATTGAAAAAATTATGAGAGAGATATAATGTTATGCTTGTAGTTATATAGGATTTTTTTTATTAGTAAGAGGGAGTTATTAAAGAATTGATTTGTAATTTGAATAAGGTATATGTTAAAGTATATGTTAGATAGAGCATGTTTAATAAATAAAAAATTGAAAAAATTATGAGAGAGATATAATGTTATGCTTGTGGATATATAGGATTTTTTTTATTAGCAAGAGGGAGTTATATAGTAAAGCTGGAATGCACTTAGAAAAATAAGGAAGTAAGTATTAGGGGGTTTGATTTATGAAAAATATTATAGTTTGGGAAACTTATAAAGGGGGGTAGGGAGAAATAGTATTACTAAATGATGAGGAAAAAGAATGTAGCTCTAGAGAAGAATTAGAGATAATCCTAAGTAAGTGGGTAATGGATATAGAAATGATGTTAGATGTGATAACAAACATAAAAGCACATTAGTTTTAACAGGGAAAACTCTTCATACAGTAGTCCCACTCAGTGAAAGCCAGATATATCGATGGATGCAAAAAGGTTTGTGCATAAAAGCCCTATCTATCTAGTGCCTACTCATCCAATATCCTCAGACTAGTTTTTAGTTTGTGGCTTTTGTCAGTGAGGAGCCTTGGATATGAGAACACTGCACCTAGATCTTAGGATTTAATGCAACCCTCCAGCAGGCATTTTTTATCTCTACTTAACTACAAAACAATAAATCTAAAATTGAAAACATAATATTTTCAATCCAAACTCATTAACTTATATAGTCATATAGGTCTGAACTCAGTTCAGTACTCATATTTTGGGGCCTTTGATTCTTTAATAACTATAGCCACCACTATTTTATTAGGCAGGATTGTTATTAAAATACTAAACATCACATGATCACAATTTCTTATGCTTGCTCAAGCTGTTAAAACAGGTAAAAACTCTCCATACAGTAGTGCCACTCAGTGCAAGCCAGAGTAATCAATGGGTGCAAAAATGTTTTTAATTTTAGACATAGTTCTGTAGCTAAGTAGAGATAAAAGGTGCCTGCTGAAGGGTTGCATTAGATCCTAAGATCTAAGTGCAGGGCTCTTGGATCCAAGGCTTCTCATTGATGAAAGTCACAAGCTAGAAACTAGTCTGGGATATTGGATAAGTAGGCACTAAATAGGGATTTTATGCATAAACCTTCTTGTATCCAATGATTACTCTGGCTTGCACTAAGTGGCATTACTGTATGGAGAGTTTTGCCTGTTTTAACAGCTTGAGAAAGTATAAAAAATAGTTATCATGTGATGTGTAATGTTTTAAATATTACTTTTACAGAAAATAAATTGAATGAGGCAGGGAAGAAATTGAAAAGTGGAGAACCAAAAGGTATAGATGGATAAGCAGAAGAGATGGAGATGAATTTGGGAAATAGAGTAACATTAAATCTATTATCATGTTTTAATAGCACAGAAGAGAGAATGTTCGGATAGCTGGAAAAGCACATGAGTAAAGCTATTATTTAAAGGAAAGGGTAAGGACCACAGAATGTTAAACAATTATAGATGGATAAAATAATGACAGTGTTATATAAAGTTTTTGCATATATGGTGGCTGAAAGAGTAGCAAAATGGATGGAAGAAAATAATACAGTGGGAGAAATGCAAGGAGATTTTAGGTTGGTTAGACTACTTCCATTATCTAATATTAAATGTCTTAAAATTTTTTAAAACTTTCTAAAATATATTCAACAAAATCAAGGGATGTCTATGGGCTCACCACTAACATCTCTGATGATCAATATTTATATGAAAAAATGTGAAGCCCATAAACACTAGGTTGATGAATTCTACATTGATAATACAATTGTTGCATGGCCACATGATACTATTACAAACATCTTGGCCACACACTAACAACATATCTCCTTTAATTAAAATTTCATCATAGAATCAGAACAAAAATTAAAATTGGCATTCTTAGATGTTCATATGATAAATCACTCTCATGAGAGAATCAAAGATACAGTTCACAAAAAATCCACACAACAGAAAAACATTTTAGCATATATATACAATCACTCCAGAATTACAGAACATGGAGTTATATTATCACTTAAGAACAGAGAAAAAAAAAGTTTGTCCAAAAACCAGTGATCTGGAAAAAGAAAATAACTACATAAAACAAACTCTCATGGTTATATATTAGATGACATTAACAAAATCTTAAACAGACAACAAAAAAAAACACTAAAAACAAAAACAATTACTGGACCTATGGTGTACCCATATATACCAATAACAGCAGGCTAATTAAAAAAAATTGGAATGAATATAAGATCAGAACAGCTTTCCAAAGCCTTGTTATATTACAAGGAAATCTAATTGTTACAAACCCTAAATATGAAATGCTGAATAACAAGAACTGCATCTATACCACGTGAATGTGGGAGAATGTATATTGGTGAGATCAATCATGCTATTTAAAAAGTGATTGAAAGTAGACAATTAACTGATAATTAGAAAAGAAAAACAGACAGACCTAAAGTTGGGAAAATACAAAATATATAGGATAGAGAGAAAAAAGTACCAAGAAAAAATTCAAAGAAACTGCTCACATGACAATGGCAAATAACTCCATATGTCAACTCAAAGTGATAATATATTGTGTCTATAAGCCACTAATTAATTTTGATGTTAAAAAAAAGTGGAGAAATCAGACACTCATAGATAAATATATGAATTTTTTACTATTGACTTTGGTAGAATAGTTCATATTTAATTCCCATGATAGCATTGTCATATTGCTCAGGCCAACAACACCCAAAGGAGAGAGGATAATAATATCTTCTAAAGATTGTGCTATATACAAACCTGTTTGTAAAGTTTAAATAAAGTTTACATTTTTTTTTAAAGACATTAATATTTAATATTAGACGATTGAAATAATCCATTATATAATTAATCTTCTTTAATATGTTTGGTAAAAATGAATTATTTACTATTTTTAAACATATTTTTCAATAAGTCTTGACGTTTTATATTTAAAAAAACTCAGACCGAATTGAGTGAATGCAGTGTAAATACTAAAATAATGATACAATTGAAATACAGGTTTATTATTATATCTGTATACATATATATAATATATAGAATATATGAGCACAGACTTTCAAACAACCCACCACTCTCCATTCCATCTCATAACACTGATACACTTGAACACATATATGTTGAAAAGAAAAATAATCATCAATATACATATTTTATGCTAAACCAGCAATCATCAGTTGGTCCACTAAGTGCTCAGATATATATTAAGATAGACAATCTTCATACTTTAATGGACAGGCTCCAATCCACTCCACATTCTGACTCTTCAACTGTCCATCCAATTGAAAATCTGATGATGGAACTCTCAAAGGCCACCCTGAGGCTGAGATTTTTATCACACTCAAGTCAATCTGATCCCTTATGTAAAGGGCAAATCTATTTAATACATATATAAGGGATGGGCAGACATCTCTACTATGTAACAATTGAGATACAGGCTTATTATATACCTGTAAAAATATATGCAATATATAGGGTATATGAGCACAGACTTTCAAACAACCCACTACTATCCACTCCTTCTCAAAACAGGGGTGGCCTTTGAGCATTTCCATCATCAGATTTTCAATTGGTTGGATAGTTGAAGAGTCGGAATGTGGAGTGGATTGAAACCTGTCCATTAAAGCATGAAGATTGTCTATCTTAATGTACATCTGAGCACTTATTGCATATATGTGTAGAGTTGATAGTCTGGACCAACTGGTGATTGCTGATTTAGCATGAAATATGTATATTGATGATTATTTATCTTTTCGACATATATGTGTTCAAGGGTATCAGTGTTATGAGATGAAGTGGAGAATGGTGGGTTGTTTGAAAGTTTGTGCTCATATACCCTATATATAAAATAATGATAATAAATGTTACCATCTATAGAATAAGGTATTATAAATGTTATTAATATGCTTAAAGATAGTTTAAATTAATGTTTTCTTTAATTAATATGAAATATGAATTTTTTTCTATAGCACAGGCTTTTTTATACCTAGACTTATATATGTAATATATAGGGGGTTTGAACTCAGACTTTTACATGACCCTCAACCATCAATACTATCTCATACCACTGATACACGTGATCACACACATGTCGAAAAGATAAATAATCACCAATATTCGTATTTCATGCTAAACCAGCACTCATCAGTTGGTCCAGATTATCATCTCCACACATATATACAATCAAAGCTCAGCTTATATTAAGATAGCCAATTGCAGTATTCAAGGTCAAGGTATAAACACATATAATGTATAATGAATATGTAAATAATAATAACTGTATAAAAATAACGAATGTAAAACACTAATAATAATTGTATAAATGTAGAATAAAAGTAATAACTGTAATGTATAATAAATGTGTAAAATAATTGTATAGTAATTAAGTATAACGATTGTGTAAAATTGCAATGTTGTTAAATCATAGAAAGTCGTATAATAATAGAAAGCCCAGCTGACCTTATAGGGTCAGAAAACTATGTAAAATACCATATATGGTGAGAAATGTGAAAATACTGTGTGTATGTAAAAACGTATGTAAAAACACCATATATGGTTAGGAATGTAAAAGACTCCAGAAGTCTTGAGGGGTATATAAACCCCCATAAACTAAACTAATTGTTCTGAGTATGTTCTGAGTTTTAATTATAGTCAGAGACTCCTGCCTCTGTTAAGTCCAAAAGCAGGACTAGGGTATTTATATGCAGGTCACCACAACCTTTTATTATGCCTTATAATAGGCGATGTATATAGTTAAAATTATTCGTATTAAACTATAATCTTACCATCTTAATTTTGCCTTTGTCCATTTATTTACTTGCTGGTCATAAGACACAGCACCAATCTTCATACTTTAATGGAGAGGCTTCAATCCACTTCACCACACAACTCTTCAGCCGTCCATTTTCAATGAAAATCTGATAATGGAATGCTCAAAGCCCACTTTAGTGCCAACCTTCTCATCCTACCCATGTTGACCACAAGTCACTCTGATCCCTCATGTACAGAACATAATCCATTTACATATATATATACGATGGATGGGCAAATCTAATTAATATGATAAATAAAGTAAAATCAAGTTTGTATAAAAAAATTCATATTGATATAACGGACAAAATATTTTCCAATAGTATACGAAAAAAAAAATCTAAATATTTATTTGTATATATTTTTTAACAATATATAGAACTGCCTAAAATAAATTTCAGCTATAAAAAAAATGAAAATTACTAAACCACAGTGGTCTCAGAACTAACTTCCAACCTATGATATATAACCAGGAATGTGTGTTTGTATGCATAATGGCTAAATCGTGAATCAAATTTTTTGCAAATAATAAAAATGAACAAATAAATATATATATTTTTAAAAAGGAATCTTATTTCATATCAGACAATTTATAAAGTTGATTACATTTAGGTTCAGTTAGTATTAAAGACAATTTATTAATCTTTGAAATTTTCCTCCAATGAAAAATTCGAAAACCATTAAATCCGCATCAGAAAATTTCAAAAATTCCAGAATCGTTATTTTTTTTTGTAAATATTGTTTAATTAGAAACGAACTGAGATCTTTAGTTTCATAAACCAGCATTTAACTATTGATTTAAATAGATAAAAATTTAAACTAACAGTTTGAAATATTTTGTCTGACTTCTTACAATTTACATACTATGTTAAAATATAATTTGTATTCTGTCAAATAAATTTGGAAAAATTAGCAAAATATGTAAACTGCACCCATATTTCTAAAATACTGTATATACCGCTGTTGTGCTGTGTATATAAATAAGATTTCTGTAAATAAGTAAATAGTTGTGAATGCGTGAGTTCAAATAAAAATAAGAAATTGAAGCACACACAATCTTAAGAGTATAAATTAGTATAACAGATTTTACATTTAATTATAATTTATTCAAATATAAATAAATAAGTAATGAAAAATGGTAATTGTAAAACTGTTTGATTAAACAAATATCTAATATTTTAATAAAGAAATTAATTAATAGATAGACAGAGAACTAATTATTTAGTTCAAATATAAAGTGGCTGAAAACATTCTCAAAAGATTTTATTACTTCTTATAAAATAATAGTTTAGAAAATAAACAGCTAACAAGACTTAAGAATTCTGCATTTATATGAAGGAGAGATTTGATTTATATATAATTTATTTTCATTGCAAATGAAAATAGAGACCTAGGATAGTGCTATCATTTAAATTGTGATAGAATACAAGTAATTAATTATGTAACTACTATTTAATAACTAACAAGGATAAAAAAATCAGTCATCTAATTCTAGAAATGGTCCCAAAGGTGTGAAAAACATTTTTACTGCAAAACACAAAAAGCTGATTTACACTTGCCACTATTATTTTTATAATCAGTTCTATTTAGAGTAGTAAAGTTATGCAATTCCATAATGATAAATGGTTCTGGCAATGATCTAGTTACTTACCAATATTTTGCTAGATGAATTTAGCTTTGTTATTATATATAAATAGTTTAACATTAACAGAGTGTAATGAATTTCCATCAGATATATAATGATATACTGGTTTGTAGCCTATGCAATGAATTCTATTATTTGCATCTGATGATCATCATCATTAGCATTGGACTTGAACTGAGTTTAACTTCCATTCAGTAATGGCTTTCTGTAACTACAACATTTCATTTCAAATCGTGGTATGGATATTGAAACTCATAAATAATGTTCATTTTTAATCTATCTATCTATCTATCTATCTATCTATCTATCTATCTATCTATCTATCTATCTATCTATCTATCTATCTGTCTGTCTGTCTGTCTGTCTGTCTGTCTGTCTGTCTGTCTGTCTGTCTGTCTGTCTATCTATCTATCTATCTATCTATCTATCTATCTATCTATCTATCTATCTATCTATCTATCTATCTATCTATCTATCTATCTATCTATCTATCTATCTATCTATCTATCTATCTATCTATCTATCTATCTATCTATCTATCTATCTATCTATCTATCTATCTATCTATCTATCTATCTATCTATCTATCTATCTATCTATCTATCTATCAGTATATGTCTCTGTCTATAGCTATCTGTTTGCCTGTCTATGTAACTGTCTGTCTGTCTGTCTATCTAATTATCTTTCTGCCTATCTGCTTGTCTATCTGCCTATCTATATATATATACATATTTAGGTAATTTTGTGGTAGGAAATTACTTTTTCACATGTGCTATTAAATGCCCAATCATTCTGTCAATAAATGGTTGAGTGGTCAACACAGCCGCCTTACAAGCAATTGTTTCAGGTTCACTTCCTGGCCGATGCTTTGACACATGGAAAAAATAATCCACTTAATCTTTGAGCCTATTCTTTAAATAAAGTAATTCTTATTGCCCATTCTTAAATCAGGGCTTGATTTTATTACAAACCAGATCTTTTAATTGACAAATTATTTGCACCAGTTTAATTTATATATCATAGAGAAGAGAAAGTTTCTCATTTTTGTGATTTTGAATCATATTAGTTTGAATATATTTAAGCATAGCCAATAAAGGTTAGTTTATTTAAAGCTAGGCTCTAATCATAAGTGGACCATTATGCTTGTAAAACACTTATTGATAGGAGAGTGCGTGTTGATTTAATATCAATTTAATTGTACATGTGTGAAGAATAATTTTTTCCCACAAAGTTACATATGTATAAATCAGTATAATTATTTATTCCATATATATTATAAGAATTACCAGTTCATAAAAGAAGGGGAAAAATTTATTTTGATTAATTTAAAGTTGTCTTTGTTTTTAGAGGATAAACATCATATAATCTCTTACACATATCTATTTTAAATATATAAATATTTTTGATATATTCTATAATTCACATTTTTTAATGTTCAAATTTCTTTATTATTTTAATTTAATCTAAAGTTGGTATTTTATTTACATCTGTAGTAAAAATGCAATATAAATAACAAAAAAAAAAAAAAGAGAGAAAAATAAATTAAAGAAAATGGTTATTAAAAATAATGTTAAAGATAACTAAGAATGTGTACGACTGTATTTCTAAAGAAATCAGAAAATTAATTTGTAATGTGTATTTTTATTTTTTTTAAATATATTTTAAAGTTTATTCAATTTAAGCTATCTGCCTTATTGTTAACAATGGAAGTTGGACAGTTTGTCACTCATGAAGATAGATAATTATACATTTTTATGCTGACATAACATATAAAGACAATTCCAAAAGGGGATCAAGTTTAAAGATTTGTTATCTTAATATAAACTGAGCATTGATTATATATGTGTTAGGGAGATGATAGCCTGAACCAACTGATGAGTGTTGGTTCAGCATGAAATACATATATTGGAGATCATTTGTCATTTCCACATGTATATGGTTATGTTTATCAATTATCTAAGATGGAGAGGATAGCTGAAGGAAGCTTGAAAGTCTGTGTTCAAATCCTTTTTTGCTTACAGTATATATAATTTATTCATATATACCTGATGTAAACATGTATAACCCACATGTACGTAAATGTAAGTGCTTAAAAATTAGAAAGTACAAAATATTTATAATTTTTTAATCTTTAACTTTATTTCTTAATATTTGTTTATAATTGTTAGTAGAGAAGAATATATAAATTAATATTAAAGTTTATCAGCTTAACGTTTTCGAGGATACATGCCTCATGGATCCTCGAAAACGTTAAGCCGATAAACTTTAATATTAATTTATATATTCTTCTCTACTAACAATTATAAATAAGTGTTTTTTGTTACATAATAATTGAAAAGTAAAACTATATTTATTAATATTCGTTTGAAATAGCAGATGTTTGAAACTAAGAATATGGAAATTGTAGTCATATTGCATTGTTGAATTTATTTATTATAAATGATAACAAATGTTCTTATTATATTGATAGTTCTATCTACACTAAGATATTTAATATTTGTCTTTATTTTAAAACATTTTAAATAAAAAAACTATTATTGAGATCCAAAATATTCTATGACAAAAATTGTATTCTAATACTCAATCACACAAGAAATCATCACATGACATAAGATATTACCATATTCAGTAGACCACATGATATTTTATCATATGTGCATATTATCACATGCATTTTTCACCATTATCCAATTAATTTATTCTTTTCATCACAGCTTAAAATTATTATCCAACATTTTAATATTTATTTAATAAGCATTTTTTATAAGCGCCAGTTTTTCTTTTCAAAAAACCCCAATACTTCTTAAAATGCCAATTTTATATTACTTTATTTAATACATCACAGTTTTGACTGACTACCAATTGTTTTGGAGATCTGAAGAAGACTGATAATTAATCAAAATTATAAGGTATTAAATAAAATACTGTGCAAAATGCATTGTTTTTTTTTTCTAAAAATTTAATAAAATCACTGCAGTTGAAGAAGTTAAAAATATTTTTTTTTTTGTATATTTGCCAATAAATTTTTAATGAAGTTTTTTTATAATTAATAAATGATTCTTTTGTATAAATTCTGTAAAGAATAATAACTTTTTTTTGTAAACAAAAATAACTGACAATAAATTAATGGATTAGAAATAAAATTTTTGAACATATTTAAACATTAGCAATAAATCAGAAAAAATAATCTATTTGCTGTAATATAATATTTTAAATCTTTATATAGTTTTTTCATACATTTTTCAAATTATTTTACATATTTTTTATCATCTAAAAAAACAAGAAAGAAAACAAGAGTAGTTTATGCATTTACATCTAGCAATTTGTAAATTGAAATTTTGGATAATTATATAAAAAAAAAAAAGTCTTGCATTGGTGGTCGAGAGGTCAGCATGACTGCTTTACAGGCAGTTGCCCGGGTTGTGGGTTCATGTCCTGGCCGATGCTATGACACTTGAAAAAAAAATATATATAAAATAAATGAGCAAACACAACAGAAGGAATAAACACATTTTAAAGTGAACTATTTTATAATGTTTATTTTTAAAATATGAAAATAAGATTACTAATTACATAGAGTTTTAGTTTATGTTATTTTCTTGCAAATAAAAAAAAAAATACTTGTAAAAAATTACATATTAATTAGATGTTTTTTATATTAAAATATTGCATAATATTTTTTTAATGTGATGGAAAATAGGTGTGATGATTGATGAAAAGTGCACCTGTAGATATGTGTGATGAAATATTAGGTGATGATAAAACATCATGTGATAATTTGTGATCTGTCAGAATATATTTTCAAAGTTTTAGCTATCTGGGATCAATTTCAATTGATAATTGTGTTATAATTATTTTTATAAGCCATCGATATAAAATCAAGTGACATCTATTGATAATACAACAATATAATTAAAAGTTAATTACTAATTCAGCATTTAAAAATATAAAAGTCCTACAAAAATATTTATTATTTAATATCTTCATAAATCTAGAATTTCTGCTTAATACATATCACTTTCTTTATAAATGTTAACATTCTCATCAAAAACATTAGTCTTAATTATTATGTAACTTAAAAAAAACTTTGATAATATAAAATGTATACACTAATAAAAATGTAAATTATTTATTCAATTTTTATGTAATAATTTTTTTAAAAAATTGCTGACTCACACTTATGTCTTTGATACTAAATATGTAAAAAAATATTACCTTTAAAAAATTTTTAATCATTGTGTAATTAAAAAAACCTGCAAACACTTGACATTCAATAATAAAATGCACTAAAAATAAATTAATAATGTATATATTAACTAAATATGATTTACTTATCTATTTATTAATTAATAACTCTTTTGAATTCTAGCATTTTCTTTTGTTCCACTTTGAAAATGCATAACCTTTTATTCTGTTTAAAATTTTTATTTTATACTAAAACTCAATAAGTTGGACTTGATTTCCTTTTAATTTATTTTTAAAAATGAATAATATTCTAAAAAAATATTTGATATTTTTAAATATTTACAAACTGACTTGTAAATAAGAATAATGTACACAAACATCATTAACTTAGTGTAAACACTTTAAGAAAATGAACAAAGTCTTTTTTATTTACATTTTTTTGAAAATGTAAACAAACAAAGGCAGACTTATGCTAAATAAATCAAATTCTGCTTTAAAAAATCTGATATTTGCTTTATAGTAATTACAATATTTGAAAAGATTTTAATACTATGGCATTTTTGACACATAATGGCATAATAGATGCTGTGGTTAGAGCATCGCCTTAAAATTTATTATTCAAGAATAAATTTGACTTCTATGCTGTGGTTTTCTTTCTGTGAAGTACAATAAACTTTATTAACTTTTATTTCTAAAAAATAAAAGATAAATGAATAAATTGAAAGTTTACATTTGTATTTCTTTTTGTTTTAAATAATGATAAATTAATTAGTGGTAAAAATAATCAAAAATATTTTATAAACAAGCAGAAAATCATTTTCCTTTTGTAAACAATAAAGCAATGCCTTGGATCTAAACCAACTGTCTGTAACATTCTGACATCTTCAGGTTTTTTTAAAACTAAAAGATCAATAAAAGCAGTCATACAGAAGCTGCAATAAAAATGATAGTGGTAAAATAGCAATATAAAGCAACAGAAATGCCACGCTTTTTTGGAAGTAAACAAGTCACATTTTTAATGAATCTAAAATTATCAAGCTAATGCCCATATAATAAAATTGTTGACTCAATAAAATGTAAACAATCTAAAAAAATAATTTTATTTATTTACATTAAATAAAAGTTTGGTCATTCTCAGTAATCATTTATACTGGCAATAAATTTAAAAATTATATTGTAATTCACATTAAATGTATTGTGCAAAGATTTAGATCTGATTTCTCTTCAAAAGTTTATTTTCATATAATTTAAGATACATTAGCCTATTTATTATATATTTCAACATTGATTTTTTAAATTAAGGTTTCTAATACATTGAATCTTTGAATATTTTTTGATTAATATTTAGCCATGGTGAAATAGATTAATTTATAGTAAATGAACATAGTGCTAAATATTCATAGTTTTATACCAAATCAGTTACCATACAGTCTTAATATAAGTCATATGTCTGTTATATTTTTTCTCTAAGGCAATTGGTGAAATAAGTTATTTCTGAGATGCATGTATACTGAAGAGCAATTTATCAAAAAAAATTTGTAGTATGACAACCATAGTAAAGATATATTGCACAAGGTGATTGAAGCTGATATCTCTAATTTTATTGGCCTTCATTTTCACAATAAACAAAATTGCAACTATATTAAACAAAATGAGACATCTCAATTTATATAGTAAAACATATTAAAAGTTTACTTGTTAAATAATTATTAAAAAATAAACAAATAAAAGTAATGATAATCTAATACATAAAGTTTATTAAAAATAAATTAGAAATATACATCAACTTACCTTATAATGCTTTATTTTAATTTAGTGAACTGGGATTCAACAGAATTGTAAAATGTTCAAAGTTACGGTCAACCTCCCCCTCCCCCCAATTGTACTGTGCATTTTAATCAATAATTATAGACCATATTGTCATTATAGGTTAGTACTGTTCATTAATGATAAAATGTTTATTCAAAAAAAATCTCTAAAAAAATAATTTCTTAAATTTTTTTACAATGTTTTGACTATCTAACATTATTCTTTAGAGCTCTACCTTCTTATCTGCTTCTATTTGAATAATAGTCCAATAGTTTTTTATATTGCTATTTCTGTGTAAATGCCTATATGCAATTGTTCCAATTACGTCCTATAATACTGATTATCTCCCCAAGATATTTGACATTATTTTAGTTTTTTAGCATTGCTTGTACTAAATAAATCTCTGGCTATTCATTAAAGTAACTAACAGTTTTGACTGTGTAGCAATCTTTTTTAAAGGTGATTATTTTTTAACTTTTTAATTTTTTCAACCATAATAATATTCAGTAATTATCAATCCTCCACAGGATGAAGGTCTTTCCAAGTCCAAACCATTTTCTTCAATCTGTAACCTCTCTTCTCCACATCATCCTAGCACACTTTTTTATTTCACCCATCCATCTCACATGTGGTCTCTTTCTAGATATTTTATAAATCTTGGAATCCAGTTCAAGATTTCAACTATCCATCTATTATCACTTGTTCCAGCAATATGTCCAACCCAACTATGCTTCAATCTCTTCATTCTTTCATTGATGTTAGTAACACGTTTGTTAAATTTAGACTATTGTGAAAATAACATCTTGATAAAATGTGAACAAGTTTAAAAATTGTTTTTTTATCAGATATTCAAAGTTTATGGCAACTTTTTGCTATAAGAAATCATTGTAATTGGTTATTGAGATTCTTGATTTATGATGAGTTTTGAGTAACCAATTGCTTTGATTATCAGAGATAAAAGTATATATGCACACATTTTAAAATAAAATAAATACATTTAAGCAAACATATATGGATTAAAGACATGTTTTGATTTTTTAATTAGTTTTTATTTTTTCTTAACAAAAGAAAAACAAAGATTTTCACTATTTATTACTATAGAGAGTGATTTTTTTTCTTTCAGAAAATTAGAGAAAGAATGATGGAGAGGGGGGAGAGGGGAAAAATGCAGAGGAGAGAGAAAATGAAGGAAGACAAAATTGGAGAGAACTTATTTTTAAATCAAATGACAGGGAATTTGTAATCATTAAATCTATTTTTAAAATATATTTTTGGTAGAAAAAAAAAGATTGGTTTTATCAAAAAATGTTTATTTTTATTATTATATAAAAACAAATATACATAATGTTATATATATATACATATACACACATGTATTAAAGTTAAACTTTTTTTATTTTCATTTGAAGTTTAAGTTTCAAGCAACATATAAGTGCTTTAACTCAATGTAAACTCATTCATTGTATCTATTAAGAAAAGATTATATTTTATTCACAAATAATATGCTTAGCATGCTTTCGACTATTAAATAGCCATATTCATAGCAACCTAACATTATAACAAGTAATAACTGTTATCCCAGGATGGTATTTAAATACTTTCTGTGAAAATGTAAATTATTTAATTTATATAATCCACTTCTCTGACAAAGATATACAAGTCTCTTTCTTATTAACAGTATGAGATGTCTGAAGTTTATAATGAATTTCATTCTGTCAAAATCATTAATCTAAGAAAGTTTGTGAGCTAGAATTACCAGATTAGTAGTACCATGATTTTTATATCTCATTCCCAAACTGAAATAATTACTGATAAAAAGTTCAACCAAAAATTCAGCCATTCAAGTATGACTTCTGTTTAAAAGTTTTTGATGTTTATGTAAAGTAACTATTTGATTCTGATACTTAGGGAGAATACCAGAATTTTTTTTTACTTCCTAGAGAATTTCACTGACAGTTTTGGTTGAATATAATAAAAACAATAAAGTTTTTTTTTTTTTATCCAAATAAAAGATAATAACTTTAAAATTGAAAGGAATTTACAGTAAATCCAAAATTGGAAAATGTAAATGGCAATTAACTATATCAATTCAAAACAATTTTAATGTGGTTAATTAATTTAATCAAATAAAACCAAATCACATAGATAGCATTAAGATTTTAAAATAGTGTTAAGAATGTTGACAAGTGATAATACATTAAAAAAAATAAAATGGCATCAATACATATAATCCAATTTAAAAAAAACCCCAACTTATTAAAATCAAATTAATTTGGAGAAAGTCCAGAACTTTTGGAAATCTTTTTAGCATTTATATGCATATTATTGAAAGTTACAGTTTGGAAAATACTTAGATGTAAAAAAAAAGATTTATACATATTTTTATATTTTATGTTTTTCTCAAAAATATTTAACACTATTTAAAAACCAACAAACTATATTTATTCTACTCCTATTCTACTACGTACTATAATTTGAATAGTGCTGGTTGGTAATGCTTGCTAAATCCCCATCCAATGCTATCCTTTCCATAACTAGAGATTATTTTCTGGATGATGGGCTTTACCAATGAGAATTGTTTAGATTTGGATCTAATACATCTAGTCCTTTTGGATCTCATACTTTTTTTTATCCAGAAGCCATTGTTTACTTTTTTTTATACTATCAAGATATCAGTAAGCAATTAAAAAAACATTTTAATATTTTGAATCCAAGCCAATTTTTTTGTATAGTTAGATAGATCTGACACCAGTTCAATAACTATAAATTTTGATGTTCTCAGTTTTTTAATAACTATAAGCACTTTTAACCTTTGGATAGGATTGGTATAAACCAAACAACTATCATACGATTCAGCTTACACAGTGCTTTTTAGAAACAAATTATTCATATTTATGCCACCCAGTATTGTCATTTACTAGAAACTGGGGTAATAAATAAATACTTGATAGTAGTGTTTATAGATAATTAATAAATACAGTTCTAATAAGCACTTCTAGCTAATGTTTTTTCACTTATTATAAACTGAGTTCTTGAAATGTTTATTTAATGTATAAATTTACAACTTAAATTTTAGAAATATCTTTTACTAAGTAACATTTTGAATAATTAATGTTCAAATTAAAAAACTTTCAATGTATTATTATTTTTATCTTATAATAAAATGCGAAAATGAAAAATATAAATTAAATTTATGGCAATATATACCTTACTCACATATTGGCTGAATTAAAGCTTCAGAACACATTAAAGATGTTGAATAACCATTAGTTTAAAATTAAGAGACTATTCTAAACGTAATCCGCTATAGATATACCTTGTGTGATTTGGTGCGATGATAAATTAGCAGAACCAGCAGCTTAAATCTAAGAACCATGGACAGTTTTGCCATTTCTGGTACTTAAACTTCGTATGAACTCCCAGCAATAAATCATTCGATTATTTTATTATGATGAAGAGTAATGAAGAAATCTTTGCCCACCTAATGATAAATTTATGTGTGCATTTTTAAAAAGCAACATATATATATAGCTTTTTTTTTTTTCGATTAATCGGAAGTGAATATGTTTTCCTAATATTTTTTTAAAAATTGGGTCATTTAAGTTTACTTTTACGATCTTATGGTCTTATTTACATTAATTACCATTATCATTACGATTAGTAAAATCGTAATAACTAAAGAAAGTAGTAATAACTAAAGATATATTTTAACCATAACAAAGAATTCAATTTATCTCAAAGTTTTTAATATGAATATTATTCTGGAAACTAAAAAAAAAAACTAATTTAAAATCTTACCATAATAAAAATGATGATATTAATAAAACAGTCGATCTCATTTTCAGTTAATGAACCGTTTATAATCTGTGAATTCATTTCTATTAGATATTAACTTGCATACTGGTGACCGTGGCATTTTCCAGCTACCGAGCAGAACGTTTTTGCATTTCAAGAAAGATTCTTAACTTTTAAAACTTTGTTATCTGTATTTATGGAACTTATACGAGAGAAAAAAAAATCCATTAACATTTTCCTAAGTAGTTTTATGGATCACATAATATTTACTTATTATTGCATATAAATAAGTTGCATATATATGTTTCAACTTCTTGAAGCTATTTTTAAATGAGTTCATAATTAGTTATCAGGTTCGTTCCGTGGGTGTGTGCGCACGCCTTTCCAAAAAAGATTATTATAATAATAAATTGAAATTTTCATATAACGTATAATATAAAAAATTATTATAAAATATATTTTTTTGATATATTACACTTTTAAGAAATAAAAAAGAAACTGTAAATGGCATTTTATTTTTAGTTTTAAGTTTAATTGCGGTATATATCCTGAGCGTATGAGTTTGAATTGTGAGATTGTTTTTATGTCATTTGATTTAATTCTAGAGTAAGGTTAATTAATGAACCAGTCACTAGATGGCTTTCCATAGGAATTTTGTAGCGCAAATTTTTGACGTTTGTTATTAGCTTATAATATAACTGTAAAATATGTATAATAAAAGTGTTGACGAAAAGGCTTCAAAACAATAAAGTTGCCATGTCTCGACAACAGCATAGACACATTCATAAACTTAGTCTAATTGATAAAACAATACACATAAATAGCACCTATAATAAATGATCAGTGAGCATAAGCAAAATCAAGTATTGAAACATTCTTTTCTTTTTAAATTATTATTTTGATTATCTATTGATTTAAATTTTTTATTAAAGAGAGTCATTTATGCTATTCCTACAGTGTGCTGCTAATTGCATTGCACCCCGTGCTCACCAGCATGGAGCAAGCCTATTAATTATATATTCCTTATCTTACAAAATATATATTATATAAATAGTTTAATAATCTGCGCATTTTTTCCCAGTTAAAAAAAAAAACCCTTCACGGATGTCAGAAAAACTATTATATATAATAATTCTTGGCAAAGACTAGAGATATATATATTATTTAATGATTTTATTTAGAACAAAATAACCAAACAGAGGGTAAGATCTACTCAACTTTCATTAAACTGTTCTTAGTTAAAGTGGAGGAAATGCCTATAAGTCTTATAACTCTTTACCGAATAGAAATTAATGCACTGTGGTAAGGCATATTTTAATATATGCAGGGTTTTATAAAACACACATAATCAAATAAGTTTTCCAAATTTATAAGTATTCCCTCTTCTTATTATATATAATTTTTCAAGCAATCTTTTTCTGATCAGGTGAGCTATGTGGTTGGAACATCTGTTTCTCCACATCTGTATTGATAGTTCAATACTTATAAATACGTAATTTATGATCTGTTTAATTTTAAAGTTTGAAATTATTTGCAATCATTTTTACTATGTTTAACTCTTCCCTAAATCTTATACAATTTAGAAATTTCTGCCCATCTTACCATTTATATGGGACAGTAATTTACATGCTACAAGTTTATATATATGTAATTAGCAGTGGTGAAGTAAACGGATTCGTAATTCAACTATATATATATGAAACGAAAAACTTTTTATGATTAGATCATGTATTAGTTTTCCGCCTAGAGAAATTATGACATAAAAATGTTTTCATTTCTATCTTATAACCATGAAAATCTTCATTAATGATGTACATATATAGAAACTCTGTAATTCATGGTGTTTTTTTAATCGGAAAGAACTAAATTATTTATTAAAAGACCACACCATATTAGCAATAGTGATTGAAAATTTTTATTTGAAACACATCGCAATAAATGGATGTACCTATTTTAATATATTTATATTGTATAATGCAATTTATATCTTTTTTCTTATAACTGAATCATAATTATAAACCAAGCTAAAACAATTTATTTATTTTTTCAACGATTTCACTAAATCAAAACTTACTTTTAGTATTTAGAATGAATTTGACATTCTAATGTTATTTTAACATAAATAATTATAGAATGTAAGAAGTGAAACAATTGTACTATATTTTTAATTAAAAACATAAATCTAGAGAATGTTATCTCTAATAATATGAAGTACTACTACAGAGAACATTGGTTTTTTTTTTAATTTTTGTAAATATGTAATATATATATAATTAAGTAATTCTATATACTATTAATTGTAAGATATTTCAGGTTTTATTGCAGTCCTATGTATAATTTTATAATAAAAATGATGTAACATTGAAACAATACACCCAGATCTTGTTTTATGCGGATTTTTTAAATGCAATTCTGAAGTTATGCGATTCATGTTTCTTCTTAATACCTTTGTATGCGGTTTTCTTTTATGCAATAAAAATTATTAGAACAGAAGTCAAGCTCCGATGATGCACTATTACTTTAAATATTATAAATTTCGTGCACTCACACATCATATTTTAAGTAATAGCACATTATCGGAGTTCAACTTCTATCTAATAACTTCAATATTTTCAATGCTTTATAAAAGGACTGTAATAGATTTTATGCAGTAAAGAAGTTCATAATTAATTAAAAATCAGATTTCCCCATTTTATATACACACATTAAATTTTGCAAGATAATAATATAAATCTGTTCAAACGTTATTAATGCCTATACTATGCACATTATTGTTTTTGCATTTTAAATCACATTCTATTTTTGCTTTTTTAAAAAAGAGTACGTAATCAATTAATCATTTAATGTCCATGCAAGTTTATTTTTAAAAGGTGAGTAACAGTGGTGGTCACAATTAAATTTGACAATTAAAAATTAAAATCTGATTTTTAATTGTAGTTGACAATTTAAAAATTATGTAATGTGATCTGAAATTAATGTGATGTGAAACAATGAAATTTGATTTTTAAATGGAATTGAAAATTAAAAAATTAAAGACAAAAATAGGAATTTAATTTTTAATTGTTAGTTTTAATTAAATTTTGCCCAACAGTGGTGAGTAGGTGTCTTTTTATTATCATAAGTCTAAGTTCTTATTTTATTTTAAACGTTTAGTTTACCCTAATGGAGAGGAAAAAAACACCTAAGAAAATGAATTTCTTTGGAAACAAAAATTTCAATTTTAGATCGCTTAGCAAAATGGGAAAAATCAGCAGAGATTGGAAAATGTTTTAGTTTGGGTGAGTACACTATAAAAGCAATTAAAAAAATGAAGTTGGCATTAGTTGTATTTCCTTTTGTGATGAATTTGATGTCTTACCAGTTCACAAACGAACCTGCATATCATGAAATAGCAATAATGATTAAAATACTGTACCTGTATGAAAAAATGTAAAATGCTGTAAATTACACATAAAAATATATTGTTTTGACTAAAATTAAATAATATAGTTAATAAAAAAAGTAAAAAAAGTTTGTCTTGTATCAATTTTTTTCAAATTTGAAATTTTTTATTAGTCATATTTTATTTCCTTATTTTTTTTATGCGAATTTTACAGTAATTTTATGTTGTTGCTTTGCTTTTATGCAATTTTTGAAAATTACAGTATGTATCCCCCATTTTTCAAGGTAAGTTAAGTCTATTTTTGTGTGATTTCTTTTGTGCATATTAAATTGACTATTTATGTTATTTTTTATTTACGTTATTTTTAATTTGATTATATAATAATTGATACCCCTTCAATCTTTTTTTCGTAGAACATGTCGATTCACCAATGTAAAATTTCTGACATCCACATGAAATTTGATAAATTATATTACTTCTTTGCAATTTAGGAATTATACTCTTAGAATTATTAATCAATCGATTAACATTTGGAGGAATACAAAATGAAATATACTTTTCTTTAAATATATTCTTAATTAATTTAGATTGCATGTTATTTATAAATGGTATAGATATCCATTTTTTGTTATTAACACTGCAAACACTTTTCTTATTATTAAATGAATTTACTGTATGCAAGATTTGGTTTTTATCATAACCAACCTTTAAAAGTTCATTAGCAAAGAGTTCAATATTTAAAATTTTATCAGCTTCAGTATTCTTTGACCATGAAAAAACTTGTAATTATAAGTTTACATTTAATAGTAATAAATATAGCTTTACTTCTCACTATATGTAAAATATATAATTGTTAATTAGAGAAGATATTAATTAGTATTAAAGTTTATCGGCTTAACGTTTTCGAGGATCCATGCCTCATATTCATAGCCTTCATAAAATGTATAATAAAATATGCAAATACAAATATTCAAATAAGCTAGTATTACATAGCCCATTTCTTCGAGATCTCGAAGCAAGTATCCTTTCTATTAATGGCATGGATGTCCTCTGTATTCTTGGAGCATGCTAAACAATCTGGACACAACTTCACACCCGCCAATCCCATAATATTGTGCTCAGAATCAAATGATCACAAAAGAAAAACAAAGAAGGCATTTTACATCAATGGAAACATCCATGCCATTAGTAGAAAGGATACTTGCTTCGAGATCTCGAAGAAATGGGCTACGTAATACTAGCGTATTTGAATATTTGTATTTGCATATTTTATTATACATTTTATGAAGGCTATGAATATGAGGCATGGATCCTCGAAAACGTTAAGCCGATAAACTTTAATACTAATTAATATCTTCTCTAATTAACAATTATATATTTAATAGTAATGAAATAAAAATATTAATGGAAGAAATCATAAAAAGAGGGAAATTAAAGAGGCAATATTAATTGATAAATATAAGAATGATGTTATTAATAGGCAAATTGCAAATACGGCCATACACAGCTTATGGAAATATACATAACGTTAAGTTTAAAAATTTGAAATTCAGTTAAAGCTGATGAGGATTACCACATAATCGAAAGTGCTACAAAATAATTTAGACTATAATATTGTATTTACCGTTAATTTTTGTTTTTTCTTATATATATATATATATAATGTGACACATACATATATTTGTGTTACATAGAATGATTTAAAATAAAATTTAGAAAGGAAAAAATATATATATTTGAAAATAAAGATAAAAATAGAAATATATTTTCTTTAAATAAAATCAAAAGGCCTATTAAGATATAGGAATTTTTAAAATTTAATATTTAAAAGAACACTTATCTGTTCTCTGTTAACTCAGAAAAAAAACTCTGATAGATTATAAAACAAAAGAATAAATGATAAATTTACCTGCATAAAAGTAACTATAAAGTTATTTAGTAAAAGAATTTTGTTGCATAAACAGTAATTGGAACTAGGTAATTAGTGATCTAATTAAAGATCTCTAATTTGTGTAAATTATCTGATCAGAAGAAATTTGGTTTTATTAAAATTTAGTATGTCCAATTGATTAGATAATGAGATTGATCAAATTGTAATTAAAAAGTTAAAAAAAGATTAATTAATTAAAAGAATTTGGAAAACTAATTACTATTGTTAGGTAGTTAGACATTAAATGGCAAAGATATAAAAGCAACAAATTTCCTATTGTTTGATTCTTCTGACAAGTTTTGCTGTGAGAAGTCTATAAAATTTTTTGGAGTTTTGCTGTCAGTTCAAAATATTAATCATTTATTCTACTGCTGGTTTGCTATACAAAGTTTCCCAGCCATCAACAGAAATGTATAGCAATATTCATGGACATCTGAACATTACCATGCACTGCTGAGTCACAGAAGGGTGTTCAATTAGTGTTCACTACCCAGTTACTTCAGCATCTGATGCATGACATATAATAAAAATCTTTGTCTACCATTGCTGAGATCCATACCTGTAAATATAGACTTTATTGTGAACAAGACCAAGAATTGTGCCAACCTGGACTAGAGGAGCAAACAGCTTCTAAAAGATGCTAGCAACACTGCTAATAAACTTCATTATCTTTGATGAGGGGAGGGATGATCACTACAAAAATAAAGCTACAACAAAAAGATAGGTAAATATAAAATACCAAATTCAATATCTTGACAAACTGTTATTCTTTGAAACTTTATAACAAAGCAATTGAGTTGTTTATCCTTATTTTATATTAAGGGTGGATGGGAAATGAATGGATTTGTGGGTAGTTTTTAATATATATATTGTGTAGTTTTTGTAGTTCTTTACACTTGAAAAGTCTGCTTGTAGCAGTGAAACCTTAGGTTGTGTTTTAATATTATTTTTATGCTGGTCTGGTTTAATTTTGGTTTTGGGGTAGTTTTGATTTTATATTGACTAGTTTAGCTTTATGCTTGTAATGTTTATTTTAGAAATACACTAATCCTTAGAAAAGAAGGCTATAATTAATTTACTTTACTTGCATTTGACTATTATGTTAAAGTTTTACTTTTGTGTGTGTAAAAATAAACATATTTTTAATTTGTTAATTTGGCTTAATTCTTTTTCTCTATACCTCATCAAATAACATTTTAATTAGCATATAATAGTAGTAAGTAAATTTGGAGCTAATTATATATGTGTATTGTGAATATACTTGCTCTAATAGTCTGATTAAAGCCACTTTCCTTCTCTTTGTGATAGTTAGATCAAATCAAGCACTGGACACATTTTAAAATCCTTCTTTGGAAGATATTCTAGTCAGTCTTGGCTAGATAGTACATGAGAATCATCCCAATGTAAATAAAAATATTCACAGAAATGGTGTTTGCTTCTTGCAGCCATAGAGTGAGTGCAATAGTCTGGAAAGATAGCCACAGATTGTATATTTTATATCATCTCTGTCTAATCATTGGTATGGCTGATATGTAAAAATATTAACTATATTAACTCCCCTGCTTTAAATAATAAAATCTACTAAATAAAATAATTATTATTAATTTAGAAATGGTAATTTAATTTAAATGTAAGGCATGTTATTGTAAATTTAATGGCAGTTGAGGATGGTTAAGGAATTAACTGAAAGTATTGTGGATTGAAAGATTGTATGTAATGTTCAATTACTATTATATTTATTATTTTTGTTATTACAATAGTTTTTATTAACAGACATTTTTGTTTGATAGTACTGGTATACCATATTTAGCCATTATTTGATTCTGGTCATCATGACATATATACTTTTTTTCATATTCAGTAACTGAATTCACAGTATCATAGTTGTGCAACTTTCAATATATCAGATAAAATAGATTTCCTATTTTTATCTCTTATTTAATATTCACAGATCCTTTAAAATATGTGAAGTATTCATATACAAGTTCTCTATAAATTAATATTACACTGTTTTGAACACTACAGATTCATTTTCATTACAATAATATATTAGAATATTAAGACATTCAGACATTGACTTAATATAGCATTAATAATATGATTGATAACTAGATTCCTTATATTAATCAATGTATGTTAATGGCTATTTATATCCATAAAAATTTATTTTATGGAACTTATTTATGCAAACTTTTAAGATTTAACAATTATTGTTTAATCTGTGATAATGTTTCTAATTTATGCATTGTGCCTTCTGCATTTCTATGTTTATAACACCTAATGATGTTTTATTTCTCTGGTTAGTAATCATTCTGAGCAAAAATCAATGAGATTTAACAATCATAAAGTATAACCTAAAATGAAACATTTGGCAAAATAGTTACTACATTGAGATTGAAATAGATAAACAGATAAATAGATAGATACATAACAGTTTTGTTGTCAAATAAAAATGTACCTCATAGAATTTCAATAATCATTATTATATAAATTTATCTCTAAAATAAGATTGATACTTCTTTGAAGAATATCCATGTCTTTGAATATATAAATAAAATAAAACAAAAAATATAAATTATATGCATTTGTTAATATACAAATAAATTATGTGTGATAAAAAAAAAAGGTTCTCGTCGATGAGCAACCATATCCCACTGGATGGCACAGTTATCACGCTAAAACTATAAAATATGATTATTCACGGGCCGTTAATTATAATCATTTTGATGTGTTTTTTGTAATGCGAAAATAAAAACAAAAGAAAATCGTCTTTTTTAAATATTATTTAATTTTAAATATTATTTTTTATTAACGTATACAAATTAAATGATATTAATAAATGTAAAATAAAATAAACAAATTACAATTTGATTCGTCTTTTTAAATTTTCTTTTTATTAGAAAAATCAATTTTCTATCAGAGATTTTTTTACTGGGGTTACGGCTTTTTTTTTGTTTTTTTGTTGTTGTTTACTGCTATTTTTTTTATTTCAAATAGAATCACAACTAAAAGTAAAAGTTGTTATGGTTTGTTTTAGGGTTAGCTTTAGGGTTAGTTTAGGGTTAGCTTTAGGGTTAGTTTTAGGGTTAGGTTTACGGTTAAAATAAAAAATATCAAAATCGTATTTTTGTAAATTTTTTTTTACTAACATCTATAAATAGATAGGGTATGAGCACAGACTTTCACATGACCCACCACTCTCCACACTATCTTATACACCTGAACACACATATGTCGAAAAGATAAATAATCACCAATATACATATTTCATGCTAAACCAGCAATCATCAGTTGGTCCAGATTACCATCTCTACACATATATGCTACAAGTGCTCAGATATATATTAAGATAGCAAATCCTCCTACTTTAATGGACAGGCTTCAATGTACTCCACACTCCAACTCTTCAACTGTCCATCCAATTGAAAATCTGATGATGGAATGCTCAAAGGCATATATGTGTAGAGATGGTAATCTGGACCAACTGTTGATTGCTGGTTTAGCATGAAATACATATATTGGTGATTATTTATCTTTTCGACATATGTGTGTTCAAGTGTATCAATGTTATGAGATAGTGTGGAGAGTGGTGGGTCATGTGAAAGTCTGTGCTCATACCCTGTCTATTACATATATAGACACAGGTATATATAAGCCTGTGTATTTCATTTATAACATCTATAAAATAAATGATAACAATAAACGTAAACTATATTCAACAAAGTATAACAGTAGTCGGAGAAAAGAAAGAAACTAAAACTTTTTTAAACAACGACAAATATATATATATAAAATGTTTATAATATATGCTTTTTATGACATTTAAAAAAACAGGGTACAATTGTACTTTTCTTACTGGATATTTTTGTATTAACGCTCTTTTTTATTTCAAAAATATACACACTCGTGGATATGTTACGAACAGTATGTTACTTGACGCGTTATCTAATTCCAATTCACTTTATACATATATCTCGTCAACATTTACTACTTAAAACTTCAATACACTACAGTGTAAAAAGTATGTTAATTATTACTTTACAAAATCTGAACATTTCAATACTTTAAAATAAAAAAAAAATCCAATGAAAATAACATTTCCATCCAATTAAAAAAAACATACCCTCTCCCCAAGCCGTAACCTTTTTATAAACTGTGCAAATTGGAAAAATGTATTTTCTGCGTAAACATACATGCTGTACTGTGACACGACATAGCGGCCTGCAATCTGTAGTACAACATAAAAGGTTGTATTGTAGAAAACGCGGGTTCGACTGTGTCGGCTGCGAAAATGGCATTTTTATGTGTTTTAGTGTGAAAACAGCATCACCCAATGGGATATGTTGGTTCATCGATGACAACCAAAAAAATATTCAGACATAAATATTTGTTAGTTTTTTTTTTTTTAAAGTATAAAAAATTATAACTTTAAAGGTCCTTTTTCTTTTGACATCAGTTTGACAAAGTTCCATTGATGTTTTTATTTTCTGAATCATAATGATGAAGCAAAGTTGATATAATTCATATCCAATACATTACATAATATATTGAAATCTTTGGGTTCCTTTGAGGGGTAACAACAAATACAAAATTTATTAATTCTATATCTTTAGAAAAATATCTTTGTTAATATTTTGGATTATGTTTTAATATACTCATGTCTCTTCTAGTTGATTCTGTTTCAATTTTCCAAATTTTCATGATATGCCATATATTTTCAGTATTTATTTTGTCTATGGTTATATAAGAATTAATTCAATCTTGAAATTATCTTTAAAGTTATTTATGGAATGGCCTATTTCGCAAACTAGATCCTCAATGAATCATTTAAATGAACTTTCCAATAATACTCATTTTTTTATTATATCAATGCCAGAGCTTTTGGATTATGATGGTAAGATTTTCAGATTTTGTTGTTCTATGAATAGGTTTATAATATCAGCATTATATTTACCGACTTATTAAAATCATTAGAATTTCATCTTTATATTTGCTATTTCTTTGTTTAAGCAAACGTTTTAGCTATTAATCTTATATTGGTTGAATAAGTAATTTGCTACTTTTCATCAGTAATTAAGAATAAGCTTAAAAGAAAAGTAAAACATCAAAAGTCTAAACTATAAAAAAAATTATATGTTATTTATACTATACTACTACAACAACTATTATTAAACCTAGTTTTAAAGTATATTTCATTGATAAAAAATAAAAATACATTATATCATAGATAATAACATAATAGATAAATTTACAATATATATTATCAATAAATCTAAAAATATATTATATTGGGCAAGAAGCATATAAAATAAGAAACAAATACTTTTTCTGAGTTAAAAAAAATATTCATATAGACAATATTTAAATATGTAATGTAGATCAGACAGTTAAAATGGGGCTGGCAAATTTACCAAGCTCCATCTGGCTGCAAAAATGTCATGTCTTAAAGCTTGGTCTTTAATTTTAATTTTTTCTATTTTATAATACACAAGTGATTGCAGTTTTCAAGATGTAGGACTAAAGCAAAAATGACATCTCAGAATCTATAAGGTGAATATTAGAAAAATGGTTATTCTTATATTTGGGGATAGTTCTCTACTTATATTGTTTTACAATGTATGGTGTGATAGAGTAAGAGATCCTGTAATTAATCTAATTAGGTTACAGTGTACTTGCAATACTAGACATTAAAAAAGGAACTGATTGAGTATTTCCCCTTTCAATGGTGAAAGGGACAGGTGTCATCTATGTTTGTAAAAAAAAAAAAAAACGTTTGTTTGAAAACAAGCTTTTTTAGGGAGAACTTCAAAATTAATTTTGAATAGGAAGTCCAGACTTGTGGGCTCCAAACATAAACATTTGAATTTTTGTATTATCTGCTTGTTGGCCAATCTAAGTATAGATAGTGGGCTTAATAATCTGTGCTATGTGAATTATCACAAAAGCATTCCAATATTTAATTTTATTAGTAAAGTGCATCCAATGAAGGATTGAATGTTTTGCAATGTTGGAGAATAGCACATTAATAAAATAATTTTTAATGGGTAGAGATGTAGTAGATGGCTTGATAATGATTCAGCATTAGAATGTGTGCTTATAAATCTCATTTACTAATCTCTGAGACTAATATATGAGATACAGTGCAATGAAAGACCATTGTATTGTATTTCATATGTTTTTGCAAAGCTTTAATACTGATTGATAGGTTTTTTAACCTCAAATAAGCTTAAATTTTTTAATTAAAGATGCTACTACTATTAGCATTAGTTCTACAGCTGCTACTACTTCTACTACTACTACTGTTGCTGCTACTACTATTAATGCTACTTCTATTCCTACTATTACTATTGCTACTCCTAGTATTACTACTACTACTGCTACTTCTGATACTGCTATTACTACTGCTACTACTACTACTACTACTACCACTACTACTACTACTACTACTACTACTACTACTGCTACTACTACTACTTCTACTGCTGCTACTGCTATTACTACTGCTACTTCTACTATTTTAAAGTAGATTGCTGGAACATTCTAAAATTATGTTAAGACTTGCAAGCAAATTTTAATAATATTTATTTATAATAATAAAAAATAAATTATATAAAATATTATTTAAATAATTTTAAAATCCAATTTATTTTCATTTTCATTTGAAATTAATGGACTTGCTTTTAAATTTAAAATCCACTTAATTACAATTTTATTGGTTTAATAATTTATTATTTTTGAATAAAGTTTTTTTAAGTAAATTGTGTAAAGAATATTAAACTGCATGGCATATACATTCTTTTTCATTAAACACATTTATTTTTAATAAGTAATATTGATAAACAAAGGCAAAACTCTCCATACAGTAGTGCCACCCTGTGCCAAACAGAGTAATCAATGGATGCCTTTGTTTACAACAATCATGTGCTATTATAGAGAAGGTGATCATGTGATGTTTAAAGAAATATTGATGTTTTATAATGTATGAGTAATTAAATTGGTCAATTTTACTACATAAAATATTTGATTTAGTCTATTTCAATTACTTTAATTTCATAAACTATTTATATTTAGAACTAAAAACTATATTCAAAATTTACAATTAGTAGTTTCTTTTAAACAAAATGTAATCATCTCTTTACACATGCACTGATTTCTGTAACTTCCTTATAAAGTCAACATTTCTACTATATTATGATTACTTATTCTTTTCTGTACCTTTGCTTTGAACTAGGATTTTTTAATTCTATATATGTATTTAAATATATTAATACTTTGAAATCCATTTCAATATCTAAAACCTTAGCATCTTGCAAACATCATTTTTGGCAAGTATGTTCCCAGATCCTATAACTATTGATAATATCAGAAGAAGAACCTCACAACTGAAAGACAAAGGACTTAATGGGGATGTTAGATCTAACAGTTTGTCACAACTGAGAAAGTTACAATCATATCCTGATGATCTTATGTTGTGGTGGATTTCAATGTCTACTGAGACTGTTTAATTTGGCAGCTCTTAGAAGATATTTAACATTTAAATCATAGCTCCCTGTATGACTTTGGATTTACTGCTTGAGAAAATCTTTGGTTCAAAAGTAAACTTATAGTTATCAAAAGAGCAAAACATTATTATGATGAGTTTTAATATGAACTTTCAAAGTACTATTTTTTTTAAAGTGAGTCTGCATACATCACAAGCAAATGGCTTATACAATATGATAAAATGTGGTTACTGCATATTTATAGTTACCTGTAACAAGTTTTAATCAGTATTGATTAATGTATGTCAAATTTACAAACAAAACAAAAAAAATATTTATTTTTAATTACAATTTCTATCTCATTGTTCAAAAACCTTTATAATTTACAATTTTATTCCTAATAATTTGATAATTTATCATTTACCATAAAAATAAATCCATCATTTTTTATCAATCTTTCTTTTCAATCATTTCTCAAATTTATCATTTCATATTCATTTTTCCAAAAACTGATAGAGTCTAATAATAAATATTCAATACTTTTTGTATCACAAGAACACTAATGTCACAACAATTTTCAATATTATCTCCACTTCTCAGTAGTTCTTTTGTCTTTAAACTTCCTATTGTAATCTTAAATAATAAGTCAGTTTCTTTACTGATGTCATTAATATTTTCAGTTTTGATATTGATTTTAATGAAACTTTTCTTTCATATTTTTAATTTTCCTAACATTTCTTCTTTTTTTATATACTTATTTTCTATTGTTTTATCTCAATTCCTAATATATTATATGTCTAATAGTCTACTGAGATGTTTACTTCAATTTTTGTATAAGTACTTTAAAATATAAGCTGTATTTAAGTCTCTTTTTATATTCATAACCTTAATGTCTCTGACATTCCTTCTAAATAACCCAATTAAAAATTATTTATCATTTTTGTTTATATGCATAATTTGTAAAATTCCAAACATTTTAAAATTGTGGTTAGCTTTATATCAAACAATGAATATCTCTTTTACTTTGCATAATTTCATCCACAGCACCATATATTTTTTTCAATTGTATATTTCCTCATTTCTTTTTGTATTCATAAGTATGGCAGATTGCACTATTTCTATAAGTAATACTAAATGAAACTACTGTATTTTTTCCTATAAGATTTTTCTTTGGTCATATCTGTTTTAAAAATATAATGCCAATTTTTAATTTACCTGGTTTTTGCTTTATTATCAATATTTTTTCCCATTGTGATGTACATTCCACTCTGTAACTAATTTTACTTTTCAAATAAATGTATTATTCAATCTTTTTTATACACTAAGTTTTCATTTTCCATTTTTTTATTTTCCATTTTTGATTTATTAATTATCAATATTTTACTTTTTCCTTAATAAATTATCAACACATTTCTCATTTTTCTTCTATTTATACGTCTTAAATGTCACTATCAAAGAGAACCATATCACTGGCAAAAAATAATACTAGTAACGTGTATTTTTTATTATATCTAATTTTAAGTATTTCATATTCTGTACTTAATTTTAATAATTTATTTTTCAATTTCTTTAACAATAATGTAAAGAGTGTATATGATAAAAGATAAACCGGCTTAAAACCTATCTCATTTATAACTTTACCCCATTAATAAATCCTCAGTTGATACATACATACATATATATATATAATTTTTGAGTAATAATATAAATCTTTTTCCAATATCTTTTTTAAAATTTCTGTCAGGTAACTTATTCATAAATATCTAAAAAAAAAAAAAAAAACCAAGCTATGCATGTTTTCCTTTCTTATGCTGGAACGTAAAGCTATAATTTGAATCAATATAAAAATATGATTCATATTTTTTCATCATCAATAAATCCTCCTACATATCTCTTAATATTTTGTTTGTTCATTTGTAGTTAAAGTTTATTTGCAACCAGAACTGGCTTTAAAAGCTGTGGGTCTAATTGGAATTTTTTTTTGCAAGTTCCAGGTTAAAATCTGCAGATTTTAAATATATAAAATCTGTTATTGAATTTTTTATTTCTATGGAGGAATAGAAATACGAAATTCGTAATATATTTAATATTTAAAAGAGCACAACAGTTAATATACCAAATAGATCAAAGCACAATTTAATAAAAATAATATAGATATACACCTGGAAACTTAATAAATATGTGCAGATTAACTTTTATAAAAGAAAATAATTACAAATGACTTGTTTTAATGATATTAGAATTTAGTTTGGTTTTTTTTAAATCAGATCTTAAATATAAAACTTTGTTAGTAACAAATTATTATTATTTTGAATTCCTAAAAAAATCATTTAATATTAGTAAACTATAAATAAATCATATTGTTGAAAATATGAGAAAGTTCTCTTTCTTGCCTTTTCTTTAAATAATTTTTTTAAAATTTTGTCTACGTTTGAAGATCTGCTAATTTCAGACTTAAATAGACATTTTAATTGTTCAAAAATTCTTGCTGAAATGATGACCTGAAATAAGTTTCGATCAGTTTCAGTTTTGAACAATCCTTTTTCTTGAACCCACGGACACAGAAATAGCCAAAAAAATCTAAGTATATTTAAAAAAGTGATTGACCTGTTGTACAAAAAATTCAAACATTTTCATGGAATTTTGAATCTGTATTAGAAAAACTGGCTTAAATGCCTTCATTATTAATTTTTCACTATATCAGTGTGATGACTGACAAAGTCGTTTCCAGTCTTCTCATATTTTCTAATGATATCCTTGGCTGGTACTAGAATTACACAAGCACCTCAATAAATTTTGTTACTTTTTCACTTATTCAAATCATAGTTCCATTAATTATACCATTTTATCAAACACTTGATGAAAATATTGATTTCATAAAAAATCACATAATATTTATAACAGTATATATATATATTTTCATAGGTATTATACAGTCTCATTATCTAGTTCTAAGGCAAATTCACAACTGTTAATCAAGGCATTATCAAACCTTTTCTCCTGTATACAGTTACTCAATTACAAAACTTTTGGAATGAAAAAAGTCCAGCAATAGCATCTATAATGTATTTAAAGTTCCTTGTTCACAAAATTCACTTGAAAGAATAAGAAATATCAGAAATTTCACGAGACCAAAAAATGTGCAATTTGTTTGAGTAATCAATGATTCAGTATGATTTTTGATTATAATCGATGCTTTGTAATAGCTTTTCCATCACAATAGTCTGAAAACAAAGTTTGAGCTTGCCTCCATTAACAATTGCAAAAAAATCTATATAAAAAAGGGTCTACTTTTGAGTATCACAAGGTAGAATTTTCTTTTACCTCAATGTGTGTAAAGATAGCAAAGAAAACATTGTCCTACATAAATATTTCAACACTTATTACTGCCATACAAATTGAAGACTGCTAGTCATTTATTTTTAAATGAATTTTAATTATTTATTTTCTTTTAATATTATTTGGAACAATTTGGATTTGTTTATTACTTTGTTATATATATATATAAGACATATTTGTGGGTTTACCCATGTTAAAAAATTTTAATATTGATATAACAACATTTTGACTTGATCACACAAGCCATCTACTGAGTGATAAAAGGTAGAAAGGTGGTTGTAGAGGCACTACAATCACTGATTTAAAAAAATGTTAAAGTTTCACCAATAGCAAAAATGTTAAATTAAAAATGTTTTTTAAAAAAATCTTTCCAAATAGGAGGAAATTTGCATATATCATTTCACTTACTGATACAATCTGGCCTTTTAAGTATCTCAATGGCTTCTCTAATTTTGCATTAGTAGAGAATCACATCTGGATATGATCCTGGTATTAGAAAAATAAATTTTGATCTGAATCTATAGTATGGAGTGAGAGTGCTGATGATGATGAGTGTTGTTTAACTGCATTAGCATGCTCATACCTTAAATCTATTTTTAATCAAATTTTACATTTTTCTTTAATTTAATTTTTACATTTTTCTTTAATCTAATCTTTTTTCTAGATTAATCTATTATCTATTTATGTATTCCAATGAGATAGTTTACATAGTTTGTAATTATTAAAATTATTGGTTTCAATTTCATTATCAGCTAGAAATCTTACTGGCATTCCAAAAGTTTACTTTCACTAATTAATGTTTTTTTTTACTTTAGATTTCTTTTCACTAAGATTTAGTTTTAGACATTTAATTTTGTTAGCTTATAAAAAAGAGAGTAAGTTTGTTTTCCCCATCCACTTTTAATAAATAGTTTTATTCTATTTTAAAAGCACAATATAACACAATCTTTTACTTTTACAAAACTACATTTTAAAATTACTTCTTAAATAATTCTTTTTTTAACTATTCTTTCAAATAAATTTGATCATATATTTTTAAATTATGAAATATGTAATGCATATAAGTAAGTTTTATAACATATATCTCGCTAGCATTACAATATATATATATATATATATTGTAACTGATATATAAATATGTCATTACATTTATTTAAAATAAAAACTTAAAAGTTCGCAAATAAAAGTAAAAAACTAAATGCTAAAATTAAAATATTGTTAAACGTATATACATTCGCACAGAGGCCAAACTTTAAAAATATTTTTTTTTAAAAAAACAAATAAGTATTTGAACGTACTTTTTTTATAAAAAAAGTACAAGATTTAAAAATAAAAACAGGTATTAATTAATGTAATCTGTAAATGGAAATGATTGTTTATAAATTGTTTGAAAAGCAAGCTAGCTTCGGGCTCTTGTATAATTAAAATGATCTGATGAAAGATAGATAAGAAAATAAAAAGAAATTAGCTTGACCAATGGAAGCACCAAGCCTCAGCCCGGACCCGAACGAAAATTTGGATTAGTGACGTCTTTGTTCATTCAATCTGGAGATTTACTATAAAAAGAGAAATATTGAGTTCCAGACAGTTTTTTTTGCGGACTTGATTTGATGAGAACGGTAGGACGCACTTGCCGTTCTCTCTCATTTTTTTTTGTTTGTTTAAAAAAATATATAAAATGAAAAGACTGTGATACAAGAATGGAACCAGCTAATGCTACCTCCAGAACATTATCTTCCAATGGAGATGTCGCGGGAATTAAAAACAGGAACCTGGACTCTTCTACTGTAAGCTATATTGACATGAACTCTAAATTTAAAAATAACTAAGAACTTTCGTTCAAGCTTATGAACTTCTATCTGACTTTTAAGTTTAAAATCAATTAATAATGTTTAATTTTATATGTTTTCCGATTGATAAAAATCATTTCCATTTTTTTTCTCTCTTATTGTATAAATTATTTGTTGTTTAAATTTTAAATGATGAAATTTAGGTTGGGTATAGACGTTGCATAGATTCGTTAGCGGTTGATAATGTTGTGGTTTTCACATTCGATTAGAATATATGTCAACGATATCACTGCAAGCATCTTACGATGAATGCTAATGGGATTTGTATATTCCCTATGCAAGTGACGTTTATCGAGGACTTTGTATTTTGATCGGTTGTGTTGAATTTGGAATGTTTTTGACCGTGGAATCTGTGCAGCTGATCTGTACTCAACATTTTAAAACAAATTTTATAAAATGCATTTGTGCGAACGTATTTAAATGTTAAATTTAAGTCGGGCGTGAATGGCTATATAGATTTGTAAAGTTATATTAGGGGAGGGTAATCTTAGGTTATTTGTGTCGTTGTTGAATTGGGTCAATGGATTGGATATATTTGTGTAATTAGTAGATGTAGTATAAGTTTCGCTACGTGCAGAATCGCTGAATACACCACACCAACCCTTTGCCTATGGATGGGATTGTAAGTCGGCAAAAAGGATCACGGTCCCTTCCTATGGAGTTTTTATTTTATTGTTCTTCTTGCTATACAGACGTCATATTCCTGTATTGGACAAGAGTCAATGTTTTCTCTAACTATACTGTTCAGATTTCCATTCCTGACAGTATAGTATATTTGTGCTGTTGTATTTTCATGCTACATTGAATACATAAATGTATCAGATGGATTGATGCCAGTTTGACTGCGAATTTTAGCCTAAGGTTAAATAGGGATAGAATGTTTTATTTTCAAATGCAGATCTATGTAGTCTATTCATACTTGACTATCTAAATAAAATATTAAACTCATTGAAACTTAGGTAAATGTACAATTAAAGAGTAATATAAAAATCTAAAAATGTTAAACCTATTCCTCGAAATTTAGAATGTTATTTTATATGTGCGTAAATAAATATTTTTATGTGTTAATTTCTGGCAGTGGCTTTTATTTATTGATATTTAAGATATAAAATTAAGATATAGATTTTTATCTCTGCGTCTCCGCTGAGCTAGTGACTTGGGCTAACGATCGGAATATTTAAATAAAGTGGAATCTTAACAGCGCGTATCTGCCTACTTTATAAATTTTTCTAGGCTCAAATGCCTAGATGGCACCCTGGTAGTTGCAGATATTGTTTTTGCGGTTAGATTCGATCTTCACTTTCATTTCGATCGTTATAAAAAAAAACCAAAAAAAAAAAAAAAAAAAAAAAAAAAAAAAAATATTTTTTTTTTTTTTTAATTAAATTAAAAAAATTTATTTAAAATTAAAATAAAAAAACATTTTTTTTTTTTAAAGACAAAACAGTAATTACACACAAATATAATGATTAAAAAAAAATGTTGACTGTCGATTCCTTATTACCAGCTAAATTTCTGCCCCCTCCCTTCCAAGTTTCATTTCTCCTACCTTTAACTATTACTTAGGCAAGTTGAACGATTAGATTTTAATTTAACAAGACTTTTTTTTTTTTAAAAAAAAAT
Source organism: Epiperipatus broadwayi (assembly GCA_028023455.1). NCBI lineage: Eukaryota > Metazoa > Onychophora > Udeonychophora > Euonychophora > Peripatidae > Epiperipatus > Epiperipatus broadwayi. The sequence goes on along the minus strand of JAQFVV010012439.1, from coordinate 924,017 downwards.
ATGATTTAGATTTATTATTACGTTTTATTTATTAGTTTTTATTCCTCGAATTTATCTTTACATATGCGCAATTTTTCTTACTGGCAGTACCTTTAAGACAAAATTTCAAACTGTAACTCCATGTCAATACAACAAATATATTTATACAATTTCAGAAAAAAATTTACGGGCATGATTCACTTTTAAAATTCTCAGGGCACTCGTGATTTATTAAAGATAGAAAATTTCATCATCATCAATTCCCCTTCTCAGGGTCAATCTCTGAGGTAAGGCCACACTTGGGACGCCAATTATAACGATCGAAATGAAAGTGAAGATCGAATCTAACCGCAAAAACAATATCTGCAACTACCAGGGCGCCATCTAGGCATTTGAGCCTAGAAAAATTTATAAAGTAGGCAGATACGCGCTGTTAAGATTCCACTTTATTTAAATATTCCGATCGTTAGCCCAAGTCACTAGCTCAGCGGAGACGCAGAGATAAAAATCTATAAATTTTATATCTTAAATATAAATAGAATAAAAGCCACTGCCAGAAATTAACACATAAAAATATTTATTTACGCACATATAAAATAACATTTAAATTTTGAGGAATAAGTTTAACATTTTAGATTTTTATATTAACTTTTAATTTTACATTTAACTAAGTTTCAATGAGTTTAATATTTTATTTAGATAGTCAAGTATGAATAGACTACATAGATTTGCATTTGAAAATAAAACATTCTATCCCTATTTAACCTTAGGCTAAAATTCGCAGTCAAACTGGCATCAATCCATCTGATACATTTATGTATTCAATGTAGCATGAAAATACAACAGCACAAATATACTATACTGTCAGGAATGGAAATCTGAACAGTATAGTTAGAGAAAACATTGACTCTTGTCCAATACAGGAATATGACGTCTGTATAGCAAGAAGAACAATAAAATAAAAACTCCATAGGAAGGGACCGCGATCCTTTTTGCCGACTTACAATCCCATCCATAGGCAAAGGGTTGGTGCGGTGTATTCAGCGATTCTGCACGTAGCGAAACTTATACTACATCTACTAATTACACAAATATATCCAATCCATTGACCCAATTCAACAACGACACAAATAACCTAAGATTACCCTCCCCTAATATAACTTTACAAATCTATATAGCCATTCACGCCCGACTTAAATTTAACATTTAAATACGTTCGCACAAATGCATTTTATAAAATTTGTTTTAAAATGTTGAGTACAGATCAGCTGCACAGATTCCACGGTCAAAAACATTCCAAATTCAACACAACCGATCAAAATACAAAGTCCTCGATAAACGTCACTTGCATAGGGAATATACAAATCCCATTAGCATTCATCGTAAGATGCTTGCAGTGATATCGTTGACATATATTCTAATCGAATGTGAAAACCACAACATTATCAACCGCTAACGAATCTATGCAACGTCTATACCCAACCTAAATTTCATCATTTAAAATTTAAACAACAAATAATTTATACAATAAGAGAGAAAAAAAAAAAATGGAAATGATTTTTATCAATCGGAAAACATATAAAATTAAACATTATTAATTGATTTTAAACTTAAAAGTCAGATAGAAGTTCATAAGCTTGAACGAAAGTTCTTAGTTATTTTTAAATTTAGAGTTCATGTCAATATAGCTTACAGTAGAAGAGTCCAGGTTCCTGTTTTTAATTCCCGCGACGTCTCCATTGGAAGATAATGTTCTGGAGGTAGCATTAGCTGGTTCCATTCTTGTATCACAGTCTTTTCATTTTATATATTTTTTTAAACAAACAAAAAAAAATGAGAGAGAACGGCAAGTGCGTCCTACCGTTCTCATCAAATCAAGTCCGAAAAAACTGTCTGGAACTCAATATTTCTCTTTTTATAGTAAATCTCCAGATTGAATGAACAAAGACGTCACTAATCCAAATTTTCGTTCGGGTCCGGGCTGAGGCTTGGTGCTTCCATTGGTCAAGCTAATTTCTTTTTATTTTCTTATCTATCTTTCATCAGATCATTTTAATTATACAAGAGCCCGAAGCTAGCTTGCTTTTCAAACAATTTATAAACAATCATTTCCATTTACAGATTACATTAATTAATACCTGTTTTTATTTTTAAATCTTGTACTTTTTTATAAAAAAAGTACGTTCAAATACTTATTTGTTTTTTTTTAAAAAAATATTTTTAAAGTTTGGCCTCTGTGCGAATGTATATACGTTTAACAATATTTTAATTTTAGCGTTTAGTTTTTTACTTTTATTTGCGAACTTTTAAGTTTTTATTTTAAATAAATGTAACGACATATTTATATATCGTTACAATATATATATAATATTTTGAATGGATTAAAATAGTTGTAAATTAATTAGTAAATGGGAACTCCATTATATAATGAAGTTAAATCCACAGTCAAAGTGTATTGATGTGCAGCAACCAATAAAATTGGTTCTACTGATTGAAAAACAACAATAGCAATCCTGTCCAAAATAAAAGAAGACTTTATTGATTGCTGCACATTAATACATCTTCATTGTGGATTTTTCATTTATGGCACTGAATTCCCATTTACTAATTAATTTACATATATATTATAAGCATTTATAACATTTTATGTGTAAAGAATATTTTTTCATCTGCCAGAAAAAATAATCTAATTGCAGAAATTATTTAAATATGATAGAAATTATTTTTCTATAAAAAATAGCTTCCTATATTTGGTAATTTTTGTAAAATTAAATCAAATTGAAATTTTATTTCATTTGCAAATAACATTTAAATATAGTAATTGTGATAAACTTATTTAGTTACCACTAATTTTTTTTAAACAAATATAGAATGAAACAATAAAATTTAATGTCTTTGTGCAAAAATCAAAGATCTGATTTATACTATTCATAGCATGCAGATTTTGCTTTTGTATTTGGCAAGTTGTTAAACACAACACAGCATTTTCTAAGAACAAAAAAGTGAAATATGGAAGAGAATTGAATTTTATTATATTCTTTTAAAGAATGTGAGAAAATTGTTCTTGTTAGCACAAGATGGCACTACTATATGGAGAGTTTTGCATTGTTATAAATTGTTTAATAACAATTATGTGCTAGTATGAGATAGTGATTATGTTATGTTTAGTGGTTTAAAACTTAATAATGTTATTTTAATGATTTTATTTTCATTTTATTTATAAGAAAAATAGTTTAACAGATATTATTGATGGTTTTTCAATAATTAGAGAAAAAATTTCAGCAGCAGATGATTTTTTTTTTTTTCCAGGGTTCTATTGCAAACAATAGATCCAATTGGCTTAAAAGCATTTCTGTTTGTAATGATAGCATATGAAAAATGTTTATATGTAAGTGAATGTCTGGCTTCTATTACAATAAATTATTAAAAAGCCAAATGAGCACATAAAAAGGTTCTTATTAAAATATTACCTTCTTATAACAGGAGGCAAGAGCCATATTTATTCATTACCATTTGTCCACCAACTATACTTGTTTTCTTAAAGACAGATTTCATAAATAAAGTGAACAATCTCCATTTCTTTTATCACTTAATGTATTTTTTAAATACAACTATTAATTTTTTTAAATATTGAATGCTTTGAATATCTTTTTCTTGTATAATTTTTTTTAAAATTTTCATTAGTCTCTTTCCGTGTTTCTTTCATAATTACCTTGTTTAAATTATCTATTAAATCCAATTCTTTCTATTCAGAATTTTCTCAATAAATAGTTTTTTATGCCCTATTTTTGAAAAATTCATAAGTATTTCTAATCATTAACTCATTCCTATCATTTTTCTCCAATCCACATCTTGTTAGCATGTAATAATTTTTCTTAAAGAAAGCTTACTTTATCGCTAAAGATAACAACTCTATAAACAGAAAGACCTTGTTATAAGATCTCCAGAAAATGGAATACTTACCTACCTCATTTACATAAATTTACATCACCTTTAACCAACCTATTTATTTACAAGATGGCTATGAATGTGAAGACCTCGGCCCTTGAAAGCACCTAACCACATACTTAGATACATATATTTAGTTTATATCGATCTACAGTATTAAGATTTCTTTGCCTGGCTATGAATATGAGAACCTTGGCCCTCGAAAGTGCTTAGCTACATACTTGGATATATATATTAAGTTTATATCAATTTACAGTATTAAGATTTCTTTGTCTTCAGATTTGTGTGTTCGTGCGTTTTAGCGCATTTTATATATTTATACATTGGAATAATTAGCCACAAAAGTCTATACTTTTTGCTCATTTCCCTTTTACGGATTGTCTATGTCTTTGTTTAAAATAAATAATTCCCTAAGCAAAACATTTAAGGAGCACTTTTCTTAAATCTAATTTAAAAGGAGCACAAAATGACCTTCTATCTTTATTTTATTTATAGTTTTAATGATTACATTTAGTCATTTATTTTCATTATTTTAGTTTTATTTACATTTATATTCATTCTAAACTAATTATAAATTTTATTAATTTTCATAAATTACATTATTTTTCACTATTTGCAAGTACTGTAATGTCATATAAAAAGTTATTACCCTCTCTTCTTCCAATTCAAACTCCATTCTTACCAAAACAACACTCATTAAATAAAACAGAAAATATATAACATATTTGATATACATTTTTTTCCGATATCTATTTTCTCTATTAAAAGATTATTAAATATTTTAAATACGTTTACACATTTTTAAATGAATGTCTTTTATTTCAATCTGTATATTTTATTTTCAAAATATTCAACAAAGATTGTTTAGTATCCATCAGTACTTAATTAAATCTTTTATTCTTTTATATTTTTTAAATCCAAATTGCTCTTCAGATATAATGTCATCTATTATATTGTACATTTGTATAATTTAAGTCCTTTAATTAGCCATTTATAAAAATAAGTTGATTATTCTAAAATGTTCATACTTTATTGCAATAGATCGATTATTTATTAAAATTGTAGCTATTGAAAGAAAATATAATGACCAAGCATCATCTAATTCATATAAGGGCTTTTATTATTTCATTCTTTATTATTTCATATTCTTTTGAGCCTTTCTTTTCATTATTTAAGAACAAGTATTTTTCTTTTATCTGTCATATGTGTTGTTATTATTATCTTATTTAAAGCATAGCTTATTAAATGAAACAAGACTAGAACCACTATAAATATATATTTGTCATTTAAAACCAATTGCCTGATTATTACAAAAAAGATGTTACATCTACATTTTGAGACATCTCTTGGCCATTTTTGGCCACATATTCTTCAATTTAAGCTTATTTTATAGTAAATTCATAACTTAACCAATATTAAAAATTTTAATTCCAAAAAATCCACATTTAGCAGTCTTTTTTCAAAAAAAAATTGCTTAAGGTATATGGTCATATTGTCCAGCCTCTTTTACCTTATGGGGTGCTGCAAAGTGCTGGCAACTTCAGCCATTGGTTTTCAGGCATTTTTTACTGTCAAAGTCAGACATTGCACCAAAATGTTTTCAAAAAAAAATTGCTTAAGATATATGGTCATATTGTCCAGCCTCTTTTACCTTATGGGGTGCTGCAAAGTGCTGGCAACTTCAGCCATTGGTTTTCAGGCATTTTTTACTGTCAAAGTCAGACATTGCACCAAAATGTTTTATGCTTTTGTAATATATTTAGAATGTAAATAAATATATTTCCCATAATTTTTTATATTTATAATTAATATTTACATTAATTTATCTAAATATAAACTTAGATTTGAAAATTTTTAAATTTTACTAGAAAAATAATCAAGACCAGTGAATAACACTTAACCGCTATTTAAGACAAGTGAATAACACTTGAATGTTCTTTGCATATCAATGACATTCTGTGACAACTAGCAAAACACAACTATTTTTTATAAATATTTATGTATTTTATTATTATATTTTACACTATATTGTCTAATAATGTGGCTAGATTAAGATTTTTATTTCAAATATTTAATTTTAGATGAAAAAAAGACAACGGAAGTGAATAATCAACATTCATAATTTTTATGACATGAGAAATCAATGGCAATTTTATATTATAATTGGTTGAAATATAATTCTTTTGTTTTACTGCAGGCTATTTTTCTTATGTTTTTCTTCAGTTATTAATGTCATTTTAAATTTTTCATTTAATTTAAACAATTTGAATGTAAAATAATTCAATTTTTAGAAGCTAAATTAACTTTTTACCCGGTGAACTGGCCATATTGAATATTTAAAAAATTATTAGGCCAAAATTTTTATCATAATTAATGTTTGTATTATTCAAAAATGACAGAATATATATTGTTTTATACACAGAACACCAAAGAATGTAATTAAGTTGAAAAAAATATAGTTATTGATATTCAAAGTAATAAAAAAAGAATAAAAGTTAATATTTCTAATAATTATTTTCATATTATTTCATAAATTCAAAATTATCATGCAAACAACTTAAAATTATATTTTTGTTAGTAGGTTAGTTGGATTCATCATAAAATTTATAAAACATTTAGTATATAATAACACTTACCTAAGGTAATCTGTCACTTGAATACTTCATAGAATAAAGACATTAGTACCTTTTATTTTTCCTAGTAGCACTTCAAAACATATTTCCATACAGGGGTTTGCAATGAATATGTCATCCCTAATAATAAGTAGTTAATATTGATCAATAATTAGTATAATTTGAATATTATAATAAAAAACTTCAATATAGTTTGTAATTTATTAAAAAGTACTATTAAAATAGTCACTATATACAAAATAAAATAATAAAATAAAAAGTGAATAAAATACTAAATTCATTATAGAGTTAAGCTTGAGGCATATAAGTTAGTAGTTTAGAGTCAATGTGATGTAGTATTATTTATCTTTATAGGTTTTGAGGGTTCATATTGCTTCATGCTACTATGAGCAGTGCTGCAAAAAGTATTTGTGGATTAAAATGGGAAGCTAAAGGAGTGAAAGTAAATGGAGATTATTTAAGTCATTTAGATTTTGCAGATGATGTAGTTGTTTTTGAAAATAATGTTTTAGAGCTAAAGGAAATGTTGCAGGAGTTATGAGATGAAAGTAGGAAAGTATGACCAAAGATAAATGTTAAAAAGACTAAAATAATGTTTAATGGATTTTCTCAAAATATGAAAATAAAGATTGATTATGATGAGTTAGAAGAAGTTAACACCTACAAAGATCTTGCGCAGATTATTAATACAGATGGAAACATAATGGATGAAGTTAATCATAGAATTAAACTTAGTTGGAGTGCTTTTGGTAGAAATAACTTGATACTAAAAGGAAATTTGCCTATGGGTTTGAAAAAGGAAGGTTTTTAATAAATGTGTTTTACCAGTTCTTACTTATGTGACTTGAACACTTAATAGAAGAGCAATACAGAGACTCCAGACCACTCAAAGATATGGAGAAATGCATGTTGGGAGTAACAAGGAGAGGTTGAAAATGCAATATATGGGTAAGAAAACAAACATGTCTACTGACTTCATTGAAAAAATTAAAAGAGTGAAGTGTAGTTGGGCTGAACATATTACTAGAAGAGATGATAATAGGTGGACAATTTAAATCAAACTGGATTCCAAAAGATTGTAAAATACCCAAAAAGAGACCACATGTAAGATTGATGGATGAAATAAGAAAGTGTGCAGGGCTGATGTGGACAAGAGAAGCTAAAGATTGGAGAAGATGGATTGAACTTGAGGAGACCTTCATCCTGCAGTGGATTGATAAGGATAACTATAACCATAAATTTAGTAATAGCTTCATCAACTTCCACCTCTCTTTGTATTTGATATGCAGCTTTGAAATTTAGATTGCAGTAGTCTATAATCAGCCTAAGTTTATATATATATATATATATATATATATATATATATATATATATATATATATATATATATATATATATATATATATATATATCTGTCAAAATCTTTATTTTTAGCATTTGCATCACTTTTAATTATTATTAAAATGCAGACAAGACATTATAGAAAAATCTAAATCAGGTCATAATATTTGCAAAATATGTTTATCTTTATCTCATATCACCTAATTGAAATACTGGACCCAAATTCACATCATATCAAAAAATGCAGATAATTCGCAATATAAATTTACACAGTCATGAGTTATTATATTGATTTCAATATTAATTTTTTCGTATATTTTTTATCAAATATAAATTCAAATAATAATTAAAAAATATATAAAAATAAAATAATAAATAAAAATATATAAAAATAAAATAATAAGTAAAAAATATATAAAAAGAATTACTTACCATCGAGCCATCATAACTGTTGTTTTTTAAAATATCAGTCAAAAGTTGCATTTTTTCTGATGTAATTTTAATGGCGAATATTTTTCCATTAACTAGCAAAACAATGAGAGAAAGACAAAAAATATATAGCTATTTGAGTACAAAAATTATCATAAAATTGTCAATTTTTGAGACAGAAAAATAGAATTTACATTTTTTGAAAGATAAAAAAAAGATGAATCTGAAGATATAAAATGTACATGTCCAAACTGTGTAGTTTTCCCACAATTCTAAACTGAAACCGGATATTGAAAATTCAAAAATTCTATAGCACTTTCTTTGTTTGTAAAAACAAACTAGTTAAAACAATTCTGATTATTGTACTTTAATATATTTATGAATAAAAACAGACTAGAACTGTATTTGATGAATAAAATCACAAATTTTTACTCAATTTAGCCAATAAGAAAATTTGTCAGCCAAAAGGTAAAAAATATTGGTGCTGATTTAATTTACATTCAGCACCATTTTGAATTATAAGAATCACCCAAAATCCACACTGACACATCCAAATGATAAATAAATCAATTATCAATACATGGTTTCAAAAAATGGCAGTTACAAAATCACAAATTTCATCATTAATTAAAAAATTAAAAAAGCAAATTTTGCAATTGTCATCGAGTATTTAAAAATAAAAATCCCAATTTTCATCAATATTTAAAAAATAAAAAACCTACATTTAACAATATTTAAAAATAAAAGTTATGATTTACAATAATATTTAAAGTTAAGAAATCAAAAGGAAATTTGTTTTCTACTTTTAAAAAATAAAAGTTGTGGTTTTCAACAATATTTCATTAAATCAAGCTTATAATTTTCAAATACTTAAACATTATAATTTCTAAAATATAAATCATATTATATGCCAAAAGATTATAACTTATGAAGTACAAATGTTAATAAGTAATGATGGCACAAAGCACCACAGTTTTTAGGGAGGGGGAAGGATGGTTTGGTCCATACAAAGTGACAGTATACACAGGTAAGGATGCAGAAGTCTGATCAAACCAAGCTTACAATTTCCAAATACTTTAAAGATTATAACTTCTAAAATATGAATTATGCTATATTACCATATGAAATAAAGTATATTATTTTTACTAGTTTATAATTTCTAAAATATGAATTTAAAAATTAAAAGGCAATTCACATTTACTGTAACCCTATGATAGAAATCAAAAGGCAATTTATGTTTCATAATTTTCAACAATATTTAAAATTAAGAATATATATATAAGCCTATGAAATAAAACATTATTTTTTACAAATAATAGGATTTTTTTTTTTTTTTACCAGAAATTCTATTTTCATACCATTATACTTTATCAAATCATGTGACTAAATACTTTAAATTAACATACATTATTGCAATTTACATAAAGCTTTCAAAAATCAAAAGGCAATTTACATTTTCTATTTTAAAAAATAAAAGTCGTGATTTTCAACAGTATTTTAAGTTAAAAATATTAAACCCAATTTTACATGTCATTACACAATCACCATTTACATTTGCTATAATCCCAATTAACCTACTTTTCATTGATATTTAAAAAATAAAAATAAAAAAATTTCATCAACATTTAAAAAATAAAAGTCATTATTTTCAACAGTATTTTAAGCTAAGAATATTAAACCCAATTTTCCCCCGTCATTACAAAATCACCAATTATGTTTGCTCTAATCCTAGTTAACCTACTTTTATAGGATTTTAGTTTTATAATTACTGCTGAAAATGTGAAATAGTGGCAATTTTGTAATGACATGTAAAATTGCATTTCATATTCTTAAATTTAAATACTGTTGAAAATCACAACTTTTATTTTTTAAATATTGATAAAATTTAGGTTCTTTATTTTTTAAATATTACTGGAAAGTAGGTTAACTAGGATTTTTATTTTTTAATACTTGATGAAATATTGTTGAAATGCACAATTTTTATTTTTTACAAGTAGAAAATGTAAATTGCCTTTTGAGTTTTTTCATAGGGTTATAGCAAATGTAAATTGTCTTTTGATTTTTGAAAGATTTATGTAAATTGCGATAATGTATGATAAAGTATAATTTTATGAAAATAGTGTTTTTCTTTTATAATTATTGCTGAAAATTGTTTTTTTAAATTAAATGTGAAATAATGGCAATTTTGTAACGACATGTAAGCAATGAAGGAAACGTGAGAAATGAAGCAAACCAATTTCTAGAACCTGTATGGACTTTAAGTGATCAAGAGTAGCGACCAAGAATTTCTGGTAAGAAAAAACAAAAATCCTATTATTTGTAAAAATTAAAACAGTCAAAACTCTCCATACAGTAATGCCACTTAGTGCAAGCCAGAATAATCAATGAAAGCCAGAAAGCTTGTGCATAAAATCCCTATCTAGTGCCTACTCATCCAATATCCGTAGACTAGTTTCTAGCTTGTGGCTTTCATCAGTGAGCAAGCATAAAAAATGGTGATCATGTGATATTTAGAGGTTTATTTGTAAAAATAATATTCATTATTTCATAAGCTTATATGTATATATTCTTAACTTTAAATATTGTTGAAAATCACAAGTTTTATCTTTTAAAAAGTAGAAAACATAAATTGCCTTTTGATTTCTTTATAGAATTATAGCAAATATAATTTGCCTTTTGATTTTTAAATTCATTTTTTAGAAATTATAAGCTAGTAATAATAAGATGCTTTATTTCGTATAGGGATATAGTATAATTCATATTTCAAAAGTTATAATCTTTTTAAGTATTTGGAAATTGTAAGCTTGGTTTGATCAGACTTCTGCATCTTTCCCCTTTCCTGTGTACACCACTGCTTTGCACTGGCCAAACCATCCTTCACCTTCCCTGAAATCTGTGGAACTTTGTGTCATCATTATTTATTAATATTTATATTTTATAAGTATAATCTATTGGCATATAGTATATTTCGTATTTTAGAAATTTATAATCTAAGTATTTGGAAATTGTAAGCTTGATTTAATGAATTTTATGAAGAGTAGCAAATCAAGAATTTCTGATAAGAAAAAACAAAAATCCTATTAATTGTAAAAATAATATGCATTCTTTCATAGGTTTATATATATTTTTAATTTTCTAAACTTTCAAATATAAATTGCCTTTTGATTTCTTTCATAGGGTTTCCCTTTTGATTTTTGAAATATTTATGCAAATTTAGGTTTTTTATTTTTTTAGTATTTTTATTTTTTAATATTTGATAAATATGTTGATAATTATGATTTTCATTTTTTAAAAGTAGAAAACATAAATTGTCTTTTGATTTCTTAACTTTAAAAATATTGTTGAAAATCATGACTTTTATTTTTTAAATATTGACGAATATTAGAATTTTTACTTTTAAATACTCGATGACAATTGTGAAATTTGCATTTTCATTTTTTAATTAATGATGAAATTTGCAATTTTGCAACTGCCATTTTTTGAAACCACATCTTGATCATCAATAGCATTTATTGCTTGTATATGTCAGCATGGGTTTCAAGTGGTTCTTATAATTCAAAATGGCACCCAGTACATACTAAATCAGTACCAAAATATTTATATTATGATTATACTTTTATATCTAGTAATAAAATTGGAATATATATATATAATTAGAATAATGGTAATTCTATATAGAATTAAATTCAACAAATATTACCCAATCTAATATTTAAATATTTACTCGATGTTACCTGGCTTATCAAGTTTCAAATCTAGCAGATGAAAAATAGAAAACAACATTTATTTGCCACTAAGTTTTTAAATAAATGGCAACTCAGAACAATGAAAGCCATAGATGTGAAACTAAATAAGTTGTGATGTTTCAGTAACTTTTATCTCTATTTTATATTTAATAAGGTAAGATTGGTTAATAATTCATTTAATAACTTTGAAAAACACTTTAACTGTCTTCACAAAAAATTAAAATAAACATAATTATGCTTATTCTAATTTTCTACATAGACAGTTGAAGTTGTTTTGAAGATTATTAAAACAATCATAAATAAAATAAAAAGTTGATTAATAAGAACTATTGAAACATCTTGACTTATTTAATTTGACTTACATCATTTTTTATTATACTGGATTGCTTTTTATTTAAAATCTTAGTAGCAAATGAAAAATTGTTTTCCTTTTTTTCTGCTTGATTTGTAACTTTGTAACTCAGGTAATGTTGCTGTAAAAATGTTATATTATTGTGATATATATAATTAAACAGGAAGTAATATAAGTTTCCATCACTCTTCAAAAGACAAATGATATCTATCTTTTTAGCATTTGTTCTTTTATATGATGTTCTTCTATATGGTTAGTATATTCAAGTAATTTTGAATGAGGGAATGAATTCAATCTATTGATTATATATATTTATATAATAAATAATAAAACACACCATTTAAATTATTCAGAGTACCAAAGCAGAGCTTTAGTTGAAACAACCACCAAATATGAAATGAAAATTCAGATTTAATAACTAAATAAATAACTCAGATCATATGTAATTAAACAGGAAGTAACTGATGCTTTCAATGGGTTATATATAGCTAATATTGAATGAAAAATATGTAATATGGATCAGTCTTGTCATAGTTGACAAGCAAACTATACTTTCAAATCACTTATTCTGGTTGCTTATTCTATCGTTCAGTTATTAATAATTAATTGTTATAGAAGTTTTATCTTAACAAAAATATTTATACTATTTTTTTAAATAAATGAATGAATAAAATTTGATTTTTTTTTTTTTTTAAGATTCAAGATAGTTTGTTGATATTTTTAGATGGAATTTTAAAAAATATAGATAAAAATGCAATTATTTGTATTAAAATTAATACAAAAAACGTTTACTGTTGAAAAAAAAAATGATGTTGCGCGATGAAAAAAATTACCAGCAAAGAAATGAATGTATTCCATGAATATATCTTTGAAAAGTCTGAGAATTCAAGCAGACGATATATTATTGTGGAAAAATGATATTGATGTGATAGCCAATTATTGATTGACCTCACTTGATTACATTTGGTAATAGTTATTTATAAAAAGACACATATATTCAAAAAGTTAATTATGTATAAAAATTATTTTTTAAATGTTTTGTTTTTTTAAATTTTGAACTTTATAAAAATGAAAAATGAAGTAGAAATAATTAATAGCTTTTTAATGAAGCTATTTTTTTTTAAAAAAAAAACAAACAATTGTTTTACTCATAAAGCAATGAAGATTTCTATAAAAACATTTAAAGTTATTTATTTATTATTATTAATCTTATTATTATTCAATAAATAATTCTTTCAATTTAATCAAAAATCATCTAATATAAATAACAAATGACAACATGGTTTAGTGCTATAATATTAACGTCCCAGACTGCTTTGCTTTTATTAGTAAGAATCTTGTATTCAAAGTTAGAACTGTAAGCAATATTTATACTATTCAAGTTAATTGTCTGAAATTGAAAAAAAAAACCTTAGATTTTGAACCCAGGACAGTTTACTTGTTTTATTTTACAATTGCAGATTTGTCTAATATTTTTTTAGAAAGATTAATATCAAAAATATCAAATGACTTCTTGAATTTATTTAAATGCTGCCATGAGCAGTTTTTCTTGCTTTATCTACCTCAAGCCTGAGGATTTGAAAAGAATTTCATTTGCAAGCAAATGAGTAATCTGAAAAAATCATGTGTTATTAATGTTAGTATTAAACTTTCTAAACAAAGAATAGAAGAAATCTACAGTTATTTCATATAATTTAATCGACGAAAATTTACTTATTTTATCTTCAATTTTTGTAATAATTAACTTATTCAAGTAAGTGTTCATCTTTGTCTTGGACATATATAATGGTATGCCCAAGAAAGCAGATGGGAGAGCCATAAAGTTAAATGGCATTTTTTTAATCTGTAGCTAATTGCCAGTCTGCAGACTTTATTGGTTGAATAACTGAGCTGGTTTCAGCCTGAAAATTTTCTAAGATATTCATCACAACTTGGATATTACAGCTGTTTTGAAATATTATTATAATATCATCAATGAGTGCTGTAATGGCTACCTGGTCTCCCAACTGTGGAAGACAAAGGTTGGGAATGAGATTCTCAATCTTTATGAATGAGAGGGTCTATATAAACTGCAAACAGAAGATCTGCCAAGGGAAAACTCTGTGGAATACCTCTCTTAGGAATAAAAAATTAAGGTTTTCTCATTAAGTTTTTAAGAGAGATTCTACTATTTCTAATATAGTTTTTAACTGCATTCACCAAACATGTGATCTGTGATTAAAAGGCAGAGAGCCTCAATCAAATATAACCAATTAACCAGGTCAAAAGCAGTCCTAAAATTTATTTGGATAGCATAAGATTGGGTTAAGTTTAAATCCCTGGCATATTTAATAGCCTTGTGAATTTTTACTGCACATCTATCCGTAATGGCATGGTGAGTGGAAGATATTCTAGTATTGATAAGGTGATGCAATTTCTTTAAGATAATTCTAGCCAGAATCTTTGAATCAATATCTTCTATGGAAATATCTCATCAATTGATGCTTTGCACTAATTTGTCTTTTTTGAGGCTAAATATTACCCTGTTGATTATAAAGGACCACTCAATTCTCTCAAAACACAACTGATTGAAAAATCTTGACATTGTAAATCTGAGAGCATAGTCAAGGTGTTTATAAAAGAGGCTGGGATTGTGTCATTCATGATTACTGATTGTACCTGGAGGATATTAATCTCATCTTGAATATCCTGATTTGAAATATACTCTTTCTGCTTCCTGTTGTGATACTACTGCATTGATCAATAAAATCTGTGTTTACACCAAATTTCATTTTTAACTTTTCAAATGTGTAATTATCAATATAGATTCCAGAGGCAATGCAGTTATTATCTTTGGTGATGCTGGCAATACCCTTAGAGTGTGGGATATATAATCTAGCATAATTTATTGGGTTTTGATAATTTACTCAAGTTAGGAATTAATTTCCTGAGCCATATTGTATGAGTGGCTTGATGCATAAGTTGATACAAGGTGTTGTATTCTTCTTGTAAACTATTTATCAATTGATGATTAGGTCTGAGGTAAGTAGTATTGAGTAAAACTCTGAATTTCAGAGATTCCATTTTTCATTTGATTCATTGATAAATTAATCTGTGCATTCTTATAATATATTCTAGAGAGATCTTTTTAAATTTTAAACCAAGTGATACATGGTGGTAGGCCTGAACATTTTGTATAATAATAATGATATTCAAGATAACAGATAATTGGTCAATTGAGGACAGAGCACCATCTCTAATGTTTCTCCTAATAAAAAATCTATATAGATGTTTGATTTGACAATAGTTTTCAAGTTCTGACTTTACATAGAGGTGATCTGAAAAACCAACCAGCAATGTTTTAATTGTTGACTCATTGAGCTTATGCCCCAACACAAAGAAAAGGGTCTATAAGAGAGAAGAATCTACTATTAAAGAAAGTATATGCATTATCTGGATATTTTTCATGCAATGGATACAGTGAAATTTCATTCATTTTATTTTGTAATGCAATAGGAATAGATCGGAATGTACAACTAGGGTCACCACCCAGAATTATAATCCCTGGTTTTTGCAAGAGCCTATTCTAAACATTATGGATTATATTTACAATTTCATTATCTTTAGCTACAGAGTATGTACCAATCAGATAGTGCAAGTTGACCTGATAAACAAAGGAAAGCACAATATAGTTTGTTGTAATGACAATAACTGATTTTTTTCAATCTCTGAATGTGTATATATTAAAACAGCTGCACCTTGAGTGGGCCTATCATTAGGTTTAAAAAGAAAAATATTCTGTTGAGATAATTTATCAATTATATAACCAGGTGTATTATAATTAATTTTAGTCTCAGTTAAAATTACTATTTCATATTTTTCTTTAGATAAATAATCAGCAATTTTATTAACTTTACCTGGGTTATTTAAACCTCTAATATTAAGAGTTAGTATACTGAGAATTTGTTCATAATTACTGGAATTAATTAACCCTTTATTTACAAATATATCACTTATAGTTTCATTCATCATTTCATTTGTATCCTTGTGAAAAGCAATTTCAATAGTAACCTCAGAATTACTATCAAACTGATCTAGCATTATAGATTTATTTTTTATATCATTGATATTGACATAAACTCCTTCTTCTGTATTTATTCTAGAATCAATATTGTTATAAACAGTCAGTAATAGTATCACTATTGACCTCTATTCCTTCACTAATATTTATATCAGAATTTACATTATTGTAAACATACTCAATATCACTAAGGCAAACGAAACTCATCAACTTCTTGAGCATAACTATTTACATAAGATGATAGTTGAGTAGGCTCAGATGATTGCCTGGGACTCACACCAATGTTATCAACATCACAAAAATCATTATCAATATTTTTATTAATATGAGTATCTATTATGTCAGCTCACATCTTAACATTATTATTTCCATGCAAATGATTGCTTCTGTCGAACTTATTGCATTTTACACAATTCCCAGTCATGCATAGGGCACTTATATGACAAACTCTGTTGCATTTAAAGCATGGGGGGACGACTATCTTTCAATATAATAGAAATTGGCATTTGATCTTTGAACAACCTATGTGGTAATTGATCTTTCACAATACCTTTTTTCAGCTTAAAGACAACTTCCCATGAATTTGTAGGAATTTGGAAAGAAATACCAGGGGTTATCTCTCTTTCCACAGTAATTACTTGGCATAATTGTTTAATTGGGTTTTAAAGAACTCTACATTAAAGTTAGGGTGTGTGTGTAAAACCCTACCAAATATTAAAGGATTAGGATTTTTTGATATGTAATATATCTTATGCCCCTGTACCTCTTTTATTAGACTCTCCACTAGTTCTTTCTGTTTCTTATTAAAATATTTGATAGAAATAAAGCATCTTGTGGGAAGAGTGCAGCGCGTTTAATTGATTGTATTAAACCATTATTACTCAACAAGATTAGATACTCATTTAAATCAGGCTTATCTAAGATGTGCTCAACATTTTTGTCATTTGTTTGTATTATCAAACTAAAAATGAAAAATGCAGTAATCAAGAGATTTATCAGACATTAATTATAGGCGAAATTTTAATAAAAACATTCGAAAATGTTTTAGAAGTAAGGATATATAACTAAAAATAAAAGTTAGAGTTGTTTGAATTAGGTTGATGTCTGAGATATTTTATGGATATCAACATTAGACACTAAAAAAGAAGTTAAAAATATTAAGCTTTTAAACTGTGCTGGAAAGGTTTCTTGAAAATTGTGCAGAGGATAAGGAAAGATAATAGGTGAGTACCTGTCAAACTAAATGTGAAATCTTATTTGATGTATAAATTACCAGGTGGTAATTATATTTGAATCATACTACAAAAGAATTGAATTCATTAGTAAAGTATATGATGCTTAAAATATTGATGGTTAAAGTAAAAGAGGCAATGGTAATGTAATGGATGAGTTTTATCATCACAATAATGAATATCACAGAGAATGAACTCCATCATTGTAATAATGAATGTGCTTTTGACAAGCTTAATAAAACAAAGAGATTAGATGTCATTTTAAAGAAATGTTATTTATGTGAGTACTAGATGTTGTTGTCAATTATTATAAACACTTATTAGTACTATTATTATAAAAACTATTCTATCAACTATAATAATATATAAATAAGCATTTATTTTATATAGCACTATGTTTATAATTGTAATACATTTAAAATCAGCCTGTCAAGCTATTGTGCATGCACTTTTTTACAAGTGTTAATAATAAATGAATACTTTCACTCCCAACACGAGATATAGTATTTATGAAATAATAAAATGAATCCACTTATTCTTTCCAACTCAAATGCTTATGATGGGCAAATCTTAAGTATTGGAAATGAAAGCATGAGGATAGACCACTCGCTTTAAATTACTGTTTACAATATCATAAAAAGCGCATGCACAATAGCTTGACAGGCTGATTTTAAATGTATTATAATAATATATCAAATACTAGAACTTCACTTTTAATATAAAATTACCTCTTGCATCTTTATTCATATCAGTTCACATGCGAGAAAAGTATTTAGTCTTACTTGTATTTTTAAACTTCCACTTTCTTCATCATTCATATAACAGATGCAGTTTCAGATAAATATCATTATGCATTCACTACATAGTTACTGCATGAATGCTATGACTACAATAACATTAGCTTATACTATTGGGTTTATATGACTGTTCTCAGTTACAGGATGTCATAAAAATTAGATGATGATCAAATGTTAGATTTTCTATCTTTCAATGAACAGAAACTGCCATATGTTATATTATGACATAAAAAGATGATACAAACATTTAATAGAAAGAGGTTATAAAAAACTTAAATGTATCCACATTCAAAATAATGGCATCCACTGGATTACATTATAGTTATCAAGATGCAAATTGTTCTGTAGAACATGGATTAATATGTTACAAGATTACTATCTAATGTTTTCTTTTTATAAATAACTGGTATTCATTGTAAAGTTTTACAGATGTTACATTTTTAATTTGAAGTTTTAAGTTTGTTTTATTACTAAAGCATAAAATTTTCTAGATATAACTAAGTCTATTTTGAATTTACTACAAAGACAAATTCTGTCTTTCTAGCAATGATGGTAATTATTATTAGTGATTAGATATATATAAAAAAGTAGCTGACAACATTCTCTGCTTGACAAAATAATCAAATTAAAATGGAGCTTCATAAGCAATGGGGATTTAAAGGCAAAATTGTGAATGACGAATAATGTTCGTTGCTGGATTAAAACTGCGAAGGAAATAGTTATTATCTGATTTTGATCACTTTAGATTCATTTCTGATATATTCATAATAAATCATGGACCCAAATAATTATTATAATTACATTATTCATGAACATCTCTCTTTATTATGATGATATTAATATTTTGAAAGATGACCACTGATTAAGATATATGTTTCCTACCAATTTGTTTAAATATATATAGAAATAAGATTAAATTAATATAGATTTTTGTTATCTTAAAAATGAATAAGTGTGAAGCTCATGATAGGACAGTTGGAGTAGTTTTGAAATATGGCTTGATATGTTAGCATTAAAACTATGGGGGGGGGGTTGAAAAATTGGAACCGTAAAGTTGTGGCATTTGATCTGAAAAATGTTTTTATTGTTCAAATTTGTAAAAATAAGGAAAAAGAAAAGATTGCAGTAATTATAATGAAAAATCATTTTTTGTATATTAAAACAAATGTACTTTAAAAATTTTTATTAAATAGGTAGTTAAAAATTATAGGAAAGTGCTTAGAAAAATTCAGTGAAGTTTAAGAGTATTATAAAGAGTTTTTATTGCTAGCTAATGTAAAAAAGTGCTATGAGCAAAGATACGATTTATATATTGTAATTATATATTTACTCAAAGAATTTTAAATATTTAGTATACCGATTGGAAATATTTGTTTATAT
The DNA here is from genome assembly GCA_028023455.1 of Epiperipatus broadwayi. NCBI lineage: Eukaryota > Metazoa > Onychophora > Udeonychophora > Euonychophora > Peripatidae > Epiperipatus > Epiperipatus broadwayi. The sequence goes on along the minus strand of JAQFVV010012439.1, from coordinate 904,120 downwards.
CTGTGAATCTATTAGTATAATAAAGCTTTTAAATGATGATACAAAAACTATTATTACTAATAACACTTAATCTCATATCTTTGAAAGGGACATAGTCTCATGTTCTTTTCCATTCTCTAACAATAATTACTGGAGTAGCATATTATTGACTTCATGAAACAGATCTCAAAAAAATATAGGATTGATAAGAAAAATTTTAATTTAATTAGTTATAATCCAAACAAGAATTTTCATTTTATATTACTAATTGCACTTTTTTTTTCACTGAAAGGATGGTCTACAGAATGTAATGTTTTGAATGTAGTCTATTTTAGATTTTGGTTAAAGTAATTAGTGGTCCTAAACTCAATACTTTATTAGTGAGTAATCAATATATTTTTAAAAAACTTCTGAGATGGTTATCAGTTATGTAATGTTAAACTATTTAAATATTTGGATAGATTTTTAGTTGAATATGTCATAAGTATAATATATTTTACAACTTTATTGGAACTTTTTTAATGCTCATTTTTTATATTTTTTAAAATGGTAAAAAGGTCATAATATATTTTTAAATGATATATAATTGTGGAATTATACAGTTCAAAGGTTGAAATTTAGATATAAAAGTATAAAACAGACTTTAATATGCTGCTTCTACCATTATCAAATTAAATGATGAAGTAAATTATTATTGTGTTCAATTAGTTTATATAGGATGTCACTTTTTCCATATTTCATCACATGATCACCATTTCTTATGCTTGTTCATAACAGTTATTAAAACAGGCAAAACTATCCATACATTTATTGAATGAGATAATCCCTTTTATATAATAATTAAACATAATAATGAATAATCACAACTTTTTTAAATATTTGTAATTGAAAAGTGTATATGATTACATACCATTAAATTATGTAATGTCAAAAAAACCCAAAAGATATAACAGCAGAGCCTAAAGATAGAATAGGACATCATTCTACCTTTTTTCAGTGGGAGGTACTTACTCCCATTTTTCTCTTATAGATAATAATAGAAGATAAAATTATTGGGAAATGTTATGTAAGGATACTAAATATATTATGGTAAGATTATAAATCAAATCAGGATTTTTTTGATTTTATGGATATAAAGATATTGTGTCACAATTGTAATAATATCTCTTCATTGGACCTCACATATAAAGTAGATGATGAGTCATAAGCTATCTATAAAAATATTTTATATAAATTTTAGCATTGCTTTTAATAAAAATATTTTGTTTACATTATAAAGATTATTTCAAACCATTTTAAAGAGACACTATGATCGTTTCTTTTATTGAGAAAATATGGCTGAATCTGGAATTTTGTTGAAAATTACAATTAGACGACTTATTGAAGACTTTCAGAATAGAATATATATATATTTTTTATGTGTCAAAGCATCAGCTGGGAAGCAAACCCCAGGAAACTGCTTATAAGGCAACTGTGCTAACCACTCAGCCACTAATGCTTGTTTGTTCCAAAAAAAGGGCAGCTTCGTATAAGACATCAAATAAACATTGAAGATCGGTATATACCAGGGGTAGTCAACCATTTTATACCTACCGTCCACTTTTGTGTGTTTGTTAGTAGTAAAATTTTCTAACTGCTCACTGGTTCCACAGTAATGGTGATTTATAAATTAGGGAAGTAACGTTACTTTATGAAATTTATAAAGCAGAGTTACAGCAAGCTAAAGCATATAACTCTCTATGAAATTTTTTTAAAAAGTCAATTAAATTAAAAAAAAAAAAAAAGAAAGTGCTTCAGGGTCGGACAAAACCCCTACCGTTCACCATGATGGCTGGAACGCCCACTAGTGGGCGGTAGGGACCAGGTTGACTATGAGCATAATTATAGTTCACTATTTAGTTGTCTATACTAATGAAATTCAAACACACATTTGAATTTATATACTATTCTTATTTTTTAGAAGTTAGAATGACCATACTCATTCTCAAGAGTATGCTAAAAATAATATTTGCGATAAAATCTTTAAAATAAATAACATTTAAATTATTAAATATTATACCGCCATTTTATTAGCTTTCCATTTGCTTTTATAGATAAAAAGAAGAGATTTTAAATAAAAAAAAAAAAAAAGGAAAAAAAATTGGAAACGTTTATTACTTTCAAAAATAAAAGTTTTATATTGTGTATATATTTATTTATTGATGAAATTTTAAAGAAACAATGTTAAAATGATTTTTTTAAAAAAAATTTAATTTAAAAATGTATATGTATATATTGCATTACAATTCTTATTACTATTAACAATTCATATTATGTTTTTAGAATAGTGGCATCTTTCTAAGTTTTTATCATCCTTTGCCTATGTAACACATTTATTTTACCGTATATGTTAACATTTGTACATAGTTTGTTATTAATAAAGCTTTTTAAAATTAAAAGATAACAGAAAATAAATATTTAAAATTTATTTCCCCCTTTTATTCTCTCTTAAACTTAATCATGTGAATTATTCGATTGTGAGTTAATAAATTAGCATTAAAAGATGATATAATAAATAAAATCTCTTATTTGTTAAGAGTCCCTACATTGAATATTTTGAGGCGATTGACTGACTTGATTAACATAAAAGACTTGGCATCTTTTTTTAAAGAGAATCTTTCCTAGTTATAGTTCAAAATCTTTCTTCCATTCTTAAGTATGCATATTGCATAGCAAAATACTTCAATATCTAATGGTTAGTGACAGAATTACATGTAAACTCAAAATTTCAAGCATAACATTTACTCAAATATCTTTAAGCATCTGTCAAGCGTTGGTGGCCTAGTGGTTAGCATAGCTGCCTTCCAAGCAGCTAGCTCGGGTTTGCTTCCCGGTCAACACATTGACGTATAAAAAAAAAATCTTCAAGCATCTATTCTTGAATTTAAAAGAATTATACCTCATAATAGCATGAGATGAATACAAGCAGATAATTGTATTTTTAATATTAACCTTGAGGAAAAAATTAGCACATAATGCATTATTTAAATGATGTCTGATAGATTTTATACATTATTTGTATTAATTGAAGAGCTATCAAAGATTTTGATGTGATTAACCTAGACAACTGGCCAAAAGTCAAAGTGATAAATTCTTTATGTAATCCATTTAATAATTAGAACACATCGGCCTTGTTTAACAAACCCTTCATTATCCTTCTAATAACCAATCATAATATATTGTCAAAAATATCTAAATATGATTTAAAAATTGGTAATATTCGTGAACTATTTATAAACTCTTTTTGCCTGAAAGACCCTTTGACTAATCATAGATTTTAAATTGAATTTGCACAAAATTGATAAATCTTACACTTATTGGTATCACATCATTCTTTTTGCCATATTGCCTTTAAAAAGATGTACATATTTTCCCTCTATGATGAAATTTGGATTTTTTGTGAATTTTTTTTTAAAATGAAATTTTTAATTAATTTTTTTTTTCATTTTTTTAGATTTAGTAATTGTAAAACTTTTTTACTGCTGAAATGGATTCTCTCACCACTTGATTTAGTTCTGATTTGGATATGGAGTTCCCCATTGACGATCCCTGCCTTTCAACCTCTTTTTCTAGCAGCTCATTTGATAAGAATTCTAATGATAGTTCAGATCTAGAAGCTGCAGTATCCAAAAAAAGGTTTGTGAAGTCATCTGTAAGGAGGACACAACAAACATGGCAACCGAATCTATGCTAGGGCATTTTTCATGAGGGGACTTGCATTCAATTTTGGACAATAACATTTATGAGCTGTGCAAGCCAGGGCTAAATTTGTCCATCACCCATGAGCATTCAATTAGTGTTTTTTATTACTTATTTTCTGATAAGAAAATATATGATTAAATATGTGTGGAAAGCAATAAATATGCTGTAGAATAGAAAGCAGTTCCAAATTGGGTCAATCTTTCAATCCATGAGTTGAATGCATTTTTAAACATGGTGATTCAAATTTGTAGTACACCACATGTGATTATTTAGTCTAAAAAAGAATTACTGCATCAATTAGGACTTGCTAAAATTATGATCTGAGATCGATTTATTGGATTTTTAGGCAATTTACATTTCAATGACAATAAAAACATGCACATCCAGACTCAAAATGATATACCTATATAGTACTACAATAGGTAAGATATATCATGATTTTATTTATATCATCATTTATTTATTGCATGATTACAGTAACGTTGTACTTATTACAATTTTGTAATAATCTCTTGATTTTTTCAGTTTTATGAGACAGTTTGAACTTTAGCCATTTACTCAAGGTCTGGAATTCATAACATTTTATAGTATCTTCATCATCAAATTTCTCATGTACTTCTATATAATATGTATTTTTGTTTACATTTTTATTTTATTGTATTTACATTTATATTATTTTTAATATTTTAAATACAAGTATATTTTATATACCTGGAGTCTAGATGTAATATGGAGAATTTGAACTTAGACTTTCAAGCACCCTCAGTCATCCACTCTATCTCATACATCAGTTGGTCCAGATCATCATCTCATCCACACACACACACACACACATATATATATATAAATATAATCAGTACTTATAATAAATTTGTTTATTTTAATGTTTATTGATTTACTTAGCTTTTATTCATTTTATCTGAGAGAAATTTTTGTTTGATATTTATTTTTTGAGTACACTTTTTTTATTTGAAATATATATATATTTTACCTCCCTCCAGTTTTCAAAAATATAATAATTAATTACATTTTTCATACATTACAATTTACTAAAGTTCTCTTTGCATAATATCTCATAAACTATTCTGTTAGTTCCCCTACCCCACTAAAACCAAACATATTTCTAACAGATACCCTGAATGGAAGAACAATCAAACATTTCTAGTAGATACCCTGCATGGAAGGACAAGATCTGAGTTAGCTAGTAAAAATGAAAGTCACCAATCACTTTATTTTTCTATAGAGGTCCCTACCTTCGAATTTTTCAGATGCTTATTCCTAAAGGTTACAGCCTTAGTAAATATTACTTAATATAATTATGTGTGTTTAATAAAATTTATAATTATAAGTTTTACAATGAAAAATTATCTCAGGTAAGTCATGTTATATACCAATTTTTTCAGTTTTTATTACAAATGTGATGAAACTGTCTATGAAAATGTCATTTTTTTTTCCATGTGTCATAGCATCGGCCGGGACGCGAACCCACAACCGTCTGCAACCAACTACTTGCTTGCATGGCGACTGCGATACCTCTCGGCTTAACATTTAATTTTCAAAATTTAGAATTCGTAAACCAATGTAAAAATAAACATGTTTAAAAATGTTAAAGATCTCTTTCTTATTTTTTTTTTTTGAGGTAATGATTATTTTATCAGCTTTATTACATTCTTTCATATTTGCTCTTTCTAACAATGTGTATATTTTTATATTTACTGTATTCAAGCAGAAGATATGTTAGAAATTATATTTGTTGTAATTTTTTTTAAAATTCAAAATGGTATCAAGGTGAGACAGAGTTATAATTATAATAATAAAATCATCATAAATGATTCACTTTAAAAATGAGATTATGTAGCATCATCATTCAGAGTTATGTGATTTTTTTAATTCTTTTATTATTTGTAAACCTGTATATATATTTTGTAATATTGAAGAAAATATTTTTAATCCCAACTTATTGGAAGATGATGTGATACAGATTTCATCTTCAGTTATATATCTAAAAATGATGAAATTATTGCAGAGATCCTATATATTATGTATAATGATTAGTCAAATGATTCTGAATTTGAATTTAAATTATAGAGTAAGAAAAAACAAATAATGATTGTGAATCTAATATACTCATTAAGTGGGATTCACAAACTGATACAATTATTTATTTAGAAATCTTCATTCAATAATTAGTTTACCAAAAACTATCTTAATATTAATGTATCCAAACATTTTAAAGTGTTTTTGATGCCAAATGAAAATGATTTGCCATTTAAACAAAAGACTAGCTATAGGAAATTTTAAAATTAATCTGGAGATCATAATATCTAATAGTAATAATATTGTCACCTTTAACATAATCCTAAACACATGTTCAGGTACATTCTACTCTGCCAATAATAGCAAAGAAGTAATAAATACTCTGGTCCATTATAGAATCTTTTTATCAATTAATTAAAGGTCTAACATTATAATGGGAAAAAAAAAGTCCTTTCAATATTTTTTTGTAAAAATATTTAGATACTGTAAATAAACATTTAGAATACTCACTATGGTGATTTGGCCAATTATTTTTAATTGAATGCTAATAATATAGCAGCAAATCTTATAAATCTGCTTTTTATGTCTATTTTCAAAGACAAGTTAATAATAAATAGCCACGTTCACTTTTCAAATTATAATATAATCAACACAAAAAAACAACACTTGATCATTTAATAATAGTGATTTATGAGAAAGTTCATTTAATGTCTACCTAATTATTAATAGTATGCAATTTATGAACACATTGTGCCATGACATTTTGCACTGTCCATAGTTTTTAAAAAAAAAAATTATAAAATGGGGTGGCTAAACTAGGGCACTACTAAGCATTTTTAGTTTTAAAAAAAGGCAAAACTCTCCATACAGTAATGCCAGATAGCAAAGGCTTTGACAATCATGGTTATTTATTTATTTATGAACGGCAATCATCCAATGTAATTTTAAAACATAATCTGTATTAGACTTAAGTTACTTAAATAATGATTAAATTAAAACAAACAATTAAGATCGAATTATTTATTATACTTCTTTTCTTTTTATTTATTTAACCAAACTAACTCGATCTATTCAATACTAACAAACTTATTTAACATATCTTTTCTCGAATGAACATGTGCCATTACTTAATCTACATATATTAAAATTACCAAATAATTATGGAAAAATATAAACTATGAGTGAAACTCAAGGGCAACTTACTAATAAGAGTGTGCCAGACCCCCTCTCGCAAATGTTAAATACTATTCAAAACCTACTGGCTCTTTTAGATCGAATAAACAATCTTTATTTGTATATATATATATATATTGGTAGAATAATAAAAAAGAATTATTAGGAAAACAACAAATAATATAATATTGATTAATTTGAGTTAGTTAAATACACATAATTAATAATCCTGTAAAATCCTCTCTATTGTTGAAACTTATTTCTGTTTATAGTTAAATGAATGTCTTTCATTATTCTACTATGCCATTATACACTAAAAAATATTTCTTGGAGAAAAGTTCATAATTACCCGGATTGATCAGAGTAGTTTCTTGATCCTATGGGAAATGTTTTTATATGAAACTTCATCCAATGGTTGGTATGGATTCTCTGGTATTTTCCTTTTGTCCAATTTCCTTGGCTAACTCTACATGATCAAATTTCACTATGTCTGCATTTACGTTGGCAGTTCCAGGAGGTGGTGAAAGAATTTCCCTGAGTGGAAAGTTCTGGTTTCTCTTAGCCATCCACATATTCCCTGCACTCTCTAATATTCTTTTGTTTAATTTATCTTTTCAATATTTAAACTGTATATGAGTCTGAGTCAAATCAAAACCAAATGTTCAAGCATTATCTCAAGCAAAATACCAAGTAGTCTAAACAAAAGGCTACTCCATAATTTATAGCTTTCAAATCCATTCAAAGTCTGGATTCACACTTTTATGTTCTTTTTGGGTCATATTTTTCCCATAGAAACATTCCAAATCAATGAGCTGTAATAGATAATAAAAATACCTTCACTATCAGCAGTCTCAACAATAGAGTTAATTACAAAAGAATAATCCATACTTTTTCTTTCTTTTTTTCTCCCCTGTCCCTTTTTCTATGAATTCTTTTAATTTAGAAACAAAAAAAACTTTTATTCAAAATTAAATTTCAAGATTTAATTTTAACTGAATATTTAAACCAAAGAAAGACCGATTCCTTCAAGATAGTTAAACAAACAAAAATTTTTAAAATCCCATTTCAATAAAAAAAAACTATTTTTATTTCAAAATAACATACATGCACACACACACACATAAATATGAGATGGCAGAAAATACCAGCTCAACTTGAATAAGTTTTCTTAAGAGCATCACTATCAGGAATAGATAAAAAAATCTCACCATTATTTTTTTTAAAAAAATTTACAGCATTTGTTCACTCACTACACATCCATAACCAAGTTTTTACTAAACTAAAGTAAATGCATCAACATGCCTAGGTTGTTAAATAGACAACATAGAACATGAATTCAATACCATCTAGTGATTAAGAGATTGCAAGACAGTTAACTATGTTTTAACCAGTCTATTTATGAATTTCATCAAACTTTATATTTCCATACACTTAAAATGAATTCAATTTTAAGCAATAATAAAGCATTTATAAAGTGTTTCCAAGAAACTAAATTATTTGAAATTACAATATAAAAATGGCTAATCTCTGCTAATTTGCACACAAGAACTCTTAGTTTTTATTAATAATGTGATATCAAGAAATCACCTTGATATAAAGAAATACAACTCCTATGGAATATAAGATCATCAATTAAAACTGGTCTTTTAAATAATTGATCTGTGTAATAATCTCTCAGTATAATAATGTGATATATCTAATTTGATTAAATAAATTATTTTTTAATAAATAAAATGTTTAATGATTGTCTATCAACCATGAAAGATTAATCCTCAACATTAATTTTCATATCCGCTACATTCCTCTATTATTTTGCATTTCCTGGAAGCCATTAGTCTTATACTATTTTAGCCTTTTGGAAAAATTACTCCAAGTTGATTTTAAGGTTGCACATAATAATGTTGATGTTTACAAACTTGATTATCACATTTTAAATTTTTTATGAGTTATAATTAATTTTATTATGGATTTTAAAAATATATTTATCATCCAAAAAAGATTTTTGAGGCTATTTCTTATATTTAAAACTATAGAGACATAGTCCCATGATTTCTTAGAATCTGTAAGTTATTTAATTATGCTGATGACTTATTACAGTAAATTTTTTAAATCAAGTTTTTGATATTTTATACTAACCTTGAAAAAGCATTCCCACTTTGTTACTTTGGTCACAAAAGTCAAAATCAATGTTATTCTAACAGAACCAATTTTGTAGGAATTTTAAGCATATCTGGATAACATATACTTCTATATGAATGATCAGAAAGGTAAATCTTCATTGAAAAATTATAAATATTAGTGATCTCTGAAATTCTGTTAAAATTTCTTATAGAGACTTTACACATTATACAAGCATTTAAAGTGATATACTGTCACAAATTGAGTTACTGAAGATATTTATCAGTCAAATTCTGTACTATAGATATTGTAAAAAAAATAATGAATCATAGTGTTTTTTATGCAATTAAATGGTATAATATATTAATGATATATTTTCATATACAGAGTGAAGAGATACAAGGTTCTTCTCTATTAAAATGATTAATGGGATTAGATGTTAAATTCCAAATTCTATAAATAACTTTTCAAATACTATGGCATTGTATAAGAATTACCGCAATCCATAATTCAATAATATGCTGTGTATTTTATTGAGGATAGAATATATGCTGCCAAATCCTTGTTTTAATCAAATAGGAAGCTGTATTCAATGTGTACTAGATAAAATCAATACATTATCATTAAGATACTGAGTTTGCATAATGATTTATTTGCAAGTATGTGAAATTCAATACACACTTGAAGTAAAATTTCTTTTAATAAAACCAATTTTTAGGGCCCATGATGCCACCTTCATTTGATAGCTATTTTTATAACATTTTTAAATAGCCATAAACATGGGGTAATTGATTAAGCTATCACACTAACAGTAACATGAGATCTTCTAATTTGAATGAATGCTATATTTTGAAAAAATAGGTCATTTTATAAATGATGAATATGTTTATTTATATTAAGAAAATTATATATATGCATACTATACAAAACAGCTTTCTTAATTGGAAATTTCATTTGACAATGTTTTACTATATTCTTAAGCTAGAAGAATCTATTATTCACATACTATTTTTTTTAAAATTGAAAAAAAAATACCATTATAGTTCAAATTTTTAAAATAAACTTTGAATCTCATGGATAAAGGTAAAAGCAAGAAACTGGTTTGGAAATGCAATGACTATCATCTAATATTCAGTGACTATTTAACCTGATAATAGATGACACTTGAATGAGATCCTCTCTTTCTATCTCTCTCTAGGATTCTGTGCTTTTACTTCTTTATTTGAAAAACACTGATCTTAAATTTAATAGCTATTTTCCAACTATCATATTTTTTAACACTCACCAATACTTGTCATAATGAAAAAGATTATTATTCTAATTATATTCTGTTTTGTTAAAGTAAATAATGCATCCTAATTTATTGATAAATTGAACATACCATGTTTCCCCCAAAATAAGACTTTATCAGAAAATAAGTCCTAGCATGATTTTTCACAATGCATAAATAAGCTCTACCCTAAATATTAGCCCTAGTTGAGATCATCAGCTACACAGGTGGTCAATGAATGTACTGTATTAGAAAGTAATGAATATATAAATAAACAATATTATTGGCATTAATGCTTTAAATAAGTGGTAATATAAATCATTCTTTTGTATTTTCCTCTCAATAATTTTTGACAAACTTAATTCTATCTGTATACAAAAACAATTTGCTTATCACAAGTCAGTATATTGGACACTTTATTGATTTGATATATATATATATATTGTAACGAGACAGCGTTACATCAGTATTAGATCTAGGAAGCATCAATAAACACGCACACACCAGCAAGCAACCTAAAACACTCGTACTTTTATTTTTCGTAACTCGTAATATTTTTCTCATAAATACATTTATAAAACATATTGATAAAATACAGACGGTAAAACGTCTAATTAAATGATTAAAGCTTTTAGATAATAAAAAATAATAATAAAATATAATTTGCTCTCCTAAATAATAAAATATAACTTGCTCTCCTAAATAATAAAATATAATTGTCCATCAAAATCACCACGGGGAATTAAAAATATTTATTTTAGAAATCTAAAGTTAACTAGAATAAAACTTATAGAAAAGATTTGAGGAAAAGATAAATGCTCGACTTCTAAATTTAAAATAGCTTGTATTGTTCTGGTAAAACACACGCACACACGCATGCATTCGAGGTGTGAAGGAATAAGGTTGGTTGAGTGAGATTGCAAAATGAGATTGTCTCAAAATAAATATTGCCTTTAGCACAAAGAGTGAGTGAGCAGGTACCTCAAACGCGGACCTGAACGACAACTCCAAGAACAGGGAACTATGGGGGTAGATTGGATCCCAAGATAAGGATCAACCTTTATAAATACTAGTCAAAACCTATTCAAAGGTTGGATTCGTTCGATTCGATTCATTTCGATTGAGACGTTATCATTGCTGTGTTTTTTTTATTTTCCAATTCTCAATACGCCGAGTTAGCACCTAATCATTATTCCGATGCTTATGTTTTCATTTTAAAAATAGAATTGTTCTGAATTAGCTTGATTATTCCTCAGTATTTACGATGACCATTATGAAATTAATACCAAGAGCGTCGACTGTCATGAGGGGCTAATAAACCCTTCAGTGACTGATCGGCGCTCCGCTACTGAAATATCTCCGAAGCTATGAAATTCTGATAACATCGTCGTGTTAAGTGAATGCTCCTAATAAAAGAAATGTTCCGTGAAATACCCAAACTCGTCCAGCCCAATCGACATTCGTTGTAACCAAGACAAATCCTAGGTAAATATGTTTTATATTATGTTCACTCACTCAATTTATAAACTCATAAGGCAATCTCGTAATTAACCAACATAAATTTGCACAATTAAATCTTAAGACTTTCCTCGTCATGATAGTTTATTTTGTTACTGAACTTTGTAAACATGAACTCTGAACTTAAGTGAATCTAAGGAAAGATATATTTTACCAAATAGAAAGGAACTTTATCTCATTATTCAAATTATGTTATGACTAATTATGATTCTCTGTGAGCGTGAATGTATGTGCCTGTGTGTAATAAATCAATTAATAATGTTTTTTTTATATTTAATAAACTTGTTCAATATCTAATCAAGTCGAGCATATCTCAAATCTTTTCACACACAATCAAAACCGTAGTTTAGTTATTCTTTAATAACTTATCTTTGAAGTAGATTTAGTTAATTTTAATTTTCGTTTCAATTTAGTTACTTTATTAATTATGTCAACATCGTGCCGTAAGTCACGATGTTTCTTATTTCACCTTAGTTAAGATAGATTTAAGAGCGGGCGGGTCTATAATCAATCAAAGTAAACGTCAATTAATTATGTTATATACGATAAAGCGGGGGGGATGAACTTGTAAGCCTTGTGTTCGGGGCGTAAGCGAACAACCTCATAGGTCAGTGACAACCAATAAATAATCCTTATGCCGTAGTCGAGTAATTAGAAAACCATGCTGATTTTTCATTAGCGGACAATGCGTCTTTTCCGGGAGGAGTCGTCCTAGAACAATCATGTAACAACCTTGAGAAACCTTATTGGTCCATGCTGGGAGTTTTGAGCTAGTGGGTGGGATTAGACTTCGAAATCGTTTTGACATGATGTAAGGTGATGCGAGTAGTTAAAATCAACTTAAATAATCGTATCTGGCGCCCCCTTATGTGGATCGTGAATAACTGTCGATGTAAGAAAAAAAATAAAGCCTTACAATATGTCACGTTTATTTTGAAGCCCGTAGTCTCGGCGGTTATAGAAAGAGGGGTTCCGGTTACATTGGCGCTTCCAACGTGAGGCTAGTATAAATGACGCTTCTAAACATAAAGAAAAAGCAAATCTAGATACTAGCAAAAGCGGCCGAACCCGGGAGAAGACGCGGAAATATTTATGTAAACAAAAGTTTGAAAAAAAAAAAAATATAATAATAAACAAACGGAACAAAATCGCGGCGATTCTTAACATCGCAAATGTGTAAACAAAACATCGGGAACCGGAGCAAAATAAACAAAACAAATAAAGCATAGCAGGAGATAAGGGAGCGGACGCCGATCGGTCGCTGTCACCATAAAACAAATAAAATCAAAAGTAAAAAGAACCACATTACCGTAAACAGTAGTGACGGAAATTAGAATAGGCCAAATAAATCAAGATCAACGAGACAACAAACAGAATGGAGGGAAAATGGATAAAAATAGAGCATTTCAAAGGAAAGGAGATGAGAATCCGTGTCGACATATAGAAAGTTTGAAGAGGTTATTTTCATGCGGACAGTTCAGCGAAGAATCCAAAATAGCGATCGCATGTAGCCACATCCAAGGGGAAGTTGTGGAATGGTGGGAGACAATGAAAAACAAACCAGAGACATTCGAGGAATATCAAAGGGCCATCATGAAAAGATATTGGGGAGTAGCCCAGCAGGAAAGGGAAAGATGGGAGATCGAACAAAACAAAAAGGAAGAAATAACTCAGAATGCGCCGAAGACGGACAGGACGGAGGCAGACCTGAGGGAACTAAAGGAGAAAGTTGAGATCCTAACGGAGGACGTAGGAAAAGGCGAGAGGCATCAGGACGTGATGAAACAAGCGATCAGGCAGACTGAAGAGGTGTGTCATGAAATGAGGCAACAACAGGACGAGGTCCGAGAGACAATGGGGGAGTGGGGACAGAGAATTCAAAGGATTGAAGCCGACCAAGGGCATGGGAACATGAGTAGAAGGATGGAAGAGATGGAGAAGAGATGGGAAAGGCAAATGTCGCAACGGGACACAAGTCATGTATGGGCGGAGAGGCAGATGAAAATCGAAATATTTAGAGCCGGGATGAACGAAAACCCAATGGACCACCTCGAAAGCGTCAGGAATCTGTTTCGAGAGCCGACGGAGAGAGAACCAGACCGAGTAAATATTGCGAGCGGCTACTTACAGGGCCCAGCGAGAGACTGGTGGAGAACGCTGGAGTTTAAACCCCGGTCATATGAGGAGTACAAAGAAGAAGTCTTGCGGTGTTTCTGGAACACAGCACGCCAGGAGGGGACTTATTTTAGGATCACGAGGGAGAAGTATCTGGGAAGGCCCAACGAGACGGCCACACAATTTTATTATAGGCAGGTGGCGAGCCTTCAACAATTGCCGGCATACCCTATGACAGAGACGCAGATCATATCGATAATCAGACACAATATGCCGACCACCCTAAGACGCATGATGCTGGGAAGGGATTGCAAAGGAATCCATGAAATGGGGGAATTGATCGCGAAATTCCCCAAGAAGAGGGAATAGGGGGGCCGATGGAGGGGTCTAATAATGAACACCCCAGAAAACGTGTACCACCGGACCGATACTAGCTAATAGGACGGAGGGAAAACGAGTTGACGACCAGGAATAGCATAAAGACAATCTTCAAGGGAATGCACAAGGGAAATAGATGCCACAAACCGGGAATGACCTAGGACACGAATCGGAATATGACGTTGGATATGGAAAAGAAAAAAAAAAAAAGAGAATGACTAACCCCAGGCCCTGGAATAACACCGAGCAAATCAAACGATCGCAAAGCAGCCTCTAACCAATGGAGCCAACGTGTTGGCGGACCGACCGGAGAGTACCCTGCAAATCCAGGAGACGGCTGGCACATGACGGGCTCAACCTCAGTGCGGGAAATCACATAAACCATTTCGTTAGAGTTCGTGCTAGCTCACTTCCCAAACGTCGTTATTGCTGGGTGAGTCAGACTTTCCGAAATCGTAGAGCGAGATCAATCATATTCTGTATCGGGGACCTCGGAAAAGTCCATCCCCATACCTCCCATCAGGGATGCACGAGACCCATTGGCCATAGTCGTCAATCGTGACATACCCTACCTTACCAAATAGTGTTATTGTATTTCTTCCGTTAAAAGTCGTGGTAAAAGGGAAGTCTGACCGCAGAGCACTTGATCCGAATTTTAAGGGAAGGCGGAGCCACAGACGAACGGCCGGAATAGCCGTCATAAGGGGAACCGTACCGCACAAAGGAAAGGAGGACGTTGGATCGATTCGTTGGACGCTGCACACAAAAAAAAAAAAAAAAAAGAAAGGGAGGGGGATTAAGGGAACATGTGATACCAGAGGGCCGAATAATTTCGCCCCTTCACCGAGCTAAAACCCGCAGCATCGGATTTTACTCTACACCGGGCGGGGAGATATGTAACGAGACAGCGTTACATCAGTATTAGATCTAGGAAGCATCAATAAACACGCACACACCAGCAAGCAACCTAAAACACTCGTACTTTTATTTTTCGTAACTCGTAATATTTTTCTCATAAATACATTTATAAAACATATTGATAAAATACAGACGGTAAAACGTCTAATTAAATGATTAAAGCTTTTAGATAATAAAAAATAATAATAAAATATAATTTGCTCTCCTAAATAATAAAATATAACTTGCTCTCCTAAATAATAAAATATAATTGTCCATCAAAATCACCACGGGGAATTAAAAATATTTATTTTAGAAATCTAAAGTTAACTAGAATAAAACTTATAGAAAAGATTTGAGGAAAAGATAAATGCTCGACTTCTAAATTTAAAATAGCTTGTATTGTTCTGGTAAAACACACGCACACAGCATCATTCGAGGTGTGAAGGAATAAGGTTGGTTGAGTGAGATTGCAAAATGAGATTGTCTCAAAATAAATATTGCCTTTAGCACAAAGAGTGAGTGAGCAGGTACCTCAAACGCGGACCTGAACGACAACTCCAAGAACAGGGAACTATGGGGGTAGATTGGATCCCAAGATAAGGATCAACCTTTATAAATACTAGTCAAAACCTATTCAAAGGTTGGATTCGTTCGATTCGATTCATTTCGATTGAGACGTTATCATTGCTGTGTTTTTTTTATTTTCCAATTCTCAATACGCCGAGTTAGCACCTAATCATTATTCCGATGCTTATGTTTTCATTTTAAAAATAGAATTGTTCTGAATTAGCTTGATTATTCCTCAGTATTTACGATGACCATTATGAAATTAATACCAAGAGCGTCGACTGTCATGAGGGGCTAATAAACCCTTCAGTGACTGATCGGCGCTCCGCTACTGAAATATCTCCGAAGCTATGAAATTCTGATAACATCGTCATGTTAAGTGAATGCTCCTAATAAAAGAAATGTTCCGTGAAATACCCAAACTCGTCCAGACCAATCGACATTCGTTGTAACCAAGACAAATCCTAGGTAAATATGTTTTATATTATGTTCACTCACTCAATTTATAAACTCATAAGGCAATCTCGTAATTAACCAACATAAATTTGCACAATTAAATCTTAAGACTTTCCTCGTCATGATAGTTTATTTTGTTACTGAACTTTGTAAACATGAACTCTGAACTTAAGTGAATCTAAGGAAAGATATATTTTACCAAATAGAAAGGAACTTTATCTCATTATTCAAATTATGTTATGACTAATTATGATTCTCTGTGAGCGTGAATGTATGTGCGCGTGTGTAATAAATCAATTAATAATGTTTTCTTTTCATAATTAATAAACTTGTTCAATATCTAATCAAGTCGAGCATATCTCAAATCTTTTCACACACAATCAAAACCGTAGTTTAGTTATTCTTTAATAACTTATCTTTGAAGTAGATTTAGTTAATTTTAATTTTCGTTTCAATTTAGTTACTTTATTAATTATGTCAACATCGTGCCGTAAGTCACGATGTTTCTTATTTCACCTTAGTTAAGATAGATTTAAGAGCGGGCGGGTCTATAATCAATCAAAGTAAACATCAATTAATTCTGTTATATACGATAAAGCGGGGGGATGAACTTGTAAGCCTTGTGTTCGGGGCGAAAGCGAACAACCTCATAGGTCAGTGACAACCAATAAATAATCCTTATGCCGTAGTCGAGTAATTAGAAAACCATGCTGATTTTTCATTAGCGGACAATGCGTCTTTTCCGGGAGGAGTCGTCCTAGAACAATCATGTAACAACCTTGAGAAACCTTATTGGTCCATGCTGGGAGTTTTGAGCTAGTGGGTGGGATTAGACTTCGAAATCGTTTTGACATGATGTAAGGTGATGCGAGTAATTAAAATCAACTTAAATAATCGTATCTGGCGCCCCCTTATGTGGATCGTGAATAACTGTCGATGTAAGAAAAAAAATAAAGCCTTACAATATGTCACGTTTATTTTGAAGCCCGTAGTCTCGGCGGTTATAGAAAGAGGGGTTCCGGTTACAATATATATATATATATATTAGGTACTTATTTAAATTTAATATTTAGATTTAGAATATTTGATTTAGTTTTAAAGTTTCTTCATGGTAGCTTTTAAATATTTAAAATAAAAGAAAAATTAGTAAGATTTTTTAAACATTTTTTTTCTTTTTTAGAAGATTTTATTAAAATAAAGGAAATACTGAAATACAAACTTATTATATACCTATATCAATATATGTAATATATAGGGTATATGAGCACAGACTTTCACATGACCCACCACTCTATCTCATATCACTGATACACTTGAAAACATATATGCCGAAAAGATAAATAATCACCAATATATGTATTTCATGCTAAACCAGCAACCATCAGTTGGTCCAGATTATCATCTCCACACATATATGCAATAAGTGCTCAGATATATATTAAGATAGCCAATCTTCATACTTTAATGGACAGGTTTATCTGAGCACTTATTGCATATATGTGTGGAGATGATAATCTGGACCAACTGATGACTGCTGGTTTAGCATGAAATATGTATATTGGTAATTATTTATTTTTTCTACATATATGGTTTTAAGTGTATCAATGATATGAGATAGAGTGGTGAATGGGTGGTCATGTGAAAGTCTGTGCTTATATAAAATAAAAGAAGTGATTTTAATAATAAAAGTTTAGCTTATGTTAGATCATCAATTTTTTAGAGAAAAGTGTTTAAAAAAATACCCAAACAGGGCTATTTCAAATAATTTGGAAAGTGTTTACAATGTGTCCACTTGATAACAGATGGACATAGTTGTGCCATATTTGAATTATCATAATTCAATATATCATATGTTATAATGGACATAATTGTAATCATTTTTGTTATCACTCCTGTCTCACAAGTCTTTAATTAACACTTGATACAGTGAGTGTAAAAAGAAAGAGCTATTCTAATGAGTACAAGAAAAAAAATCATGGGAATCCCA
Organism: Epiperipatus broadwayi; assembly: GCA_028023455.1. Lineage (NCBI taxonomy): Eukaryota > Metazoa > Onychophora > Udeonychophora > Euonychophora > Peripatidae > Epiperipatus > Epiperipatus broadwayi. The sequence continues at coordinate 885,881 of JAQFVV010012439.1, read as the reverse complement.
GGTTAAGAATCCTACAGCTTTCTGTAAAGAGAAGTACTTGAATAAATGTACATTTTTGTACACAAAAATATAAAATATTCCCTGAAAATAAGTCATATGATGTCTTTTAAAGCAAAAATTAATCTAAGACACAGTCTTGTTTTTGGGGAAATATGGTACTAGTGAATATCTACTTGGCATTCAAAGCAAAAAGAAAACTAAAGCAATCTTTATTTTTGTAAGTTTTAAATAGCTGAAACCTGTATTTGCTCATTCCAAAAATCATTACAAATTGTCTAACTTCTATAATTATTGATACATCTTATTTAAAATAAGATCTCAAGAAAACAAGCAAACATCTTTATTTTTAGGGAACCTTTATAACCTATTGAAGTAAGCAATTAATCATTATTTCTATTCTTATTAATATATAATATGAGTACAGATTATTCCCAGTTTAATTTATTTGATTTTAAATAAAACCCATTTTTACATTTGACAATTTAAATTAAATTAATGACAGTTATAAATACACAACCATTCAGTCTTTCATGGCTTAGGGTATTTTGGAGGTTAAAGTTCATAGATATCAATCCAGTTCTGTCATTTCCAATGCTTGAACTTTTTATAAATTTCTGAGAAATAAGCAATTTGATTATTTTTATGATTCAAACATAGCTATATTATAATGTCAATGAGTAAGACAAATTGTATGGATCCCTTATATGACTTTCTGACTATTTTTATAGCATTTGCACATCATATTCTAGTACTTATATTAAAAATTTGGCAAACTTTCTATGTGAATAATCATTTATATGATTTCAACAGAAGTAATTTAAATTGTTGGATTTGTTAACAGAATTTATGGAAATGGGATGATGTTTCTGAATTCAGTAATCATTTAATAGGTTGTCTAGGACTTTTGTCTACATCTGAGGGAGACTCTAAATTACTGCTAAAATTATCAAATAATAAATGGAACAAGTAGTTGTATGAATACAAATTTAGTTGTGTGAAGTAATTTTCTTCTCCTTACAGGTCATGAATATTGGAATTTGACACATTTGTAGAAAAATAAAATAAAAATTGGTACAAATCATTTCTTTATTATTATCTATTACTTCTTAGAAATGCAAAATACAAATATAATGGAAACAACAACTTAACAGAAAAGGACACACCAAATTTGACTTTTATTGTTTAAAATTCAGCAACAAAGCATTAGATTTTTTTCTAAAAATAAAATAAAATTTCTCATTGTTTATTTTTTTATTATTGATATTAAAATAAGAATGTAATACAAAAATAGTTTCAAGGGAGAAAATCTACTATTCATTAATTAAAATAACAAAGCATTTTCTAATTTCCTCCTACAGCTCACAAATACAAATAAACTAAAACAACATCCTAATACAAAAGAATGCTCCATATTCAACATTTATCATTTAACATCCAACAATTGAAATAAAATGAAATTTCTCACACTATTTACATTTTTTTATGAATGATAAATCAACATCTTAATATAAATGTTATTTGGGAGGGGGGGATACTATTCATTCATTAAAAGAATGTATCTATTAGAGTGATAATTTTATGGAGGAAATACTATTGCTTGTTTTTTAAAATTTTGCAACTTTATTATTTTATTTGCTCATTAAAATGTCAAAATTTTACTATTTATCAGTCACAATATTATTTTGATAAAAATATACCAAACACACATTACATTTCTTAAATTTTGTTTTAAAAAAAACATGCATTTTTTTCTTTATTTTTGTTTTCCATTACTTATTCCATTTATCACTTGGTATTTTCAGCAGTGTTATAATGGATCCCCCATGGGTGTTCAAAAGTCCTAGAGTGCCTACTAAATGATTACCCTGAATTTTATATAATTATTGGTCAGTAATTTGGAAATTTCAGAAAAATTTTAGAAGTGTAAATATTAATGAGTTAAATCATTAAAATTAATACTGAAAGAAATTAAACTACAATGATAGATTACTTATAATGAATGAAAATTGAAATGGGTTTTCATTAATAAGATTTAGAAAAAGAATAAAAAACTTCATCAGAAGAACAAACTCTGATTTATGACTATGGGTGTATAAATAAGTTAAATAATAAATATTTCAATACTTTTCTCAGTCCATTGTAAAAGTGAGTTAACATGTACAGTTATTAAAATAAATAATTAGATAGTTTATTTTTTGGGAATTCTTAAGATCCATATATCTTGAGATCCAGAGACTACCATTCTATCACTGGACCAAACAACACAGGATCATGCACGTAAATCTGTGTATAACTGTAAAAAAAGATTTTTAAATTATATATGTAAAATTTAATATTAATTTTCCTATCACTTGTATATGTAATTCTTTTGCATACATATATGCTTATGCTTTAAGAAGTGGTTTCTTTTCTTAATTTATCTGTTTATGAGGCTGGACACCAAAAGTGCACTCAGCTAAATTACAAAAAGAAATAAAAACTGCTTCTAAACCAAAAGAATTGTAAACTGACTCTCTCTACGTTTTTAATGTATATAAGAAAACATTATATATATAATATCAATGGAATAATAGAAGTTATGAGGTGATATCGAAGAAACTTCTTTACTGAAGAATAGAACAAAAATGAACTTATCTGAAGTGATACTCAATTCGAAGGAAACTAATTTTACATATACATTCTTATAGTGCGTCACTTGCTTTAAAAAATTTTTTTTGGTTTAGTAAAAACAGTTATTAGAAACAATTAAAAAAAAAAAAAAGCTGAAATAATTTTATTGTGATGAAAAATGCATTTTTAAATTAAAATATCAAAAACAGACATTTTAAAGATAAAAATTAAAATTAATATTTTCTATATCATAAAATGATTTCTCTGTCTTTTTTTTTTTGGAAAGATTTTTTTATTTTATTGAATTGTAAATCTTTGTTTATTAGCTTTTTTTGTTATTTAATGCTGGCAGTGTGAGAAGATAAAATAAAAAAGGCGGGCTTTAATCGAGCTAAGTTGCATGTCGCAAATAAATTATTATTCAGCAGTGTATATTTTAATGACGTAAAGAATTCATCATAGCTTATGATGTTGATCTAAGTATCAAGATATTAGAATAAATTGTGTCAAGGAGGTAGCAAGCAATAGAAAAGTATAATCACTATGACTAAATTTTATGGCTAATTACATAAACTGTCTTTGGGCAGAGCACGAATCATACATATATTTAGATTAAAAATAAATTAGGGTCTTACAGAAATTTGAATAAATTTAAAAAACAATAGTATTTAATTAAATTATAAGATTCTTTTTTCTCTTACATAAATTGGCTAACTTGAGGCGGGCTGATTGTTATCCCTTAACATGAGTTCATTTAGAATTTTAAATTTGGAATACTAACATAAAACAATAAAGCCTCTTACATCATTAATATGTAAATATACATGTATGTACAAACTGAAACGATTAAATATTAAAGTTTTTGTTTTGATAACACGTTTATCTTTGCAAGCTGAAAATTATTTAACGAAAATCAAAATTAACTAAACATGTTTTATAATTACCTCGGACAATTTAACGAATAAAATAGTTGACCTTTTTAAATGTATAAAAAAATATAGAAAGTTTAATGAAGTTAATGTAAAAAAATAAAAATAGCATTCAAATTGGTTGATGATTCAAATTTTTTATCTGTAAAGAATAAAATGAATATTATTGAGAATTATTATCACTATAATAAATTTTATTAGGTTAATTCCATTTTTATTAGTCTCATTGCATATGTCAACTAATACAGTAAATAATATGACTGATTAAATCTTTGTTTTCTGATATGTTCATGATTGATTTGTAAATAAGAGCACAACAGATAATAAATTAGGGCCTTGTCTTATGTTAACTTCTTAATAATTTATTGGAACAAGAGTATGACAACTTGTACTTGCGACGAATAACTCAGATTGCAGGAGAATTCATAAGCTGTGAGTGGTAAGGTGATTTTCAACTGAAAAAATCAGAAACAGTTTTTAATTAAGACTGATTTTATTTCTTTGAAGAATAAGTATTGATATATCGAAGCCTAGTGTTTTTAGTCTCATCTCTACATCTTGTTTCTCTTTGCTTGATTGTTTTTTAAATCTTACTGTACTCAGAGACTTAGAATGGTATAGGATCTTATCACTATATGTCCCTCATATTATCAATATTCTCTCTGCACTATGACAATGGGATTGTGTAACATCATTTGCTCCTTTCATTACCATCAAAAATTATGATTGCAACCTCTTTTCTTATATATGAGTTTGTACAAAAGTCTATGTATACAATTTCTATGATGTAAAAAAAAACAGTGGTAAGAATAAATTTAATACAACAAAAATCTTTAGTTGTGATTTAATTCAAAGCTTTAAAATAACTAATGGGTTGCTCTTAAACAGGCATTTTATTCATCAATTTATATAATTGTCTGTTATATTTAAGAATATTTTTACTTTACAAATGAGGAATGATGTGGAAAATATGATTTAGAATGACATTATTTACAAAATCTCACTAAGTTTGTCATGCTTGGTAAATTGCTCATTTAATTAGTAAGATAGATGCAATTTAAATAATGTAATATATAGGGGTTTGAACTCTGACTTTCACATGACCCTCAACTCTCCAAGCCATCTTATATTGTTGACTCAACTGATTGATTACACATATGTTGAAAAGATAAATAATCACCAACATATGTATTTCATGCTAAAACAGCAATCATCAGTTGGTCCAGATTACTATTTTCACACACATATATAATCAGTGCTCAGCTTTATTTTAAGATATCCAATCTTGACAGGCTTCAAATTATTCCAACCCACAACTCTTCAGCCATCCATTTTATTGAAAATCTGATGATGGAATGTTCAAAGCTCATGTTAGTGCCAAGGTTGTCATCCTACCCATGTTGACCATTAGTCATTCTGACCCCTCATGTACTGGAGAATAATCCATTTACATACATATGTGAGGGATGGGCAGACCTTTAATGCACTATGTTTCAATATGTAATTTATTACACTGTGTAGGCTCACACACCCCTGCACTATATAATGTAATATATAGGTGTTCAAACTCAGAATTTCATATGACCCTCAACTCTCCAAACTATGTCATATTGCTGACCCACCTGATCACACATATGTTAAAAAGATAAATAATCACCAATATAAATATTTCATGCTAAACCAGGATTGGAGTAGTTTAAAATCTGTCCATTAAAGTATAAAGATTGGCTATCTTAATATAAAACTGAGCACTGATTGTATATATGTGTGGAGATAGTAATTGGGGCCAACTGATGATTGCTGGTTTAGCATGAAATATGTATATTGGTGATTATTTATTTTTTTCAACATGTGTGTGATCAGATGGGTCAGCAATATGAAATGGCATGGAGAGTTGAGAGTCATGTGAAAGTCTGGGTTCGAATCCCCTATATATTACATTTTATATGTGCAGGGGGGTGTAAGCCTGTACAGTGTATTAAATTTAAATAATGGTAAGATAAAGAATATATTAAAGGTAATTTTTATTTTATTTTATGAATAAAATCAATGTAATAGGCAAACATTCTTTGATGTAACAAGACAATAATCAATTAAAACTGATGATACTAGCTAAAACTATTATATATAGTCTTTTGAATTCATCATAAAGCCCAAGAAAAGAAAATTTCAGTTTAAAATTTATAGCTGATATTAAAGTTATAAATCAGATATAATTACTTTATATTTTTTTAAATTTTCACAGGCAATAAGCCTCTCTTGTGAACAGTTATATATATATTAATTTTACATATTTTTTTTGGACTTACAGATATAAATATTGAAATATAATGTTGGACTTATAACTATTATATCAGTTATAGCAGAGGTTTCAAAATTTATTTGGCCTACCATCTCCTTCCAAAAAAAATTCTATGCCCCTATTGAAAATCTATCCTTTTTAAGCAGACAGAAAGATGCCATAACAAATTTGAGTTCCTTTATCTATCTATATTTTTCCTACATTCTATAATACAGTAAAGAAAGTTGTTAGAAATAAGTCATGTTAAAGCTTACAATTGTAAAATTATTTTTTATATCAATCATGATAACATGTGCATTAAACACATGAAATTAAAATACTGAGGGATTAACAATCAGAAATAGTATTAAAAATAATCATAATGAGCAGGATGAACATGACATGCTGCCCTCAGTTTATTCTACTTAATTTTATTTTTGTCAACAGCATTCTTAAATAATGATTAATTGTTTGCAGTCAGTTATTTTTTAATGAACAGATTTTTGCCTACATTGAATTCATGTATAATAAAAGAAATGCAATTAAAAAGTTTTGTAACTATAATTCATAATCCAATACAAAGTATAGGTATCTAATTTTGCAGTTAAATTGTTGACAACTAACTGTCTTTGAATTCAAATTTAAATTTCTCATTTGTTGTTACTTCTATTGGTTCTTTTTGTACTTTTGGAGATTTTTCTGTGTTGATAGTTGGAAAAAGTCTATACAATTAGTTATGCTCATTTTAAAGTATCTTCAAATTGATGACTGAAATCAAAATGGAGAGTCCCCAAGTGCTGACAATAGGCAAGTAAGTTTTCATCACATTCTTCTAGTGTAATTGGAAACTGGCTGAATTATTGTAATTTTAATTTTATTTGCATGCTACAAATAATAGTTTTTGTTTTAATTAAATTCAGTTTATTGCCTTAGAATTGTAGATTTGTTTCATTAAATTTATTGAAAAAAACTCAAATAAGTCATATCATTTTTAGAATGAATCAAGTTGCTTCTTAATGCATTATCTATGTTTTCTAGAAACTCTTGCATTGAGTCAAAGATTTTTTAAAACACTGATCCAAACTGGCACTTTTTGATAGCCAGTGAACTTTTGTATGAAGCAATAAATCATTGAATTCTTCAAAGTTGCTCAAACAATCTCTCATTCTGCAGATCTTTTTAATTGCTTTAATAACATAATATATTGATTTATTAAGCATTTATTCAGATTTTTGTAACTAAATATTGACATTAAATGACAAAATTTACAGTGAATAAATTCAGAATTGCTTTATAAAAAATAATTAAAAAAAAAAAAGTCCAGAGTAGTCTATGTTTATCATTGGATCACTATAATAAGATATTATTACAGGATATTTTTTTTTAAAAAACTCTTGGGAATATCAATTCTCCTTTAGTATCAATTTACATATTTTAGCAAATTATGAATCACATGAAACCCATTAATTCATCATCATTTTGTTTGACTGATATTGAAAAAAGATTTTACAAAATTGGCTGTCTCATACATTTTTCTCTTAATCCTTGATAATAAGATGAATTCTTATCATTCATATCAGCTAAACTTTTGTTAAATGTTCTTGCAATCTTGAAGGCTTCATAACTTCATTTGATAAAACTTTTGGTAACTCAGGTATATTGGTATAGACACTGATTAAATCCATAGTTCAAATATTCAGTACTAGATTGTCTACATTTTTTCTTAGGTTTAATCATGATATTATTTCTAAAAAATAAAAATTATATGTTAATTACCATAATGTAGATATTAAATTATCAAAAGATATAAAATATATATATATAAATGTAAAGTGCAATTTCTCTAGCTTGAATCAAAATTTTTTGCAATAGTTATGACCTCAAATATCTTGCATTGGTGGTCAAGAGATCAGGCGACTGCCTTGTATTTGCAAGCAGTTGCCCGGGTTGTGGTTTCGCGTCCGGGCCGATGCTATGACACTTAAAGAAAAAGCATGATATATATAAAACGGCAAACAATAAACAAATCTAAATATATCAATGTATCTAATGAATTTGGCGTTTGTTCTTTGCTCAGCATTAGATTTTCTGTATATGTATTTGATATTAAATTGTCAAATATCTAATTAAATTTATCAAGTAATGATTAATTTAAAACAATACATCAATAAACAATTGGAATTCATAGTTTTAATTCAGTTTTTCCTACTTAAATAATTTTATCTTATTAATTATTTACCAATTAACACTGAGGATTCACTGGATATAAATAAATGTTAATAGCTAACTATTGTTTTTACACTTTTATCTCGTTTTTGTTAATATTGTAATAAAAAATATATAATATATTGATTGTATACTTCAAAGAGTATTATTCCGACACAAGCTTGCTGCGATTTCATTATTAATAAACAGTAGAAAACACAAAAATGTATATAAGAAAATGTATAAAAATAAATCATGTGTAAATTTCAGTTTAATTGAATTACCAATAACATAACTTATTTTGTATAGATCCATAATTTATAAAACAAAGAATATCAAATATGAATTAAAAATTTTAAATATTTACTGCACTTGAGCTATTATTAACTGCTTTCAGAAACAATCCATAATAGAATTCATACTTGTCTTACCTATTTATAGTGTTGTATTATTAAACAAGTCGTTCTACACACATATTCCTGTCCATGTCTGCTGAATTTTCTGATAACATGTGATACACTTGTCTACCATAACTTAGTTATAATTTGCATATTTGGTGTTTATTTGAAAAATAATTATTATGGTTTAACTCTATATTACACACAAAAAAAAATATTTATGAATAATTTTTCAAAATTTTCTTTCCTCTTTTTTTAATACTTTCCCCATACTTTTATTTTTATTCAATAATCCCCAATTGCACTAGAGATTACTATTGTTCCCTAATCATTTTAATACTCAGGAGTAATATTGCTTACTTTAATTCCTATTTGGAAAAGTCATTGCATGATGAAGATCTCTCCAAGTTTATAATGCAGTTTCACCAACCTATATCTATTCTTTTCCACATCACACCTGTAAGCAAACTTTTTTATTTCATCAATCCATATCACCTATGATCACTTTTTAGATCTTTTAAAATTTTTTGGGATCCAATTTAAAAATTCATTTGTACATCTATTATCATATCTTTTAGCAATGTGTCCAGACTAGCTTCATTTCAGTCTTTTTTTCCCAATGATGCCAGTAATCCTTATTTATTTTTTTATTCATATATTTTATTTTTAATCCTTCTTGTTATTTCTAACATACATCTTTCCATATTTGATTGAATGGTATGAAATCTTTTCATTATTGTATTGTTAAGTGTCCATGTTTCAAATTCCTAAATAAAAACTGGTAAAACATATCTATTAAATTTTTATTATTATTAAACTCATAGGCATATTTCTTTTATACATTAAGTTATTTTTACAAAAAGCACTCCAGCTAAGCTTAATTTTATGATTAATTTTTTCTATTGTGTTATTTGTTAACATTTTTTAATTCATGCTTAGCAAACTTTATATTCTTCTGAGAAAATTTATTGAACATTAGTTGTTTTTTTTAGTATTTATCTTTAGTTTAACCTTTTTACTTTCTTCTGATAATTCTTGCAATATTTCTTGAAGTCCTGATTCACTACTTCCAAAAATAACCACATCATTTACAAAATCTAGATTACTTAAATAATATCCATTTATTTTTATTTCCTTAGCTTCCATTTTTATCCATAAATAAAAAGAGTTGGAGATTAGAATCACACTAATGTATACCTTTCTCAATGTTAATTTATTTAGTGTCATCATGCTATCTAATCATCACTATTGTATTTTGATAAATATTCTTCAGAATGATATCCCAGGACTATATGTTGATGATTTAATGCTTTAATGATTGTATAAATGCTTATAGAATCAAATAGCCTGTCACAATCTACAAATCCAAAGGATAATAATTTGTATTCATTGGACCTTTCTATAAATTTTCTGAATACTTTGATATGATACACTGTGTTAAAATCACTTTTAAATCCAGATTTTTTCCTTTGGTTGGTTAGAATCTAAAGATCATTGAAGACAAGTGGTAATTATCTTGGTAAAGATTTTGTATTGACTTGGTGGAAGTCTGATAATAGACAATTTCTAATACACCTGGGTCTCATTTTATGTGATATAGGTTCCTCAGAAAATGTGCACAAAAGAAATGGCACAAAAATAGACTTAACTTACCTTGAAAAATGGGGGATTTGTTCCAGTAATTTTCAGAAATTGTATAAAAGCAAAGCAACAAGGAAAAGTTATTTTAAAATTCGCATTAAAAAAATAAAAAAAATAAAGTATGACTAATAAAAAATTTCAAATATTTGAAAAGAATTAATACAAGACAAACTTTTTTTTACTAACTACAGTATTTAATTTTACTTTTCATACATATTTTAATCATTACTGCTATTTGACAATATGCTTTCATTTGTGAACTGATAAGAAATCAGATTCATGATGTGATATAATAACTAGCACCACTTTCAGTCTTGTGCTGTGTTAATGGTTTTCTGTTTTTATACTAAAAAATGAGATCACAATCAAAGCAAAAAGATTATACATTATAATTAGAAAGATTATTTTTAGTTTAAAAAATCAATAAAATCTTCATTATTTATTTTAACAATCTAAAAAATTATTTCTGTTATATCTAACAAAATAAGTTTTAAAAGTTCAAAATTTTTGAATATTGCAATATTTTTATACGTAAGTATAATCTATTATTATTATTTACTCATTAGTATAAGTAGGTTATTTACATAGAAGCTAAGATTCTAAATACAGCTTCAGACCGTATTCATGTTAGCTGCTAAAATAACATTATATTTTTGAAAAAAAAAAGTATTTCAAGTCAAAATAAATTATTAATAATTTAAATTTCTTGATATCTAATAAATATAGTGAAATATGAAAGATATTAAGAAGAAATATGAATCACATAACTTCAAAATTGCACTAAAATAATCTGCATAAAATGAGACCCAAGTGTATCTATCTCCTTTACCATTTCTAGTAAATATTAGGCTAACCTTAAAAATTTCAATTTTTCATAATAGTGGTCTTCAATTTGAATAAAGATTTTGGCAAAATAATACTTTTTTAACAAAATTATTTTTAAAATCAATTTTGTAGATATGTAAAAAAATAAAAAAATAATTAAAGCTAAAAATTTACCTACTTTTTTATATCAGCTAGAATAAAGTAATTTCATTAGAAAATTATACTATTCTCACTATTTACATCCCATCTAATGTAAACTTTAGTAATCAACAGATGCAAGATGGTAGTATTTAACAAATCTTTATCATATGTTGGTCTACCCAATTTTCCCAAACTAGTTTTTAGCTTATGGGCTTTCATCAGTGAGGATGCTTTTTAGATTTTAGAACAATACACATAATCTAGAAATTAGTATGGAGATAGCTAGATAGGATAGTATCAAATAAAAATTTATTAAGCATTACTATTTAAGCATCTATTGATTATTACATTTTACACAGACAGTGAGAAGAAAAGAATTTATTAATGAATAATAATATGTAAACTAGGATCATGTAATGGCTTCTTGGTCATGTGATGTCTTAATAATGTAACTTTCTTATTCTTTCCCACTTAAGATAATTTAAAATATTACCTAGTTATAAAAATAAAATATATTTTAGATTTATTAAATAAAAAATAGCTTTTGTGTAATTAAAAATATAATTTTGCTTTATAAATAAGATGTGAAAAATGCAACCATTTTCTGCAATTTGAATTTTGCAATTTGATTTTGTCACTATAAAACTTTATTTTTTATTGAAAACTCCTACTACTTAAGGGGTAAATGAAAAGTTAAATATATGTTAATTAACATTTAAATAGGACTGTTTACCATGAAATTGCAATATAACTGTCTGCATAAATCAGTTCACATGCTGCTTGAGTGTCAGCATTACCAGCACATTTAATCATGAGCATTATTTAAAAATATTATGGAATTTGATAAAGTTAAAAGCAGTTCTATTTTTGGATTAAAACAGATCGGGCAAGTTCAATTACTATACTAGTTAGCAGGATTTTAGTTTGAATTGCTAGCTTGAATTGTTTATTTCTTGATTGCTCATAGTTGCAATTTTATCAAGATTATTACACTAAAAAAAACCATTACATTTTTATGTGCACACACACACACATATATATATATATATAATCATTAACACCAGTCAACACAGCCCCAATATCAATAACAATCCATAATCTCAAACTGTTGTCAAGACAATTGCCTTTTAGCAATAAAGGTGGAAGCCCATCTTCATTTATGGTACAATATATTCATATAGGTACTAAAGATTGCAAATTGACCACATAGATTGAAATACATATATATATACACAGACTTTCAAGCTCTTTTTAGTTATCTGATCTATCTCATACAACTGATACACATGATCACATACATATAAAAAAGATAAATGATCTCCAATATATATATTTCATGTTGAACCAGTTCTTATCAGTTGTCTAGATCATCATCTTCCATATATATATAATCAGTGTCAGTTTATAACATTAAGCTAGCAAATCTTCAAACTTTAATGGACAGGCTTCAATCTACTCCACTCTCCAACTCTTCAGCCATTACTATTGAAAATCTGATGTTAGAACATTCAAATCCCTTGTTGAAACTAGCATTACTGTCATGTCCATGTTGACATTAAATCACTCTGACTTCTCATATATATGACCTTATCAATTTAAATTCTTAGAAGAGGGATGGCAGGATACAAACTGAATCTGTAATATTTGAATATAAGTATGCTTTATATACCTGGAGTTTTAGATGTAATTGTAGGGGATTTGAACACAGACTTTCAAGCTCTCTTCAGCTATCTAATCTATCTCATGTAACTGATATACATGACCACACATATGTGAAAAAGTTAAATGATTTATAGTATACATATTTTATGCTGAACTAGCACTCATCAGTTGGTCCAGATTATCATCTTCCACACACATATATTTAATTAGTGCTCAGTTTATATTAAGATAGAAAATCCTCAAATTTTAATAGGCAGGATTCAATCTATTCTACCCTTCAATTCTTCAGCCATTCATACCATTGAAAATCTGATGATAGAACACTGAAATCCCTTGTTGATTCTAACATTATTGTCATGCCCATGTTGACATTAAGTCACTCTGACCCTTCCTGTATAGGACATTGTCAATTTAAATACATAGAAGATTGGTGGACAGGATACAGGCTAAATACAAGTATACTTTATACACCTGGAGTTTTAGATGTAATTATAGGAGATTTGAATGCAGACTTTTAAGCTCTCTTCAGCTATCCAATCTATCTTATGGAATCAATATATATGATCACACATATGTGAAAAGATAAATGATCTTCAATATACTTTTTTATGCTGAATCAGCACTCATTTCCCCCCCACACACATATATAATCAGTATGTGGTCATGTATATCAATTGTATGAGATAGGTCATATAGTTGAAGGGAGCTTAAAGGTCTGTGTTCAAATCCTCTATAATAATTGCATCTAAAATTCCAGGTATCTAAATATTGTAACCAAAAAACCCTTACCTCAGATTGTAACAGTCTGAATTTATGATACAATACAAAGCTATTACCATACAATATGGTCACTGCCAGGGTACACTATGAAAGATAATCACAGCATTATTTGAAGATACATCAAGTTACCTAAATAATTGTATTATTCTTTTAATTAACCATAATTCTTCTTAATTACTGGATTTTAAAACGGCAATCCTGAATCTTAATTTATGATTTATAATTATTCTTTCAATGACTGTCTCTCAAAGCTACATTATGACCTTATTTTACAATTTTTATATCTCTGAGACCCAAGGGCAGGCCATAGACAAGGTGGCATAATTTATGAAACTGCTAATCATTACATGGTGAATACGAACCATTAAACCATATAATAATAATTATATCAGCTCCATAACATCATATATGATAGCTCATCATGATTCAGGTTTAAAGTAAAGAAATGCTATATAGGACAAATGCTTTGCAATGGAAAGCAAGTAATATGAATTTTAAGTTATTTCTTCACAACACTACCATGGGTGTTAAAGTTATGAAGATAAAAGTTTATTCAAGTATAAGCATAGTCTGCAAACAATAAGAAATCTCAAATAGATTGACTTTTTAGGCTGCTATTCCTGTTGATGCAGTTAACAATAATTACTGTGCATTTCAGTTATAGACCTTGTGGAAGGCTATCAGCAGATAGACTCACAGTTGGTGGACCTGAACAGATTTATCAGGATTTAGCTATACATTCTGTTATTCACACTTGATAATATTGCAACTTAAATTATTTAAGAGAAGTTTTAATTTAACTTCCTTCCTTATCTTTATGTTGTCTCTTTTTTTTAAAAGAGAAGTTTTCGTTATATGTTTAACAGTGGAAATTTTTTTTTTATTATACACTTGCTGTGATTATAGCAGTTCTCTCAAAATAGCAATTTTTTTTTGTTGGCAGTTCTATTTTTTTTTAGCCAATTAGATTGCTTCTTATTTATATATCTGTTAAAAAAAAAGAAAATGAAAAGAAAGAAAAAAAAAGTGTTTATCTTATTGTATCCTATAAATTAACTTAAAAGAAAATAAATAATCCTTCAATTAAGCCAAAATAATCTTTAAGATTATTTAAAAAGAAAAACAAATAATAATCATTTGTTTTTTAATTATCTTACTATACTTGGTGTAATATGCCATTGGTTTTCACTTTTAGGTTAAGGACAGTTTATCTAACTTAGTATTTGGAAACAGAGCAAAACTAATGCATAAAAGAAAGAGAAGAAAAAGGAAAAAATTATACAATAATAAAAAATGAAATTATAATCTCACTGTTCAATAAATTTGAACACAAGGATCAAGAATACTAAATGCCAGCCATGATTATCAAGTTGCCTGGAAGAAGATAGAGAAATTTTAACTAGTTCTACCAAGCTATATATATCCCACTAAAACATAAGGTTGCAATATATATATATTGTACCAATAAAAATGCATCTAGTGGTAATACCTCAATAATATGGGTTTAAACCCAAACCAATGATATATACAATAAATATGATATTCCATGTATTCCAAACATATACCCATAATGTAAAGGAATATCACACTATATAAATACCGGTAAATCTTATAATCCTAATTTAAATCAGCAAAACTAGATTAAATAAGAGTAATGATGATGATGGTTGTAACTGCCTATCACAATCACACTAAAGAATTTTGTATTTAGTAAATCTATTTAAAAAATCCAGGTCAAACCTCTACAAAAAATTAATATGTTTACTTGGAATTATTTAAGATTATAATCACCATCATTTACCAATGTTCACAGTAACACTCTAGCATATTCTTCAATGTTCACATGTACGCAGAGCAGTGGATATTTTTATAAACTAGTATATATATTTTTTAAAGTTATTTCAACATTTAATCATATGAAAAACAAACAAATTGATTAATATAAAATAACCATATTATTAACAAAACAAAATGAAGGTAGTTTGATTGTAACCAGACAATGTAAATTTCAAATATAAATTTCCAATTGTGCATAACCAATTTTAAAATCATTTTAATAAATAGTTCAAATGATTTTATTAAACATCATTCCATTATAAAAATTCAAGTAGTGAATAATTTTATTAAATATTGTTTTGAAAATTATTTTAAAAGTGTTTAAATTAATTTAAAAATAATAATAGGTTAATATTTAAGTCTATTAAGTCATCATTTTAAAACTTGAGAAAATGTTTACAAACCAAAGTAGGGGCTGACCAATAAAAAGATAGATCTGGGCAGACAACAAAAATTGCGCCAATTAATTGTATAATCGAGGAGAACAAGAATTGACAGACTCGAGTGAAGAGGTAAAAAAATTTTGAGCTCTCTAATAATTTCTTTTCTCCAATTTATTCAATTTTTCAATATAATTCTAATAATATCATTAGAACAAATTAACTGACAATTATAAAATCATAGAGAGAGTCTTAAAATAAATATTTTTAAAGTTTTCATAAATTATGTATCACTAACTTAATCGAACCTGCCAGTGAATTCTATTGAAGTACAGTCGGAATTTTCAGTAAAAAATATGGATAGATTCTTTAAAACCAGTTTTAAAGTTTATAGTATTTCAAAATTGTTTATATTGTTCATTGATACCGCTTATATAGTGTATCCAAAGGAAAAGAGCTGTTACGCGTGTAATATAGATGAAAAGACATTGTGCGCAAAGTTCAGAAAGAGAATAAAATATAAAAATCATTATGATTCATCTAAGAATAAATGGACAAATATAATTTTAAAATTAATGTCATTTGAATTGCTTTCTTTAAGATGACCCGAAAAAGAAGTATACTCTAAAAAAAAAAAAAGTTAAAGATCAAAAAATAATGTACATAAAATTAAGAATGAATGAAATAAAGCTTGCTAAAGAGAAATATTTGTATAAAGAAAATACGGAAGAGGAATATAAAAAAAATATTGAATCAATAAAACGCAATTGGTACCTAAAGTATTAAATATTCGTAGTCTAATAAAAAGGAGAAAGATGCATCGACGCGCCGAGGGAATATTTGCCAGAACGCATTTAAAACTTTGAGGGATAAATAACTAAAAATATTTTAATAATCTGATGCTAAACGCTAAAATTAAAAATCGTCTAAACAAGTTTATTAAAGGAATCAAGTTAATTTTTAAAACTTTAATAATCCTAGAGAAGAACATTCAGATAAAAGAAGAAAATAAATATTATGGGACTAAACAATATTTACCGTCAGAAAATATTTGATTATGGTTTGAATTATTTTTTTTATATTATTATTATAAGTAATAAGTTTCAGATAGTTATAGGGAAACAAATACATTAATTTGGGATATATAATATTATATGAAATAATTTTTTTTTTTTTGAGTTTGAATGTCTTTTAATAAAATTGTATATGTGTGTAATTGTATGTTTGCAATGCTCGAAGGAAAAGAAGCCTACTGCAAAGCCTGATCCGAAGATGACAATTATTTTGGTAACATTTTTAATTATTAATGATATAATGTATGTTTTATTTATTTAGATCAGCGGAAAATTGAATGAATGTAGTGAAAAAGTTTATTATTATTATTATTATTGGAAAACGCATTTAAAACAACACATTGAAACATTTTGAGATGTAATTAGATTTTTGAAAATATGCATACGATAGTCATTTTATTTGTTGATAAATAATAATTTAATATAATCGATGATTATATTACATTTTCTATTGATTTTTCCTATTGGGATGTTTGAATATTGTTTTAACAAAAATGTAGGTAATGAACATACAGTGTTATAAAGCGAGATAAATTATTCTTAAGGGATAGAGAAATGATTTTATAGTAGCGAATCTTGTTTGTTGTTTTTTTAAAAAGTTGTTCGTATTTTATCGATGCTTGATATAGTGAAAATCTAGAGAGATAATTTAAGTAGTGACTTGGGAGTACAGGGGTGATTTGGAAACCAAGATGATGTATGAAAATCTAGGATGATATAGGGAATGGAAATAAGTAGTTTTGTGAGAGAATCAGCATAGTTATTATTAATATAGCCTTATGGCTGATCCACATTTCGTTTTATAGGTGATAATCAGCATAGTTAATGTAGCCCTACGACTGATACACATGTTGTCTTGGACAGTGTTATTGTATATTTCATGTGAGTTGCCTGGATGTTTGGTAAAGCTGAATAAATAGCTGCCACATCACTTTCTTATCTTAAGGGTTAATAGACAATAAATGTCGAACCTGTTCACACTGTTCCATGCATTCTTGAAGTACATTGAAAACAAGTTATCCATCTTTCTTCCCAATATCCTATACATCTTTCGCTATCTTAATCTGTATTTCGTGCTACTACATCGTATATGATAAGTTTGTTGAAAGGAAAACAATAGATATTTTAGAATGTATGTTATGATTTTACTTGGAATAAGAATAGTTAAGAGTTAACTAAGAATAGATTATAACCAATGAAAGAAAGATACAGATGTCCTAAACAATGGAAGAAGTTATAGAATCATTTTAATTTAGAAATAAACTATAATTTTTTGTAAAAGTATATCAAATGAGAATATACAAAATATTAAAATATATTTTCACACTCTTTTTATTATTAATTATATTTTAAAGATATAAGTGTTGCATATTTAAAAATACTATAACACTCGATAATTATTATCATATATTTGAAATTGTAACAGGGTGATATTTAAACACATTATAATATTATACAGGAGTATGGCTTATGCAAAAACGCATTATAATTTATATGAGCATGGGAGAACAAACATTAAAGTTAATCATAATATTTAATAATATGTTGTGCAATTTGTTTAAAGTAACAAGAAATGTAAATTTTCTTTTTTTTAAGACCATATTGATTATAAAGTGTGACGTTATAAAATATTGATCCATAAAAATAATTTAGAATATTGTAAATTTAGTATATTTAAAAGGTAAAAATGTTGTTACCCATAAGTAGTTCAAATAAATAGTGTGATAAACCTAAAGAAAATAACTAAAATAATTTTTAAAATGTATAATGATTGGATTAACTATAAAGAAGTACAAAATTGTAGAATTAACATTTGTCATGTGAAAGGAAAGAAGGATATCCGTTGTAAATAAGATGTAAATAGATTTGTTTTATTTTTACTTAAATTTATTTGATGTTAATAAACTTTGTTAAATTTGTTTTATTAAAACTTGTGTCTGGGTATTGTTTTCACTACATCATGGTACAAATTCACAGAATGTTTTCACAACCACTGAAGTACATTTTGCACAAAAGATAACTAAAAATATGTTTAATCTTAATTATTATTGATGTTCTTATAATTAAGTAATTATAAAATTGCATTAAGTTATTGGTCATAAATCCACTATCCTAATATTTTGATAAATTATATGCTATTAATTGCCACTTACTTTATTTATCAGATTATCTAAACACTACCACTTCTTAGTTTACTTTATTGTTTAAAGACAAAAGATGATATTGATATTGATTGATTTATTATGGTAATAAATTTGCAATAAAAGAAATTTATACCAATTTGATTAAGTAAGAAAGATTGTAATCATTATTGTTATTAATTGCAGTGTAGTAGATATGGCATAAAATCCTTTACCATATGTGCTACCGCATTTTGTTGAAGTATAAATAAAGATTAAGAACCTGAGATTATAATTTATTGAGCTAGATGATGATTATTATTATTAAAGATAACAGAATTAATATTATAGTTATTAAATGAGTCTTAGTAAGTCGGAAGAGCGTCGTGAAAATCATAAGAATACTATGTAGTTATTATTTGAAATAATAGTATAAAAGGGGGGATAGTGTTCTTATGCCATTGAGGTGGTATCCTGTGGGATATTGGCTCAATGTGATCTACCTTGCCAACTCGTATTTCCACTCTCGTCTCATGAATACATTAAATCTTTATGTTAATTTACTTTAAAACAGAACCTAAGTTAATTTTAAGAAATTTGAGCTAGTAAAACATTTTTTAATTTAATATTTAAATTTGAGCTAGAACCCGGTGATGTTAAATATAGTAATCTATTTATTTGTAAGTGGAGGTACGAGGTCGACGGTGGGCACAGTTAGAATATATATATATATTGTACCAATAAAAATGCATCTAGTGGTAATACCTCAATAATATGGGTTTAAACCCAAACCAATGATATATACAATAAATATGATATTCCAGGTTTTCCAAACATATACCCATAATGTAAAAATATCTCACTATATATATATCGGTAAATCTTATCAATCCTAATTTAAATCAGCATAACTAGATTAAACAAGAGTAATGATGATGATGGTTTTTATTATCACAATCACTCTAAAGAATTTTGTTTTAGTTCTATTTAAAAAAATCCAGGTGCCAAACCTCTTCAAAAAAAATGTGTTTACTTGGAATTATTTAAGATAACAATCACCATCATTTACCAATGTTCACAGTAACACTCTAGCATATCCTCCAATGGTTCACATGTTCGCAGAGCAGTGGATATTTTTATAAACTAGTATATATATGTGTTAAAGTTATAACATTTAATCATATGAAAAACAAACAAATGGATTAATATAAAATAACCATTTATTAACAAAACAAAATGAAGATAGTTTGATTGTAACCAGATAATGTAAATTTCAAATATAAATTTCCAATTGTGCATAAAATTAAAATCATTTTAATAAATAGTTCTTATATTTTATCATCTTTCCATTTAATAATTTCATGTATAGATATAAAAAAATCAATCATATAATATTGAATCTATTTCCAACAAACAAATTCGGATATTTAGTTTTTTCTCATTTAGTAATTTTATGTACAGACATAAAAATCATTAATATTTTTTTTAACTAACAGTTAATCTATTTCAGTGCTTGCTTTTAATATTCCACACACATGTACATATATGAAATGCAACTTCTTCTCCAATATATTTTCAATTTGACTTCATACTCATAATTCACATATAAAATATGAGATATCATTACACAATATTGAATCTTTTTAATCTTCCTAAATTTAAAATCTTTTTCCATATTATAAAAAAGAATAGTTTAATCTTTTAATATCTTAATGTTTTACCATGCACCGATTTTTAACATCATCACTCCTAGGTTTTAGATATGTTTTTTTCTCTACAATTACAATCAGTCTTTTTATAATTTTTCAGGAAACATCTTTCTTCTCTTCACATATCAGACCTGTAAATTAGTTTTGTATTTGTATGATATGTATCAAATATATGTAAATTTTTGGCAATTTAGCTGTGTAGTCCAGTTCTTTTCTTTGTCTGGCAGACTATAAAAGGTGATGATATAAATTCACATAGACATCATTTACTAGACCAGGCTGCGTGTTCAGGGTTTTCAACTGATGTGTTACTTGTTCTTGCCCAGATTTTCATGATAAAAGATTCCCTAGTAAAACATTCTTATAGCTTCTATTATAAGCTTGTAATTTCAATTAGCAGTAAAGCAAATTTTTCTACACATGACACTCTTCCAATGCTTTAAAGTATATTTTGCAGTTTAGAATTCTATCAATCCACACTTGACTGTTAAATGACCAACTGCTTACCATATGCTTCATTATCCATTGCATGCACCATAATATAGATTATCTTCTTTGTTATCTGCAGCAACTACCATAATGATGAATAATCTACTATCTCAGACCCAGAGAAAAATATTCCTTTGTCTTTCTTTACTAAAAAAAAAAAAAAAAGAAATAGCAGTTTGCATTCTTTTCTTTACCTAATACACATTACAAAAGAGAAAATTCTTTGCCAACTTTTACTATTTTATTTACAATAAAAAAATATTATTAATTCCTAATTCTTTTTCCTGGATTTGAATTCACCCTACTATTTTCTATCAAAATCAATAAGATTTAATTTTGTCAAGCATCGGTGGTCAAGTGGTCTGCACAGCTGCCTTACAAGCAGTTGTCCTGGGTTAGCGGGTTCACTTCCTGGTCAGTGCTATGACACATGGAAAAAAATCAATGATTTTATTTTCAACATGATTTGTAGTAGGTGAAACTAAAAAGATCTTAAAATTTCCTTTTATTTATGAACTGCCTATTTTCTCTATTTCTATCTTATATATATAAATGCAAAATTCAAAGTTTAATCAAAATTCTATTATATATAGATTGATATGTAGATGTGGCTTACAAAACATTGGTGAATCTAAGTGTACATTTGAGAAGAGAATAAAAGAGCATATGCTTTTATATAATAGAATTCAAAAAGAGAAACAATCTGGAATAGATGTAAATAAACCTTCATCATCTGTTATATTTGATCATAATAAATCTTGTCAATATGGATTTAAATTTGATTATAAATACATGAAAATTATTCAAATTGAACATTGTCATAATAAATGTAAAATAAAAGAGGCTATGTTGATTTCAAGAAATTGCCAAATATTAATGAATCGCCAGTCATCAAATATTAAGATAACAGAATTGTGGGAAATCTGACTTGAACTATGGGTATTGTTAAGGGTTGTCTCATTTTGATTATTCAATGTTATATAGTTGATAAAGGCTACAAAATGTATAGTCAAAAGTACTTCTAAAAATAATATAATTTATGTAAATTTTACTGTTTTTTGATATATATATATATATATTGATTTGTATATTACATATATATAAATTTATGCATAAGTGTACATGCACATGCATTATTCTTCAAATCTACTTATGTAACATTTACACTGCTGCTACTAGGATTATAATATATGTATGTATAATCACAAATATTTTACTCTTCTCTAGATTATTGTAATATTCAAATAAATGTTCTGGACATTTATACAAAAAAGGTAGTCTTTATAATTTAAACTTTGATTTAATAATGCCTACCAAGATTTTAAAATGTAAAATATATTTTACAAAGCATTAATAAAATCAAAGTTTAAATTATAAATACTACTTTTTCTGTATGAATGTCCATAACATTTATTTAAATATATATATAAAATGTAGTCAAAAATATAATGTTTTCAACCAATAGAATCACTTATTAATTACTTTAAAGAGTGAGTATAAAAAGTGGCTTGATGTGAGATCTGAAGTCATATTCAGGAAAATGAATAAACACTTCATAATAATAATAAAAAAACGGAGTAATGAATTTACATCAATGTAAGTAAATTTAAACATAGCAATGAAAAAAAGAATGCTATTCTAAATTATAATACAATAAAAAAACAACAGCATAAATGTAATAACTGAAACACAGGCTTGTTATATACCTGTGGTTATATATATGTAATATAGGGTATATGAGCACAGACTTTCACAACACCCACCTCTCTCCACTCTATCTAATAATAATGGTAAATAATTGAGATAACAATTAAAAACTAAACATAAATACTATCAGTGATCTCTGGAATTTATAGAAATGAACTCATTGATATATCAAATTAAGAGTTTTATAATTTAATAAATGTCTTATCATTATCAGCATATTTGTTGTATATAAAATAGTTCATTCATTGAAGTTTATCAAGATTTTTTACATAAAAAGTACCAATTTTTGATAAGATCAATTAAAGAGTTAAAATTTAGTAATTCTCTACTAAATTTTACTTGCTCATATCTGTAAAGTTCTTTAAACCCAGTGTTTATCTGAATGTTTGTGAAGATGGCATTTTAGTAGTAATTATATGTAAGACTTACAACCATCTAATATTGAATGCTAACTGTCTTAATAAAAATTTAAATTTTATATAGATTTTTAAAATACATTCAGATATGTCTATTACTAATAATTGTTTGTATTTGGAAAGTTTAAATAAAGTTTAAATTTTTCTAAAGACATTTAGTATTCAATACTAGATCATGGAAATAGTCCAATATATAATCACTACTTGGTTCCTATTCAAGCTAAAAAATTAAAATTCAAAAGCCAGAAACCTGTCTAGGAATGGAGATTTAAATTTGCTAGGACATCTGATAATCTAGCTTACACTAAGTGACACTGTATCAACATGTTATTTTCATTATCTGGGTTAAAGCTCAAGTCAAATAAAATAGTAAAAAGATTTCGGTACAATTCCCAATCAGTTCTATATTTTTTCTTTTAAATCCCAATCAGTTCTATATTTTTTCTTTTAAATAACTTGCCCATACCTACTTCAATCTGATCACCCATAATTGGTTGGTAAACATGCAAGAAGATACTCTTAGTAAAAGATTAAAAAAATAGAAAATATCCAATCTTTCACTTAGAAATTGGCAAACACTAATATATATATATATATATATACAATTTTTTTAAAAGAAGCTATTGGGAGATTTTATATAATAGTGTAATAATTAAAGTCATATAGAGCCTACAATTTAAGTCAATAAAGACGAACACAAATTTCTTTCTATATATATACACACACATATGTAAATATCAAAACTATAAGGGAATTTCGATGTAATTCTTTAAAAATATTTCAGTTAAGGTGTAACCAAACTAGTTACAAATTGGATATGGAGGTTAAAGTCATAGTTATCTAGAAATAATTTTTTTCTTTCTGATTTACCCAAGCTACAAGTAGATTACTTTCAGTCAAAGATTGTATAAAATAGTTCACTTGTAAGGATCAGACAGAAATAAACAATTAGCTAGCCGATTTCAGTCTCTCTAGACAGTTTATAATTATTTGTGGCCTAATTACATCTTAGCAGAAGTATTTCTAGATAAATACACGAAAATATCCATTATAATTTCAGTAGTTACACCTATATATAATGTCTGTGAAAATCTACTAATTATACTTATATACAGTATATATATTATTATCTAAATGTAATGTATCATATTTTATATAATTGGATGAAGCTGATATATTTTTCTTAATTTAGTTAATAATCGATGCGTATCTACAATTTTTTACTTTTGTGAAAAAAGAAACTGGATGAAGTTAGAATTGCGTGATATTTAGAAATCATTTTTCAATCAAAAATGGTTCAGCTTGAGAGAATATTGCTTATACTATTCTGCCGGAAGATTTCCATAATGAATGCTTATACTATTCTGCCGGAAGATTTCCATAATGAAATAGCTGTATTTATGTGTGTAATATATATCATATACATTACGGTTATTAAAAACATTTTACTAATGACAATATATATATAATACTTTAGTAATGATTTGTAAAAATATTGAATTATAGAAATGAATTATTCGCACATTAAAAAAGTGCATAAAAAAAGAGAAATGAATATTAATAATTTTGATTAGTCATTCATTAGCTTGCAGATTATCCACTTATTTGTGTAGTGTAGGGATCGGTTTCTATCCACTTTTGACATTTTGTAGAGAGGTGTAATCATAAACACATGATCAAAGACGTAATGATAAAGATATATGATACCAAGGGACACATTTTATGCTGAATCAGCACTCATCAGTTGACCCAGATCACAATCTCTTATACATATCTTCAACATAGATAAACGTTACTACAGTTTAATTGATAATTATCAAACTTACTGGTCTCACAACTTTTATACAAGCCACATGATATAGGTATACTAATAGTATTCATTAGTCATTCATTAGACTAGAGAGTATTCACTTAATGAATAATATTTTTGTAATGCAATTTTCAGTATTATAATTTAACCCAAGATTGACTGGTTTCTTTCCCCTTTTAACACTTTGTGGAGGGTATAATCATAAACATATGTTCAAAGACATGAAAGAGATGTATGATTCCCAAGATGACCATTTCATGCTGAACCAGCACTGATCGGTTGGCCCAGGTCACAATTTTTTACCAATATCTTTTTCATGGAGATTAAACATCTTTTTCACAGGTGTTTGAGCATATGTTTATGATTGCACTCCTCCATAATGTGTTAAAGGTGAATAGAAAGTAGTTCTTAACTTGCATGAGAATAGTATAGTGAAAATTATGCAAAAATATTATTCATTAAGTGGATAATTTCTAGTCTAATGAATGACTAATAAATATTATTAATATACTTCAAGTGGTTTGTGTCAAAATTGTGTGGGAAAGTGATCTGGGTTTACTGATGAGTACTGATTTAGCACAAAATGTGTATCTTGGGGATATGCATCTTTTTCACATGTCTTTGATCAGTGTTTAAGATTACAACCCTCCACAGGTTGTCAAAGGCATATAAAAAACAGTCCCTATCCTGCATGAGAATGGCATAGTAAAAATTACAATACAAAAATATTATTCATTATGAGGAATAATGATGCAGCTTTTTTTGGAGATTTCCCATTTTATCTATTAAATGCCAAAGCTTTGAAAGATTTGCAAAAGAATCTCAAAGATGTCAGAAGTATTTTATCTCTTATTATCTTATCCACAACCCTGTGTTTTTAATGCAGTGGTAATATCAGCTTCTATAGAATGTGGGATCTTAGGATCAATTTCTGTGCTGATACTTCTGATGCTTGAACTTCTTTTGAAATCTTCAGCAATAAAGTTACCTGAGTATGCTTTTTGTCCAATAATTTCAATGTTATCCACATCTATATAATATCTGATGAAGACAAAGATTCAAAAAGAAGAGCAATACAATTTTTATAAATAAATCATGAAACAATTTAAATAAACAAAAATAATAAATTTTGATTGTGTTTTATTGTATATAAATAGATTCAAAATAAAATGTAAAAATCTATCTATCTATCTATCTATCTATCTATCTATCTATCTATCTATCTATCTATCTATCTATCTATCTATCTGTCTGTCTGTCTGTCTGTCTGTCTGTCTGTCTGTCTATCTATCTATCTATCTATCTATCTATCTATCCATCCATCCAACCATCCATCTATCCATCCATCCATCTATCCATCCATCCATCCATCTATCTATCTATCTATCTATCTATCTATCTATCTATCTATCTATCTATCTATCTATCTATCTATCTATCTATCTATCTATCTATCTATCTATCTATCTATCTATCTATCTATCTATCTATCTACCTACCTACCTACCTATCTACCTACCTACCTGCTTGCCTGCCTGCCTGCCTACCAACCCACCTACCTACCCAGTCACCCACCCATCCACCCAGTCAGTTCTTTAGTCAGGGCTGCAACTTGCTAGATCATTCATCAGTTCAGATTATTATTATTATTCAGTTCAGACAGAATGCAGAATCCAAACAACCAGAGATCCAGAAATTGCAAATGCAATAGTAAGCCAATCAATTACTGCTGTGGTCAACATCCATGCAAAATCCACAGATCTAGTAACATACATTGCTAGACAGCTTTAGAAAATTTATCTGGGCTTCAGTCCCCAAAAACCCTCAACAAAAAGAAAATCAACCAAATGTTGCCTCAACAAATGCCCAGAACAATACCTAGATTGTAAATAAATGATGTAGCAAACTTTCCCATTGTCAATTCAAAGAATGGAAAACAAGCCCTGGAACCATCAATGGAGACCAAAAAGCCAACCAGTTGGAAATTGACAATCATGAAAACCTAGGTAAAATACTTTTAAGTATATTCTGATCACAGTCTAGACTCTTTATTTTAAATGAATGAACTTTAATTAACGGACTATTACAACTATAGCCTGAAGTCATTTATATTTTTCTTATGTCAAATCTTATATTGTTATAGTTTGTTAAATATATGTATGCGTAAATAAATATTAATGTTTGCTCTAATTGTTATTTTGTCTATTTTCTCTTGTCACTGCATCTCCAATAAATTAGAGTAATTTTTATGTGTTAAATAAATATTCTGGACCTTCATAGGATATTTCAAGTGCTGAATTGTGTGCCTGTCATCTGAAGCATACTGATTATATAACTTATGATTGGCTGATGCCTGAGATTGGTCCTCAAAACAAATAAAATGCTTTGGATGGCAGGGTTTGAGTCTAGCAGTCAGGGTCTGGAAATGTGATCATGTTATGCTTTGCATAGCTCGATCTGACCGTGGCTATCATTGATGATTTATACTATCAATGGTAGTCTCCCCTCTGCTTGAAAGGCTGGTCCATTCTGGTAATATTAAAAATATACATTAAAAATTATGTTAAAAGGTGTTTAAACCCAATTAAATAATCTCTATTTTTTAAATGGAGCCGGTTCGTATGATATCCAATGTGGGTTCTGAAGTGCCATAAATCAATCCAGGATAATCAAATTAAAAGTACAATTGTAATTAAAAATTGAAAAAAAAAAGTTCAAAATTAAAATTGGAAAAAAAAGTTCAAAAGTAAAATTAAAATAAATGCTAAATCGCGTAGTTATAAAAGTGAAATCGGTGAGCAGTATGAAATGAGAAATAGACTGAAGCAAACAAACTAAAATATTCAGAATCAAAATAAATAATAATAGTTAAAAATATAATATAATTAAAAGGAAGAAAAAAAAGCAGTCAGAAATGATAAATAATTTACTACTGGGTTTTGGAATTGATCAAAGGTACTTTGTTCGATTTTAAATATTTAGTCAAACACTCCGTTAGATTTAAATATAAAAGAAAATAATGAAAATTAAAAACTGCCTGACAAAGGTTGGAAAGGGGGGTGGGGTTAGAATTAATATTAGTGAAATGGAAATATAATGAAAATTATGTTAAAGTAAAATAATAAAATTTTAGAGTAAGTATATAATATTAAAATAAAAGTTTTTTTCCCCTTGTATACAGTCAAAATGTGGTGATAAAATAATAAATAAATCTAAAAGAATAAATAAAGCATATAATAAATAAAATGAAAGCTATAATAAAATGTAAAATAATTTTTTATGTGCGTGTGAATTGTGTTTGGATTGATAGTCATGGAGGTAGTGTATAGATAAAGATCAGTTGAGGAAGATATACAATGTTGCGCTGTTTGAAAATAGTACCCATAATGGGAAAAATAGGGGGATAGTCCTACAGAATGAGGATTCATTAGAGAGATTCCTGGACCCATCCAAATCATACTGGGAGAAATAGTCCCAATCCCTAATCTTAAATAAATGCATTGGAAAAATACCAGCATAAGCCACAAATCAGTTTCACGGGGGAAAAAATTACCAAATTTCGTAATTTAGCATAAACTGAATGGTCAATTGGTGAATACTGCCATTTGCAGTGACCTCCATTTCATCTTCTAGAATGCAGACCCATTGGAGAAAGACATGGGTTCATTCAATCAACTGGTAGAGAAATCCCAGCATAAAAGGTAAAGTTTTTTTTATTGCATAGTCAGATATAAGCCAGATGTATCTGCAATCTGCTGCATTTAAACCCCTGTATACATTGTAGAGATGCATGTTGTTCTTGGTGGTCATCACACATGACATAATTGTTGAAATCAACTTTGAGTACAGCCTGGAAAGAAGAGTAGCTTAAGAAAGATCACCCTCTGCGCTTTATTGATCTGTAGCAATTCTAAAACTTATTTGGTAAAAATATATTACATAAATACATAAAAATGAAAAGTCAAATGTTAAAAAATAATAATTATAATAATAAACAAAATGTTTAGGCCTAAAATGGGTCAAAGTGATGCATTTTATCTCTCAAACGGAGGGTGTGTTTGATGTACCACTAGCATACATATACATCACCAGTCATACATATATAGTTCGCTTTACATATCTTTCATTTAAAAATAAATTATTAAAAACGAAAGTAGAAAAATATAGTATGCTTTTAAAATAGATTTTAAAATGCAAACTTGTAAAAATAAAAATATCATGTCATTTTGATTTTAAAATATAATAAAACTATTTATTAAAAATAGGGCTGGGGGAGAAATCTAAAGAAGAATTAGAGAAAAGATTTTAAACTTTTTTTTCTCTCTCTTTGTAAAGAAAACTCCTTTTATAATGCATAAAATAAGCCAATGTGAAATCAGACTAAAAATTAGTCTGTAAAAATAAATGTTAGAAAAATTTTCAAAAAGATAATTAATTATTTTATAAAATTTCTGCTTGATAATAAAATCAATATCAATAGTTGATTTAATTAAAAACTGTAAACAATCTTATCAAGATCATTTAGATGAATCCGAACAGATTAAGATTAAGGTAAATGTAAAAATCAATTAATTAAAAGGCAGATTCAAGTCAAGATAAAATAAAATAATGAGAGTTAAAATATAAAAGTTACATTGTGGTTATTGTTTTTCAGTCAGGGCTGAAATTTGCTAGATCATTCATCAGTTTGGATTAGTATTATTCAGTTCAGACAGAATGCAGAATCCAAACAACCAGAGATCCAGATATTCAGAAACTGTAAATACAGTAGTAATCCAGTCAATTATTGCTGTGGTCAACATCCATACAAAAGCCACAGATCTAGTAACATGCATTTCTAGACAGCTTTAGGATATTCAGCTGGGGTTCAGGCCCCAAAACCCTCAAGAAAAAGAAAATCAACTGAACCTCACATGAATCAATGCTGCAAAAATGCCTAGATTGTAAGTAACCACTACTGCAAACTCTCTCTCCCACTGTCAACACTAAGAATGGAAAACAAACCCTTAACCATTGATGGAAACCAAAACTCCAACTGGTTGGAAATTGATAATCATGAAAACCTAGGTAAAATCATCATCATCATCATTATCAACCATTATCAATCCACTGCAGGATGAAGGTCTCTCCAAGTTTAATCCATCTTCTCCGATCTTTAGCTTCTCTTCTCCACATCACCCCTACACATTTTCTTATTTCATCCATCCATCTTACATGTGGTCTCCTTCTGGGTCTTTTACAATCTCTTGGAATCCAGTTTAAAATTTCAATTGTCCATCTATTATCATCTCTTCTAGCAATATGTCCAGCCCAACTCCACTTCAATCTTTTAATTTTTTCAATGAGGTCAGTAACACCTGTTTGTTCTCTTACCCATACATTGCGTTTTCGATCTCTTCTTGTTACTCCCAACATACATCTCTCCATACTTCTTTGAGTGGTCTGAAGTCTCTGTATTGATCTTCTATTAAGTGTCCAAGTCTCAAATCCATAAGTAAGAACTGGTAAAACACATTTGTTAAAAACCTTTCTTTTCAAACACATAGGCATATTTCCTTTTAATATCAAGTTATTTCTACCAAAAGCACTCCAACCAAGTTTAATTCTATGATTAATTTCCTCTATTATGTTTCCATCTGTATTAATAATCTGGCCAAGGTATTTGTAACTCTTAACTTCTTCTAATTCATCATAATCAATCTTTATTTTCATATTTTGAGCAAATCGATTAAACATTACTTTAGTCTTTTTAACATTTATCTTTAGTCCTACTTTCATCTGATAACTCCTGCAACATTTCCTGCAGCTCGGAAGCATTATTTGCAAAAACAACTACATCATCTGCGAAATCTAAATGACTTAAATAATCTCCATTTACCTTCACTCCTTTAGTTTCCCATTTTAATCCACAAAATACTTCTTGCAGCACTGCTGTAAAAAGTTTTGGAGATATGGAGTCATCTTGTCTTACACCTTTCTCAATGTTGACTTTCCCAGTATCATTATGTAATCTAATTGTTGCTGTTGCATTTTTATAAATATTTTTTAAAATATGACAATATCCTGGATCTATACCTTGATGATCCAATGCTTTAATCACTGAAGAAATGTTTATAGAATCAATTGCCTTTTCATAATCTACAAATCCAAAACATAATGACAACTCATATTCATTTGTCCTTTCTATAACTTCTCTCAATACTTGAATATGATCTACTGTACTAAAACCACTTTTAAATCCAGCTTGTTCTCTTGGTTGGTGAAAATCCAAGGTTCTCTGTAGACGAGTTGTAATTATCTTGGTAAAAATTTTATATAAAACTGATAAAAGGCTGATAGGTCTGTAATTTCTAATATCTTCTTTATCACCTTTTTTAAATATTAATATTATTACTGCATTCTTCCAATCATCCAGTACATCTTTATCATTTAGACATTTGGTATATAACTTTGCTAATATTTTTTCTGTTTCTTCACCTGCTTCTTTTAATATATCAATTATAATTCCATCATTACCTGGAGCCTTTCCTTTTTTCATACATTTAATTGCATTTCTCACTTCTTCATTTAAAATTCTGGGCAATTCGGAAGATGTAATAGATATAGGAGGTACTTGTTCTTTATTACTATATAATTCTTGATAAAAATCTTCTACCAATTTCATGATGTCATCTCTCTTTTTAGTAATAATTCCATCTTTTTTCCTTATTGCAGATATAAATTTCCTACCAATACCAAAATGTTGTTTTACATTCTTAAGACTTTTATTTTCTTCTACAGCTTTTCTTGCTAGTTCACAGTTATAGTTTCTTATATCATTTTCAACTCTTTTCCGCACCATTTTACAAAATTCGAGATATTCAATTCTTTTTAATGCATCATTCTTGCATATCTTCATATTCCTTCTTTTCTTCATAAGTTCTCTAGTCTCAGTAGAAATTTTATTAGTCAATTGCTGCTTTTTTCTACCAGCTGTCTTTGTTGCAGTTTTTAAAAGTGTATCAGTTATTTTCATATTAATTTCATTCAAATCTGAATCATGTTCAAAATGTATTAATACTTGAAACCGATTTGTAAGTTCTAATTTAAATTCATTAGAATGTTTCTGAAGATTAGGAATACTTTTACGTATATTCTGATCACAGTTTAGACTCTTTATTTTAAATGAATGAACTTTAATTAATGGACTATTATAACTATAGCCTAAAGTCATTTATATTTTTCTTATGTCAAATCCTTTTATTGTTATAGTGTGTTAAATATATGTGTGCATAAATAAATATTAATGTTTGCTCTAATTGTTATTTTGTCTACTTTCTCTCTTGTCACTGCATCACTAGTATATTAGTGTAGAGTTATTTTATGTATTAAGTAAATATGCTAGACCCTGAGACAGAGTGTGAGCTAGTCATGAGATATTTCAAGTTCCTGGATTATGTGCTTGTTATCCAAAGCATTCTGGTTATATAACTTATGATTGGCTGATGCCTGAGTCTTTGGATGGCAGGGATTTGAATTTAGAAGTCGAGGTAGGCCATAGTCTGGAAATATGATCCTGTTATGCTTTGCATAGTTCAATCTCACCATGGATATTGTTGATGGATTTATGCTATCAATGGTATTCTTCCCTCTGCTTGAAGGGTCAATCCATTCATGTAATATTAAAAATATAAATTAAAAATTATGTTAAAAGGTGTTTAAACCCAATTAAATAATCTCTGTCTTTTAAATGGACCTGATTCAGTAGACAATAATGTTAAATATAAAGGGAAGGTAGGTATAGAATTAACACAAATATTTATGCTGATGTTACAAATAAATATAATTTGAAGATAGAAGTCATTGATAAAAATAACATGTAGATAGAATTCATAGATGAAAATAAATTGCACAAGAGATTGTTAAATGTCAAAGGTTGTTAAGAACTTCATAGACTTCTGCATCTAAAGTGGATAAAAGTATTGTAGATTAATTTAAACTTAATGTAAAAAATGGATATTGTTGGGGTAATGGATATAGTTACAAAATGAATGTGAGCAATGTAAAAATGTGTGAAAATAAGTAACAATTAATGTGTTCAAAGTTAATGCAGAACATCTACAAAAACTGTTGTAGAAATTAATAAAAATACTTTCAAGTTGATTTAATGATGATTGAAAATTCTACAAAGTTGTAAATGAGGTTAAAATAAATTTTTAATAACATGGATCTAAAGAACTCACAGGGAAAGATCTTGCCTTATAGTTAATGAGTAATTATATGCATTTACTTTTTTAACTTTTTATTGGTGCTCTAATAATGTTAGCTAACAATTTTTAATACTTAATGACAATAAAGTTAACATTTTGTCACAACTGTATCAAATTGTTGTGTCATGTGCAATTATAATAAATATAGATTCAAAAAATAAATACATACAACATGTATACTAAGAAAAGCTTAAAAAATTTAATACCACCCTTCTTCCATTTTGTAATATTCACCATTGGATAAGCTGTGATATCTTTGAGAATTCAATTCAGGTAATGAATAATAATATCCATTTATGGAGCATTGTATTCAGTTTTAATTAGAGTGTCTTTAATTATTTGGTTGGGTAGTTTTGGGAAATAGAACCATATCAATGTCCAATGATGTGAGGCAATATTGATTACCAATTGTTATATCTTTAATTCAATCAACACATTGAAATGATGACTTGATGATAAACCTGCCAAACTTTTCTTAATATACATGTTGTATGTATTTATTTTTTTGAATTATATTTTTCTGAGAAAAGTTTAAAAAGATTGAAATTAAATATAGAGTTGTAAAAATATGATTAAATATTTATTATTTAAAACAAATATTCAAACATGTGTTTACAATACATACAACTATTAAATTTAACCTGATACTGTTGGAAAGTTGTGGAATCTAGTTGCAGTATTCTTCTAAATTTACCTATCACTTTTAACTATATCATGACAGCTCACATCATGTATAGGTATAATGATACCAGCACAACCCGTGTCTGATTTATGTTCTAGCAGCTTCCAATTTTAACATTAACTTGCTTCACTGCTTTAGTCATATAATGAAGACAGCATGCACACTGCCATTCAAATCTGATAGTAAATTGTTGTGGTCTTACTTTCTCTCCAACTGAACTGACTATTTAAAGCCAGATCTTCTTTCATAGTTAAAACAATCAAATTCACAAAGCATCATCGTCCATTGGTTTGTATATACTATTGGATATCTATTCATATTGGTTTGTGAATTCTCAATCTGATCAAAATGAGATGGCATCTGTGCTAGGTCATCAGTTGCAGATGAGATATAATAATCTCCTGAACCGATCACATCTGTACTACCCAATGCTTAAATATCAAATTATCAGTCTTCTTTTTATTAAACTAATAGTACATGTAAATAACTACTTATACATAAAACTTATATGTAAATTATCATTTTACAAATAAAATGTTTTTTTTTTTTTATATGCGCTATTATTTTGATAAAAAGAAGTCTGGCAATCTGATATTTACGTAACATCATGTTGATCCTCTAATGTTTACGTTGGTTTGAAATGCTGCGTTAAATTCTTTATTTCATATTATTTCTTCAAAAATGGTTTTGAAATGAATAGATATTAACTCCGCTATTTAAAGAAGTAATGCTTGGTTGCGTTTTAAAAATTTTTAATTACATCGAATTTGATTTGAAGTTCAATCTTGTTTATCAAATTGGTCCTTTTATTATGTACACTAGTTTCAAAAAAAGGTAGTTGACGATTTGATATTTAAGCAGCATATAGAGGGCTGATCGCTATAATATTGACATTGCTTTGTTATGCTGTATTATATATATATATATTAAAGTAAACAACTGGAAAGAGACCATTGGGAAGTCTCCGTAACAGCAATTCACAAAACTAATTACATATACTGAGGATGTTTATGGTTTTCATTTTTGTTTTATTATCCAGCTATTATAACCAATTACTTACTAACAACTAGTTACTTATATGGATTAGTTAAGGAAAAAACTATTGGAAAAATCAATATCTGGAAATTTTCAGCCATTTTTTTAGTTGGATTTAAACTCCTTGATGAGCAGGCTTTGATATATATACACAGAAATATAATCAATATATTTACATTTTTTTACATATATATATATAAACAGAAATCCAGCCAATATTAATAATTAGTTTTTGTTGACTTTTGTTTTTAACTATAAATTGAATTGCTTCCAAAATTTTACAAGATTTCGACTCGAAGCAGATTGCGAAAAGAAATCAAGCGTAAAAACAAAACTATCATGATTTTTCTTTACAGGTATTTTGTATTTTCTGATATTAAGATTATATATATATATTTTTATAAGAGCATTTAATTAAAAAAAAGTAATCTTATTTTATAAAAACATCCGGAAGTAAAATATTATTTTGAAAAAAGATGCTACATTTAAATTTTTATTTTTTAAAAATTGAATTATATGCGTATGTGCGAACATATTTTGAATTCATATATATATATATATTTGCGCATTGTTAATTAATAACAGGGTCATATCGATATCTTGACCAAATCACATATTATTCAAATGGAAAAAAAAACATTAGATGCCAGAAGGCTTTTGGCTTGTGACCATCATCAGTTAGGGTGAGTAGGCACTAGATAGAGATTTTATGCACAAGCCTTCTGGCATCCATTGATTACTCTGGCTTGCACTGAGTGGCACTACTGTATGGAGAGTTTTGCTTGTTTTAATAGCAGTTACGAGCAAGCATAGAAAATAGTGATCATGTGATATTTGGTGGTTTAATACCAATCCTGCCTAATAGGATAGTGGTGGCTATGGTTATTGAAGAACCAAAGACACCAAAATATATGGATACTGAACTGAGTTTAGAACTATATGACTATATAAGCTAATGTGCTTAGATTGAAAATATTAGTGTGTTTTCAATTTTATTCTCATAGTTTTGTAGTTAAGTAGATATAAAAGGTGGCTGCTGGAGGGTTGCATTAGATCCTAAGATCTAGATACAGTGCTCTCAGATCCAAAGCTCCTCACTGACAAAGGTCACAAGCCAGAAACTAGTCTGGGGATATTGGATGAATATGCAATAGATAGGGATTTTATGCACAAGCCTTCTGGCATCCATTGATTACTCTGGCATACACTGAGTGGCACTACTGTATGGAAAGTTTTGCCTGATTTAATAACAATTATGAGCAAACATACAAAATGGTGGTCATGTAATGCTTGATGGTTTAATATTATTAATAATCTCATAAAACTAAAGATTGTTTATTATAAAAAGATTAGATTTTAATCTTAGTTAAAGATCAATATCTTTTCTTTTATTAAAATTCACATATACATAATATAAGGTCAGCTCCTTTTTAAATACATAGATAATATTAAACATTCATATGTAAAACTTCTATTAAATACTGTCACATTAAAAAAATGAATAAAGACACATGAAAAAGGTATTGATTGGCAAGATGCATTTCTAGTTAACTAATATAAACAATTGGCTCAGATCAATAGAACTTCTCAACCAACTTTATTATTATTCATCCATTATATTTTATGATGATTTAATATACAAGCCCACAACTTCTACATAAAATTAATGAAAATTACCATCTTTTCAGATAAACATTATTAATAATTAATTATAAGTTCAGTTAAAGTTGTTAAACTTTGTTAAAGTTGAAGATAATTTTTTGAATAAACTTACTAAACACATGATATTATTTTAATACCAGTGTTAAACAAAAGTTTTTAAATATACATAATATTTGTGGGAAGAGATGACATTAAAATGGTACCATATATATAAAATAGTACCATATATATATATATATATATATATTGAACTTTAACAAAGTTTAAGACATATCCTGATTAATAATAATATAATAATGTCTGGCTAATAAATGATTATAACAATGATATATTTGTTTTTTAAAAAAAGGATAATTGTCATTTTGTAGGAGTTATATTTTTTCATAGATTTAATTGTGAATAAATACAATGAATAAATAACAATCATTTGATAGACTCAGTGACCTGAGTCAACTGACAATACTAATTCAGCTGAAATACATCTTGATAGTCTATTGCTTTTTATTTTGATGTATTTAATCACTTGTTTAAAGTATAATATTGTTAAATAGAAGCTTTCAAATCTATAAATATATTAAATGCCAAAAGGAAAATTAATACAATTAACCAAATACACTTATTCATAATTAAAATATTAGTCAAAATCAAGTTACAAGTCTTTAGCTATTGGAGATGATTTTTTAATTTGATTTTGAATTGATGTGTATAATGTATTGCTACAGATCAGGGATAGGAAATCTTTTTTATCTCAAAAACCATTTATATTTATAATACTGTTTTTGAGCCATACAAAAATATTGATTTAAAAATTATCTTTCTATATTTGATCAAAACTTAATTAATTTACCACTAATCATTAGGTTAAGCTTTTCATTGGCAGGCTATTTTCAACTTTCTCTTTTTAAGGAGGGTCATAACTTTTTTTTTTATGAATTAAAAGTAAAGTACCATTATCATTATTAATGATCATTCTACATTTAATGACAATTTTTCCAATTTCCCTTGTAATTATTTTTCATGAGGATATTTATATTCTCGAATTTCCTTATATCGTCCAGACAGATTAATTCTGCAGTAGATAGGAAGAAGTTTTTTTTATAAACTTCTCTTTGGAGAATGTTTTCTAATTTTTTTGCTTTTTTTTTTAAATAATACAACTTGCTTTTGCAGAATTTTCTGACTTGTTAGTATTTTTTATGAAACATGGTAGTCATTTGATGAAATTTCTTTTAAAGTTTTCTATTTTAATATTTCTTTTTTTCTCAACGATTTTGTTGGAATTGGAATGTTTTGATAAATAGTACCTCTTAATTTTATGTTCTTCTTTATTTACTAAAATACTTTACAGATATTTTAGGCACATTGATTTATTATTTCTTTCTATAAAAATGTGCATTGGTGCATTTTTTTTAAAATACACATTTTTTTGTGCCAATTTTTTTTTTTTATCTTACTTGATGCTACCATCATCATAAAAAAAAATTAAACACAAAATAATAATAACAAATCAAAGTAAAATTTCGAGT
This sequence comes from Epiperipatus broadwayi, assembly GCA_028023455.1. Lineage (NCBI taxonomy): Eukaryota > Metazoa > Onychophora > Udeonychophora > Euonychophora > Peripatidae > Epiperipatus > Epiperipatus broadwayi. The sequence goes on along the minus strand of JAQFVV010012439.1, from coordinate 847,715 downwards.
TTTATTTATGCTAGTATATGTACACCTACAAAAATTACTATAAAACAAACAAAAATGTCCTCAACAATATAGATTAAATTTGTATTCATAGAGACAACATAGATAATTTGCTAGTACATTGCAACTTTGATAGAATGAACTATTACAAAGATTAGAGAAAAAAAAAATGTAGTTAAGAACAAATATTTTATTTTACTTAATTCTTAATTCAACATTTGCACTATGTGTATGTTTAAGTAGAAGTTTTATACAGGTTCATTTTATATATGCTTTTGGAATTATCTTCAAGTCAGATTAAGAGCTTTCAAGAGCTGGAATTTATAAGAGCTAGACATCCCCCTCCCCCGGTATAGATAATTATTTTGCATAGTGAAATAACAAAAAATTTAAAATGATAATGATGATGATGATAATAATAAGTAAATTAATTAATTAAATTAATGGAATTATTATATTGAATTGGATAAACTCAGACTATCATAAAATTTAAAATGATAATGATGCAGATATTGTCTTCATACAAATAGTTCTTTATATATATTGCTATTTCTTGTTATCTCTTTTTAGCCCTCCCTCATATTATTTTTTATCATTTAGATTGATATAGAAATTAGTCATCATGACTAACTGTGGCAATATGGATGATTCTATGCAATCTTATTTTTAGTTTTTAATTAAGTGCATATCAATACTTGTCAATCTTTTGTTTTTGTATGCAAATATTTTTGAATAAATATGTAGAGTTCTCAGTATTGAAAAAGCAATAGCAATGTAGTAGTTTTTACTTGCTATCATGTGTTAGGTTATATAAATATATATTTGATTAAGAATTGGATTTGAAAGAAAGATTTTACTAGACAAATTATTTTTTGACAGCTCTATTTAGATATCCATATCTCTTCACAAATTTGAGATGTTTAACATGACTTGCTTCACAAAACCTAACTAAGTCCAATACATGGCAAATTATTTAGCTAAATAAAGGAAATAGAAATAAAAACAACTTTTCAAATTTTGTTAAATATGAATACTTGGAATGTATCCCTTTGCTTGATAAAAACTTCAAGACTTGAATATAGGATATTTCTTGAAGATAAAAAGCTGTCAAGAATTAAAACTGATATAATTAATCTTTACTACAAATGTTTTTGTAATGGTAGATTATCATGTGAAACATTGCAGTGTAAGATTTTTTTTATGAGCTCTAATTTGGTATCTTCTATTATTAGGACTTTTAAGTATCAAAGAAAATTAATATTTAAAATTGATTTTTGCAAGAGTATCTGCTCCTATTTTATCAGTCAGAGAAAGATAGCTTTTAATTCTTATTGGATAATGTTATTGCATCATATATCATTAAAATACTTTTTTTTTGCTTAAAGTCTTTAAAATTGAAGAAAGAATATATTATAGCCTTGAAATTATTGACTTGTTTTTGCTATTGAATTTTTTGTAGATTCCATAACTCGATTATTATAAACAAATTGACTACATAGAAAAACCATTATAAAAATCTTTTTTTACATAAATGCTCAAAGCAATGACATCTTATGGATTATGTCATAATATCACAAATGTTTGTAATATATGAGCACTTATAGAAACAGATTGCTAACAATATCATAGATTATTCCAAGGTTAATATGATAATTGTATTTAAGAATAGTCCGATTTTAGACATATAGAAAATTCCATATTCATTTTTTAAGAAACAACTGCTTTACATATTAATTTTCAAAAGTAATCACTTAAATGACTAATTTAGATGTTTAAACTTACCATTTTACTGAAACATGAAATTCTTTTAAAAATATTTTACTGAAATGAATAAATCTGTTATCCTGGAAATATTTTGGTATGGATGTTTTCTCCTAATTAATTAATAATTTGTATCTTGATTGACATTAAAAAAACAATGTCAATACATTTTAAAAAAGTCTATGCTGTATTATAATAATTTCTGTCAATGTTTCAACAATCAAAAGATTTCTTTAAGATTATAAGTGACAATATTTACTTTAATGTTTTTATACATAAAAACAAACATAATTACTTCTCTGCAAAGCAGCTTTAATATTTCAATCAGAAGACTGGTTTTCATCAGAAATACAATATTATGATATGTATGTATTTAGTTTTTAAATCTTAAAAATATAAACAAAACGCGCATACACATATACAAATAGACATGATTATGGATCTTTTAGAATGTATTATCAACAATTTATTACTTTTAAAAAATGTGTGATTATACTTAACTTTTTTTTATCATAGATAATTACATAATTAAAGTGTCCATGTGCAGTAATTTTTATAAGTTACGATATTAAAAAACTATTATTGGCAGTGCTTAAAGTGTCCTTAAGTTAATCTTCTTATTAAAAACAGTTAAAATATTCCCAAGCATAAACAAACACATAAAAATTTACTCCAGGAGCTTTTGTTTTATTTTAGCTATCATTGACAAAATGGGAAAGAAAAAAGATCCTTCCAATTTGAAAATTAAAAAAACACTTTACTTTTAATTTTTAGAGCCTATTATTTATAGTAATTAGACTCTATTTAATTTTTTTAATCTGTTAATTCTGCCTAGATTCATCAATAAACAATTAAGACATCAGAATTGTTTCGGGCATTTTTTTTTTTAATTCTAAATTAAATTGCTTTTAATATTTAAAACTTTTAAAGGCAATTTTTTTTGAAAATATATAATATAATTTTTTCAAGACAGGATGTCACACATTGGGAAATTTATCATTCCTATGTTTATATATATATATGTATAAGTTAAAATGCCTGCATTATATGTGTATGTGAATGTGTTTATTTTTGTAATCAATTTACATTGTAAAAATAATACAAAAATTTTTTTTAATATGTTATCCATTAATTCATACTATTTTTAAGGATTAAACCACTAAACATCACATGATCACCATTTCCTATGCTTGCTCATAACTGTTGTAAAACAGGCAAAACTCTCCATACAGTAGTGCCACTCAGTGTAAGGCAGAGTAATCAATGGATGCCAGAAGACTTGTGCATAAAATCCCTATCTAGTGCCTACTCATCCAATATTTTAAACTCATAGTTTTGTAGTTAAGTAGAGATAAAAGATGGCTGTTAAAGAGTTGCATTAGATCCTAGGATCTAGGTGCAGTGCTCTCAGATTGAAGGCTCTTCACTGACAAAAGCCACAAGCTAGAAACTAGTCTGGGGATATTGGATGAGTGGGCACTAACTAGGGATTTTATGCACAAACCTTCTGGAATTCATTGATTACTCTGGCTTGCACTGAGTGCCACTACTGTATGGAGAATTTTGCCTGTTTATTCTTAATGATCTTGGAATAAAATAAAGATGTAGGAGCTTCACTATAATAATATAAAATTTAAAAACAAATAAATAATATAATAAATAAAAATACAATAAAAGAATTACAAAAAGTCAATAAAACAGGTTAGTCATTATAACAACTAAACATTTATTTAAAAATAATGCTATAAATATATAAATACAATTTATAAATAAAAATGCAAAGATAATGAAAATCAAAAAATAAGCAACATTTATTTTGGTAAGACTAAGAATTCAATAAAACTAGTTTATCTTGACACATGTACAAATAAAATCACACATCTAAAAATCATAAAACATAAATTTATTAAAATTGATATAAAATGTTAAATTATACAAACAAATTAAAAAAAGCTTTATTTGACCATACAAGTAAGGCCAAATATAAACACTGATAATGAAAATAAATTAGTTATTACCAAGTAATATATATGATAAAGACTTATATAAAAAATAAAAATTGAAAAAGAAATTTTTTTTCTTCTAATTTATATATTGATTTATTTAAACATACTTATGAATATATTTATACGATAATATTAAAAAATGTTTTGAAACAATATTGACTAATTTATAAAAATAATTTTGAAAATATAATATAAAAAAAACCTATTAGAAAACTACTAAATTTTTAAAAATAACAGTCACTGCAGACAAAATAGGAAGTCAGTATTGGTAAACTATTTTTTAAAAAGTTCTAAAAAGATCAGACAGAATAAAATAAACTCTTTTTTTAAAAATTTTCATTTTATTATTAATAAATAATAAAATAATTATAAACATTGCCAATAAATTGCAAAAATATTGACAAGTTATATTTAAAAAAAAAACGTTATTTATAATAAATAGATATATTTGTATGTTTAAATACATATATTATACAAGGAAAAATGGTACTTACGTATTAGACCTGCAATGCATGAAACATGCTACACTTTTTGATATTTGTGATATATGTCTAACATTGCAATTCTAAACCCTCATCTGATCTCATCCAATAATGAGTTACATAATAAATTTACACTTTCATTTATTGTCCAGATTTTTTTCAGACAAATTCTTCTCAAAGTGTTTTTTACTTCAATACTGATTTACTTTTCCATTTTCTGATTACTATTTTTTAAAACAGTACAAAATGATGAACATTTGGAGTTTACCCACTATTGATATTAATGCAGCTGAGAATTGTAACATTCAAGGATATAATAATAAAATAAGCCTTTGTAAGGGAATGTGGCTCGAGGGTTCCAGAATTCATTTTTGACAGCAATCCAATTTATTTATAGCTGAGTTTGCAAATTAGCATCCATAGAATGAGAGAAAATAGAGCTTGACTTAGCAGACAAAAGTGTAATAGACTGGAATAACTATATGTGAGAAGTTTGTGCTACTGTGATGATAGAGCAAAAAAATGTAAAATTGGAGGTCCTAACAAAATCATTAAAATTGACAAGAGCCTTTTCATAAAAAGAAAACAAACAAGCCAGATCAATTCTTCTGGATCAGTGAATGTTTGGTGGCTTGTGCCAGAAAACCGATGAGTGTTTCATCATGAGAATTCATGATAGAATAGTGGCAACTCTGAAGGAAACCATCAAACAAAATGTGGAAGAGGAATCAACAATTTATTCAGACAGTTGAAAATCCTATAAAACTGTTGTATTATGAGCTGCCAGTTATAACCATTTTTATGTGAATCATATGTTAAGTAAGTCTCCATTTTGAAAAAAAAATATTTTAAGCTCCATTTTGAAACAAAATTGTATTCACTTAAAATAAAATAGAATAGACAAATGATTGTCTCATCGTGACAATTCCTGTTATATATAATATGGTATATGTTTTCATTTTAACCTGTTTTGTAATTTCATGCCAGATATAGACATAATATTTTAGGTATAATATTTAGACATGCTAATATTTTAGATATAAATGTAGTAGTAGTAGTAGTAGTAGTAGTAGTAGTAGTAGTAGTAGTAGTAGTAGTAGTAGTAGTAGTAGTAGTAGTAGTAGTAGTAGTAGTAGTAGTAGTAGTAGTAGTAGTAGTAGTAGTAGTAGTAGTAGTAGTAGTAGTAGTAGTAGTAGTAGTAGTGGTGTGGTTGTAGTGGTGGTGTGGTAGTAGTAGTGGTAGTAGTAGTAGTAGTAGTAGTAGTAGTAGTAGTAGTAGTAGTAGTAGTAGTAGTAGTAGTAGTAGTAGTAGTAGTAGTAGTAGTAGTAGTAGTAGTAGTAGTAGTAGTAGTAGTAGTAGTAGTAGTAGTAGTAGTAGTAGTAGTAGTAGTAGTAGTAGTAGTAGTAGTAGTAGTGGGGGTAGTAGTAGTAGTAGTAGTGAGTAGTAGTAGTAGTAGTAGTAGTAGTAGTAGTAGTAGTAGTAGTAGTAGTAGTAGTAGTAGTAGTAGTAGTAGTAGTAGTAGTAGTAGTAGTAGTAGTAGTAGTAGTAGTAGTAGTAGTAGTAGTAGTAGTAGTAGTAGTAGTAGTAGTAGTAGTAGTAGTAGTAGTAGGTGTAGTAGTAGTAGTAGTAGTAGTAGTAGTAGTAGTAGTAGTAGTAGTAGTAGTAGTAGTAGTAGTAGTAGTAGTAGTAGTAGTAGTAGTAGTAGTAGTAGTAGTAGTAGTAGTAGTAGTAGTAGTAGTAGTAGTAGTAGTAGTAGTAGTAGTATTATTATTATTATTATTATTATTATTATTATTATTATTATTATTATTATTATTATTATTATTATTATTATTATTATTATTATTATTATTATTATTATTATTATGTTTCAAAGAAAAGAACTTTATTGATAACCATAGAGTTACATTTGCTATAAGACACTTCGTATACATATATTTACATTGCTAGTGAGTAAACCAAGTTTAAGTTGGTATCTGTGATGTACAAAAAAGGAACTTAACTTAGGAGGGAAAGATATTTAAACATTGTTAGGGGGGTGAAAATACATATGTATACGTTACATTTATGAGTGCTGCTTGCTGTAATCATAGTTCTCCAAAGTCTTGGGTTATCATTGTTCAATTTGCAAAACTTCAACTTTGATGTATATTGCCATGCTGGGTTTAGTTTGCTTTCCAGTATTTGAGGTCTGATTTTGTTGTTACTGTCCTTTATATTAATATTATGCAATCAAAGACAACATTCTGTTTTTTTATTTGTAGATAATTGCCACATTTTTTTTTTATATATATATTGGTTGAGGGCATAGATTTTGGTTATTGGGAGCCATCTTAGAGGTTTGATTGTTGTGTTATCAGTGACCAGGTTGCTGCATAGATGTCTGGATGTGCAATTTTATTGTCTCTGGCTCGTAGTTTTGCCAGTTTGATATTGAAAGTTGATGGATGTCGCCTTGTGTTGTTACCTAGAGTGAATGTGCATCTAGTGCACCAGTATGCATAAAGCATAAAAGTGGCTGCACGGACTGATGGAATAGAGCCTTTGCAATATGAATTAATGATTGTTTGAAGGGTTGTGTTAGATTGTCTATATGCTCCTATCATAATAACTCGAATTCTGTCTAGTGCCGGACAAAGATAGAATAGATGTTCCTGTGTTTCTTCAGCCCTGTGACACAGGGGACAAAAAGGATCAATGTTAGTGTATAGTCTCCGATATCTCAGAAAATATGTCGTGGGCAGTGCTTGTAGGTTTAGTCTCAGCAAAAAATCAAAATACTTTGGCTCCAGTGACCATTTTTTAAACTTACGGAGTAATTGTAGATTATTGATTTTCAGCATTGTCAGATTGGTGTCATGGGTTGGATTTGGATGGATTAATGAATAAATTTGCCAGTATGAATGCTTGTATATTGTCTGAAGAGATATCTGTGGAGCTGTGGTTTTTATATGATTGATCATTGATGCTAGTTGGTCATAAGCAGGGGGTGGTCTATCTGTTGGTGTTATTTGAAGTAGGCATTCAAGCATTGGAAAGTGTTTGACTGTGGATGTTATTAAGTTTGTGGCCTTCTGTAGATGGAAAATATAAATACTATGAAGTCCTAGTCCATTGTGAATAGGTGGTCTGGTAAGTTGTTTTGCAGATATTGACACAGTCTTCCTCTGCCACAAGAGCTTATTACAGAGAGAAGAGATTTTGTTAATAAAACCTTTAGAAAATGTGATAATGGGTGAGTAATAGGTGATTTTTGTTATGGCTAGCTGGTTAAATAGCTGGATCTTGGAGTATATTGAAAGATATGCCTTTGAGAGAGAAGTAGTAATTCGCTCTGTTTCTTCTTTGAGTTTGTTCTGGATCTTGACCCTCATTGCACTTGCACTCATATAAAAGGGAAATCCCAAGAAAGCAGATGGCTTTCCCCCATACATGCCCGTGTACTGCTTTGCATTATAAAGAGACCAAACTGCCGTCTTATTTAGATTGACCCTGAGTTTGTGTGTAGCTGCAAATTCTTGTAGTATTGTATGCAAGGCTGGTAGGTGTTTTTTAGATGGGAGGAAGACAGTTATATCATCCATATAAGCGATACATGTTACCTGCTGAGATGTGTTTGGTATTTGGATGCCAATGAATGTTTGCTGGATTTTTATTAATAGAGGGTTGATGTAAAAGGTGAAAAGTAAAGCACTCAGGGGGGATCCTTGTGAGATTGATTGTGTTGGAGTAAAAGATTCAGAATTTTTGCCACTGAGTGTAATATGTATATCCCGATTTAACAACAAGTTGGTTATAACATATAAAATAGTGCGAGGTATTGCAGTGGCAGCCAACATTTTAATTAATATCTCGATTGCCACAGAATCAAAAGCTGATTCAATGTCTATTTGAACTGCAACTGGGCTGTATTTTTTCCGGCCTCGCACCGATCCCAATACAGCTTTGAAAAGAAGTGCTGCCTGTCCTGTAGATGATTGCTTTCTTGCAAACTGATATGGTGAAATCAATGGGAGCAGATATGATTCAATCCTGTCTTTAATGACTTTCTCAATGATCTTGATGGCTATTGGGCACATGGAGATAGGCCTAATATTATTAAGGGTGGTTATTGGAGCTGGTTTCTTATTAAATGGTACTATTGCAATTGGATAAAGATTTTCAATGTTGTATATTTTTTGTGAGAGATAGTTTGCAAGATTACATAATACTTGATTAGTTGTATGGCTAAGGTGTTCGTACACAAATTTTGGTATGCCATGAGTGCCTGGATGACAGGCATTGGGCAGAGTGGCAAGCTTCAAAGCAAATTCATTAATGGTAAATGGTGTATTTGTTTCAGGTGATCCAAAATAATCGGGGGGTGGGTTGAAGAGTTGATGTGTCTGAAGATTCTGTTTGAAATGCTTATAAATAGGTTCAATCATGTTATGTGCTGCATGTATAGTTGTTCCAATTTGAAGTGCCATAGGTACTCTAATGGTGGAGGGAAAACCCATGGCCCATCTGATGTAGCCTCTAGTCCATGTATGTTGTTGACTGAGGCAGATTTTGCTTTTTTTTATCGCTAAATAGTCTTTAAGTGCTGCACATGTGCTGTTATATGCCTGGGTGAGCTTATATATATGCTGATATGTATTTTGAGTAGGTTTAGACATTGTTATCCTCTTGTGAAGTTCATCTGCCAGAGCTAATAGCCTGGAGGGTGGAGGTTTTTTTTTGGTGACATGGTCAATATTGAATGAAAGTATATTTATGTATGCCTGATATCTCTGCACAGCACTTAGTTGTAGTCCTGCAAGTTTATGGAGCATAATATATGTTTCAGAAAAAAGGGATTCTGGAGTGGATGCTGGTATTAGAATTCTCATTGTTTTCCCAAGTGGTAGTGTAGTTGGCTGAATTTCAGTTAGATCAAGTGTTGCAGTTTGAGCAGAGTGATCTGAGAATGGGGATGGATTGAGCTTGAGGCTGAAGTAATGATGCAGCATTGGTGAATAGAAGCAAAGGTCAATTAAAGATGTGTGTCGGTTATTATGGAATGTTACTGTGTTTGGTGGTAAAAAACCTTCAGCACTCATGAGTGGTATTGCAATTTGATGCAGCCATTTTGAGATGAAATCTGTGTACTTCATGTTAAAATCTCCCATGATGATAGTTGGGTAAGGAGTTGATGCTAGCAGTGAATTGATGGTGAGTATTATGTTTGATATGATGACGTTTCCAGGTGGGATGTAGGTGAAAACTATGTTGAGAGTGTTTGCATGGTGATGAAATGTAGCTATCAACAAGTTTGCATCGATATATATGATTCTGAATGATGTGAATGGGCAAGCTGGGGTTATTAGTAGGCCAGTTCCACCCGCAGGTGATGACATGTCCCTGGAGCATGCAAAGAAGCCTTCAGTGCGAAGATGCACTGTTGGGTCAATCTGTGATCCACTATATATTTTTGTTTCCAGAAGTCCCAATATATGTGTCTGTGTGATTTTGGTCCATTCTCTAAGTTGATGCAGTTTGTTTGCCGAGTTCAAACCCCGCACATTAAAAGCTGTTATTTTGACTTTCATTATGGTTGTATTTTGGGATTGTTCACATTTCAAAATATGTTAGTGACTGGTTTTCATTGTATGAGCTGTACATTGTTGGAGTTTTAATTGGTTGGTTAGATAGAAGTGATGTCCATTGGTGACCAGTCATCCGTTTGAATTCTGGTTAATGATGATGCGGTGTTGTACTCTTCTGTTTGTGAGTTGTTGTCCTCTTCTGTTTTTGGTTTTTTATTGTTTTTGCTTCTTTTTGGGCGACCTGGCCCTTTTTTTTCTATTGTATTTACTTCAACTTGTGGAAGGCATGGCATGATTGCTTCCATGATATATGTTGATGTGTTATTTTTTATTGTGTGTGTGATGTTTGTTCTATTGGTACTTTGTGTTTCACTGTAATTGCTTTGTGATATTTCAGTTGGGTTAATATTTGAATCATTCGTGCATTGTATGTTTTGACAGTTGCTTGTGTTATTTTGAATTGCTTGTGTGACATTTGGATTTAAGTGCTGCATTCTGTTTGGTTCATTTATACTGTTGTCTTGGTTTTTTGTAGTTTGATCTTCTTTAGATGAAGAAGTTGTTTGCATCTGGTTATTCATATCTGAATTTATCTTGACTATGTTAGTGTGGCTGATATCTTCCGTTTGTGTGTGGTTGAGCTGATTATTTGTTTGCTGTGATTGTAGACTCTTTCTGTTATCACATTGTTTTTTCAGATGGTCGCTGTTTAGTTCATCTGTGTTTTTATTTTCCTCATTGGAATTTTGATTAATGAGAGGGAGTGAGAGTGTTTCTTCAGGTGGAGAAGTTGTTTGCATATTGTTGTACATATTTGGATTTATGCTATCATTATATATATGGTTGCTGTCTTCAGTATGTGTTTGGATGGCCACTCCATTTGTTTTTTGCGATTGTGGATTCTTTTTGGTGTCACATTGCGTTGCCAAGTGGCCTCGCTTCCCGCATGTGTAGCATATGGGTTTAAGCCCTCTTATGAAGAGGCTCAGCATGGCTTCCTGATCTGCAAATTGTGTAGGAATATTGTTTGGATCTATTTCTGGATGCAATCTCAGCTTGAAGTCAAAGCTATTGCTGTATACAAGCACTGGCGTATCTTTCAGATAAATTGGGTTGAATGCTGTGACTTTTCCAAATGGCTGCATCATTTTCTGAAAGATTTTGATGTCATATCCAAGGTATGCATTCTTGATTATGCCAGTAATCTGGTTATGTTGATCTGGATCTACTGCAATGAGTGCATAGTTGCCTAAAGTTTTAATGGTGGTTTGAAACCGGTTTTGGCTTTCTTGTTAAAATTCGAGGATTAAATACCGTGAGTTAGGATGGTCGGCAATCCTTAGTATGCTATCCCAAAGTCCGTGTAGTGTTATTGCTTCATAAAGTAAATTTCTAGGAAATTTATATAGCGATAAATTTGCATCTGTAGCTGATAATATTATTGAACGAGGAGAAAAAAATCTTTTGAAAGACGTATGAAGGCCACGTGGGATCGTATTATTAAACTGTTCACATATTATTTTCAAATCCTCATTATTCCACTGGGCGGTAGGGGGGCATTGATTTTCTTGCGTTTGTATATCTAGCTGCAAAATATCATTAGTATTTATTTTTCGGAAGCGATGGAAAACTTTATTTTTTTCTAAAATTGGAACTTGATTGTGTTCTTTTTGTTGTAAATTATTTTTTTCCGAAGAGAAATTATTTTCCTGTAAATTATTTTTAGCTACGTTGGCATATGTTTTTGCTTCACCTGTAATTTGCATAGGCTTGGATAGCATATTGGCGCCGTTCTGCTGGTCACATGACCGGGGTGTCGCCATTGTAATGCTTTTTACGTTGAGCAACGAATATTATTTTTAACAAAACAATTCATAAAAATATCTATTTAGTTAAAATACAAATTAATTTGGATTGTCCAATACTTACTGTTCATATATATATAACTGCAAGTCAAAGATGTGTTGGTTTTAGTGTTTTCTTTGGTTAAACTCCTAAGATCTCTGTAAACAACGATCCGTTAAAATCATCATTTGCTGCGAGACTATTATTATTATTATTATTATTATTATTATTATTATTATTATTATTATTATTATTATTATTATTATTATTATTATTATTATTATTATTATTATTATTATTATTATTATTATTATTATTATTATTATTATTATTATTATTATTATTATTATTATTATTATTATTATTATTATTATTATTATTATTATTATTATTATTATTATTATTATTATTATTATTATTATTATTATTATTATTATTATTATTATTATTATTATTATTATTATTATTATTATTATTATTATTATTATTATTATTATTATTATTATTGCCAAATTTACTTTAGTGATTGTTTTGTAATTTCATGACAGGCTTATATATCCATATTTAAAGTAACATTTGGGAATTGCATGATGTCATGTCATATTTATTATTTTCTGTGTGAAATTTATATTTTTAGTGTTGTTAAAAATGCACTTTTTTAGATTTATCAATTAGTATCATGTATTAGAGCTGCTATGCATTTTCACATATATATTCAGACTGAAAATAACTTTGTAAATCTTGTGAAAATATATGTACATATGGTCCATTTTGATGAATTTATCATTTAAGTTTGTACAAGTTTCAGTGTACATATTATATGGTTATATCACAACATTAGAAGGTTATTAGTGAATTGATACAAATGTGAAAAGGTGTAGCAGGTCTAATACACGAGTATTGGAAAAATTAATAATCAGATTATTTCAGTATGTTGTTATGTTATAATGTATTAGAAGAACAATAATGACAATATATGCTGACATCTTCTTGTTTAAATAGAATAACAAAAATGTTAATTTATTCTGCACAATATTAGTTGGTAATTAGATCATTGTTAAAAACATCCATCATCACAAATTTAAATAGTTTAATTACTTAAAATATGATCTCAGTAATTAACTCTGATGAAATGACTCTATTTTCTAACAATAATTTATCTTACTTACTCCTCTGGACTGATTATAAAAAATATTATTGATTAGCATGAATCATTTATATTTGTTTTGAGAACCAGAATGTTTCTATATACTCTGAAATCATCATCTGATTCAAAAATTATTTGTTTTATCTAATATATTACCCATAATCCAACAAAATTAGGAAACATTTTGAATTTTTTCTGTATATCAGATGACCTACAATCATCATATGAATCAATAAATATAAGGGATGCTATGCACACAATTTAAGAATAGATCACAAAATATATACAATTCTGGCTCTTAAATTTTAAAATAACATTTTAATAAAATATCAAATTATGAAAATGACAAAGAAATTCAAACTATAAAAAAAATCAAATTGTATTCAGATTATTAATACAGATGGAAACATAATGGAGGAAATTAATCATAGAATTAAACTTGGTTGGAGTGCTTTTGGTAGAAATAACTTGATACTAAAAGGAAATATGCCTATGTGTTTGAAAAGAATGGTTTTTAACAAATATGTTTTACCAGTTCTTATGTATGGATCTGAGACTTGGACACTTAATAGAAGAGCAATACAGAGACTTCAGACCACTCAAAGGAGTATGGAGAGATGTATGTTGGGAGTAACAAGAAGAGATCGAAAATGCAATGTATGGGTAAGACAACAAACAGGTGTTACTGACCTTATTGAAAAAATTAAAAGATTGAAATGGAGTTGGGCTGGACATATTGCTAGAAGAAATGATAATAGATGGACAATTGAAATTTTAAACTGGATTCCAAGAGATTGTAAAAGACCCAGAAAGAGACCACATGTGAGATGGATGGATGAAATAAGAAAATCTGCAGGGGTGTTGTGGAGAAGAGAAGCTAAAGATCGGAGAAGATGGATTAAACTTGGAGAGACCTTCATCCTGCAGTGGATTGATAATGGTTGATGATGATTCATACCAGCAAATTAATGAGATATCTTTTTAAAATAAAAATTCACATTGCTTAAATGTTTTGTATAAAAAATATGCAAATGAAATGCTAAACAATTTTTAAAAGAGAAGGAAAAAAATAACTGTGAAAAGTTATAATTACCTTTTCTATTCAATTATTGCTTTTGAGAATATATTAGTTAATTATAATTAATAATTTTTTAAAGTATATTTTGATTCAAATTCTTTCTAATAACACTGTTTAGCGTTAACTTTTAGTACTGCCTTTAAGATTTTTATTTTTATTTTCACTGTGCTCATTTTAAATTTGAAAAAGTCAGATTTGGCAACAATTAAAACAGTCTTCTTTGTTGTATCTTTGTAGTTTAGAATTTTTTTTTCCGAGTATTCTCGCCTCCCCACATTATAATTCTATATTAGTGCTTTGATGAATTTTATCTTTCTGAGTTTAATTGTTTTTACACTATTTTTATATTAAATATTTTTGCTAAATTTCAATCTATCTACAGGTCTTTTATTAGTATATAGACTATTAACTTAGGAACACAATTCAACTTGTAAAATAAACAATGAGCAAGCTATAAGTAATTTTTTCGCTATATCTACTAGAAAACAATAACTTAACTGAAATTTTACAATTCAATTTACAACATATATATATACGTGGAAATAATTTTCATCGTGGTAATTCCAAATGATAATGTTAACTTATAGTTTTTCAATGATGGAAGCTTTACCAATAAACTTGATGTTTAGTTTTTTTTTTTTTTTTTCAATAACTTTTGCTATTTCTTTGGTGAAATAATTCCTTCAAACACTAGATTCTCTCTCTTAACATTCAGTGGCTACTAGTGACTGGAGCTTAAATTTCAACTAACTCAACTTCAATTAACTAGTGTTTTTTTACCTCTTTATGTATTTATAATCTTCCGATATGATAAATTTTGTTGATCTCAAATTGAAAACATGTTGATTACCAAATAATAATATCTTACATTTTTAGTCAATCTTTGATAATGATTAATTTGATCAATAAAATTTGACACAAAAGAAAAACAATTTAATTTGCAATTATGTTTTCTTTTTTTAATTTTAAATAATATTCTGATTTCAAATATTATTTTAGTTAATAAAAGGAACGTTTACACATCAAAGTTACCTTTATATAAATTTATTATTAATATGAAAAACATAAGTTCTTTATTAAAAAAAATCATTTCATAGAAACAAACTTTTCTCTGTATATTAATTTCAATAACATTTATTTGTCAAAAGCTATGTTTGAGATACGAAAAACTCACAGATGATAAGCTCTTATTTATTCATAGAAGATTTACTCTCTATTTAAATTCAGTATAACTTTACTTTTTCACTTCATACAACAATAAATATTAAACATAATCATTATTACACTATAATACTTTAGTCATCTTTATTTTATTTAATTATAGCAGTAAATTTGACTTAAAACAAGTTATCTATCCAGTTTACATATTGATGAATTAGCTGTTTAAGTGCATGGCATTTATATATATATATATATATATATATATATATATATATATATATAGTCACCTCAACTTTCTCTGCGCAATCTTTCACTTATTCAACCTCAATAAACCCTCATTTATTTCACGTAGCTAGTCAATTGAATTTCATACTAACTTTAGGATCGAATATACCAGGGTGCCAAATTGCAGCTATAAATTGTAATGCCCACCAGAGATCATCATCATTAGCCATATTTAGGACTATAGAAGATACTGGAGAAAGTAATTAAATTGTCTCTCAAAATAATAATAATAATAATAATATTGATAAAACCATTCAATTTATGTGGTCTTAATTTCAAACCTAGCATTAGTCATGCAAATATTTCATGTTAAATTTATTATAAAATTCATAATAATGAGACAACTTTCTTCCACAACTTTATTATAAATATCTGATCTCGAGTGGTAACCACAGAAAATACTGTATACAGTTCTCATTTATATCTGACTGGAAATAACTTAAAAAATCCATGCAGAGAACTCATAATCTATGTTCATAATATAAAATTGTCATTTAATTTAACATTAGATAAAAATTATCACAAATAAATCCTTCCCATTTTATTCCATTACTTTATTTTTCGTTCTCAGCATCGATCACTTTCAATAGCCACAATTATATAACATGAATGTCTGTGTTATGTTCTCTAATCTGAGAATCACTAATCTTATTTTTCTAACACACATCTATCTTTCGATCGACTATCAATTCATGATCCCTGTTTTATAATAGTAGAATAATTTTATTGTAATATGCTACTTGACTTACTTGACTTCCAAACTAGCTCTTAGATTAATAATTGAACTGCTCTTTCTCAAGGTCTAGATCTGTCAAGAGATGCCCATATAAGTGATTACACTGTAATGGATATAATCCCATATATGCTAAAATAATTTTTAATACGAGTTTAATAGTGGGAATCACTCTAAACACCGGAGAGCAGAAAAAGGGATTTTATGTCTGCTCCCAATATTCACAACATTACAATGAATCAAAAGATTAAATTTGTTAAACTTAACTTAACTATTCCCTGTCATTTTATTCTATTATATCTAATATATTGACCAAATTTTAATTAATAATTTTCAACCTATAAGATTTTGCTAAATTAAACTATGGAAGTAAACCACGGACATTAATCAGATAAATCAATCAAAATTTACTTATGAAAGCAAAGTACGGAAATAAATCATAAAATCAGATTATGCAAATT
Organism: Epiperipatus broadwayi; assembly: GCA_028023455.1. Taxonomy (NCBI): domain Eukaryota; kingdom Metazoa; phylum Onychophora; class Udeonychophora; order Euonychophora; family Peripatidae; genus Epiperipatus; species Epiperipatus broadwayi. The sequence goes on along the minus strand of JAQFVV010012439.1, from coordinate 831,192 downwards.
AATTATGAAAATAAATTATGTGAAAATGAATTTTGTAAAGGTAACTTATATAAAATGATTTATGTTAATCGAATATAGAAATAATCAAGATAAAATCAATACTGTAATTCAATCATGGAAATCAATTATCAATATCAAATTAACTATATGAATCGAATATTGAAACAATGTAGTAATGACTACTGTAAATCGATCTTGGAAATAAATTATCATTATACAATAAATAATTAAATTTAAATATGAACTAATATTACCTTAATATAGGTGCTGGATATATAGATTCTGGAGATATTTGAAACACCAAAACACAAAACACAATATAATCTTATAACAATAATAAAACTTTATTACATTAAATAATAATGATAAAAATTAAAATAAAAACACACTAAATTATAATATTGTTATACAAATATATGATTCTGATCTATTCAGGACTATTATTCGAATACATATTTGAATTAACTAATTTCCTGGATGACTCACTTCTTGTTTTGACCCATTCATTTATTAAATAAATAATTAATAATAATAATAAATACAAACGCTCACACATGGAATCAGAATTCCGTATAGTTTTAGCTTTAAGAAAACTTATATCTTGAAAGAGAAGAAAACCTATAAATTTCTACTTCCCCCCTTTTTATTGTAAACATTGTCCATTGGACTATTCCAAAATAATATATTCGTTTCAATTATTTTAACTAGCAATGTTAAATAATCATAAATTTCTAAATCACTTTATCAAGGAATAATTCTTTACATTTCTAATGAAGAAGGATGATATGTCATAAAAATCCCCTACTGATTTTGCAAACGGGTTTAAATTCAAAACCCACACTTTTATGTTCATGCTTGTCAGATCTTTACGTTTTTGACTGCATATATCTTAATATGTCAGTATGTCCACTCAGCCTGACGACCTCAATTTACCATCATTCAAAAAAAAAAATCAACACAGATCAGTTAGTTTATTAATTAAAATCTTTGTCATTCTTCATCGTACATATACATCTGACTGAATCCTTATCCTTTCAGGGTAACTTTATTCTGTCCCACATAAGAAAACTATCTTCATATCACACATCACCATGCAGTATCTACAATGCGCACACAACCATGTCTTGATAAGGGAAAAAAACAAACAAACAATAACATCAACTTCAAACTTAAACTATTTGCTTGAGCCAGAGAGAGAGAGAGATCTTTTCTTAAGATCCAGAATCGTGTAAAGAGCTCCTCTTAGACACCTATTCTCTATATTGGCATGCAAAACATTTTCTACACTTAAACAGTAACTCTATTAATAATTCCCTATCTTAATAAATAAATGGAGTGAAACTTAATCATCCTTGTCTGCCATGGTATCTAAATTGTGAGACAGCTATTCCCCATCTATTGGGTGGTAGGATAACTTTATGTTAGTAATGACAAGCATTTATAGCTTATATATGCCCATATATATATCGATTACAGCCTAGATAAATGACAAAGACTAACCAAATCCCGAATCAAAACATATATGAATTATTTCAATTTTAAACAGTCAAGCCAACAACATACCTAACATTTATATTAATAACAGATCAACAATACTTTAGCATAATTATGGGTTTTACGACCATCCCCCCACTCTTCATATTTACTATTAAGCACCAATTAAAATTTTGTTAAGAATAATAAAAATATCTATATCATTTCTCTCTTTGCTTTTAAATTTAAATTTATGTGAGCATCTATACTTAAATGGTATCAAAATCATTTTTTTCTTTCCTTCAAACATTTTAAACATAAACAAAATATTAAATTAAATAATCTAGTGATTAGAGTGTGACATAGCATATAAACAAAATGAAATATAATAAAAAACAAAAACAAATGACATATTATATAAACGAAATAAAATAAAAATATCAACATTACAGATAGTCTCTTTAAATGTCTTTTCCTTCCACTGTCCATCAATCAATTAATATATCAGTTCATTTTACTTGAGATAGCTATATAATTGCACATCAGACAGTTATTTTAATTAAATGTGTATAAAATGCACAGAGTCATTTGAATCAAGATAGATAAAAAAACGTAGATAGTTATTTTAAATCAAAAGTGTAGCTGCAGGAAAATTAATAAATTTTAAAAGAGTTCTATTGATTACCTTCCATTTGATAAGTTTCTTCCTGGATTTGAATTCACTTTGTTTTTTCTTTTTCTTTTCCATTTAAAGGTTCAAATTATATACAACCAGCAGTTTCTGATTACCAAACATGAATTAACTTTTAAACATTTTCAAAAGATTGCTGCAGTTGTTTTAAACGAATTTTAACCAGCCAAATAATTATTATAACATGAATTTCATACAGAAGTTTGACGGTTCTCTCCTTCAATGAATTTGCAATAAGCAGAATGGATAAGTTGTAGCATTTAGTATAAAATGTCTTATCAAAAGTTGACTTCATAATTGATTTGAGGAAAAGGAGTATGCACCATTTATAGCTGAATTAGAAATTCATATTTTGGTCTATTATAAAACTTAAATACATTATTAAATTCTGAGAAAGAAAATTTCAAAAACTTGGAAAAAAAAACCTTTAGAGATAGATTAATTCTTAGTTAGCCCATTGTTCTCAATCAGCAAAAAAAAGTTCTTCTCCTATTCACTTTTCTCAGTTTTTATAGGGTAAAAGAGAGAAAAAGAAACATATGTCCCCCCCCCAGTGGTTCCTCTTCAAGTCTAATTAAAAATCTCCACTCAGAATGAACAATGACTCTTCCTTAAGTGTTACTTTTTTAATAACTTTGTCTAATCTGAAATCAGATCTCTTTAATTAACACATTGGTGACCAATTTATGGAAATTAGTCAAAGAAGATATAATTAAAAACATAAGCTTACTAACACTTTTTGGTCAAACAAAGGTTACATTCATTTGATCTAAATAATTTCTTATTTAGATTTACATTTTTAATAATATAGAAAATCATATCAATTTATATAAAGGAAAGAAAAAAATCAAACTCATATATCTGTATCACACACACATACATGTGCAGAACATGAAACAGAAAACTGATTATTCAGATTATATGAACATAAAATATTCATCATAATTTCCTATAATTACAAGCATAAAATCAATTATAATTTCTGATAATCATAAACATAAATATTCACTATAATCCCCTATAACTTTAAACTTATTTTCTAGAAAGAAACTGTTAACTAAAGCTACTGACAATCAATTCAATCTTAATTTTCATCAACCCTTTAGTAATAGATATTTTATACAAACACAAACTGTCTCTATATATGTTACTTTTGAGCTATATAGCCATTACTTTCTCAAATAAAACTCTTAACTTTTCTTATGTCAAAAAAAAAAAAAAATTTTTCCCACAATTACTTCATTTTATTACATTTAGTTTATAGATGGAATAAACCAAAAGGTTACTATATATATATATATATATATAGTGACAGGATGAGGTAGATGGGAAGAACCTGGAGTGATGGAAAGTCATCATCATTCCCAAGTAAGCAGAATTTAAAATTTACATTATTAAAGTATCAATATTAAATTTAATGAGAGATATTAAATAAAGTAAGGTATTATTAAAATAAGATATTAAAGTAATGTTTAATATCTAAAAATAATATAAGAAATTTTATATATTCTAAAAGAGCATGACATCTAAGATTTCTTAGAAATCAGCCAGCTAGATCAGAAGAACAACTATGATTAATTATACTCCAAATAATCTTTCATCATCATGAATGATCCATTGATCAAACTATATCAGAATAAAAACAGTCCATCTTGTGGCTGAATTTGAACAATACAAAATATAAATCAGCAGTCAATCTGCTGACTGGATTGAAAATGAGTCTTTTGTAGACCAGGCTAACTATTGAGTCATACCAGTTTGGGGCAATTATTAAACCATTAATTTGGAGGCACAAAGTGCTCATCCATCAGAATACATAATCAAAAAAATAATGCTGGGGTATTGAAACATGATCATCATCAATGCTCTGGCCACTTAGTACCATTAGTGTACTAGCCATTTATAAACTTAATTTCTAATAAGACTAAACTAAAATGAAATGTGCATGGACTTTAAAGAATATTTTTTTGTGCCTACTAGGATAATAATTGATTGTCTCTGGATGCCCCAAAGCACCTATATATACTCTCATTTATATATCAGCCATTATACACAAATCTAGCTCAGGGAAAACAAGCTTTATTACTGTATATGACCAAGAGATGATAAAAACAGATATTCTAAAAATATTTAGGCCTAATGGAATAATTTTCATAATTGAACACAAGTTTATTAACAATAAAAAATGATATTAAGGCCTAGAATAAGGCTATGCATATCAATGAAGCCTTCTGATTTTGATTAACATAAAGTAAAAAAAATATCACATCATTCACAAAATTACTATACACAACTTAAGTTATTACATTGATTTACAGGATTAATACATTAGGTTTACTTAAAACTCATTCAGCACACAGATATGTGATTTAATATAAAATGAGCATGTTTGAATTTATCAAAATAAAATTATTAAGAATATATTTCATAATTCCATTTGAAAACTATACATAAAATCACATATACATGTGTATTTATGGAACATAGATAATATGAATTAATATTATTAATTAGTCTCTTATTCAATAAAAGTATTTTAATTTTCCCTTTTTTTAAAAAATAAAGTCAATTTTTTTTATAGATAACTCAAACATTTTTTGTTAGATTACTCTCAATTTATATATCTTTAAATTAATCTAAAAATATTTTTGAAGTCCTTTTTTCTTTTTCAAAATAAATTGTCCATGAATTAACCATTACTTCTAAATTTTAATTCAGTTAAAGCAAAATTATTTATCCTTTAAAATATTGTACTGGACACTCAATCTATTCTGACACAGAGGGTGCCACCAGATCACTATGTATCTGGAAAATTTATTTATTGTGATTAGAATGGATGATGATGGTTTGCACCGACTAAACTCAGGGAGAAACAAGAGATCTTAAAATTGTTTAGACAATTGAGACACAAAAGCACCAAGACAAATGTCAGCCAAATTAAGTTTAAACAAATTTCAAAAATTTTATTCAGAAAAGAATAACGTATAAGAAAAGTTTATAAGTTAACAAATAGGATTAGCTCAGGTGTGTACCAGAAAGACTAAACGCAATGCTCTGGCAGACCTACTGATTTTCCAATAATGAATTCTAAAGGAAGGAAGCAATTTCATTCAACAGAGGATCCACCCAAACATTGGTTTGCACTTTCAAATACTTAAACAATTTGTTCTTGAAATAAATCCACGAAACCAGTGCTGGCGAGCTTTTTGCGGCCCAAAAAATGTGTCGGACCACAAATGTCATGTTGGTAGAAGCTGCACCTATTATTATGTTTAAAATAAAGGTGATTGATTTACCTCAAGAACAACCAAAAAATATGATTGAAAATTAAAGGAAAACAATTAAAACTGGCGAATCCCAACCAAATGATTGACGAAAACTACTCTAAGAATTATAATTAAAGGTCTCAATAGGAGACAAGTAAATCATTAGAAACCAGTTACATCTGCCCCAGAAATTAAAGAAAATGAATTACAAATAATGATGATTAAGAAATAAATTTATGAAACAAGTTCTGAGTACACACTCTGATAAATTTAAAGCTACGCATAAATACAAAATAATTCTATTGGAGAGTGCACATGAGCACAAAAATATTAAAGCTTTAAATACTTTAGCAGAACAAAATTCTCTCTCATCTGCAATTTACAGGAGAATAAATATCTTCCTGCTGACGACTTATAAAATTACAAAGCAAAAACAATTCTAGTTTCCGCTTTCAGGGACACAAGAAATGAAGAAACTAAATTCCCAACTGTGGAAGACTAGGAAAATCAAGTCGCTAGCCAAAAGATTTTGGTGTTTTGCAAAAGCACAAACACAGCATTTAAAATTAATTATGGGCTACTAAAATAATTAAAGGTAAGCATTTAAAAATATATATGACTGCTAAAACATTTAGCAAAAGTTAGGCATACAAATATAAAAACTCACTTGTCACTCTCCAATAAACAAAAATTGAAAGCAAATTTGGAATCTTAAAACTAAGATTCCAAGATACACTACAAAATACAAGAAAACACAGCAAATATTAAATATGAGACTAAATATTGCTTATGAATACAGATTTATAATTAGATTGAGCAGAGATTTAATGAAAAGAAATTTACCTTGGGAAGAATAAAAGAAAAATGTACCTTACGATATAGCACCGTTCACGTAGATTGCGCACATTTATTTTAGTCCATTTTCAGGTCCTTTGGCAGTGGAAAGGTAGAGGCAATGGGATCTTGTTTATTTTAGGTGTTCATAGCAGGATTGAAGGTGAGTTGGCAGGCACATGTCCATCTTTTGAGTTAAGTTAGCAAGACATCCTGATAATGGCAAAACTCAGTGGTAGATTTTGACATTTTGTATAGCAACGAAGTCTGTTAATAATTGTACATGTTTAGCAGGAATTAAATGTCCAAACTGCTACCCAAAATGGTATAACTCTCAGCAGGCGATAATCAAAGTGTATACGGAATACTGAATCTCTCACTTTGAAACAGCTTGTCGGTCCAGAATAAAAGCAAAAACTATTGTGCCAAATTTTGCAGGGTCTTTTATACCTGGCTATATATCCTGCAAAAACCTTTCCTGTTGTTCAATTCTATGCCTAAGGCAGAGCAAATATTAATCTCCAGATCAATCTAATCTAAGAATTATACCCAGGGATTATTGAAACAAAAACAACACAAATCAAATCTCTGCTTTTTAGAATGAGTTTACAATGGTTAAAATAAAAGCAACAGGAATGTAATTAGCTAGTCAGCTTTTTAATCAAATTGATTTAAAAAAAAGTAAAAACAAGTGGTATAAGAAAACTATTTTAAAAACAATTTTAAAAACATTAAAATGATCTATTTTAAATATAAACGAGTAGGTGTTTTAATATACATACTCTTTTTAAATAAAAAAAAATTAACATTAGATAAGATTTAACAAAAATTAAGTTTTTAATTTTGGCAGTAAAATCCTTAAATCGGATATCAATCCAGTTCAATATATAGATTTTTAAATGTCATTTTTACCAAAGAAATTTATTTAAAACTTCATTCTCATTATAATGCTACTCACCATTGTATATGTATATATATTTATCTGTGTTTCTCTTTGCAAGTTGGTCTTGGTGAGACAGATATAATCCAGGATTGTCATAATCAGGAAGGTGTAATGAAGGTATGATTGTTGAAATTGATCAGTTCCCTTTTGGCTAGGATTGGTCCAGGGAAGTTAGTTGTTTTCTCAAAACATTTGTAGCTATGAATTGCTAAGCTTGACCTTTTTCCTCCTTGTGAATGCAAATTCCACAAGTGAACTGTAGAGGAGCTGCTTTCTTGCATTCTTATATCCTCATGGTTGTTTTCTATATAATTCTTCCAGCCATCTGCAGCTAGCTTTACTGTGGTCATTCTGCTATTTTTACTAACAAACTACAGCTAATTTTTACAAAAATATTAGCCAAACTATTTTAGCCAACTATTTTCAAAAACTACTATTCAGACTTTGCAACTGGCCAATTTAGTCAACTACTTCTCAAAATATTAAAGTCAGACTTCTGGCCAGCTCTTACAAAAACTACAAGCCAAACTTCTCAAAAACTAAAAACCATTCTGTTCAAAAACAAGCCAAACTATATTATCCAACTTTGCAGCTAGATATGAGCCAGCTGCTTCTCAAAATATTAAAACCAGACTGTTCTTTTGAAAAACTACTATCAGAGACTAAGCTGATATTTTTACCAGTCCTTTTATAGAATCATTTGCAGTGATAAAACACATTGCAGGCTGTTTTCAATGTCTAATCCTTTTAAAACAATTTTTGTCCAATATTTATCTTGATTAAAATCAATTTTAATCTTTTCAAATCATTTTTGATTACAAGATACTTTTGAAAGCAACTCTGAAATTTTTCCAAAGGTATGATCTACATATTTTTACTTTAATCCTTTGAAATTTTTAATATACAAAGATTTTTAAAAATAGATAAAGAAATGCATAGAAGCTTTAATTAAAAGATTTTCAAAAATAGATATTTTTACAATTATCAGTAGACATACTTGTTTTTAAATTTCAAAATCAGAATTACAAATAATAATATTTAGACCTTTTAAAAATGTTTTAATCTATAATAAAATACAGTTTAAATCCAGAATTATTTAACACTTTATTTACTATTTTTATTTCTACTAATAATTCTGCACTTCTATGCTTGTTGGAGAAGTTTCATTTGTTAATGTTTATTTATGCTTAACACTTTCAAAGCTCTTAGGCTTCATATTCTTAGCTGAGTGCAGTTGATAGTAATGAGGGAGACTATTCTAATTTATGCTAATTAGCTGTTGATTGTGTCATCAGTTTTGGCATTTTATTTTGTTTAGATTAGTTTGTCCATCTTTTTGAAATGGTGAAACAGGTATCTTTTCTATTGATTGATTGAGTGTCATTGTTTATGAAGTAGGTCTTTTTTTTTATTCCAGGAAAATGTAGAAAAATATTTACAAAATTTATGTCTGTGTTTATTTATTATTTTCCTTTTTTTTATATACATATGTGCACACACACAACTATGTTACTGTGTGCTATGTAACCAGATGGTTACAATATATATATATATGCAAATGTACAATAATTGTTCATATAATGCATGGGTATGTTTAAATACCATATACACATCAATATTACAACTATTATTTTATTAAAGCACATTCCATTTTTTGGGGCAATTATCCAAAGGTTGCAACAACTTTTATTCTATAAACACACATACAGTCAATTTTTTAGCTTATTTTATTTTTGATTTATTTATATCATGAATTTATCACTTCTATTTTCATACCCTGTTCTGACATGGATTAATTATAAAATTTTACTATTTTATATTTTCTGTAACTACTAGCCATATAGTGTTACTATAATATATTATTAAGTATTTTATATACAATATGCTTGCCCTATAACTACAAATTCAAAATACCCAAATTCAGTAACTTATGATTTCTTTTTTAAAAATTAGAAATTCATAAAATGACTAAAAAAAATTTAAATGTATGTGTGTATATTGCATTGGTGAGACTTATTCTAAACTAAATTGTTCTTTAACTTTATCAAATTAAAAGTCTATTAGTGTGATACCTATTTTATCTGAATTATTTGGAAAAATTATTCATAATCAAATAAATTCATTTGTTTAAAATTTAATTATTTTTTTTTAAATGGCCAGACTTTAGGAAAGAATATTGTACATCTTCTGCCTTGATTGATCTAACTGATGATATTGTAAGAGATATTGCTGATTCATACTATATGGCTTTTGCCTGTCTAAATTATTCTAAGGTATTTGATATCTCTCTAACAAAATTCTTCTATACAAACTAAAATATTTTAATCTGGGCTATGGCTATTTTATAGATAAGAAAGCAGATGGTGTTTATTGATAGCATTTTTCTGATTAACTTTTAACAATTTAAGGTTTTTCTCATAACTTAGTTATTAATCCATTTTTATATGTTATTTATGCATCTAATTTTACATATTGTTTAAATTATTCTACTTTTCTCAGTTTTACTGATGATGCTCAGTTTTATTTGGCTTCTGCAGTGACAAACCTTTTAAAGGGATTAGGAAAGTTTGAGGGTGATTTTGCATCTATGATGAAAAGTATCTAAAAATATTATTTAAATTTGAATGTATTTAAAATTATTTTGTTTCTAGAGTTGGCTGGCCTTGGTAGAATTGATATTATGGCCTTAGATATAAAGTTGAAAAGTTATATCTATTGCAATAGTTACAAGAGATTTAGCTCAATATTTATTTCACATCTGAATTTTAAACATAATATTAGCAGTTTAATTCAGTTAGTCTATACCAGATTACAAAAACCATATGCATTTAAATTTTTTTCTTGACATATAAAACTTTTATTGTATGATGTTTTAGTTTTATCTTTGTTTAATTATTGTGACTTGGTCTATAATCTCTAATTGAGCACATATGACTACTTGACTATTCAATAAGTTCAAAATGCACATTTAAGAAACTGTTATAATTCACTCATGTTCTCTTATGTAACCCACTATTTAAAATTGTGTAATTCATTTAGGATGTGTAACTGTAAATGTTCATAGAATTCACAAACAAAATATTCCAATATAACTATGTGAGAACAAATCATTTTTATAAATACAATGTTTAATTCTAAACATTTAAAAGCTGTATCTTTATTAAAGTTTTATTCTTAAAGGAACAAGGCTTTATAATCTTTCTCTACACATTTGATTTACAAATAATGTAGCTTTTTTTAAAAAAAAAAAAAAAGTTAAAAATTGTTGCCGGAGAGTTTGCTTTAAAAAGAGGTGTATATACTTTTAAAATTATTATTAATGTATTAAAAAATTTTGTGACTTAATTAATTTTTTTTGTTATTAATATTAAATGTTTTCTTTTTGTATAAATTTCTTATTTGCTTTTATATTGTTCATCATTTGTGTGTGTATGTGTTTTTTATATATACTTGTATTTTTGGTTTAGTGGAAAATTAATTATTTGATGAATCAGGAATTTGCTGAATTAGCATATTTATGTATTTTATTTGGCAATAAAGTCAATTAAATCTATCTATCTATCTATCTATCTATCTATCTGTCTGTCTGTCTGTCTGTCTGTCTGTCTGTCTGTCTGTCTGTCTGTCTGTCTGTCTGTCTGTCTGTCTGTCTGTCTGTCTGTCTGTCTGTCTGTCTGTCTGTCTGTCTGTCTGTCTGTCTGTCTGTCTGTCTGTCTGTCTGTCTGTCTGTCTGTCTGTCTGTCTGTCTGTCTGTCTGTCTGTCTGTCTGTCTGTCTGTCTGTCTGTCTGTCTGTCTGTCTGTCTGTCTGTCTGTCTGTCTGTCTGTCTGTCTGTCTGTCTGTCTTTCTGTCTGTCTGTCTGTCTGTCTGTCTGTCTGTCTGTCTGTCTGTCTGTCTGTCTGTCTGTCTGTCTGTCTGTCTGTCTGTCTGTCTGTCTGTCTGTCTGTCTGTCTGTCTATCTATCTATCTATCTATCTATCTATCTATCTATCTATCTATCTATCTATCTATCTACCTATCTATCTATCTATCTATCTATCTATCTATCTATCTATCTATCTATCTATCTATCTATCTATCTATCGACCTATTCATTTACCTATTTTTCTATTCTATTTATCTATAGTATTTATCTCTACAGAAACAGAAACTTTTTTGCTTCACTATGACTTCTTCAAATTTTAAATGTATACTTTGGAAACCTATTATAAGTATTGGGGGCATATTTTTCAACTAGACTTTACAAATACTAAAGTTCGTTATCATTGACCTCAAAACACAAAATGAATAATGATAGCAATTCTTTCAAGTCTGTATTAAGTAAACAACCGATTTAGTTCTGAAAGCAAAAAGAAATTGCAACAGTAGTGGGCTAATGATTTAGTAAAAACAAATTGTCAAATTTTAATCAAATAGTAAAAATCAAATGTCATATTAGAATTTCTCATTCTGTTAAAACTGCTGAAGTTATATCCACAGATTATAATTATTTATTAAAGATTAAAAAACATTAAATTTGTGGATGGAAAATATGTGCAAAAATGTTCTAGTAGACAATAAATTATTGTAATAACAAGTATTGACTATAGATGGTTGCACTAAGCTGGATCAATCTTAATCTAAATGTATTCTTCATTCCCATGATGAAGATGATACATATTTGATTATTCTTTTTCTTTATGATTAATTTATCAATGCTTATATGACCAATCCAAATTAGCTTGGAAGTTGTATATCAACTCAATATATATATATTGGGCTAATATTGGATAACAGCTAGTTTAGCTATGAGCTGCCTATCTATCTGAATAATAAAAAATCTGAAGAGTATAAAAAAATCTCAACTATCTAAGATAATTTTTTTCATGCTCTACTCCAGATTAAAATACCAGAACGTGACATCGAATGTTAATAATCAATCACAATGCAACGAAGACATTTCAATTATAAAGCTTATTTGATCTCTATAATAAATTGATTTCATTTTACGATTTATCTGACTAAGAGAGAGAAAAAATAGTAACAAGAATAAAATTTTCGATTGAACTATCATGCATAAATGTACTTTTATTTGCAATATATTTTTATGTAATTTGCATTAAAAAATTAATATATCATAAAATACTATAATTACTAAAATAATATTTATTATATTTTAGAAAATATATCAATAAAATCAAGCATATTCCATAATTAAATCCGAAAAGAAATACGGTATCTAATATCTTTAAAACTTGGGTAACTAAACTATAGCTTCAGAAAATCTTTAGTACATTTCCAGAATAGATAAGTAAATAAAGAGATGTTTATTTTCGATTTAAAATCATTTATTTAAAATCAAAAAAAAAAAAAGAAAAAAGAAGTAATATATATTTTTTTAATTACACAATGTTTTAAATTTTTATCTTATATAAAAACGAAAAAAAAATTTGGACGAGAATGTTTAACGATTCGTTCAAATCTTATTTTAAATGAGTTATATACAGATGACTGCTTTTTATAATCAAAGCCTTTTATTATCAGACACGCGCAGGGAAGCATTGCCCAGCCAAAGGTTAGACAGTCATTTTTCACGCTTAAAAATCTACATCATGGCAGCTTAGGAATTAAGACAAATTTGTTAATGATCTAAATTTTGTTCAGTAAATATTAGAAAATGAATGAGAAGATAGTTTCGAATTATTACTCTGTTGGCTAAACATTATTAATTTAATATTATTTCTAAGGTTACTGTTTTGTTATTGATACGCATTCTGATTTGCTATATTCAATTTTTTAAAGACGCCAGACTAAATTGACCTTCGTTACAGGAGGAAATATTTTATGAAGAATATATCAGACAAAAAATAAAATTTGCTTGAAAGTACTAAGATGTTCTACGATAAAATATCCATTAAAAATGATTAAACGCAATGAAGCTCGCATTAAAATACACTAAAGGATCTTAGTAGAAATTCAGATAAAAAATTATTATCATATAAAGAAATGACATTAACCAAGAAATATTTTAGAACTAAGGAATGAATATGTATGTGTATACATAACATTATACGAGCTAAAACTCCACGTAAATTTGCATTTCTACTACAAAAATTCTTAATATAATCCCATGCAACTGTAATTTCAAATATTAAAAAAAAAAACAGATTAATTTGTTATTACAATAATAACCAAATTAAGTAAATACACAAACTCCTTCCACAGCTAATATTACTTTTATCTCCTGTTTGACAAGAACTCACATCACCCCAATCTAAATTATTATTTTTTGTAAGCCTAAAGTATTCGGAAATTTTTAAATTAATAAATAATTATTGTATATATATTAAACGTATAGTAATTGTCATAGATGACAGGTGGATCTGCAGAACTTCAGTGAAATAGGCAAAACAATTTTCAACTGGTGTAGCCAAACTGAATGACAAAGTTTATGTCAAAGAAAACATAATGCAAAATGTTTCAAATACATCAAATATCTAACAGCAATTTTGATGAAGAAAGTATGGCAAATCAAATATTGTATGCAAAGAATATAGAAATGTATTTCCTAATAATTAAAGTTCAGAAGATTGAACTGAAAGTAGCAATGTTATGTTTTACTGCTCAAAAAGTCACAGTAACTGCATGCAGAATTCTTAGAAAGTCCTTCCTACAATAGTTAACATTTTGCATTTATATTTTTCCTCACTTTCCTCTAAAAATCTAGGAATATTTTGCTTCAGAAACAATGTCAATTCAGGAGGGCAAAGGAATTAAGAGAGTTTGGTACTACTGTTAGAACAGCTGAAAAAGTACATATAACCAATATCTGGAGAAAAGTTTTTTAAAGCAGATGCTTTGAGAGAAAATAAATGAAAATTTGGGAAATCAATTTCTCGATAATTGTAACTTCTATTTTAAAGTGGCTTTTAAAAGGGCATTTCTTGTAAGACAATATTAGACAATTTCAGCACTGTGGAATGAAACTCTTGCCATTCAAAAAAACATTAGATCATCCTACTAATAAAGTTATGAAAGAAAGAGATAATGACAGTGAGATTACCTGTCACTGATGTGAAAAGGTGAGCCATAATACTTGCAGGTATAAATAAAACCAAGAGAAATGCCCTGAATATGGTGTCAAGGGTCTTTTCACTATTATGTATAAAAACAAAGAGGAATGAAAAAAATAAAAGCAGTAGGAAATTAAAATATAAAATGTAATGATTCAGAATACTTAATGCTATATTTAGAAATCAAAGTAAACATATTAGAATGAAAAGTAACTACAGTTCATGCACACTGCTTGAGTCAGATGAGGAGTGAAACATTTTAGTGGTCAGTAAGTTACTTCTTATAAAGCAATGACTTTCAAGATTGTTAATAGAAATAAAATATAAAAAAAATGTAAAAAGTAATAATCTACAATAAGTTTATAGTTTACTTCTATAAATACTTCTCAAACAAATAAACTATTAGTAAAAAAAATTGCTTCAATCCTCTGAGAATGATAAATAAATATTGTAAAACAAAAATAATACAGAAAAAGATATACCCCCTCCCTATCTATTCAAAACAAAGCAGGAAAGATAAAAATCATCTCATCCCATACAAATAGAATTAAAGGGAAATGAAATAGTAATTATATGGAAATTATGCAAGATGCTTTTTGGTCAAAGAATTAAAGTTAATAAAGGCACTTAATAATTTAATTAAAAAAGGCATATTGATTCCAACAGAAGGTGGAATGGGACTCCTAAAACCAACTAAAACTTAGCTTAAACAAATATAAAATCATGATGATTATAGAATAATCGTTAAAAATTTTTTTAGAAAGCTTATAGATATTTAAGTTTTTGGAGATGCCAAGTAAGAAAAGCTTAACAGTGTAACACTTTTGATATGGTACGCTAAGCATGCTTTCATTATCTTTGTCATGATATTATAATTACAGCAATAAATGAATAAATTGTAAGCAGAAGGTATAATATAAGTATCATGTAAATTGAATGCAAATAAGCTTAAATGCCCCAGTTTTTAGAAAGGGGGAAGCAGGATTTTTATTTATTTATAGCAATGTTGGGTGATATGCCAAGTCTTTTTTATTTTAAATTTTGCATTGTTCTTTTCTATACATATAATTCTGGCTGCAACAGGTTCAAAGATATGGCCAAGTTGTTTTTATGCCCTAAAAATTTGGATTTGTGGTTTGGATTGCTTTGGCTCTTTTTTGCAAATATTGGTACTGGGACAGTTTTGTTGTAAAACTGGCACAGAATTCTCTGAAATACACAGTGCTGCAGTTTGTTTGATTGCTTGGAATCTTGTATATACTATGGAGGAGGGGGGGGTATTCAGAATGCACTTTATTCATGGAACTGTTGATCAAAAAATTGAGAATGGTTGGAGTACTGAATTGTAAAGAAGTTGCAGGATTATTATAAAGATTTAGATATTTTTCTTAATCAGATCTACTTGCAACATTTAACTGTCATATTTCAATATTGCAGCAAATGTTTTTCAAACTCAGACCAATACCATGCTTTATAAATAATATTTTGATCACAGCAAGGCCAAAAACTGTGTTGATCTAGAAAGTGACAAGAGTGAGAGACAAAAAATTGGCACAAATGAAAAATAGATGAACAAAAATGGTACAATCAATAGGACCAATCTCTCAAATATTGACTTTTTCTGCTAAAATAAAGATAAACCTTACATCTAGGATTCATAAAAAATATTATATTTCTATCATTATTAAAGAAGCCTGTATCATATTGCAGTTATAATTTTATTTTATGATCAGCACATCAACATTCAACTAATCATTCTGGATGACCTTTAGGCAAAAATAGATACATATTTATTTACTAATCAATTAGATATTCTTTTATATCTGGAAAAAATTGATCTCTTAATCATCGGCACAATAGACAATGCATTAGTAACTACTGCAGTATAGTAATTATTTATATTACTGATGAGTTTAATGGTGATGGAAATACATAAAATGATTACAAGTTTCTACATTTTTATTTTTTCAGTTTTTGATGTACTGCATTATTAAAATCGGGCCCAGTTTTATATAAAACAAAATAGTATGTAACATTTGAAGAGCATTTTCAGAAACATTGACTATTCTTCAAATAAATATCCTGAAGTTTTTTGATAAATATTATGTATCAACTTCTCTCTAGACATTTCCATCAGGTGGAATGATTCATAACCAGAAAATATATAAATGTACTTCACTATTTTTACATTTCTCTGCAGTGATTTTAGCTATGTGCTTTTAGTTACAAATCTTTACAACACCCAGTATAATTTCTCAGTACATAGGTTTTATTTTTAGTAAACAGAACTATCATTCTCAAGACTGTTGATCAAATTATTGATCAGTTTTGAAAATTCAGCACTAATAATTTGGCAAAAATAAATTTGTTTTCAAGAATTATGAAACTACCATCAAATTTATGTCAAATATCTTTTACAACCTCCTTAAGATTTTATCTGCAATATATATGTTGACATTTAATGGTGAAATGCTTTATATATCAGTGATAGAATTGAAGTTAAAAATACAGATTATTATGGTAGATATTCTTCTTACTTTATCAAATTGTTTATATGTGTGTATATATGTTAAAAAATACTCAAACAAATAAAAATAAGATCAAGGATAAGATTTTATTATTTTTATTTACAGACACACTTTACTCTTTAGCATGTCAGGGACTAAAAAATGACTAACAATGAAAAATGGATAATGCGAAGAAATGACTTTTATTTTATTTGCAATTTTTTTTTTTTGTGGTGGAGAAAAAAAAAGTGGTAGAGTGGGAAAGTCTAGAATTCAAGGTTTATGGATAAGGAAGGATCTCTGTCACTCATGCTGGTTAAATTTCTTGTAAACTCCAAACAATCAACCATTTAATGTTGTTATTTGGAAGTAAAGAGGGGTTTCAAGTTATCAAAAAAAATATAACTAATTGAATTAAAATCAATTGATGATAAAAAGAATGTACAAATTAAATTCTAATTTTATAATTATTTAAGGAAAAAGGTATCAAAATGTGTAATTACTGAGGAATTTGATAAAAACTAAAAACATTCAGAATTTAATGAAGAAATGCAATTAATAAATAAGTTTTTAAAATTAAAGTAGATCGAGATTGCGATAAGCAAGCTTTTTTTCAGATAGTAAAAAAAAAACAATTTTCTTGTTTAAAATTAATTAATCAATTTGAGACATCCAGATGCTTATGTTTTTGAGAGATATATATATGAACAAAGAAAAAATAATTTTAATTATTGTAAACTTCTTGTAAAGTTTTTTTTCAAGCTGTTAAATTATGTCAGGCTATGACTAGTGAGTAGCTTACCACGATTTCTCTGACAATTTTCATGGAGCTGAGTATGGACTTCCCTGGCACTATTGCATGTGATGCCATTAAAGTCCCCATCTACAATTGACAATCAAAATTGTTGATAAACTATGCCATCGCTGTCAATAGAAAATGCCCAGTATATAATTTCAACTAGTGACTAGTCAGCCAAAGCCAACAAAATTACTCCATAAACCTGTGAACTATGCCAGAAAGTTCAAACTACTTCAAAGATCTGGTTAAATAGTGATTATTTTAACTTTATAAATTTAAATACACTGGTAAATAATTAAAGCCTCTTTAATATTCTTCTTTCTTTGCTTCTACAATTTATTTATTAACCATTCTTTGAAGTGTATTTTCTTCTAGTACTATATAAATACTCCTATTGTATTATTAAAATGTTTACTTCAATTGTAGTACTGTATAAAGAACACATAATACTTAATTGTAGTATTAAGGAAGCTGTATACTCAATTTTTCTTAAATCTGCTAGACTTATTATTTAAGAATCAGATGAAGATAAAATTAGTAAATATATTACAATACTAAATATTTAACAGTCCAGTAATTCTGTCAAATCAAGACATTTAAATCTCTCCAGACTGATTCTAATTTGTTTTTTTATTTTATTATTTGCAATTTTAAACTTGTCGGTTTAAAATCGATTCTTTCAAAACGTCATTTATCCATTAACACAATTACAATAGTTTGGATAAAACTTTCATATTTAAAAATTAAGCTCAAGTGTTAAGATAGTTAAAAGCAAACTTTATTTTCTTTTATAAGGGACAAGTATATATGTATGCTGCTTTCAGATGATTCATAAACAATCTGCAATTTTAAAATAAAATGTAATGTTCGAAGTTGAAAGTTAAAACTTCATTTCTTTTCTTTTGATAAATATATATACACTGTATAATACGATAGTTCATTCTCTAAAACTTTTAACTCATAGGCTATCTTATCAATATTTGTTTATATATGTAAGACTTATGGGGCGGATCTCTAATTAAGCAGGGATAATTTTATCAGAAAATATTTTAATAACTGTATAGGTCATATAATAAATATTTTAATAACTGTATAGCCTATATAATAAATGTCCGCATATTATAAACTTATGACATGACTATTTACATTTTATTTTATATAGATTTTAAGTCCAAATATTTATTATTTTATATAAATATAGCATTATTGGGTTGTCTAATTTCACGATTATCTTACAGCATTTCTTCAGTGGGTGTACATCCCTGCTTCAGAAGATTTAATTTGAAAGAGTTCTATTTGTCTACATTCCATGCAAATGTGGGAATATTCCTTTCATTTTCCAGATCTGAAGGGTCTTGTTCTTGACTTGTTACCAATGCAATCGATTGTTCCTGCCTGTTAATGAGTGTTATTTAGGGTTGTATGAAGATGCCCTTTCCTCCATTTCATGAGTCATTTATCCTATAAAATTTTGAATCTAATTTCATAGAAGTGAATACCCTGTCATTGCCTTCTTATTGGACTCTCTATTACTTGAGCAGTCCAGTACTGCCTCCTTTATGTATGTTAAAGCTTGATATTTCAGCATTTATGGGTGTTATGATCATGAGAGCTAAGCAATCATCTACATCAACCATATTTTCTTGACTTAATTAAACTTATCCTGCTTCATTTATTGTTGTGTACCTGCTTAGGGGATATCTGTCCTAGAGATCATCAAATCTACTACTCAAAATATATTGTAACAAGCACAGATGACGTTACATTGTGTTTTTATTATTAAACATGTTCGCATTTAAAAATTTTCTTTAAGAATTAAAAATCGAAATTAAATATCATCTTAAACTCATATATATAAATCGCACAGATAAAAAAAAAAATTATTAAAATAAAACTTTATTAAAAATAGAAAGGTATTTTAAAAACAAAAACTTAAAAAGATTTAGAGATAAACATATATCTTTAATCTTGGAAAACACATTAATTAATCAGAAATGGAAATGATTGTTTTAATTAGTTAAATGTAAACTAGCCTTGGGCATTTAAATGTAAAAGCATCGGTCAGATAGGAAAACAATAGAAACTAATAGCCAATGAAGAGAAAATTTTTGCAATGGAATCGGACCTCAGCGAAAAGACCGTCTCATCGATGACGCAATGTAAAGTCAATCTTTTAAATTAATATAAAAAGACAAGTTTGGAAATTATTAAGGATGATAGATTATTTACGATGTGACAGATATGTGTTAGTGCAGAAGTGAAGGAGAAGGGATGGAAAAGATGCATTCTTCAATCCCTTCAGTTTTGCCAAAGAAAGAAAGAGAAATGAACTATCGTTTTCTACATTGAGGACCAACTAAACTAAAAAACCTCCGAATGAATAAATAAAACAATGGCTAAATAGATACCAATCTTTTTAGGATGTCGTGGGAATTCATGTTCAAATGGCAAGGAACATATAAAGATGAACTGTTTAAAAAAACCGTAAGAACTTTATAATTTATGAACATTAAATTAAAAACTTTCCATATATAAAAAATACAAATAGAATCCTATCTGACCAACATAAATTAATATTGATAATGTTATTTGATATTTTTTTATTATTTAAATCCATTTCCATTTATTTATTTTTTGTTCTTTAAGTTTTATTATGATTTCTGTTTTCTGTCAAGTTAAATTATATAAATGTTAACCTTAAGTAGGGCGTGAATGGCTGTATAGATTTGTAAAGTTATATTAGGGGAGGGTAATCTTAGGTTATTTGTTTCGTGGTTAAATTGGGTCAATGGATTGGATATATTGGTGTGATTAGTAGATATAATATTGATTCGCTATGGGCAGAATCGCTTCATATGCCGCACACTTCCGTTTGCCTATGGAAGGAATTATAAGTCGGATACCGCAGTTCCTTTCTATGGAGTTTTTGTTTTATTGCTCTTCTTCGCAGATAGATGTAATATTCCTATCTGAAGAGAGGCAATTTCTTCTCTTAACTTTTTGTGCTGCTGTATTTTATTACATTGAATACATCGATATATCAGATGAATTGATGCCAATTTGACTACGAATTTTAGCCTAAGATTAAATAGGGATAGAATGTTTATTTTCAAATGCAAATCTATGTAGTCTTCATACTCGACACTAAATAAAATGCATTAAATTTAAGTTGTTTATAGATATTTGCATGGATTCGTTATCGGTTAATTATGTTTTGGATTTCATATTTGATCAAAATATATAGACATTCGATAAATAATGATACCTCACGGTGAGTATCTAAAATGTATTTATTCGGATGTTTTTTTAAGTTATTGGTGACAATGCAAGTATCTTATGGTGAATACTATTGGGTTACTTATAAATTTCCCTCTGCAATTGTCAGTATCAATGATTTTATATTTTGATCATTTATGTTTATTTTGAAATGTTTTAACTGTTGAAATCTATGAACCGATCTATACGCAACATATTAAAACAAGCTTTTATAATCCCATCTGTGCGAACTTAATTAAAATGTAAACTTATAATATAATAAAAATTAAAATGTAAATTAAAAGTCAAAGTAAAGTTAAAAATAATGTTAGATGTTAAAATGTAAACTGATACTAAAACAATTTTCAATCTTATATATATGTGCGTAAATAAATTTTTGTATGTTAATTATTGGCAGTGGCTTATTTTATTTTTTTATATATACTCTTATATTATATTATTAAATCTCTGCTATTCCACTGAGCTAGTGACATGGGCTAATGACCGGAACCAAAAAATTTAAAAAAAAAAAAAAAAAATTTTTTTTTTGACTTACGTAACTGCCTACTTTATAAATTTTTCTAAGTTCAAATGCCTAGATGGCGCCCTTTAGTGCAGATACCTTTAGTCTACCTTCTCTGGATCGTTACAACTGGCATAACCAATGTACCGGTCAAAAAGAAGCCACCACATCAACAAACCCAAACTCAAAGTCGGATTCAAACTCAGGCGAACCAAACTGAATTTAAACCCAACTCACGAGCTCAGATCAAATCAATGGATGACATATATTGACGATACATTACAATGTGCCAAGGAACTAGCTCAATGGATGATGATGATTAATGAGACCCCTGATTTAACTCTAATGAAGTATAATAAAATAACTAACAATCTTTATAAGTCAACTCATATATATATATGTTCGGGTTGCCAATACAGACAGTGAGCATTAATATTAAAATAATTTGAATAAAAAAAAAAGAAAGTTAAAAAACCCAAATGTGTTAATAAAATGTTTAATAATAATTATAATTTTGTTCAACTTTTAGATTGTGATAATATAGATTACCTCTAGTCTTTAAACGGAATTTATATTTACAATAAGAATGGCAGTCCTTATTATATGCCAATACTATTACACAATATTCTAGGAGAATTATATATATCTATGCCCCGACGAGGAAGTAAAGGTAGATAAAGGTATTTGGCTGTGACAGAAATTATGATTCAAATTCTAAAAGAAAGAATGTGAAATTTATTTTCACATTTGCAAATCAATTCACAAAGAGCAAGATCCGCATTTAGGGCACAACTTTAATATTTAATAAAAAACTTACTTAATTATAAATAAATATGAATTTGTTTGACTTTAATAAAATCAATTCATCACGATTTATGAGCATGAGAGCGGGATTTATTGGAACTGAAAAATAAACGGTACTGACGACTTATGAGCTATAACAATAAATATGAAAAATAATGGCTTGTCTGTGATTTGAGAAAATAGCAGGGCGGCTTGTATTTGACAAGTCTTTGATGCCCTATACGAAGAATCCATAGAACACAAGGAAAAACAGGTCGGGTTGTAGCCTCGAACCTTTGGTGTTCCAAATATAAAACGAACAAGTGAGGAAGTACTTTCTTCCTATGTAATTTAATGAACAGTAATATCACTGAGGGCAAGCCTGTGAAGCAGGAGATGGCTCGCGTCAGCAACGTTCAGAAATATGATGACTTGGTAATCATCTTTTAATTAATAAAACCCATTTTATATAAAGAATGCTCTAGGTGATGACTGATCAAGTTAAATTAAAGTCAAATGCAGATTACGTTAAGCTTATATTCTCCGGATCGTTACAACTGGCCACCCAACTTGGGCCGATCTATTAATATAAACCATGGATACCCTGAGTAAATTTCTTTTTTCAAAATGAAATATGTTTATCTGTTTACATAAAGTCAGATACTTTGAATCTTATAAAAGCACTGCCAGAAGAAATTGTGCATATATATTAAACACGATTAAGTATAAATAATTTTAAACTGTATTTTGTTAAAAAGAAAGTCAAAAGGTTGCAATTGATATGTTTTTTTTTGTTAATATAAATTATGCTTTAATGTGTATAGGAGCACACAGCCACGTAAGTTTATGATGGTAAATGTGGTACCTTACGGAGAGTACTTTTGGGAATTTACTTCAGTGTAATCCATTATAAGCATTTCAATAAATCATAAATAAGTTGGTGGTATTTATAATTGTGCTGCAAATATACACGCATAAACCCATTATCATTCAAAATATATTTACTTCAATGCAACCTTCCTAAATAATTTAAATAATTTGCTTGTCATGCCATCAGTAAAAATAAAATGTATAAAATAAAATAGAATTCTTGGGGGGAGGAGGTGTAAACGTAAATGGTCCTTAGGAGAACGATAGTAAACATTTTTTTTTTTGTATATAGTCTTTTTGTAAAATTACTAACCGGATGTTTTGTAAATGTTTTCGTTAATCATGTACCGTAATTACTAACCCTAAGTAAAATTTTTTTTTTTATCATTTTTTTAAAGCAACTTTTCTGATATGTAACAAGCACAGATGATGTTACATTGTGTTTTTATTATTAAACATGTTCACATTTAAAAATTTTCTTTAAGAATTAAAAATCGAAATTAAATATCATCTTAAACTCGTATATATAAATCGCACAGATAAAAAAAAAAATTATTAAAATAAAACTTTATTAAAAATAGAAAGGTATTTTAAAAACAAAAACTTAAAAAGATTTAGAGATAAAAATATATATTTAATCTTGGAAAACACATTAATTAATCAGAAATGGAAATGATTGTTTTAATTAGTTAAATGTAAACTAGCTTTGGGCATTTAAATGTAAAAGCATCGGTCAGATAGGAAAACAATAGAAACTAATAGCCAATGAAGAGAAAAGCAATGGAATCGGACCTCAGCGAAAAGACCGTCTCATCGATGATGCAATGTAAATTCAATCCTTCAAATTAATATAAAAAGACAAGTTTGGAAATTATTAAGGATGATAGATTATTTACGATGTGACAGATATGTGTTAGTGCGGAAGTGAAGGAGAAGGGATGGAAAAGATGCACTCTTCAATCCCTTCAGTTTTGCCAAAGAAAAAAAAGAGAAATGAACTATCGTTTTCTACATTGAGGACCAACTAAACTAAAAAAACCTCCGAATGAATAAATAAAACAACAGCTAAATGGATACCAATCTTTTTAGGACGGCATGGGAATTCATGTTCAAATGGCAAGGAACATATAAAGATGAACTGTTTAAAAAAAACGTAAGAACTTTATAATTTATGAACATTAAATTAAAAACTTTCCATATATAAAAAATACAAATAGAATCCTATCTGACCAACGTAAATTAATATTAATAATGTTATTTGATATTTTTTTTTAATTTAAAATCATTTCCATTTATTTATTTTTTGTTCTTTAAGTTTTATTATGATTTCTGTTTTCCGTTAAGTTAAATTATATAAATGTTAAACTTAAGTCGGGCGTGAATGGCTGTATAGATTTGTAAAGTTATATTAGGGGAGGGTAATCTTAGGTTATTTGTTTCATGGTTAAATTGGGTCAATGAATTGGATATATTGGTGTGATTAGTAGATGTAATATTGATTCGCTATGGCAGAATCACTTCATACACTGCACACTTCCGTTTGCCTATGGAAGGAATTATAAGTCGGATACCACAGTTCTTTTCTATGGAGTTTTTGTTTTATTGCTCTTCTTTGCAGATAGATTTAATATTCCTATCTGAAGAGAGGCAATTTCTTCTCTTAACTTTTTGTGCTGCCATATTTTATTACATTGAATACATCGATATATCAGATGAATTGATGCCAGTTTGACTACGAATTTTAGCCTAAGATTAAATAGGGATAGAATGTTTATTTTCAAATGCAAATCTATGTAGTCTATTCATACTCGACACTAAATAAAAATGCATTAAATTTAAGTTGTTTATAGACATTTGCATGGATTCGTTATCGGTTAATTATGTTTTGGATTTCATATTTGATCAAAATATATAGACATTCGATAAATAATGATACCTCATGGTGAGTATCTAAAATGTATTTATTCTGATGTTTTTTAAGTTATTGGTGACAATGCAAGTATCTTATGGTGAATACTATTGGGTTACTTATAAATTTCCCTCTGCAATTGTCAGTATCAATGATTTTATATTTTGATCATTTATGTTTATTTTGAAATGTTTTAACTGTTGAAATCTATGTAACCGATCTATACGCAACATATTAAAACAAGCTTTTATAATCCCATCTGTGCGAACTTAATTAAAATGTAAACTTATAATATAATAGAAATTAAAATGTAAATTAAAATTCAAAGTAAAGTTAAAAATAATGTTAGATGTTAAAATGTAAACTGATACTAAAACAATTTTCAATCTTATATATATGTGCGTAAATAAATTTTTGTATGTTAATTACTGGCAGTGGCTTACTTTATTTTTTTTTATATATACTCTTATATTATATTATTAAATCTCTGCTATTCCACTGAGCTAGTGACATGGGCTAACGACCGGAACCAAAAAATTAAAAAAAAAAAAAATTTTTTTTTTACTTACGTATCTGCCTACTTTATAAATTTTTCTAGGTTCCAATGCCTAGATGGCGCCCTGTAGTGCAGATACCTTTAGTCTACCTTCTCCAGATCGCTACAATATATTTGTGTGATTTGAAATTCTTTGTATATATACAATCATGAATTAAATGTCATGCAGTCCATATATACATATGTTATACTTTGAAATCTTTGACACATATAATCATTAATTAATGCAATTTCCATTATCTCGTATAAGTCTAGCAACCAAATTAAGCTGTAGTCATTTTTTTTATTTTACGTGTAACTTTATTATTAATAAAGTGTTTGTATCTCATATATACAATGCACTGGGTTTCTTGTTTGCCACAGGGAAGTTATATATTTGTAATATAAGTCTCCCTCTCTCTCTCTGATCACCAAGCCTAATTAAAATGAAGTAGTATGTGGGTTGGAATGAGTTGTGGTGGTTTGAAGTCACCCTAGTGCTGATTTTGCTATTGTCGGTTTATTCCAACCATTATATTATATAGTCAAATCTAAAGCTATCATTTCTCTTAAGTATAAAGTATTAGCAAAAAATAAAAATAAGTTCTAGTTGACAAAAGTCAAAACATTATTTAAGTATAAATCAGATTATACACTTATTATTGCATAGGCACTATATTTTATTTAGCATTAAATTGTAAAGTAAAACAAATCAGTAAATTATACTTTTTTAAATATTCATTTTCTTATGTAATTGTTTTATTCCAAGTAAAATGTTTTTATTGCTCCTGCTCCAATAGATAATTATCATCAATCACAAATCTACACAAGCGATAACACACATCTACTGTAATTGTATTTTTATATTGGACTATTTTCATAATCTAATATGCATATTGAATGTCTTCAGAAAAATTTAACTTATTTAAATATTCCAAATACATTCAACTGTTAATAATATCATATCAAACAGGTTAATATATGCGCAATGTTTCGAGAAGTATTATTCTCTCTCTTCTTCAGGTGTTGCTGTCCTGACCAATGACAGTACTAACAACAGATTTGAACCTGGACCCTTAAATTCTTGGGTATTGAATTTTAAGATAGTGCTCTAACCAACTGAGCCATCCTGCCAAAGTGAGCAGTCAGTAAAAATTTCATATACTTTATCTATGAGATTCTTCCTGATTTCTCCACTTTTTCCTAAGAGCAAAATTGATTGGTAGTTTCTATACATTATGTATAGTCACACTAGGTTGATTTATGGAATTTTTTGTCATTGTCATGTGAGCAGCCTCTTTTAAGTTTTCTTCTTTGTACCTTTTCTTCTCTATCCAATATTTTTGTAACTTTTTAATTAAACATATGTTCATTGGCATATACATAGTACAAAGAAGAAAATGTAAAAAGGCTATTCACATGACAATGGAAAAAAAATCCCATAAGCTAACCTAGTGTGACTATACACCATATATGAAAACCTCTAATCAACTGGGCTCTTAGGAAAAAGTGGAGAAATCAGAAGGAACCTCATAGATAAGTATATGAAATTTCTACAGACTGTTGCCTTTGGAAGGATGGCTCAGTTGATTAGAGCATTACCTTAAAATTTAATAGTCAAGAATCTAAGGGTCCATGTTTGAATCCCATGCTAGTACTGTCACTGATCAGGCCATTAATACCTGAGGAAAAGGGGAGAATAATACATCTCTAAACATTGTGCATATACTAACCTGTTTGATGTGCTATTACCAACATTTGAATGTATTTGAAATATTTAAATAAAGTTAATTTTTTCTCAAGACATTCAATGTGCATACTAGATGATGGAAATAGTCCAATATAAAAATACAACTAGAACACCATTATCACAAACCTTCAGGAAAACATACTGTAATATTTGGAGTTATATGGGTTATAGATATAAAAATGAAGACATAAATGAGTGAAAGTGATAAGGAAACAGGAAAGTATCAGATCAGCATTTGAAATATGTCATAAAATATTAACAAAAGCTAAATATGGTAAATTCATAATAGCTAATAATGATAATTAGCCAACCTCATGTTGGTCACTATCAAAAAATTGATTAAGCACTAATCAAAATATATAATAAATTTAATCAATGTCTGCTGGCATTAATCTTCAATATTGTAACGAGACAGCGTTACATCAATATTAAATCCAGAAAGCATCAAGAAATACACACACCAACAAGCAACCTAAAACACGCATAACCTCATTATCGTAATTTAGAATAGTTTCCTTCATCGTATAAAATATATGTATAAAATACCGCTGTAAAACACACCCATAAAAATGCAGATCGTAAACGTATAAAGTAAATGATTAAAGCTGGTAAATAATAAATGTAGTTTATTCCTTAAATAATAAAGATAATTCACTTGCATAAATAATAAGTATAATTCGTAATCTTAAATAATAAATATGAGTCGATTTGATAAATAATAAATATATAATTGTTATCTTGAAATGATAAATATAATTCACGTTTAAATATAATTTGTTTCTTTAACATGATAAATATAATTTGTCGTTAGAAATCAAAATTCGCTTTCTTAATTAAAATGTATAATTGTCCTTCAAAAACGCCATGGGAATTTAACAGGGATTATTTTAGAAAATCATTTAAAATAAGAGTAATAGAAAAGATTTAATGAAATGATAGGTGCTCGACTTCTAATTTTAAAAATAGTATGTATTGTTCTAATAAAAACACACACACACGCATGCATTAAAAATGTGAAAGAATAAGATTGATTGCGAAACGAGATTGCCTCAAAATAAAGATTGCCTGTAGCAAAAAAGAGAGTGAGTAATGCTAACGCGGACCTTAACGACAACTTGAGAAACAGGGAACTCTGGGGGTAGATTGGATCCCAAGATATGGACCAAACCTTTTAAATACACCTCAAAACCTAGTCAAAAAGGACAGAACAGGATTCTAGATGCTATTCTACATAGATATCCCTGTCTTATTGATATAGTGATATTATTACGCGATCATTACTGTTGTTATTATCACCTGCTCATCATCCGACGCTTATGCCATTGGCGTACCACTGAATTGGTCTGAAGTAACTCAACGAATTCCTCGGCATTAAAGATGACTATTCCGAAATTAATACCAAGAGCGTCGATCGTCATGAGGGGCTAAGAAACCTCTCAGTGACTGATCGGCGCTCCGCTACCAAAATCTCCAGGACTATGCAACTCCGATAACATCGTGTTCCGTGAATGTTCCAGCTGATAATATGTTCCGCAAAATTCCCACGTGTACCAGGACCAACCGATAATCGCCGCACCCAAGATAAAACCTAGGTAAATATGTTTATATTAAATCACTCACTCAATCTAGAACCCTTACAGGCAATCTCGTAAATAACCTACCTAATTTGTACAAATCAAACTTGAACTTTCCTCGTCTGATAATTTATCGTATAACAGAACTTTATTCACATGAACTTTAAACTTAAATGAAAGTCAGGATAGAGAATTATTTAATCCATGAAATGAACTTTATTTCGCAATGCATACTTGTATTTATTAATTATGTTTCTCTGAGAGCGTGTTTATGTGTGTGTGTACTAAAAAGGTTAACTTAACAAAATTAATATCTTAATAAACTTGTTCATTATATAATCAATTGAGCATTTATCAAATCATTTCACACGATTCAAATTCTTAATTTATACTTGTTATCATAGTTATTGTTTGAATTATTAGATAGATTCGATCATTTAGATTAATGTTTGTGTTATATTGTTTTATGTATCAACATCGCGCACGTGAGTCACGATGTTTTCTTTAGTATGTAATCTAGTTAAGATAGTCTTAAGAGAGGGCGGGTCTATGAAAATAAATGTCAATAACTTATGTTGTAAGCAATAAAGCGGGGGATGATTTATAAGCCTTGTGTTCGGGCGTAAACGAACAGATTGATAGGTCAGCGGTGACCAATAAACGGCCTTCCTGCCGTGATAGACTTAGTAAAGAAACATGCTGATTTTAATTAGCGGTCAATGCGTCTTCTCCGGAAGAGGAAGAGCGTCTTGTTAGGGACAATCGTGTAGCGACCCTGAGTCATCGGATTGGTCCATGCTGAGAGTATCGAGTTAGCGGGCGGGATTTGACTTCGGAATCGTTGTGACATAGTGTAAGGTGATGCGAGTAGTTAAAACACTTAAATAATCGTATCTGGCGCCCTCTTATGTGGATTATAAACAACTGTCGATGTAAGAAAAAAAATAAAGCCTTACGCTGTGTCATGTTAGTTTCGAAGCCGTAATCTCGACAAGGGGTTAGGTTACATTTGGCGCTTCCAACGTGAAGCTAGTATAAATGAAGCGTCTAAAAAAAAAAAAAAAAAAAAAAGGCAAATCCAAATACTAGCAAAAGCGGCAGAACTGGGAGAAGACGCGGAAAAATGTAAACAAAAAGCGTAGTAAAAAAAAAAAAAAAAAAAATTTTTAGTGATAAGATATAAACAAACGGAACAAAATCGCGGCGAGACTTAACATTGCAAATATGTAAACAAGTCACCGGAGCAAGATAAAATAAATAAAGCATAGCAGGAGATAAGGGAGCGGACGCGGATCAGTCGCTGTCACCATAAAACCATAAAATCACAAAGTAAAAAAAAAAAAGAACCGCAAATACAAAAAAAAAAAAAAAGTAAGGAAACCGATCACCAAATGGACAGTAGTACGGATGTCACGTGGGAGGAAACGGGGGAAAGCCCCATAACATTTAAGAAGGCCAGGTGAAAGAAGAGGCCGAATCGGACATGAAAACCTTAATAAGAATGATGGGCCAGATGATAAGAGAAATTATGAGGGAGGAGAGAGAGAGCTCATTAGGGAGATCCGGAAGATAGCGAGAGAGAGACCGAAGAGCCAGAAGAGGAGCAGGACAGAAAAGAAGTCGAAATCACCGAGGTAGAAAATGAGATCGCCTCGATGAAAATAGAAATCGACACGGCAAAGGCCGAAATAGAAGAGGTGAAGAGGGGAGGCAGTAACAGCGAAGGCGGGCTAGAGGACATCGCACAGAAGGTGGAGGCGATAGATAAAAGGATGGAGAAAATCGAAACCACGGCGGATGAACCGGGAAATATCATAACCGAACGACTAGAGAAGTTGGAAAAGAGGGTCAACGGGAAGCAAACAAACGGGAGCCAAGCCAGTCGTGGGCCGAAAGGCAAGTGAAAATCGAGACGTTCAGAGCAGGCGAGAACGAGAGCCCCATCGACCACATAGAAAGCGTGCGGAACCTCTTTTTCGAACCAACGAAACCAGAACAGGACAAAATCGGTATTGCCAGCACGTACTTACAAGGACCAGCTCGGGATTGGTGGAGGACGATCGAATTCAAACCCAGATCGTTCGTGGAGTACCGAGGAGATGCTACGGGGTTTTTGGAACTCCACCCGGCAAGAAGGAATTTACTTCCACCTTACGAACGAGAAGTACGGCTCCAAACTAGGCGAGACTATCACCCAATTTTATTACCGGCAGGTGGCCGGTCTCCAACAGCTGCCGGCATACCAGATGACTGAAGAACAGATCGTCTCGATAGTAAGACATAATATGCCAACGGACATCAGACGGATGATGTTGAGCCGGGGCGATAAGGGCATCCACGAGATGGGAGATGCGATAGCTAGGTTTGAACGCGCAGAAGGGAGGGGAAGGCAGATGGAAAGGCCAAGACCGGAGTTAGAAAGAAGAAAATTACCACCAGACCGATATTGAAAAAAAAAAAAAAAAACGCTGACGGACCCAGACTGACACTGGAATATGATAATGGAGTCCCACTAACAATCGGCGATTATCGTAGGAAAATGACCCCGGACCGGAAGAAAACACATATAGCATCGCACCACACACAAACAAAGGGGGGGGAGGGGGTTATATAAACCGTCATTCCATTTAAACCAGTAACTAACGCAAGGAAACTATTCACGTTAAGTAAACTAGTCGTTTGAAAGCCAGCAAATTAAAGAACATCGCCCGCCGTCAACCAAAACGTATTGATGAAAAAAAAAAAAAAAAAAAAAACAAACAAACAAAACACGGAGACCAACGAAAGGAAAGGAGAGAGAGACGGGGCACGAAAGATAAGCGACCTTGTTCTTTCCCTCACTACTTACCCTTGTGCTAGGAGATACAGAGCTCGGATATTTCGTATATTTAGGTTCCAAATCGTTCGCAACCGCCCACTTATCGTGTTCCGCAGAGGGGACTTCGGAAAGGTCCATCCCCCTGCCTCCCATTAGATAGGCCGTCAGGAAAGGCCCTATAGAGTCGTAACCTTGCATCGCGGGACCTCGGAAATGTCCATCCCCATGCCACCTTCCGCCCGGGTGCCAGTACCAGGTTGGGGAAAATGTACCAACTATGGCACGCGAGCAGAATTCGTAGAGATCAAATCCGAGCCTGACCATATAACCTGCCAAAGTATTTCCTTAAGTGAGGGGAGGGCGAATCCCAGGAAGCTGCCCGGAGTAAACAGTGGAAACGGGAAGAACAAACAAAAAAAAAAAAAAAATCCAAAAGTGCGAAACCCCGCATTTTGATTTTTTTTTAGACGGAGCGCGGGATATGTAAATTCTAGACAGCGTTACATCAATATTAAATCCAGAAAGCATCAAGAAATACACACACCAACAAGCAACCTAAAACACGCATAACCTCATTATCTAATTTAGAATAGTTTCCTTCATCGTATAAAATATATGTATAAAATACCGCTGTAAAACACACCCATAAAAATGCAGATCGTAAACGTATAAAGTAAATGATTAAAGCTGGTAAATAATAAATGTAGTTTATTCCTTAAATAATAAAGATAATTCACTTGCATAAATAATAAGTATAATTCGTAATCTTAAATAATAAATATGAGTCGATTTGATAAATAATAAATATATAATTGTTATCTTGAAATGATAAATATAATTCACGTTTAAATATAATTTGTTTCTTTAACATGATAAATATAATTTGCCGTTAGAAATCAAAATTCGCTTTCTTAATTAAAATGTATAATTGTCCTTCAAAAACGCCATGGGAATTTAACAGGGGATTATTTTAGAAAATCATTTAAAATAAGAGTAATAGAAAAGATTTAATGAAATGATAGGTGCTCGACTTCTAATTTTAAAATAGTATGTATTGTTCTAATAAAAACACACACACACGCATGCATTAAAAATGTGAAAGAATAAGATTGATTGCGAAACGAGATTGCCTCAAAATAAAGATTGCCTGTAGCAAAAAAGAGAGTGAGTAATGCTAACGCGGACCTTAACGACAACTTGAGAAACAGGGAACTCTGGGGGTAGATTGGATCCCAAGATATGGACCAAACCTTTTAAATACACCTCAAAACCTAGTCAAAAAGAACAGAACAGGATTCTAGATGCTATTCTACATAGATATCCCTGTCTTATTGATATAGTGATATTATTACGCGATCATTACTGTTGTTATTATCACCTGCTCATCATCCGACGCTTATGCCATTGGCGTACCACTGAATTGGTCTGAAGTAACTCAACGAATTCCTCGGCATTAAAGATGACTATTCCGAAATTAATACCAAGAGCGTCGATCGTCATGAGGGGCTAAGAAACCTCTCAGTGACTGATCGGCGCTCCGCTACCAAAATCTCCAGGACTATGCAACTCCGATAACATCGTGTTCCGTGAATGTTCCAGCTGATAATATGTTCACAAAATTCCCACTGTACCAGGACCAACCGATAATCGCCGCACCCAAGATAAAACCTAGGTAAATATGTTTATATTAAATCACTCACTCAATCTAGAACCCTTACAGGCAATCTCGTAAATAACCTACCTAATTTGTACAAATCAAACTTGAACTTTCCTCGTCTGATAATTTATCGTATAACAGAACTTTATTCACATGAACTTTAAACTTAAATGAAAGTCAGGATAGAGAATTATTTAATCCATGAAATGAACTTTATTTCAAGAATGCGTCTTGTATTTATTAATTATGTTTCTCTGAGAGCGTGTTTATGTGTGTGTGTGACTAAAAAAGGTTAACTTAACAAAATTAATATCTTAATAAACTTGTTCATTATATAATCAATTCGAGCATTTATCAAATCATTTCACACGATTCAAATTCTTAATTTATACTTGTTATCATAGTTATTGTTTGAATTATTAGATAGATTCGTCATTTAGATTAATATTTGTGTTATATTGTTTTATGTATCAACATCGCGCCGTGAGTCACGATGTTTTCTTTAGTATGTAATCTAGTTAAGATAGTCTTAAGAGAGGGCGGGTCTATGAAAATAAATGTCAATAACTTATGTTGTAAGCAATAAAGCGGGGGGATGATTTATAAGCCTTGTGTTCGGGCGTAAACGAACAGATTGATAGGTCAGCGGTGACTCAATAAACGGCCTTCCTGCCGTGATAGACTTAGTAAAGAAACATGCTGATTTTAATTAGCGGTCAATGCGTCTTCTCCGGGAGGAGTCTTGTTAGGGACAATCGTGTAGCGACCCTGAGTCATCGGATTGGTCCATGCTGAGAGTATCGAGTTAGCGGGCGGGATTTGACTTCGGAATCGTTGTGACATAGTGTAAGGTGATGCGAGTAGTTAAAACACTTAAATAATCGTATCTGGCGCCCTCTTATGTGGATTATAAACAACTGTCGATGTAAGAAAAAAAATAAAGCCTTACGCTGTGTCATGTTAGTTTCGAAGCCGTAATCTCTTGGTAACCGAAGATATCTCACGAGCAGAAAGAAAAAGAGGGGGGGTTACGTTACAATATATAAAACTAATAAATCAGCATCAGCAAAAAGAAGAGCCAATATAAGTAATAAGCATCACATCTGAGGCAAGCAGTCATCAATAACTATCATATGTGACTAAATTTAAAAAAGATATACTATAAATTTTTAGACTAATAATCATTAAACCAATGCCAATTCTGAAGGAAAATATTGCAAACACACAATGACTAATATTTTTTTCTACACATGTATACCTAAGTACTTATAAATCTAAACTAAACTATAACTAAGCATATATTAAACGTTATAAAAATACTAGGATCATTAAATGTTATAATTATTAATTATTGATAAATACCAATTCTCTGCACCAAAAATTAACTGTCCATTTCTAAAACAAGTGGCCATCATCATAAAACATACAATAAAATGCATGGACCTTAAAGATTATTTTCATTACTTTAACACCATCTAGATAAATCTAAAAAAAAATTACAGTACATAAATGCCCACTTACACATATCTCAAATTCCATTATATATGCACCTAGCTACTGGATTACAAAGACTCTGCTCGACAGTATGTGAACAAAAGCAAAGATATAAAATATTTAGTCTAGTATTAGTATGACTTCTTTCTAATAGTTTAAAATAATAGTTAATAATAATATATTGAAATGAAATTAAGGGTCTCACAAATATTTCCAGCAATACAATTAGATCATTATTTCTGAATTTGATCTATAGCTAGATATTAAATATTTCCATAATTATTTATTCTAAACTAAAGGAGAATAGGCTTAAATTGTGAGTTACAAATATGTATATATAAGTGATGAGTATTATTAACACACAGAAATACTCTCACACATGTCTGATACAAAGTTTTCTAGTTATTAATTATTAACTATCATAAATTTTATAGGCAAAACCATTTAATAATATGTAAACATGAAATGTATTTATACATATATGTGCCCACATTATGCATTTCAAAAAATAAAATGACATTTCTTATAGTAATTAACTGGTTTTAAAATATATAAAGCTAAAATATTCTTTTACATATAAATATTATATGATTCCAAATCAGTCAGGGCATATTTATATCAAAATATTAATTTTAATTATTAATTTTATCTAAAACAGGCAAAAATCTCCATACAGTATTGCCACTCAGTATGGTGAGTTTTTCCTGTTTTAATAACAGTTATAAGCAAGCATAAGAAATGGTGATCATGTGATATTTATTGGCTTAAAACCAATTCTGCCTAATAGGATAGTGGTGTCTATGGTTATTAAAAAACCAAAGACACCAAAATGTATGGGTACTGAACTGAGTTCAAACCTATATGACTATATAAGCTAATGGGCTTGGGTTGAAAATATTATTGTGTTTTCAATTTAAGTCACATAGTTTTGTAGTTAAGTAGAAATAAAAGGTGGCTGCTGGAGAGTTGGATTGGATCCTAAGATCTAGGTGCAGTGCTCTCAGATTCAAGGCTCCTCATTGATGAAAGTCACAAGCGAGAAACTAGTCTGGGGATATTGGATGAGTAAGCACTAGATGGGGATTTTATGCACAAGCGTTCTCGCATTCATTGATTACTCTGGCTTGCACTGAGTGACAATACTGTATGGAGAGTTTTGCCTGTTTTAATAACAGTTATAAGCAATCATAAGAAATGGTCATCATGTGATGTTTATTGGCTTAATTTTATCTATATTAACTTGTGTTTAAAAATTTGAATTTTATTTATTATTAAACAGTTCAAAGCAAAAAAAATCGAATCTACAAAACACTCAAGTTTTTTAATAAAATGTAAATTTTCAGATCAAAAGTTAAATTTTAAAAGAAACTTAAAAAAGAAAAAAAAGCTATTGTACTTTATTTTGTCCCTCTGATGGTTTAACTATTTTTGTTCTCTTCTTGGAAATTTGAAAAAAGTTTTTTTTTAAAAAACTTATTGCCATTAACATATTTTAAATTAATATCTTGCTCAACTATGTTTTATTCTTCAAAGATTGCTTATAAGTTTTTACTTTTAACACAAATTGAATTGGAATAAAATATGTGAAATTTAAATACTTTCTAGTTTTATCTTACAAAGAAATATATTTTTTTATTATTTCTGAAATTAAAAAAGAGGCACAGTATTAAGTGTACTTTTCTCAACTGTAGACTTTTTATCTGTGATTCTACACATATACGAAATAGCTTAATTCATACCATTAAAATCCGCCAAATATTAGATATCCTTCATCAGTCCTTTTATATATATGTATAGTATATTAATGTTGAATCTTTCAAGAGCCAGTTTTTTTTCATAGACTAGTAAAAATAAGCCCACAAGCTTCTCATATAGATTACTGGTATAATGTTCTAATTCAGACTCATTCTGAACTTCATATATAATAAATGGCGTCTATTACATATATACTGGGATTATGGTTTAATTTAAAAAATCCACACATGCTTTTCCTGGAACTTTAAACTCTTTTGAAGTAGTGTGAAGATGATTAGTAACTACCCTTCTATTGATTCTCTCTCTATGTTGTACCAGTCACTTTCTTTACTTCTTTTGATCACCAAGGGTGCTACTAGGTCACTAATGACCTAAAAAATTTAATTTATGGTGATCAAGAGTCGATAATGATGAATGCCATTATCTAGACCCCTCCCCCCGATTTTAAAAAATTTATATATATTTTTTTTTTAAAAAATTTTTTTTTTTTTTTTTTTTTTTTTTAAAAAAAAAAAAAATTTTTTTCTTCCCCCCCCCCATAATTTTTAAAAAAAAAAATTTTTTTTTTTTATTTTTTTTTTTTTTTTTTTTTTATTAAAAAAGAAATGGAAAAAAATATAAAAATTTTTTTTATTAATTTAAAAGTTTAAAATTTTATTATTTTTTTATTAAAAATTTCTTCCAGTCCAGCACAAACCAGCAAAATATTTCTACGCCCCGGATCGGTAGTGAAGACCACTGATTAATCAGGGAGAAAAAGAGATCTTTAATCTTGTTCAGACAATTGGGAAAAGAACACAAAGATAAATGTCAGCCAAAATAGTTCTAAATAATTTTAAAGTTTATTAAATTCAAAAATAAAATAAATCCCAGGCCAACAAAATATAAAAGTTTGACCTAGATAGATTCTTATCGTGTATTTTTCAGAGAGTGTATGAGAGTATTGAAAACATTAAATACCCTGGCAGATAAGTTTTTTCTCACCTATAATTTAAAAAGAGGGATTTATAATTTCTTCCTGCCAGCAGTTTATAAAAACAAATTTGAGTTTCCCTATTTAGAGATCTCAAAATAAATGGAGTCTTGTAGGGAGTACAATGAAACAGTGCAGATGAGCTTTCCTTGGCCCAGAATAAAGCATCGGGATGAAGAATGTCATATGTCTGCATAACAGCTCATGATTACACATTCAAGGTTATTCAAGGTTGACCCCAATACAAGAAAGGAAAATATAACAAGAAAAGATTATGATTTTACATAATCTTAAAGAAAATAAAATAAAATCTCCAATCTCAAAAGAAAAACAGAACACCAATAAACTGCCAGCCAAAAGATTTGTGGTCTGCTAAAAGCACAAACTAAACTTAGCTAATTTAATTACAGTACAAAAAAAAGGGGACAAGTGAGTTAAAAGAAAATTACTAATATTTGCTTGCA
Organism: Epiperipatus broadwayi; assembly: GCA_028023455.1. NCBI lineage: Eukaryota > Metazoa > Onychophora > Udeonychophora > Euonychophora > Peripatidae > Epiperipatus > Epiperipatus broadwayi. The sequence continues at coordinate 793,268 of JAQFVV010012439.1, read as the reverse complement.
CATTTATCAAGAGTTAGTAATATAAAAGAGAAAAGTATACACTGCAGATAAAACAGAAACTCTCAATATACTCTTGAATAAAAAAATAATAAAAATATGAAATCTTAAAACGAAGTGTCCAGCACACACTATAAATAAAATATATAATAAATGCTTAAAGAGATTTAAATTGAATATGCAAAATGTGTTATAAAGCGAAGTTTCTTTTAAGACTAAGCTGAGACTTTAATAAAAGATTTAAACCCTAGTTAGAATATGAAAATGTTTTACCTTGAGGCATAAGGTCAGGTCTGGTGGATGTCTTTTAGTAGCACATACAGTTTATTTCACTTTAATATTCCTATAAAGATTTTGGTTTCCATTTATCTGTTTAGGGGCTGGAGGCAATCTTAGGCATCAGTTTTTATTTAATCTTTTAATACATGATATTGGAGAAACAACTGAGGATCTGTCTTTGGGTTGATTTAGCACTGCATGTTGTAGAAAAGATTCCTCATGGTAGGTAATTTTAGTATTCTGCAGAGAGTAATGCTATTTAGCAAAAATTAGTCAAAATCTGATTTCAGCAGAATTTCCAAACAGCAGTGGAAAGATAATATTAGCATTGGTGATCTCCAGACACAGACAGATATTTTTTAAAAATCAGGCAACACAGCAATTTGAATCAGGATCACAAGTGGCATACTAAGAAGTTGAATCACTTTATCAGCAAAATAAAAATGAATGGCTGAATAATAATTAATCCAAAATCCCAGGACTATTTATGTGCATCCTTATTTCCTGCATCATCTTTCATTAGAGGTTTTTGCCCAGAGCAAATCTCAATCTCAGACTTAATCTTAATTAAAAATTTGATCAGGGTTTTTATTTTATTCAAAATTAAGTAAAATAAAATAAATGCAAAATTAAGTGTCAGTTTTTTAAAAAAAGTTAAATTAAAATTAGATTATAATTAAAAATAAAAGAAACAGGAATGCAGTTAAAACTTTCCAAAATTAAAATGCTTTATCCAGAAAGAATTAAAACTTTCTTAATTAGAATATTTTTACAAATAGATTTAAAAAAGCGAGTGTCAAAATAAACTTATTTTTAAACTAAAAAGTAAAATTAAAGAATTTTAAAATATAGCTGCATATGTGTGCTATAACATATAAAACTTTCAATTAAAGTTTCTTTTAAAACTTTATAAAAACAAAAGTTAATTTTTTAAATTTTGCAATGGAACTTTTGAAATGAATAAAGCATCTGGTTCCATATATATATATATATACAGTTAAAATGTCTCCACTATTTGTAGTAGATACTAAAGAATGTATCAATTAATAAAGAGAAAGAATTAAATAAGTATTTTTCTTTTTTTAATTAATAAAAAGAAGATTGTAATTTTAATACATTGTCTGTTTTTTAACTTTCATACATCAAAACCAAGTAGATTTAAAAATAGTTTATTAATTAAAAATTATTTCTTAATCTCTTTAAATATAAATATACTGAAAACAACTTTTATGATTATTACAGATGCTCTTTAAAATAAACACATTTGTCTAGACAAAATAGTTTTCTTTGTTACATTAAAACTTTAAATTGGTTACAAAATCAGAAATACATCAAATATAATATTTATATCAGGTAGAGATTACTTATATTTAATTTTAAATAATATATAGTATTTCTAAATATCAAAAAATATTACTTTTAAATGATCATTATTCAAGTCATTCTAGACTTTATTTTAGATATTTATATACATAACTTTTGTAATAATTTTTTTTTACTTTAAATCTTAATTATAAATATGCGATTTTTTTCGCATGCATTAGTGAAGCTGTAATTATACTATGATGTTTAATATGCCTGCTTAGTCCTTTTGAGATTTAGTATTTAAATCTCATGCTCATAGCTTTACGAATGAAGACTGTTGTAATTTATTGTACACATATGCAAATGAGCTTGAATTTTTAATTAGTTAGTCCATTATTTGGAGAAAGCAAAGCATGCTTCTCTTCTATTAATGGCACTGAGATCATTTGCTATGTAAAAAGCTTCTATGACTTTTCTTTTGGCATCACTCTTCTCTGTGAAAATTATTTGGGCAGAACTGGGTTTGAATACATGGCCTGTATCTGCTTGGTGGTCCCAGAAGATTGAAGTTTTCTTCATTTTTATTTTTAACACTGTTGTATGCATACCTGTGTTGGTAAATTCTTGTATTGATGTTAGCCTGAGTCTCACCATAGTAAGATGCCTGGTAGCCTAATTGAGGGCATGCTATTTTATAGACCACATGAGGGGCTTCATCTTTTTCTATTTTATCTTTGGAATTATTTATTAGTCGGTTAGTGTTAGGAGGTGTTCTGAAGCTAAATTTGAAATCAATAGTCAATTTTTTAGCAATTTTTGAAGTTACATTAGGTATAAATGGAATTGTTAAGTATTTCATATTGTCTTTAGCCTGTTTATAATTTGCACAGAGAAGAGTGATGCCAAAAGAAAAGTCAAAGAAGCTTTTTACATAGCAAATGATCTCAGAGCCATTAATAGAAGAGAGGCATGCTTTGCTCTCTCCAAACAATGGACTAACTAATTAAAAATTAAAACTGATTTGCATATGTGTACAATAAATCACAATAGTCTTCATTCGTAAAACTATGAGTATGAGATTTAAATACTAAATCTCGAAAGCGCTAAGCAGGCATATTAAACATTATAGTATAATTATAGCTTCACTAATGCATGCAAAAAAAATCGCATATTTATAATTATAATTTTTATTGATGAAGAGAAAAACAATTTATTACAGAAATGAATCAACTCGATTGGCAATGGCAGATTATGAGGGTAAGTAATTCTATTGGTACTTTAAATCAAAGACTCTCCTTTTTACAAAAATGCCAACAGTATAATATTATTCCAAATTGCGGTAGAGTAAAAATTAACTGATGCATATATAATCACGATGCTGTCACTAGAAAAACGCAAAAATATTTGCTTGCAATTATAACAAAGGGATGTAAAAATGCTCTAAAGAAAACGAATAAGTGATAGGATAGAATGACGTCTCACAGAGTGATTCCCAACTACATTATTAACTAGTGCAATAAACTAGAGCTAAAATTAACAGATTCACGAAAAAACTAAAATTTCTGGCATGCAAGCAAAATATAAAAATAATGCCTACCAACGCAGCAGTTACATACGTAAACAGAACAATGATAAATTCTCTGGAAGAAATTAGAAATATTCTCGAGCTGGGACCTAAATTCATTGGAGGTCAGTGGACATAGCCAAAAATGGAAATCATGGCTGATATCAAGGCTGGTCTTATAAATTAACCCATCAAAAAAAAGGTTATAGAACAGGTTGTAAAAATTATTAAACATAAAAATTTACTACCTAAGCATAACAATTGGAATGACAAAATTAATAAAACTAAACAATTTCTAGAAAGTAACTCAATTGTATGCATCAAAGAGGATAAAGGCAATAGATTCATCTTAATTTCAAGAGCTGAGTACACAAACAAAATGGAAGAGCAGATCAAAAAACTTAAGTTCACATGCATAACCAAAAACAATAATAAAATCAACAAAGATAGATTTATATCCAATATATTAAGGACTCATAAATATAAAACATTATCTAGGGCTGAATAGTTCTGAATTTATCCATCATCTTCCATACCATCTAGAGTGTTTGCCAACATAAAACTGCATAAAGAAAACTTTCCTCTCAGATTAATGCTCGACTTTGGAGGCATCCATTATTTCTAAACTGCAAAAATGATCAACCTATGGCTTATAGATTTCCTGGTATTTGGAAATCATACTGTCAAATCATCATTTGAATTTGTGGAAAGAATAAAAAATGCTAAAATAGATTTAGAACACAAAATGACTGTATGCGATGTCAATCAACTTTATGGTTCAATTAACAGAAAAATCTCCATTGTCCTAATCAAAGATGAACTAAATAAGAAAAATTATCCAACAAATTGAATTGATTTTATAATAGAATTCTTGAAGTGGCTGGATAACAACATATTGGCTAAATTTGAAAACAAATGGTATGTTATGAATGACGGTTGGCCAATGGGATTGACTGCCAATAAGTAGAATTGTTGCTAGTATCATCATAAACCATTACGAGAGCCAAATTCTTCTGAAACACTTCACAACAGAACCAACTCTCATATACTCTCAATATGTTGATGACATTTTTATTGCAGCAAAACCTTCCACCATTATCAACATACAAAATGAATTTCAAGCCATCTCAGAATTAACTCTCAGTAGAACTGATGAAAACAAGGATCAGGAAATAAAATATCTAGACTTGATAATAAAAAAGGAGAACACATATCTAGATTATAAAATGATAATTAAACTGCTGCACATAAGAGGTTACACAAGTCCAATTCTAATATCCCCAACACATGTAAATGGGCAAGTATGAATGCTTTCCTATTCAGAAATCACCATTTATGTAAATACACAGCAGATAGGAAAAACAACATCGATAAATATATAAAGGAAATGACCAACATAGGCTTTAAACCCAGTACTATCCATCAGAGAATAAAAACATTATATGCACTATACTTTCAGAATTACACAAATACTAAATTCTTGTGTGCCATAATGTGTCTGTGTATTGTTATGCAATAGTAGAGTGGTGGATTCTGAAACCCAAAGTCAATCAATCACAGCCAAGCTGCACTACTTCTACTAGTTGACTTTTTTACGAATCCCAAGCAATAAACCATTTAATTATTATATATATGTTTTTGAGTATTTTTTAAACAATGCATTAAATTATCCCTCAGTATGAATCATCCATCTTCTCTAGTTAATAATATTTTATATTAGAAAACTAATCAACAGTTTATAAAATTAAAAGTCAATTTAAAGCCAAAACAAATAAATGATTATGATCATAACATATTATAAAAAGTCATTTTTATTTATTTAATTTTAAAACAGTATTTTATGTTTCATATTTTACAATAAATTTAAATGATTTATACTCCAAAAACTTGAGCTGAGTCAAGCCACTATAAAATGGTATTTTTAAAAACATATATATATATATATTCTAACTTGATAGCACTGAATCAATTTTCAGAGACTTCTTGCTAATGCAAAATTAATTAACTAACAATGCCAGTAGCAAGGTGACTATGCATTTTACAAAATATGCAAATTATTGCAACGAAAGTTATAAATTATAAAAGTCGAATGTTCCATTTTTTTGATAAAGAGATGCAAGACTCCTTCCTGTTCATTGAATTCAAGTCTCTTGCAATAACCTAGGACTTCTTGAACTTTCTCTTACAATCATTTATTTCTGCACAGATGGTCTTAATAATAGAAGGGAAAAATATGTCCTGTAACAAGCTCATGCTTCAGAAAAATTGTCTTATATTATTAATCTTGCTTTGCCTTTTTGTAAAGATAGAAGTGCTAGGCAATTCTCATAGATCTATTAATTCAAGACTCTCATAGTCTGCCACTCTACACATTAGAAATGTTTTCCCTTCCATTATTAAGACTATTTGCACATAGAGGAATTATCATAAAAGAAAGTTCAAGTGGGCATAAGTTATTGCAAGGGACTCAAATTCAATTAGCAGGAAGAAGTCTTGAATCCCTTTGTCAAAAAAAATGGAACGATTTTCATAATTTACATTTCTCATTGCAATAATTTTCATATTTTATAAACTATATAGTCAGTCTTCTCGTGACATTGTTAGTTAATCAATTTTGCATTATGATTTTGATGAGAAATCACTGAAAGTTGACTCAGTGCTATTGAGTTAGAATATATATATATATATATATATATATATATATATATATATATATATATATATATATATCAAAGAAATAAAGTCATATGTCACATGACCTAATTTAACAAGCTTGTATTACAAATGTTATATATAGAACTCACAAATAAGCTCTTAACAAGCTTTGCAGAATATCCCCAACCCCCAGACCAGTTTCTGCTACTGGATTCCTCAGTGTGGTACTAAGATATTTAATCATTAGATTAAAAAATACCAAGACAAGCCCAGCCAAAGTTATTAATATATGATAGATCTGAACTTGGTTCAGTCCCATGTGGCTATTTAAGTTAGATAGCTGGATTGGAAGACATATGGATGTCTGAACATTTCAGATTTTCTACTTAATAGTTATCCATTAGATAAAGTGCCGGGCTTGTCTTGGTATTTTTAATCTAATGCTTGAATATCCTAGCACCTCATTGAGAAAGCCAGTAGCAGACACCTGTCTGGGGTTAGGGATATTCTGCAAAGCTTATTAAGAGCTTATTCATGAGCTCTATATAATATATATATATATATATTTGGTTTTAAAAATATCTTTTTATAGTGGTTTGATTCAGCTCAAGTTTTTGAAGTATTTCATTAGGATATGAAAAGAGTATAAACTTAAATAATTAAATGATTTATGTAAATAAAGGGATTTGAATTCAGGCAACTGATACACATAACTACAAACATGTGAAAAGAATACATGATTCCCAACAGTCATAATTTGAGTAGAACCAGAACTCATCAGCTGAATAGTTGAAAAGGTGAGAAGATTGAAGCTTGTCCATTAAAGTTTGAGGATTTGCTATTTTAATATAAACCAAGCTCTAATTGCATGTATGTGTGGGAGATAATGATCTGGACCAATTGATAAGTGCTGGTTCTGCATGAAATATTTATATTGGGAATCATATATGTGGTCATGTATATCAGTTGCTTGAGATAGAATGGGGGGTAAATAGATTGAAAAATCCTGAGTTCAAATCCCTCTATTTACATTTATAAGAAACATTCAGTATAAGTCAATTAGATACTGCCTTAGAATTAAATGATGTATATAATTGTAATTTGTGCATTGAAATTAATTTTCAACTTAGAATTAAATGATGTATATAATTGTAATTTGTGCATTGAAATTAATTTTCAAAATAAAACATATCAAAAGTCAATTCATCCTTTCTGATATAGTTTACTGCTAAATTTTAATTCACTTTTATGTAATTATTTGAATTAATTATTACTATTATATGTATAAAAATATTTCATCAAATATATACCAATTGTTAATTTATATACATCTATAATATATTTTTTTATTTTTTTTTATTCTCTAATTACAAATACGTTTTTTTATTATTAATATATTATACATGTGTATATAATGGTGATCCCATTCGCTAATTAGTTTACATATGCATATATATGTGTGTATATGCATGTGTATTTTCATTTAACAACATCTATTTTATTAACATCATTTATGCAAGATTTTTTTTAAATTAATCATTACACCGATTAAATAATTACTCATATTTAAATTATCTTTTTCTTTTTTATGTTCAATATTTTTTATGGATTTATAAATTACTGATGTTTTATGGCAACAATGTATCATTTTAGTCCAATTTTGATGTATTTTTTTTTAATACTAAAAATATATACTTTTTTAAATTTAACTTTAAATATTTTTAGTATTTAACTACATAGTTTACCATTGTTAATGTATTATTTTCTTTTATATTTTCCAATTCCTTTTATTGTACTTATATTTTTTATATTTATTTAAATCCCATAATAATATTTTTATTAATGCTAATAACAATTTTCTTTAAGTTTTATTTGGTATGTTATTAGAATCCATCATCATCATCAATACAAAGAAGTATGGTTATTCTAACTGTAAAAAAAATAAAAGATAAAAAGAAACAAAACAAAACAAAATATGCTAAAAATGAGTTTGACAATGAGCATATCAACCAATCTGTGTTGGCCCATTGTTCTGTTTATTTAATATTTTACAATGCTGCCTTTTTTGCATGAATTTGTTTTTCAAAATAATATGTTTAATTATAGACAGAGCAAAACTCTCCATACAGTATTGCTACCTGTGCTAAACAGAGTAATCAATGGATGCCAGAAGGCTTGTGCATAAAATCCCTATCTAATGCCTACTCATCCAATATCCCCAGACTAGTTTCTGGCTTGTGGCCTTCGTCAGTGAGGAGCTTTGGATCTGAGAGCACTGCATCTAGATCTTAGGATCTAATGGAACCCTCTAGCAACCACCTTTTATCTCTACTTAACTACAAAACTATGAGAATGAAATTGAAAACACAAAAAATATTTTCAATCTAAGCTCAATAGCTTATATAGTCATATGGGTCTGAACTCAGTTCAGCACCCATACATTTTGGTGTCTTTGGCTCTTTTACAACTATAGCCACCACTATCCTATTAGGCAGGATATGTGTTAAACCATTAAGCATCACGTGATCACATTTCCTATTCTAGCACATTAATTGTTGATAAACAGAGCAAAACTCTCCATACAGTATTGCCACTTGTGCTAAACAGAGTAATCAATGGATGCCAGAAGGCTTGTGCATAAAGGCCACAAGCCAGAAACTAGTCTGGGGATATTGGATGAGTAGGCCTTAGATAGGGATTTTATGCACAAGCCTTCTGGCATCCATTGATTACTCTGTTTAGCACAGGTGGCAATACTGTATGGAGAGTTTTGCTCTGTTTATCAACAATTAATGTGCTAGTATAGGAAATGTGATCACGTGATGTTTAATTATAGTTCACAGTTGTATGCTATTCTCTGCTGTATCTTCCCAATGAATATAATACAATTTATACTTCTTTAGCATATGGTAAGATTATTTTAATAATATGTGTTTGTCTTTCTATTAGAACTGCAAATTACACTTTTCTTGCAAGTCTCATATCATTTGTTTTACATGTCCAATTCAAAAAACAACATGCTTCCATAATAGTGAACTGTATAGTATCATATCCAGGAATATAAAAAACATATTAGTTGGACTTATGATTTTGCCATTGTATTTTTAAAATTTTGCAGAACATAATAAATTTTTTCTAATGTCTTTATGTTAGGTCTATAGGCTAGTTAAATCTCATTTTTATTCCCAATATTAGATACAAGAACAGTTCTATGTATGCTAATTTAGTTGTAATAATTATTACATTGTGATGAAATACCCTATCTTTTAATTTATTAAAAACAATAGCAGCACATTTCTATTTAAAAAGCTGTCAAAATATTTAAACTGACATTTAGATTCTTGATTTAATAACCATGACAATTATTTTTCCATCATTGGCTGATAAAAAGAGATACTAAACTAAAAGGTTTTGATGTTGCATTCATATTATGAATATTGATTTTTTTCCTTTGATTTATAATGCAAATTTTCAAATGCTTGTGTCTACATAATGGAGTGATTTCTTTCTTCTTTATAACCTAAAACTGAGAGCACTTTTGGTGAATTTCCCCATTCACCAAAAGTTCAGTCAGTTTTATAAAGATTATAAAGAAGAAAGAAACCACTTTGTTACACAGCTGAATGAATGTATGAACATTTAAATTTCAAATCATTCTGAAAATTGTTTTTTGAACTGGCAAAAATAGCACACTCATCAGCATACTGGAAATATATAATTTAAGAAGATAAAGTTATTGCTTTTAATGAATTTATATCAGAAGTCTGTGATAAAACCTGTATCATGTTTTGCTATAGCAAGTCCATATCTTTTTAAAATTAGGTTTCATTTCAAATACCTAATTTACTATTTCAAATAATAACACTTCCTCTCATTCCATTATGTAGAAACTGTGTGGTACAAATACATTTTGGTGGATAATTAAGTAATTTTAAATATTGCCACAAATTTATTGAATTAATTAAGTCAAATACTTTGACCAAATCAATAAAAGCAATATATAAATTATACTTTTGTTCCTTATATTTTTATTGTATTTGCTGGTAGCAAAGCTATATTTGCAGTGCTTTTTGATTCATAAAACCATAACCTATTCAATATAATTTTTGAAAATACATTTCTTGAAAGGGATAACAATGATATGCCTTTTATTTTTAAAAATTGAAACAGATGGTACAACTTTATAAGTCCATATATTTCTAAAAAAATTACTATTTTTGAAGTTAATATATTACTATCACATTTAAAACTTCTCTCAGTATTTCATCATGACATGGACAGAGCTATTTGATGTCAATAATGAGTTTGTACCAATATTTCAAAGATAATGAAAACACTTTTTTCACATTTTTATATATCAGACATTATATTACACTCATTGAATGTATTTCATAGAAATGTAATACTGTTTTTAAAATCTCTATATTCCATTAAATGCATCAAAAAAGACTTAAAGTGACCATAAAGAAAAGAATGACAATATTACTTTTGCACTTTTATCCACTGATTATTTGTAAGTCTTTTTGTCAGATTTGAACTTCTGTCTTTAAATTTCTATATCTGTTACATAGCTGCACATTTAATTTATTTTTTTAAAACAAATCACTAATAATAATACTATGGTCAGAAAATAATGATTTTTCTTTTGAACCCAAGTATACATTTACCTGTACCCATAATATCTTTTTAAGAAACATGACAATCATGAAAATTCACATTAGCAATTTTAGTTTTTAGTAGCTATTGAAATTAATATTAATAATTAATAATTTTCTATACAGTGTTTTTAATATATTGTTATCATTTTCTAATTTTTTATTTTCTTTTATTAGTAATTAATTTAAAATTCTTTTTTGATATTATTTTTAAATGTGTAATTGTTTTTAAGCATAATAAAAGTGGTCATTATACTTTTGTTTATGACCTTATTATGACATTTATAATCTGTATAAAAAAATTGATTTTATTCAAATTTTGATTTGTTTTTATTTTTATACACACCTATTTTGATTGTAGTCTTATTATATTTTGTATTCTATTTGATAGATTCTGAATCTAAAAAGTTAATTATATATCTGTTTTTTTCTGTAGTAAATTTTGTGTTATTAACTAATTTTTGTAAACATTAAAAAATCTCTATATTTGTTATGTCAAAATCCATAAAATAATAATGTCCATATCTCTTTAAAAATTATTTAAACAATAATAAGAGAACAATTAGAATGCAAAATTTCAAATAATTGCATTCATATAAATGAATATAGAACCACATTTTAAACACAAATTATTTCAGGAAAATTTTGAATGAAATAAAATATAATATCAAAAATTACTTTAAAAATATAAGAAGAAATTATATAAGGGATAAAATAAAAATCTAGTTATATTATTAAATATATACTATAAAATAATGATTTTTTTTTCATTTGCCAAAGCATCGTCCGGGAAGTGAATCCACGAACCCAGGACAAGTGCTTGTAAGGCAGCTGTGCTGACAATTCAGCCACCAATGCATGACATAATGATTTTTAAAGTACATAGAAAAATATATAAACAAAAACAATTTTTATAAATTGGGTGGGACCATCATTTTCTTATCAAAAACTCTGTCATATGTTGAAGCTTGATCGCTCTTCAGACTGTTGTCTTAACATCTGATTGGCTGTCTGAGAAGCAACAATAGGCACATGTGAGAGACTGGAAATCTTTCAATTTATTACTAATTTAACAATAATATGCGATTTATATAAAAATATTATTTACATATTAGATTATATTAATTAGTATTTATTTTGTATAACATTATTTTGTTTGTATTGCTTACTACTAATATTTCTATATATAAATGGACAGTAAAAATATAAAACTTAAGACTAAAATAAAGAATAGTTTAGTGTATTATTTTTTTAAAAAAATATTCTATTACATATATAGTTCTGAAGATATATGACTCATGTTGATTGTTTATTGGAGCAATCAAACGTTAACATTTAAGATTTAAAATAAAATAAGCACATAAAAAAAAAAGATTTGAAGTATAATTTATTGAATGTTTATAAATGAGCTCTGTTGAAAATGGAAAAAGACATGAGTTTGTATTAAAATAATAAATAAAAATAATAATTTTAAGTTAGTAAATGTTATGTTGATATCTTTTTGTTTTAAAAAAAAAAACATAATAAAGTACTATACTGTCAAAGATTAGTATCGTCATAAATTCAGTATTCATAAATCTAAGTCTTTTCTTGCTACTAGTGCTTCTGTTTAGATCATCTGAAGAAAAAAGGAGAATAATACCACTAAAAATGTTGCATTATATATTAATCTGTATGCTTTTATTAACAGTTTTAAATATAATACTGTATATAATAATTTGTAAAGTTAAATTTTTGACTTTGTATAACATTAACTTGTTTGTATTGCTAATAAGATATCTTAACAATATTTCTATTTATAAATGCAAGTAAAACTATAAAAAATAGATAGTTTAAAATAAAAAATAATTTAATATGTTTTGTTAAAAATATTTTAGAATATACAAACATTGTAATAGTATCAAACTGTGATCAAATTGATGTTATTCCATACTACAACACAATAGTAACTAATTAATTAAAAATAAAGCAAATTTAAAGTATAAGTCTACATACTAACAATAACTGCTTTTAAAAAAAAAGATTTGTTATACATTTTTGTCACTATGAATTGTAAACGATTAAGTTAATATTTCTTTTACGAAATATGATAATTGTATTTAGTGTTTTAAATATAAAATAATGAAAGTTCATGTAAACATTAAAAAAAAAGTAATACAATTTTTTACTAATTATTGTAACTAATGTTCTTTATCTTATTTTCTTTCATTTATATATCACTTTTCTTGTATTATTAGTAATGCATATATAAACATTTTGAATGCTTATAATAGTAAAACTAAATTTCTATTAAACAGTTTTACTTGCGGAGCACGATTTCACCACTAAGCCTGACATTAAAAAAAAATTAGATTAAAAAAAAAAAAGAAGAATTATTTGAAAATATCAATTTATAATGCTTGATCAAAAACATTTTCCTTTTTTGGTTTAATTTTTATTCTATGTCTTGTAATGTGCTGTTATTATATTAATGAATTTTAAAAAAACATTTTTTTTTGATTGATTAAATTAAAATCATGATTGGATAGAGTAGCCTACTGTTATCAGAACATATAAATAGACATTGGGATCAAGCCACTTTCTCTCTTGGTTCTTACTTTTTGTTCCAATTCTCATGTTCCTATTCGAGCCCTTCTTTCTTTCTGTTCCTGCTCAACTCATTCTGGTGTTCCTGCTATTATTCCTATTTCTTGCAGAAGTTGAATTGGGAGCAATTATAGCCAAAGAATTGTTTGTAGCAGTGATTGAAGGCTATTAGCATTTGGAGCCAATGTTAATAACCAATTATTAATTTTCAGCATTCTACAACGACAAAATTCATTAATAAAATCAAACCAAGAAAAATGCTGTGTTAAAATTCATTGTGTGCCAGCCTGGACTCTGAATTATGTATGTCTCCTGTAGAAAATCTTCTGCTGCTTGCCTGAAGTGAGAGAAAATGTTATGGCTGTCCAGTAGAAGAAGATCAGCTGTAGTCCACCTGGATAAACTTATAAGATCTATCCCATTGCTCCCCTACCATGAAGACTTAAGAACTTAATATTGGTTAATAATTACATATATGAATTTATAATAGTCAAAATCTTTTAAACATGAGACCATGCTTTTAAAGATTGGTCTAATTAACGAATAATTTTGGGTAAGATAAAATTTTATTATTTTTATTAATAGAAAATGTCATTATTATTATTCTTAAGAATTAAATTTAAACATAATTTTTCTTTGTAATTATTTTCTAATTTACATTTTTTTATCTGCTGGGTGTTTAAATATATATGTCATAAAATGTTTAAATAAATTTATTTTGTTTATTGTTAAAATCCATCTTGATTTTATCTCTTTTCATGCAAATAAGTTTAAATTTTATAACTATTCTTTTTGAGTTCATGCTTGCCAATGATAAAGTATTGAGGAGTACAAAAACAACCAATAGGAAAAGAAAGTAATTAGAAATGGCACTTAGGAGTGAGTAATTCATAATCCTATAGAGATATTGTTTGACTGAAGAAATATACTAGATGTAGATTGATTAAAGGAGATGTTCATCATCAGTGATCTGTATGAGTAGTATAATTTCAATAGTCACATATCACTGCATATTTAAAATTATACTGAAAATTATACGTATATTTTTTTTATGTTTTGAGATTTGAGAAGTTTTGAAAACTAGAGTGCTGCAGTGATGTCATGAATCAGATTATATGTTGATGCTGTTATCAGGTTGATCCATAAAAATGTAGTCAGTGACATAGTTGTGAATAAATAAAATATAAATAATAAATTGAACAACCAAAATATAGTTAATTTATGTGTAAATGATCCCAATCTCATATCTTTTAGTATATTATTTGAATTTCATTATAGAATAGATATAAAATGAGCCCTAACTGTTCAGTGCGGATTGCATTCTGCTAATATATATATATTATAACGATCGAAATGAAAGTGAAGATCGAATCTAACCGCAAACTACAATATCTGCTCTACAAGGAGCCATCTAGGCATTTAAACCTAGAAAAATTTATAGAGTAGGCAGATCGCGCTGTTAAGATTCCACTTTATTTAAATATTCAGATCGTTAGCCCAAGTCACTAGCTCAGTGGAGATGCAGAGATAATAAAATATAAATTTTATATCTTAAATATAAAAGAATAAAAGCCACTGCCAGAAATTAATACATAAAAATATTTATTTACGCACATATAAAATAACATTTAAATTTTGAGGAATAAATTCAACATTTTAGATTTTTCTATTAATCTTTAGTTTTACATTTAAGTAAATTACAACCATGAGTTTAATATTTATTTAGTGAGTCGATTATGAATAGACTACATAGATCTGCATTTGAAAAGAAAATATTCTTCCCAGATTTAACCTTAGGCAACAAATTTCGCAATCAAACCGGCGCCAATCCATCTGATACATTTATGTATTCAATGTAGCATGAAAATACGACAACACAAAATACTATAATGTCAGGAATGTACATCTGAACAGCAAGTGGAATTAGAAAAAAAAATTGTCTCTCTACCAACCAGGAATGCGACATCTGTTGGCGAGTAGAACAATAAACATAAAACTCCATAGGAATGGACTGCGGTCCTTTGCTATCTTACAAACACATCCATAGGCAAACAGAAGGTGTGGCATATATATATAATCCTGCCCGTAGCGGACTCATACTACACTACAATTACACAAATATATCCAATCCATTGAACCAATTCAACTACGAAATGAATAACCTAAGATTACCCTCCCTTAATATAACTTTACAAAACTATATAGCCATTCACGCCCAACTTAAATTTAACATTTAAATACGTTCGCACAGATTATTTTTATACAATTTGTTTTATAATGTCGAGTATAGATCGGCTGCACAGATTCCACGGTCAAAAACATTCCAAATTAAACACTACTGATCAAAATACAAAGTCAATCGATAACGTCAATTGCTGAGGGAATACAGGAGACCCTTTGGTGTTCATCATAAGACACCGCAGTGACATTGTTGACTTATAGTTCTAATCGATGGAAAACCACAACATAACCAACCGCAACGAACTATGCAGCTATACCCAACTTAAATGTAATGCATTTAATTCTACAATAAATATTATTACAAATAAAAATAATAAAAGGAAATGATTTAGAAAACTTAACTATATAAATTTAAACAATCAATTATTAATTTGAAAATCAAATAAGATTCATTTTAAAATTTAAATTAGCTGAATCTTTAAAAAAAATGACGAAAGTTCTTAATTACTTTGTTGTTGTTGTTGTTAATTTGTAAAGTTCATAGCTCATGGTAGAAGAGTCCAGGTTTCTGGTTTCTGCTTTTAATTCCCACGATGCCTCCATTGGAAGAAATGTTCTGGAGATGGCAATAGCTGGTTCAAGGTATCACGCTTTCATTTTTTTTTATAGAGAGTGTGGTATGGCGCCTACCACATCTCTCAAACACAAACGCTGGAACTCCAGAAAAACTGTATTTCCCTTTTTATATTATCCACACGATTCAATCAACAAACGTCACTAATCCATCACTTTCGTAGGGTCCGAGCCAAGGCTTGGTGCTTCCATTGGTCAAGCTAATTTCTCTTTATTTTCTTATCTATCTTTCATCAGATCATTTTAATTATACAAGAGTCCAAGGCTAGCTTGCTTTTCAAACAATTTATAAACAATCATTTCCATTTACAGATTACAAGAATTAATTAATACCTGTTTTTATTTTTAAATCTTGTACTTTTTTTATAAAAAAGTACGTTCAAATACTTATTTATTTGTTTTTGTTTTTTTTTTAAATATTTTTAAAGTTTGGCATCTGTGCGAATGTATATACGTTTAACAAACATTTTAATTTTAGCGTTTAGTTTTTTACTTTTATTTGCGAACTTTTAAGTTTTTATTTTAAATTAATGTAACAACATATTTATATATCGTTACAATATATATATATATCAGTATCAGAAGAAAGGGTCTGCTAGCTGAAATATGAAAAGGTAAAAAAAAAAACTTCTAGGTTTTTAAGTATAGAAAGGTTGTGGCTTTGAAATAGCAAGTCAAAAAAATAGCCTCCCACATATATATCTAAATTAGTCAAAGTAGTTATTACATTATTAAAATATCTTTTTTTTTCAAATACAGAACCTCACATTATACATACAATAATATACTCAAAAATTGGATGGACAGTTGAAGAGTTGGAGTGTGGAGTAGGTTGAAGCCTGTCCATTAAAGTAGGAGGATTTTCTATCTTAATATATATCTGAGCACTTGTAGCATATATGTGTAGAGATGGTAATCTGGACCAACTGATGATTGCTGGTTTAGCATGAAATACGTATATTGGTGATTATTTATCTTTTCGACATATGTGTGTTCAGGTGTGTCAGTGTTATTAGATAGTGTGGAGAGTGGTGAGTCACGTGAAAGTCTGTGCTCATACCCTGTCTATTACATATACAGACACAGGTATATATAAGCCTGTGTATTCCAGATACTCATTTTTATATAAAAATATTCCAAGTTATTTAAACTAACTCACATACTCCAAATGAACTAAAAGTTGCTAAAATTTTTCTTTCGTAATTAATTAGCTGATAAAACACCAAACTCTTTATAAATTAATTTTAAAATATGAAAATTCTAAGATTATTTATGAATTGTCAAAAATAACACTATCGCCAGCATACTGTAAATCTTAACACCAAAAACATGAAGCTATTATTTTGTTTTTATCACTTCAAATTAAAAAATCTTGCTAACAAAGCTATACTATATCAAATTTTGTATATTACTTTCAGAGCAAAGGCACAGACTGACAGATTTTCATTTTATTTTATAAAGATACTATATTATATCATTCAACATTGCATAAAAAAATATTTTTTTCTAAGTAAAACAAATCCAGTCTAAAAGAAATTTAAAGCCCAAATTATATACCTTTTAAATTATCTTTCAATAAGTTTTTTTTTTTTTTCTAAAAAAAATTGCTTGTACTTTTGTCTATTTTTTTATATGCTTGAAATAAAAGTAAAAAACACATACATACACATTTTACTATTTAGAGATAAAAAGAAAGTTTTATATAATAAAATATTAATACATCCGACTATTTCTGTGGGTTTTATATATGGAGTACCCAATTTTCATCTTACCTTTAGTTTTACAAAGATTTCTATATGTTACACACATATTTAAGTGTTACCAAATACTAAAAACACATACAATTATCACGCTTTTACCACTTTTTCTTTTTGGAAGTATCCTGCTGTTTGAGTACACTATATACCACTGTTTAGAAATTCGTTAAACTATGTTAAGAAAATATAGCTGGAGAATTTAGATAAGTGACGTGCTAAAAGTAAAAAAAGCCATAGTTTTAATTATATATTTCTATACTTTAGAAAGTATAAAAGTTAAAACAATAATATCCTATATAAAAGAAATATTTTTATGCACTTATAATTCAAATTTAGTATTCGTTTCACTATTATTTTGTTTATTCATGTTATTTTGTTTATTATTATTATTATTATTATTATTATTATTATTATTATTATTATTATTATTATTATTATTATTATTATTATTATTATTATTATTATTTTTTTTACAAAATATATACATAAATTTAAGTAAAAAAAATATTAACATGCCATGAAAAAAGTATATGGGCTGATTGTTTAAATCAAAAAATCAAATGATTTATTAATATTAATAACTTTCTCTGATTATTTTATCCTTTTAACTTTTTAAAAAATCATATTAATTTTGTGACAGTTTTTTTGATTTATGAAAATAAATATATTTTAAGGCCATATATAATACCAAACCATTGTATCAAAAATCATTAACAAATTGTAATTATGATTGTTTAAAACTTAATTACATAACATAAATGTTTTATGACAATTTTGTTATATATTTGTCATATATATATATATATATATGCTACTAGAATTTTTGCTCATGTATACATAAAACTGAAATTCTAAGCAGATAAATCTATTAACAGTCTGATTTCTAAGTTCAAGTTAACTCGAGATTCTGCTGTTAATAGTCTATTTCCCGTAATTTTAACGGTAAAATTACATTTTTGCATTTTTTTTAAGGTTATGTGATGTGATGTGATGTGATGTATTATGGCTTCTCCTTAAACAAAGTCAAGAATATCTCAGCAATTATGCCCAGATAAACCTGTTAGCCACTTTCTTTTACATTCCTCACTCTAAACTTACCCATAATCTGCTCTATCCCATTTCCACAACATAATTTTTGTCAACTCTATAACCTTTATATCTAAATCCCCCTTATCTTTTCCCAAACCCAGCATAAAAACAATAATTCACTTTCTGTATAATCACTCTTTTCATATTTATTTTTCCACAACTTCATTATATGTACCCTTTCTGTTTTCAAACATTTACATTCAATTAACAAATGCCTAATATTTTCAATTCCTTCCTTACATAATTTACAAAATAAATCACCCATATTTTTCCATTTACATGTATATTCTTTTGTAGCTAAAGATCCTGTTCAAGCCTTAAACAATAAACTACTTTCCTTACTATTATCATATATTAACTCACACCTAATATTCTGTTTATTTCTATATATATTTAAACTCTTTTTACTCTCCATACTATTACTCCATCTCTCTAACTCCCTAGTCTTTATTAATAAATTTATTCTTTTATCCCATTCCTTACTACTATAACATTCAATAATCCTCTTAACACAATCATCCCATCTTTTGTACAAATATACTGATATAAATTCTTTATCCAAATCTTTTGCATACCGCATTACCTTTCTCAACCATCTTGTTACCTGCCTTTTACTCATAACCCAATTAAATACTATTTTAGCTATTTTTTTATTATCCATAAACTGCAATCTACCAAACATTTTCATTTTAGTTTTTGCATCTCTCATAAAAAAAGTTCTGTAAGATGCTGCCCTCTCTTGAATTATTTTACAAGTAAAAAATCAATAAAACTGTCATTAAAGGTCGAACAAAAGAAGTAGGTGGTCTCTTCTTGAATCTTATTGGCTGTTACATTTTGACAACAAAGAAAATGTTTGTCAATAACTGAAGAGTTACAATTTCTTTTTGTTTCATTTTGAAAATGATAAACGAATGTTTTAGACCATTTTAAAAGTATTTTTTGACAAATTATAAATTATTTTGATAAAATATGCTAAAAATAAAATTATTTTAGAAAAATAGTTAAGAGTTTAGCAAAAATTATTTATTTTTAAGCACCGTAAAAATCACTGATGTCACAAAATGTCAGCAACACTTTTTTAATTGGTGAGTAGCGTTCATCTTAAGATTTGCGTTATCAAATATTTTTAGAATTATAAATAGCAATTTTTTTTGAAAAAACTTTCGTTCATTTTCCTAACTTGACAAATTATTAATATACTTTTTACAAACAAAACTAAAGTGATTATATTTTTTATTCATTTTCCTAACTTGACAAATTATTATACTTTTTACAAACAAAACTAAAGTGATTATAATATTAAAATATGAATATATTTTGATGCTTTAGTTTGTGAGTTGACCAATTAGAAGTTTAGAGTTTTACCTCAATCGGCCAATAAAAAGAATCCCCAGTGAAGTGGTTAATTAACAAAAGATATTGAGATGCTTGAAATTTATATAAATCTGTTAATATAATATATTTTTAAATATATATGAATAATTGTGCATATATTTCTATATTTTTTAACTATCATTTGTCTATGTTAAAAAATTAACTCTTTACTTGCATTTTTTTTTCAATGTTTTGTTTATTAATGGTTTTTCCTATTTCTACAAAAATAATATTAATAGTTTATTATTTTTTACTATTTATAATCAATTATTTAAAATTAATTTTTATATGTCGTATGTGTCAAGTTCAGTGATAAAGTGTTATATTCAGGAATATGAGATCCTTGGATTGATTCTGCTGGTGATGTTTCTGGCACTCAAATGTCTTATGAATTTTCAAGCAATAAAGCTATTTCATTATTAATTTTTATAAATCATTTTTGTGCTAGTTTTTGACGTTCATTTTGTAGCATAGACATAAACTTGATTCCATTCACATTCATCTCTTCCACACATATATTTATATAAATAAAGATTGTAAAATAAAGTTTGCTATTAATTGGAAAAAAATATTGATTTGCTTTTATCACACAAAAAATGTTCAGGTCAAAGTTTTAACATTCTCTTCATACATTCCTATTATGACATGTTATTATTATGTGACTGTTCAAATAGTAGATGGTCAAGAAATATCTGCTCACCAATATCCCTTAGCTAGTGTATTGAATTTAATTGCTTTTATCTCTTAATCTAAGACCAAAAAAATACACAGTGATTTTTCTTCTCAATACCTACTAGTTCTTAACTGAGAAATCAATTATTTTTTAAAGACAGAATGAATGTAAATGTATTGATATAGTTATGCATTTTATGGCATACAAGAACATAGTAGTGTGTGCATGTATTTATATAAAGTTGAAAGAAAAAGTAGAAATGAACACAGACAAAAAATTTCTGTAGATATTTTCTATATTACATTGAAATAACATAAGGATTAAATAATTTCGAATTAAAAAAATACTATAAATTAAACATTTAATAAGGTCTAATTAATATATTAAATCTGATTTTGAAATTAAATCAAGATTGTATTTATGTTACAATAGATATACTGGTAATTATAAAATTCCACTATCTATTTTGATTAGATTTAATTTTTTTAAATTAATGCTTATATAACATATTTTAATAAAACTTCTACAGAGTTGTTTTTGGAAGGATTAAGTTGAATTAAAAAGAGTCACTCACTTTTTTCAATCAAGATAAAAAAAAATTTACTTTTAATTGCTGTGTTTTTTTATTTTAATTTCATCCTATCTATAAAAAGGTTGAAAAAAGTTTGATGGTCATGAAGATATAACTGAAGGCAAGACAATGCAATTTCGGCTGTTGCTACTAGTTCACAATTATAGAGTTTGGTTCACATGAAGCAATGTCCAGTGGTCATAGCCTTTATATATGTGAGTATTAGACAACATAAATACTGAAGGGAACTAATTGTTCCAGGTGAAAAGTTATTGGATTATACCTCCTAAAAAAAAAAAAAACCACTCTATGTTTTTTAAAAGGACCCGCTTACCCAAAAAGACCATCAGTTATCTGAAGAATTGATTTATACATATACTGTTTTATCTATATACAGAGAAGCAGATAAAAATACTGCATTGTATATCTATATATAAAAAAAATATATATATATATATATATATATATATATATATATATATATAGAGAGAGAGAGAGAGAGAGAGAGAGAGAGAGTACAGCTGATGAGTTATTATAAATAATTTATTGAAAATAACAGTTATACTTTAAATTAAATTTTTTTAGAGTAAATAACTTTATTCAACAAAAAGTAAGATGCATTTCCAGGATATTTTATTTAAAAAGGTTCCAAAAATCTTTCTAGATTGGATAACAAAAGTACTTGCTGGAATATTCTAAAGATGTTTATAATTAATCAAGAAAAAATAACTTTCCAAACTGGATCTCAAAAATTTTTATTATTTTTTAAAAAGAAAAACTTTTTTCTTGCCATTAGAAATAATGAAGGAATTAATAACTTTGATTCATACTATGTTTTATATATATACACACATACATGTGAATTCTATGTTTATTTTCAACATGGAATTAATTGTGAAAAATATATTTTTAATAGGTGTATTTTGACAGATTAAAATATATGATATAAATGTCATTGTGTGCACACATTTCCATGGGTATCCACACACACACATATATATATGAAAACAGTTATTTATGTATCATTAAAATGTGATAGCTTTTAAAATTATATGACAATTCAAATATGTTCATTTTATATTATGCAGGCACATATGTGTGCTGATATGTGTTTTATGTAAGCCTATTGGAATATATATGTAAATTGCAATGTAATAGTGGATTTCTTTTTAGTGTTAATCAAAATCAGAAGGGTTAATTTATATTTATAGCCATATTCTATAGATATTAATTTAATTTTATTGTTATTAATAAATTTATATTTTATTGTTAGTTATTCCCATGAATTTATTCAATCCAAAATAGTTTTAGAATATTATGTTTGTATTGTATCTCTTGATCACAGTAGCATTTATGCTCTGAACTGGATTTATGCATAATGGTCTGTTATATAAAATGGATTATGTTCAGTGTTATGGACATTTAGTTAATGATGATCTTGGTTGGCACAAAGGAAATATTCTTTAAGGCCCATACATTACATTTCATTTTTAATTATTTATTTAGAAATTAAGTTTATATTTGGCCAGTACATTAATGGTACTAAGTGGCAAGAGCATTGATGATGATCAGCATGTTTTAGTATTTCAGCATTATTTGACTTATTATATTTTGATGGAAAAGCACCTAATTATGTGTATATAGATAATTATTGTTTTTGTTATATATTATGATGCATTAGCACTTAAGTTTGTGCATCCAAATTAATGTTTAATAATCTGCTTCAAGCTGGTAAGGACTAAATAATTAGCCTGGATTATAATAGACCCATTTCAAATTCAGTCACAAGATTGACTGTTGATGAATGATTATTATTGCTTTTGTGTAATGTTGGTGAGCTTATAGTTATTTATTTATAATGTTCTGTGTAGATCTCTCATTGCTCATATTCATATTATTGGTAAATTTAAATTAGATTAATCCATTAACTGGGGATGGTAATGATTTGAGTGCTATTACCTCAGGTCCCCCACAAGATTCTCTGTACTATTACAGGATATATGAATAGTAATTTTTTATAAATATAATCATGACAATTAAAATTAAATTGTAGTCCTTATAGCCCAAAAGCTGTAAAATCATAAACCAAGGTTGTAATGGGGGACTAAAAATAGTCTTAAAATAATTGGATTATAGATTGCCATTCAAAGATTACCCTATATGTAGCTTCTTATAACTGTAAATAACTTTCAAGTGAAGGAAGATTGCGTAAATTGAAACAATTACCTAATATTAAATGAGATGGTGTTTAGATTTTGTGAAGTTAAAAGAAGAGATGAAAGGGCAATTAATTTGAAAAGTAGACATGTACTCTATTGTAAAGGCACAAATATAAAGTAACACAATCAGATTAGACTTGTTTTAAAATGAGAAAATAGAGCAACAATACTGTGGAGAATGATAGAATTTTAGATAGAGTAAATACAAGCTATTTAATTTAATGAAAAATATCAAGTGTAGTTAATTCTGGTTTATTCTCTAACAATTCCTCATTCTGATGAGAAGTTGAGAATTTTTATATAAATATACAGAATGCTTTTGATTAGACCAAACTAAAATTTAAAATTATTATAGATGTTAAAACTAGAATTGAAAAAAGAGAAAGATAAATACATTTGGATATGGAGACAGAAATTGGAAAATAAACTTGTAAAATTTTTGAAAAAATAAATTCAATCTAAAATGGAAATGGTTATAAAAGCATTCAAAATGAAAGCAAGCTCAGAAGAGTTAAAACTAGTCTAATAGAAATGTATATTTCAAGGCTATAATGTTCTTAATGTATACACACAGGCAGTAATCATTGATTTAATGAGACATAAAATATGTATTAATGTAAAACTAGAGAAACAAGAACTATTAAGAAAGACAGTATCAACAATTGATATTCTCAAAGTACTCCAATGGATTTAAGATAAAGTTTAAAAATCATTTAAAAATATAACAGATTTCAACAAAGGCTTAGACATAAATGAAATTTGTAAGAATGTAATATATTCTCCTAAACACAATATACATATGCTAATGCAAAAAAATCATTTAAAAGTCTTCAACTGCCACATGACAATTTATGAAGAAAAATAGAAATATGAATGTATTTGAAAAATATTCATGAAGAACAAAATACACCTGGGTATCATTCTATGTGGATTTTTTAAATGCGATTTTGAAGTTATCTGATTTGTTTCTTCTTAATATCCTTTTATGCGGATTTTCTTTTATGTAATAAAGAAGTTTATATTTCACTATATTTATTAGCTATCAAGAAATTTAAATTATTAATAACTTATTTTGACTTGAAATATTTTTTTTCTCCAAAAATATAACATTGTATTGGCAGCTAATGTGAATATGGCCTGAAGCTATTTAGAATCTTAGATTTTATGTAAATAACCTATTTATATTTATGAGTAATTAATAATAATAGATTTATACTTACGAGTATAAAAATATTGCAATAAATATTCAAAAATTTTAAACTTTTAAAATATATTTTGGTAGATATAATAGAAATAAATATTATTTTAGATTTTTAAAAATAATCAGAAATAATGAAGATTTTGTTGATTTTGTAAACTGAAAATAATCTTTCTAGTGATAATGTATAATCTTTTTGTTTTGATTATGATCTCATTTTTTAAATATAGAAACAAAATGTGAATATTTAAAATTTATTTTAGTAATAAACAAAAATATCTATCAAATGAAGACAAATTTATTATTTTCTGATAAGTAATAATCATTTAATCATAAATTTTATGTTGATGTGTGAGACAAAGAAAAATGTCAGAAAATGCTGAAATCTGAGAGAGTTTGCTGCAATGAACAATCTCTTAAATTCCAATGAGAGCTAAATAGTTGTATGTCTGGATATCATGAGTTTTATAAACAATTAGTAAAATCATCATCTCAAAGTTTAATCACCAATTGCATTATCGACAGAAAACCATTAACACAACACAAGACTAGAGGTGTCACTAGTTGTACTTCCTCTTATGATGAATCTGATTTTTTATCAGTTCACAAACGAACCACATATTGTCAAATAACAATAATGATTAAAATATGTATGAAAAATGTAAAATTAAATACTGTAGTTAATAGAAAAAGTAAAAAAAATTTGTTTTGTATCAATAAATTTTTTATTAATCATACTTTATTTTATTTTTTTATGTGAATTGGAAAGTAATTTTTCATTGTTACTTTGCTTTTATGTGATTTCTGAAAATTACAGAATGTATCCCCCATTTTTCAAGATAAGTTAAGTCTATTTTTGTGCAATTGTTCTTAATGTGAGTTTTCTGAAAAACCTATCTACCACATAAAATGAGACCCAGGTGTATTTGAAATTCTGTAAAATACTAGAAAAGTATAAAAGGACAAAAATCTCAAAAGTATAAAACAACATTTTGGTATTAAAAGTTATTTCAGCAATAAGAAAAATATTGGCATTATTATAAAATAAAAAAGGATGACATGATGAAGTATTGGAAAAATTTTATAAAAAAATTAAAAAGTAATAAAAACAAAACATAATGGTGCTGCAATTAAAATACCGGAAATTTTAAATATTTAAAATGAAGAAGTGCAATGTACAATTAAATCTATGAAGACTGAAAAAGCTCTAAAAAATTATAAAATTATGATCGATCTCCTCAAAAAAGGAGATAAAAAATAGAGAAACTGTTGATAAAACTATACACCAAATGTTTAAATGATAAAAAAAGTATATTAGAAATAAATTTAAGATTCAAGTTCTTTATTAGCCTGTAATGAAAAAAAAATTTTGATCAAATTTTAATTTGCATGGATATCACTTTGAGAACATAAAGTCAATTTAAATATTTTAGTACCTTTTTAAGTAAAAAAGTGGATACAGGTACATTGATGGTTCATTTATAAATATGAATTTGTGTTATAATTTGTAAAATGTGCAAAATACTTTTTTCATTACACTTGACTTATTTAATGCTGCTTTTATTGATTTTTTGGTAATACAGCATCGATTGATCCACACCATAAGATGGCGCTGTTGCTAGTGGAAAACGAATAGATATAACGTTACCGGGCTGATTTGATTATTATTATTTTGTAATGTTATCGTGTTTTTTTTTTTTGGGTTTGGATTTTTTTTTGGACCGTATTTTCTTTTTTTTTAAATAAATAAATTGATTCAAAATTGATTTTTTTTCATACGTTTTTTAAAACCTTTTTTTTTTTAAAAAAAAAACTTGTTGTTTAACAAAATTGGATTACGGTCTTTTTTTTTTTTTTAAAGTAACTTTTTTTTTTTCGCTTTTGATTACGGTCTTTTTTTTTTAAAGAAACTTTTTTTTCTTTATTTTTTTCGTGCTTTTTTAAACAACTTTCATATATTTCATTTTTTTTGGGTTCATTTAACGTGTATTTATTCAAAAAAACAACAATTATATGAAAAATTAATTTTCTCATTAAACTACCACCACCACATCTGCTTCTGTAGTAGGCAAATCTACAAATCGAAATGCCGGACAATCGTCTGCCATTGAAATGTTTTGATCTCAAAAAGTCTCGGAAAGTGTGCAACTTGATCATGAACTTTGCCGAATTGTGACTAATATTCCTCATTTCCTGAATTCTGACCCCTAACAATGAAACCAGGGGCGTTTGGAAAAGCGTTACAATTTTTACAAACCAAACTAAAAAAAAAATACACCCAAGCCAAAAAAAAAAGAGGTTATAATATACTTTTGGTCATTCAAAATAAAGACACCTTCACATCATATGCTGTACAATAGTTAAGAGTAATGCCTATAGAGAGTCTTGCATACTCATCGCTAATAATGTCTGTACTAGAGATGTTGGGGTAATGGGTGCACTTCAACATCTTTAGCGGTTGAACAGTTTACAGGCCATAAGATCTATGTAGCAGCCTTGTAAACAGCATATTTATGTGCTTTAGCGTAGCAACAGTGCCATCTTATGGCGTGGATCAATCGATGCTGTATTACTGATTTTTCCTTTTTGTTTTTTATATATAAGATTTTTTAATCTTGTTTAATGCACATTTTACACATTATGTTTCTCCATGTAAGTTATCATTTTTATTTAAATATGATTTAATACATCTATTTTATATTTATCTTTTTAATACTTATTTTATTTATATTAGTTATTTATAAATAAATAAAATTATAAATAAATAATATTATTTATTATATATTCTGATTTCATATTTTTTACTGTTTTAGTATTGTTCAAATAAACTAATAAAAACAAGAGGTTTAACAAAAAGCAAACAAAAAATTAAGTGTTTGTTACAAAACAGAAAATTATTTGTTTGAAAGCAGGTGAAGATAATTGATTTGTTTTCATCAATTAGGTTATATATAAACAAAACAACAAAACAGCACATAACAGCTTTAAATTTACAGAAAATAAAAAATATATATTGCTAAAAAGTGTGATAATATATCAATATATCTCACTGATATTGATAAGGTATTGAAATAAAGTGTGCGTAAATAATAAATATTAAGGACATAATGCCAAGAATGTTTTTCAATATCAAAATGCATATGCAAATTAATATCATATGATTGATACTTCATAGGGGAAGACATTATTACAATATGGCTCATATAATTATAAAGTATTTGAAGCAGATATTGGGATTAGCTACTTTGCCCATTAATTTTTCATTTATTTTGTAAATGTAATTAAAACATTAAATATTCATAGGAACTTTAAAATAGCTTTATTTGATAGTTATATCATATAAACATCACATGACCATCACTTCTTATGCTTGTGTATAACTATTGTTAAAAAGGGCAACACTCGCTATATATATTGCTACACACAGCAAGCTAGAGTAATCAATAGGTGCCAGAAGGCTTATGCATAAAATCTCCATCTAGTGCCTACTCATCCAATATCCCCAGACTAGTTTCAGGCTTATAGCCTTCGTCGATGAGGAGCCTTGGTTCTGAGAGCACTGCACCTAGATCTTAGGATCTAATGCAACCCTTCAGCAACAACCTTTTATCTCCATTTAACTACAAAACTATGAGTCTTAAACTGAAAATACCTTAATGTTCTCAATCCAAGCCCCACCCAGTTCAGTACCTATACATTTTGGTGTCTTTGGTTCTTTAATAACAATACAAGCTAATGGGCTTGGATTGAAAACATTAAAATGTTTTCAGTTTAAGACTCATAGTTTTGCAGTTAAATGGAGATGTGCTAATCACACTTTTTATATGTAATGACAACTAAAAATAATTTTTTCCAAGATTATTTTTATCAGATTATTCATAGCAAGGTGTCATATCTGACCTTGCCTTTAGAAGTGGACTATTTCAGATTCCTTACCTTATTGGCTAGC
Organism: Epiperipatus broadwayi; assembly: GCA_028023455.1. Lineage (NCBI taxonomy): Eukaryota > Metazoa > Onychophora > Udeonychophora > Euonychophora > Peripatidae > Epiperipatus > Epiperipatus broadwayi. The sequence goes on along the minus strand of JAQFVV010012439.1, from coordinate 764,580 downwards.
AACAGTTGCTATCCGAAGAGATCAAATCCTTCACTGGGATTCATGCACCAAATCTGCATGTTTTCAGTAAGGTAGGGGATCTGCCATTAAATAGTCAGCCTTTTGGAGGCAAGGCAAGGTGCAGTGTGTGTGTGTGAGAGAGAGAGAGAGAGAGGGAGAGAGAGAGGGAGAGAGAGAGGAGGAGGGGGAGGGGGAGGGAGAGAGGAAAAGGAGAGGGAAAGTGAGAGGGGAGCGGAGAGGGAGGAGGGAAGGGGAGGGGAGAGAGGGAGGGAGAGGGAGGGGGGGAAGAGGGAGGGAGAGGGAGAAGGAGGGAGAAGGAGGGAGAAAGAGGGAGAGGGAGGGAGGGAGAGGGGAGAGAGGGAGGGAGAGGGAGAAGGAGGGAGGAAGGAGGGAGAAAGAGGGAGAGGGAGGGAGGGAGAGAGGGAGAGGGAGGGAGGGAGGGAGAGAGGGAGAGGGAGGGAGAGGGAGAGAGGAAGGGAGAGGGAGAGGGAGGAGAGGGAGAGAGAGGGAGAGGAATGGAGGAGAGGGAGGGAGAGAGAAAGAGGGAGAGGGAAAGGGGAGGGAGAGGGAAGGGAGGGAGAGAGAAATTACTTCTGGTGACTTGACTGACTGAATGTGCTCTTGAATAAACCCTCTGCCATTTGCAATTGTAGTCTCTACTCATTATCACGATGTCAAACGCAGTGAGACAAGTCCACCTATGGACTGGAAACTGCTACATCCACACTTGACTTGAAGCAAGCTAAATACATAGCTGGAAGAGTCTTACCAGAGCTCACAAGGCAGGCTAATCATTTAGCTGGAAGTGAGTTTCGTACTCGGCATGGCTACCTCAGCATAACTTGTACAAACCATATATGTATATTATTGTTTAACTAACAAGTGTGTATATTTTTTAGTACTAATAAATTGTACATACTAATTGTTGAATAGTTGTTTCTTTTTGGGTCTGTTGGTTTGAAACCAAACCTGTAAGCCTAACCAAACACAACAGTTCTGGTGCAGTCAGACATTTGAAAGATTTTTTTGCTCACGGCTGGAAAAAATAGAATTAAACATTTAAAATAAATAAGCAAGTGTGTATTTGTTATTAAGGGATTTGTCCAGAAGAATTCTTAATGTTTTTCAGATCATTAATAGCCAATTTGTTTTTGTAATTTTGTGCATTAATATAAATGCTCCTTGAAGAGATTAAAAATTTTAAGAATACTTGTTATTTAAAATCTTAATTGCATTTTGGGTAAAATACTCTTTTCAAATTATTACAATTTATTACAAAATAGTTAATGTATATATTAAAATGTTTGAGCATCAAAGTAAAATATGCATATAACTATTCAAACAAATTTCTTTCTCTCTCTTATTTTTTACTTTATTTCGTTGGAAATTTATTTAGGAACTTCAAAATGTGTCCTATATAACCATGGAAGTATTTTAAATACTGATGGGAATTTGATATTTTATAGAAGAAATACGTGATTGAATTGTTTGCTATATTCTCCAATATTTTAATGTATGTCCAAATAAATTTTAAAGTTGATATTTATTTTCTGAAAATACTTTATGACTAAAAGTAATGAGTTAGTATTTTTAAAAACAATAAATATGTTGAATTAAAAAACCCAAGATTCTGATAATCTAAGTTTATTTATGTAAGTCAAATTACAGTGTTTATTTTTTCAAACTTTTACTTGATTTTCTATTTAATAATTAACTATTGTAAAAATTTATTACAAAGCTTCAGGCAATAAAAAAATTGTAATTCATTTATCAACTGCAAACAATTTATAGAGATTATATTTACAAATGTAAATATTTCTTTTAAAAATATTTTGTTAATATAAATTAAAATTAAATTTGCATTTGTTTATTTATGAAAGGGATTAAAAATATAAAGGTAAACTAAAGACTTAGTACTCCATTCTGAGTGCAATACTTTCTCAACTAGTATCGAAAGTTACATCATAAAATGCAGATAAAAAAAATCATTCATCTAATTATTAGAACTTACTAAATTCTCATAATTGTCAGTCTTCATTATTTTAACATAAGTTAGAATTTTCTTATTTTGAATATATTAAAATGCAATTAAATACAGTATAGTAGTATAAATTAATATAATACATTTTTAGGAAACACATCATTTAGCAAATAATTATAAATTAATAAATTTAATAGATAATTGCAATTAATAAACTTAATTGACATGAGTATTGTGTTTTAATTTTATCATTTTTTTTGTTCTAACCAATGACTGTTCTTAATTTATATTTTTTTTTCTGAAAAGTAACACAACATAATATTTTAATTTCTAAAAATAGATTGATTAACCTTAATTATTACATTTTACAGAACTTTCCAGAAAATATCAGGTAAGACCAAGGCCATATAAAGGGTCATATAGTTTCAGAAAAAGAATGTAAAGACTGGTGTAAAGAAAGGAAAACATTATATAAACTCTGATATTGATATACTTCCCTGTGATTATACTTTCTCCAGTGTCAAGATATTGTTTGTATTAGTGACCAAATTATAGATACAATTACAATGCTATGAGTAGGCAATGTATGCTCATATAAATGAGGTCAAAAATTAATATACACAAAGCTGTGTAGTATTTATATTCATAATTTTAATTATTAATAACAGTATTTATTATTTAATGAAACATGAGCAACATTAACAATATTTGAAACAAGTCAAACAATGTATCAATAAATGAATTTATATCTAATGTAAAATATACAATAAATATTGTACATAAAATAAATTGTGATGATAATATAAAATCAATAATGTATATTAATAACAATCACATGATCACCATTTCTTATGTTTACTTATAACTGTTATTAAATAGGCAAAACTCTTTGTACAGTATTATCACTCAATGCAACCCAGAGTAATAAATGAATGTCAGAAGGCTTGTAATTAAGTAGAGATAAAAGATGGCTGCTGGAGGGTTTTATTAGATCCTAAGATCTAGGTGCAGTGCTCTCAGATCCAAGGCTCCTCACTGATGAAGGCCCCAAGTGATAAACTAGTCTGAGGATATTTAATGAGTAGGCCTAGATTGGGATTTTATGCACAAGCTTTCTGGCATCCATTGATTACTCTGGTTTGCAGTGAGTGGCAATAATGTATAGGGAGTTAAGCCTGTTTAATACTAATAACAACATAATAAAAAACATTATGAATCATTATATATAAAATCAAATACGAAAAAAATATTTTTAATATTATGAAAAGTTTTATACTTTTATATGAAAAATTGGATGCATGTTTAGATATATTTGATTGTTAATTTGTATATATACATGGTTTTTTATCATGATTATATTCATATTAAGAATTTATTTTACATGTTGGAAATTTCTATTTACTATCAATGATATATGTATATTACATTATTTCTACATTGATTGTTAATATTATTGATTTTTGAACTTTTCCATTTTAATAATGATATCATATTGATATAAATACTAGTTTAAAATTTTATCAATAGAGAGTTCTATAATATTAAAATTTGTATTTGCGAAGACAGTTATAAACAGTAATAGAAATTACAGCTTAAAAGGGTTGATAATAATTCTTAAATTAGCTGAATTTAAATAATTAATTTATTGCTGGTTATATATAACAAAAAAATATATATAATAAAGACATAAATAAGTAAATGAAATATTGAAATGATCGCAACTTTATAAGACTTCTATATTAAATGTCTTTTTTAATTAGTTGCAAATTCTTCTATTAATTTATTTTAACATAAACTCAAAAAATCACTCTTTTTTTTTTTTTAATAGAATAAACTTTATTAATAAGAAATTATATATACGTATTAACATATATATTGAGAAGAAAAAAAAGAATTTGCAGGAAATATGATACATAGCTTTAAAAAATATAATTATTATGATTAGTGTTTGGAGTAGAAGAAAATGATTCTGTTTTATGTAGATGAATGTATAATTTATATACTTTACATCATTCCAAAGTAAAGTAGAGATAATAAAAATATTGTTCTGCCAAATTTTAATCATAACACATTTAGGTGAGTATTTTAAAGCATATAAATATATATTGCACTGCTTATTATTATTATTTTTAAAGAACAGTGTATTTTGTGTTGTCAAAAATTGTAGAGCAGTGAAGAAGCCACCTGATTCTAAGAGTATGAATAATTACTATAGCATTATAAGGATGAAATGTTTTTTACATTTTTTTGGAGCAAGTGTTTAAGATTAATTATTTGCTTGTGAAAGACAAACTGTCATAAGGTGAAAAATATGGATAGCATTGAAAAATATATATCATATTTTGTGGATGGTTATAACACAAGATATATGTGAGATCCAGATTTAATTTTAAATAGTTAATGAGGAAGCTTTTGGTAGGAGTTGTGCCAACTAATAACTAATAAACAATAATTTCAATCATGATTGAGGAACACACATATTTTGGAATATGCTAAGAATAGTTAATCTGTTAAAAATAGGTTCTCTCATATTTTCTGAATTACGTTTATTATAAGTTTAACTTGGAAAAATGTCTCTCTCCATTATCTTTAGAGATCATCAAGCAAAAATATAATACATCAAAGAAATACCAATATTTAAAAAAAAAAAAAAAATACAGGAGTATATTTTCCCATATTGCGCTCACATTCTTCTTCGTTTGTATTGCATTCTTTTTCTAATGATAGTTCAAAATTTTCATTTCCGGTTTAAATTTTTTTTTTTTTTTCACTTGGTAATTTTTCAGTAATGAGTTATTTTAAGCAAAAACATTCATTATAGTATATCTTAATTATTTATATCTTTTTTATAAAAAGCCATCATATTTTAAAAATATCTTCCAATTTATTTTCTGTAAGCTGTTAGATTTCCTAAATAAACAAATTTCTTATTTATGCCTTTATATGTTTTTGAATAGCAACTTAAATTTGTTAAAATAATTTATATTTTTATAACTTAAATTTGTTTTCAAAGAATCAGTAATTGAAAGACAACTTGCCTCATATTATTATAGTTTTTTTTTAAATAATTTTTTTCTCAGTAAAATGAAAAGCAAGCAATTAAATTAATTATTCATAAAATTTAATTTTTTAAAAAAAATTATTAAATGACAGAAATAATTGTAATAATAGCTTAAGAGCTAATGACAAATTAATCTTTTTTCTAAACATTTTTATTGGTTATATTTATGTCTTATTAAAAATGTTATCACAAAAGATAGCTAATACAAAGCTCAAGTTTGTACATATTTTCCATGAATGAATCTGTTGTTTTTTTGTTGATTATTCATTTCTCAATATGTAGATTTCAAGAAGTTTTTTGGGGGAATATCCTTCTCGTAATGTTTGCGTAGCATCTGCTCCAACTGATCATCTTGTGTCAAATAAACTTTTTATGACTTTGCTTCATTGTTTGAGAGTTTAAATATCCATTATGAAAATGGATACAAAATATACGAATTTTGAACAAAAGTGAAGGAAAATGCTTTACTACTACAGTGCAATATGTTGCATTTTCTTTATTTAAATTTAATGTCTGTGCTATACATAAAAGTCATAAAACATATTTATATCCTAAATTCTGGCGTGGAATATGTTATAATTTGCAACAATGTTAGTTGCATTGTTATAACACTAGTCTGGCAGTTTTCTATTAGTATTTCATTTTTTTAAATAAACATTTTATAATTCTGTGGAATAAAGTTGCAGCTTAGTCAAGCATTGGTGGTTGAGAGGTCAGCAACAGCTGCTTTACAAGCAGTTGTCCTGGGTTAGCTTCCTGGCTGATGCTATGACACATGAGAAAAAGTTGCAGCTTAAGAGTTTTGGATATAAATACAATTTAAAAAGCTTCCAATTAATGTTTTATTTTTACATGTGAATCAATTGAATAGAATGGTATGTAAAGTGTATAATCTTCCATAATCTTATTTACATTTTCCAATAAAAAAAATTTACCCACCATTTTAATAAATTCTCTGCAAGTAATTGTGGATAAAAGTTACAAAACATTTTATTTCTTTTTATTTTAAAATGTAATAAAATGTTTCTCAAAAAAAGAATGTAAATTTAGTTTTCTCAAAAATAATTTGTTTTTTTTTTTATTTATTAAAATATAAAAAATATTTTATTATTATTATTAAAAATAGACATATCTTAAACAACATGTTGTTAATTTCTCTTTACTAACATAGTTTTTCTAAAAAGGAATGTATTTTTTTCTTCTTCTTATTGTTAATAATGCCAAAAAAATTTTTCTATTCTTTGATCTTTTGTGCAGATGATTAATTTTCATTTCACATTTGCAGTCATTAAAAACATTTTATGTAAACGGACTTATAAAAGATAATTTTCCCACAAAATAGTACTTTTTCTTTCTCTGGTATTGAATAAAGAACCATATCACATTTTAGAGTCTGAGTAATGATGAAAATAGTTTAACTGAAAAAGTTCTTTTTGTGATTTTCTTGTCTTCTTCCATAGTTTAGATGCACTAAAATTATACTATAAATTTTAACAGCTTGAAAGTTCCAATCAAATCCAATATTTCTGAATATGGTTTACTTTTCTTAAAACATGTTGCATGTTATAAAATCGGGATTTGGTTTTATGTAAATATGTTTTTAATAATGTGAAAGGCTGAAATCTTTGACAGATGTACCTTAAAAATACATTTTTGTAAATTTTAAATGTCTCATGCATAGAAGTGGTACTACCATTATCATTATTATGTGTCAATTAAAAAACTCTTAGCAACATTTTTTTGCAGAGTTCTTATATATGTATGTAGCATAAAAAATTCTAGTGAAGTTTGAAAAAAATATTAGTTTTTAGAAGAATGTAGACTTTTCAAAAATTGTATAAATATTTATTTCAATATTAGGATTTCATTTTAAATTTCAAATGAAAATGGAATAAAAATAGACGACAGTATAAAAAAAATCAAGAGATTTAAACTAGGGAAAATATTACTTAACTTTGTCTAAAAAATACTATGAAACATTCAAAATATTCTAATATTTAAAAAATATGTATTATTTTACATCAGAACTACCTGATTAATAATGAAAGTTTTTAAATGTTTTTAAGAACAAAATCTGTTTTAAAAAAACTACTATGCTCTACATAATGCATTTTTGAAATGATTTTATCATGAGATATTCAGAAGATTGTTATCTGAAGAAGGCTACTAGATAATTAAAACTGGTATAAGGGAATTAAATAGAGCATTGTAAAAAATATGTTAGGAGGAGGAGGAGAGTAGCTTTTTAAAAAAGATTTGACATAAGCAACACAAGAAAAAAGAAGGGGTGTTGAATAGCTTCCAAGAACCATTTTTAATAGTAGATTAACTAAGAAAATGAATGTGTATTGGTTGTGCACAAATCTACAGAGTCAAAAAAAAAAAAAAAAATTAAAAAGATCTGCATAAAAATAAAATTCTGAAAAGCATTAAAACTGAGAAAGTATAAATTCATATCATAAAATAATCATAATGATTTATCATATGACTGAATAATAACTCATTTAATAAAGAGTAAGCTCCAATTACAAAAAAAACAAAACAAATCATTTTAAGGTTTGAAGAATCAATTGGCAATACTTGGAATATATATATTATATATTATCAATAGATGGCGTTTTACCAAAAACACAAAATGAAAAAGATAGTTAATTCTGACTCTTTTGTCGTTTATGTAAACAAACGTATGCTTGGTCGGTATTTTTGGTAAAACGCCATCTATTGGTTATAAATACAAATGACAGCAAGTTTAATGTGATTAAAACTTCTTTTTGTTTTTTATATATATATATTAAGTTCTATGTCAAAGCTAATAGAGAAAGTAACTAAGTAATTGACAACTAGGATCAAATAATAACAATTATTACTCATGAAAATTTCCATTTCTTTTCATCCTCATAATACAATTAATTTAATTTATCTAGTATTTCATCTTTAGAGTCACAACACAAACGTTAAGGTTCTTCCATTACTTAGAAAAAAAATTCTCAAAATTTCCAAAAGATTATTTCAAATGTATTTAGTTTAATATAATATAGATATAATTAAAACAAATAAATTGCTTAAGTTACATAAGTAATATTTACTGAGGCTATAACCTCGAGAATATGGTGTAAAATGCGATAGTAGGGACACCTCTACAGATGTTTAACCACAAGCTTACGCTGTGGAAGAAAAGAGGGGAACATAAATAAAAAATAATATAAAGGAAAACAAAATATCTTCACACCCCACACCCCCCAAGTAAAAAGTTTGCTTAATTATGCCAATAATACTAGCATGTATTGCATCAAAATAAAACAAAGTTGTCGCTTAAAGTTTTTTAAAAAAAATAAATAATTATAAAATAAAATTTTTGACACATACATATCTATTATTATCCCTACTGCAAAAATGGAAAATTCACTTATATATAAATCTGATATAATTTTAGAGAGTGGTATGTGATTAAGGCTGTAAATCTATTAATATTTAAGTACATGCTGAATATATCTATTGCATTTTATGGGTTAATATGCAACAAACAAATACTTCAATAGCACAAACTGTTTTTTATTCTGACTCAGAGAATACATCTAATTCTAGGTCAGAGTAAAAATTCACAATACCAGTAGTGAAAAACTTAATGGCTAATATCAAACAATACAAAATTAAGACAGATTTAATGGTTTTGAAACCTTCTATTTACAATTCAATTAAAGGCTGTGATAAAAGCACATTTGAGAAAGGTAAAAAAATAAACTAGTGAATAAAAAATAAATTTTTCATGATTGTTATTTAAATTGGTTGCAACAAAAATTTAACTTGATCTATTGATAATAGTAAAAAGTATATACTAAGTTTTAATGAAGCTAAAAGTAAAGACCTATATTTTCCTTTTCAGTTCTGTAATAATACAAACATCAATTGCTCTATAAATAATGTCACAGCTAATGATTAATTTCTTAACTTTTGAAATATATAAACTTTTAAATATTTTAGATCATATATAATTATTAGAATTATATAAAAAATTAATATTATATTAGTTTTCAACAACCATTGCTATTTATTGATAATTGACAAATCATATTATTATGTATGTTACTTTAGTGTATTAACTACTATCATACAATTTTTTAGTATATATATCATTGTATAAGAACATGGTAAACTACCAAGAACTCAATGAAGAATATTATGCTCATAAATGAATATGATAATTTGTAAGTCTCAAAAACAAAACAAAAACAAACTAATTGTCAGAGATATAAATACAAGAAATTTGAAACTTGCACATCAAATTATAGTAATTTTATATTATTAGCTGCATTATAATAATAGAAAATATTATATTTCTTTATGCTCTATTGCTTCTGAAAATATATTTGTGTATATATATGTACAAATGGATATAATACAAATAAAGATTGAAAACATTATTTAGATACCAGAAATGTCTTTTGAATATTTATGATTTTTAGTATAGTATACAGTAGTAATAATAATAGTAATAGTGTTGGTGCTGCAAATTGATTGTATTCTCTTTTTTAATTTGAAGTGATGTTTTAATTTGATATTACAGAGATTAACTGTCTCCAATATGACAATATATGCATTAAACAAAATCAATAATAAATTGAAAATTTAATAATAGTATTATTAAATATAATAATATTAATAAATATTGTAATTTATAAAAGATCATTTAGAGGATATATACAAAAGCTTGATCCCCGAAATATTAATAAGAAATTTTAGAATTTGTGTTTTTCTCTTTGTGGAAGTTTAAAAAATTACAATTTTATTGTTGAATTCCAAGAATTAGGATTCTATTAGAAATATCTTTATCAAGTACATATGGTAATTTCTTTGTCCAAAGGCAGATAAAATAAACAGATATTAGAATAAGTACTACAACCACGTGATAATATTTGATTGTCATTGATAGTAATAATTGAATGGGCTCATTACTCAATAATTTATATGAATTACTCAGGAATTCATATGGAGTTTGAATACTGGAAATGATAGAATTGAAGCTGACATCTATGGGTTTGAGATCTAGAGTCTGACACTCTATTACTATGCTAAACATACAAGGCATCATAGCTGGTGATTGCTTATCAATTTTTAACACAGTTTGCTTTATCATCTCAATTTTAAATTTCATTGAGCATTTACATTATCAGAATCATCATCGTCATCAACCATTATCAATCCACTACAGGATGAAGTTCCCTCCAAGTTCAATCCATCTTTTCTTATCTTTAGCTTCTCTTCTCCACATCACCCCTGCACACTTTCTTATTTCATCCATCCATCTCACATGTGGTCTCTTTCTGGGTCTTTTACAATCTCTTGGAATCCAGTTTAAAATTTCAATTGTTCATCTATTATCATTCTTCTAACAATATGTCCAGCCCAACTCCACTTCAGTCTTTTAATTTTTTCAATGAGGTCAGTAACACCTGTTTGTTCTCTTACCCATACATTGCGTTTTCGATCCCTTCTTGTTACTCCCAACATGCATCTCTCCATACTTCTTTGAGTGGTCTGAAGTCTCTGTACTGCTCTTCTATTAAGTGTCCAAGTCTCAGATCCATAAGTAAGAAACTGGCAATACACATTTATTAAAAACCCTTTTCAAACACATAGGCATATTTCCTTAGAATACTCTCATAAAATAAGTGTTCGGGATATTTTTAATTTATTGTTTAATCTTTGTCTTTGTTGAAAATAAATTTTAAATTGTAGATCTATTTTTACAAAAACAGCAGTAACACTAAAGCCCATATATATAATTATGGCTTATATGAACTATACACGTTATTCTAAAAGGCAAATAAAAAAAGAAAGTAGTGTTAAAAGCTTTTAAATCAACCAGCTATTAAAAATTAAAGCATTCTTTAATTATATATATTTTTCTGACTTTTTTATTTCATAAGAGTCAAGATTAATAAATAGATTTTCTTCATTCTTAAAAAAATCCCTTTTTTTTTTTTTTAACAACACCAAATTGTAATCTAAAGATTTTTTTTTTTTTTTTAAACAAAAAAAAAATTAATTAAATAGAGATGTTTCAATATATTTTAAAATAAATAATTGAATCTTTTAGCGGCAGCCTTTTAAATTAAACATAGAATTAAAAATTAAATTTGAGAGAACTTGGTGTGTTCATATCAATCGATTCAATTTTGATTAAAATCTGTCAACCTATTTTTAAATATTTAAAACGTAAAGTTTGACATACACCATTAATAAACTGTTAGAATCATGCGTAAAATTGGATTTATACGTTACAAAAAAGAAAACTAATAACATTCGTAGACAAATAAAAGATTGATTAAAAACAACACACACACACACAAAATCTAAAAGAAAAAAAATAGCTTTAAGTAATTATATTCAAATATTAATAATATTTCATGTTTATATGATTAAATCTTTATTTTTGAAAGTAAGTACGTGCAAACACAAGCTCGATTTTCCATATGCAGTTAAAAGTGGTTATTGTGTTTTTTTAAATTCAGTTAGATTCTTGGCTATATCGTGATTCTCAATTGTAGTCACGAGAGATAGTTAAGAAATCAAAGTATTTCCGTGTAGTCATGTGATAATTTTCATGAATATTAAACTTATAATTTATTCAATTAAGCATTAACTAATATTTAATAATTGACGTATATTAAACATAAATCAAAACTTATTGACATTTGTCGGCTCTTTTTTTTCTAAAATGCTGTTTGGTGACAAATAATATAGCTATAAAACTAACTACATAGTCAAGTTTATTAGTTGAAATAAAAACTTATGAACTTTCATTTTTTAAAAATTATTCTAAGATTGATTATTCTTACAAAAGGTTGCAAATTCAATATGTTATCAGTATAATGTATGGTTTAGTTTTTAAAAAAAAGTGTCAATCAGATCGCAAAACATTAGAATATAATGATATATAACTAGGGTCGCAACTTTTTAGTGCTATCATACCAAACCTATGTTACAATGTTATTTCGCATGCTGACATGATTCTACGAATCTTATTATAAATAGTTTCAAAATTGGTCCGGTTATAATGGGCTTCAAAATTATATATTATATACTTTTGAAGTCCATTATAACTGGGTCTTATATTATTGGTCATTCAATATTTTAAGATACATAGGACCATATGTGAAAACTATTATTTGTTAAATTTTAATCTTTAACACATTTTTTAAAAATTGTATTACAAATTATAAATTACAAGTTTTTTCAAAACATAGTTTAAATAAGAAAAAAATATGAAGAACTTAATATGATTAGTCTTTCTTTATTATTAATCTGAGCTATTAATAAATTAATGCAAACCTTGTATTTGTACTATTTTCCTCAATTGCCTACATTAGATTCTTAGCTCCATGCAGACTTCTGAATATTCAGGTGTTAGACAATTTTTTTGCGAAATCAAAATATTTTTCATATGTGAGAAATTTTGTTTACATAGATAAGTTGAGCCAAATGCCAAAAGCAGAGCACATGCTATTTTCTTTAAAGAATTAAATCATTCAAGTAAAGATATTCAACAATCGATAAAGACTGCTGAGTTTTTCAGACAGGTTCCTTCAAGAGTTTTTCACAATTCTACAAATTTACTTTCCACAATATTAATTAAACTATCAATGTCCATTTATTCAAAAAGAGATAAGACAAATGGGACTGTCATTAGATCAATTAAATCAGGTTTAATAAGGAAAGAAAATATGGATGTGTTTGGAAATCTTCACATCATTTAGAAAATTCTTTTTTGAAAGCTTCAACACTCCTTTGAAGTTCATCTTTGTTAACTTTAAATCAATTTGCATGGATCTTTACATTTGGAGAGTATTTGTAGGTATTAGTGGTAATATTGCACCAAAATATATCTAATTTTGATGCAAATCCTTTCCAGTATTCAAAATGTTCTAGCACTGTTTGACTCTTTCCTCGCAAATGCAGTTTAAGTCATTCAGGTGTTGAGTTATATTAGTTCAGAAACATCAATTTGCATAACCAGTCATCATCATTCATTTCTGGGAAATGTTATTTTTCATCAAGAAACATACTGTATTCTTCCATTACCTCCACCAATATTGCTGTACAACAGGAGTTCATATATGCACATCATTTCTTGCAAAAGAGTGCCCATTGCAGAATTTAAATACTGTAATGAGATTTTAGCAACTAAATTTTTCTAGTATATAATGCAGTTGAAATTCAATAGTCAATAACTACTATGATTTTCATGAAGTGTGACCAATTGCTTTTTTTTTTTGACTATTGTATGACCAGCATCAATGTAACTCTAAATATTTATGTTAATTTTCTGATTTCAAAATAATTGAAAAATGCAGTGAAAATTTATTCTATACTATACTAGGATTTATTTAGATCCTATATATATTGGCAACCTTTTTTAATAAATCTCTATTTGTATGACAAATACATAGAGTTACACATCATTTCATTTACCTGCTGTCCTTTTATAACAGGCTTATAAATAAACACATTTATTTAGACAATGTTATTCTCCAATATTGATTTAATTATTTTATGCCTATTTATTCCCATATTTATGCATTCATATTATGTTAATAAAATTATTTGTTATTTTTAAAATATCATTATCATCACTTTGATCCATAATGAGGTCACACAAATTTAAATACAATCACCTAATTTGCAATATTCTTTAAATAAAGTAGTTTATATTGTTAATTTTAAACTTTGCAAGAGATCACCCCATTCTTTTCACAGCTTTATTTTTAAGCTATGAGATATGAACTAGATACAATCACAAAATGCCTACTTGTGTTTAGTTATATCCTAAAAAATTATACAAAATATATGAGTCTTAATGATGTTAACATCCTGGGAATTATATGAATTAAAATATTGTTTATTAATTGGGGATATTATATTAGCCAGACATTTAAAGTTTTAATGAATAGTGAAGCAGATTGATCTGTAGGCCAGATCCATGCTTCATGTCTTTCTAGATTACTAGACAAGGATCAAACCTGATCCACGCGTGTTACGTTGTTTGTAAAACTTTTCGTCTGCCATTTTATCTACATTTAAATTTTAGGCCAGTAAGTAAGTTATTAAAGTATAAATTTTCTATTAAAATGTTTTATTATAAATATTACAAAGCCCAGATAGATAAATATATATGCAAATACATATATATTGAATTACAGACGGAAACTTTTATAAAAATCAATATATAAATTTTTAATATGATATTTTTTTAAGTATTTTATTCTGGAGATTTGCTTTCACGATAAACCCCACTAACATTCCATAGCATTCAAACAAAAGAAAATCCAGTAAGAAAATGGTAATGGATTTTTTGATTAAAGTAAAAGATAATTTGAAATATAAATTCTGCAAATCTACATTTAATTAAAAATAGATTTGAAACAATTAAATCATTGGGTTTATCCGAAAGTTGATCTCAAGAATACAATACCAATATATTTTAGGAATTCTAATATTGCCACTTAGCCTGTAGCATATGAAAAAGGGAATTTCCCAAAAATAAGTTTAAAAAAGGTATAAATAGCCAAAGAGAACAATAGAGGCCAATCACAGTTTTTGTCAGAGATTGCCGGAAGAACCTATGCTGGTTAAATTTTTAATAAATGTCAGCAAGCATGGTAATTGGGTAGACGGGGTTTAACTTGCCATCTCCCACTGTCCCAAAGATGGTTGTCCAATACCTCATGCCAGAGAAAATTCATCAAAAATGAACTGCTTAACTGTTGAACTCTTTTAGTCAATTCATAGCTAGCTATGCCTGTGTGGAAATTCATTTTTCATAGTGGGATTCCAACTCCCATTTAAACTTATAATAAATTAGATAATATGACTCCAATTTGTTATTTCTAACTGCCTAATTTATTTCTTCTAAAACTCCAGTGACTCAATAATGTAACTCCTGCTAAATTTTAATATCTTCTAAAGTGTAATCCCATAGCATAATTTAAATGTAATTTAAAATATTTAATTTAATATTCTGTAAAAATATACTTGCTCTTACTTAAAATCTAATGTCTTTGCTCTCTTTCTATCTATTTTAAAATTATGCCTCTTCTTAATGCTAAACTTCTTTCTAATTGCGGTTTAGAAAATATTATTATAAATTACTTAAAATGAAATGAATGTATGCCACTTTTTGTTCCATCTCGACAAAAGCTTTACTCAAATAAATATTTTTCTGCCTATTTCCTGACCAATGTTTGTCGGTAAATAAAAATGAATAATTTTCTCACTCTGAAAGATTAATACTTGGAGCCACCTTTGTTTTGTCAAGATGAAACCATTTTATATTATTATGTTTCTTTTTTATATTTATGCGTATACGATTTAGTTGTGGGGGGAGGGGGGACGTGAGATTCAAGTATGAGATTTTATTTAGTTTAAATTATTTCATTTTTAAAGAGTGAAAGGAAGGGGGTTTAGAAAATTAAATTCGTGTTAAATAATAAGAGAGAAATAGAATATCATTTGAAATGTTAGTGGGATTTGTGTTGAGGGGAGAGACGTGTCTCTAATAGTTGTATTCGTAATAATAATTAACACTTTCTTTTGTTGGTCTGATCTTGATCAATCCTATGCATTTATGTAATCTTTACAGCTCAGCACAATTATATAATTAAATGCTAAAATATATTCTCCACTACTCGTATTTTGCCTTGCTGGTATTTTGCTTAATTACTTGTCTTTTGTTCTGTGTGATTGCTAGATCATAGCTAGACCACGTGATAATTTCACCGGCCATACATTTTCTTATCAGGATATTAAAGCTTAATGGGAAGAACCGGGCAAGCTAAGCTCAGCTAGCCTTGGCGATTCTCATTCTTTCACCTGAAATATTTTAGGTTTGCCAATGGCGCAGACTATTCTTTTCTTTATTTCTTGGTATCACGGGAACGGGCAAGTGAATTGAGTCTACGCTAGTAATGTAATATCGAATGCTTGGATTTGTTAACTTTCCTTTGTCTGAGCACATTATGGCAGATTGACCATGATTTGACTGATTTATATAATTTAAATCGTGAAATATTTAATTGTGAATATCGTGATCCATTTATATTTTAAATGTGTCACTCTCTCCGACACCAATCCTTGTAGTTTGAGTTAATCATTTCTCTCTTAAAATAAAATCAGTCATGATAAAATTGTTTAAAATAGTTCTTTAAAATATCTATTCCTATATCTCAGACTTGGGCGGGCATCTCCCACAAATCGATAATCATTTACATTTGTTAGATTGGCATATAAACTACACCACACTCTCGCCAGAGGCATAATAAATGACTGAATAGAACAGGGATCATCAACCTTTTAGTAGTGTGGTGCCGAACCTATGTTACAATGTTATTCCGCGTGCCGACATGATTTTACCAACTTTACTATATTATATTATCAAAATTGGTTGTTATAATGGGTTTCAAAGTTATATATAATATTATAGTATATAATATACACTACTATATAATATATACTTTTGAAGTCCATTATAACTGGATCTTATATTATTGGTCATTCAATATTTTAAAATACTTAGAATCATGTGAAAAGTATCTTTTTTAAAATCTGTAATTTTTAACATGCTTATTAAAAATTATATTACAAATCATAAATTACAACTTTTTATCTATACAAAATATATAATTTAAATAAAAAATATCATGAATTCTAATATGATTAGCCATTTTTTATTATTAAAATAAATTAATGTGAACTTTGCCCTTGTACCTCTTTGCTCAATGTTAGGTATGTAATTGGTCACTTTTAGCTTCATGCATGCTTCTGAATGTTCAGGTGTTAGGCAATTTCTTTGTGAACTCAAAATATTTTTCATTTGTGAGAAAATTTGTTCACATAAA
Organism: Epiperipatus broadwayi; assembly: GCA_028023455.1. Taxonomy (NCBI): domain Eukaryota; kingdom Metazoa; phylum Onychophora; class Udeonychophora; order Euonychophora; family Peripatidae; genus Epiperipatus; species Epiperipatus broadwayi. The sequence continues at coordinate 747,644 of JAQFVV010012439.1, read as the reverse complement.
TAAGTTGAACCAAATGCCAAAAGCAGAGCACAAATAGTTTTTTTTCAAGGAATTAAATCTTTCAGGTAATGATATCCAACAATTGAGAATGACAGCCAACTTTTCTTGACAGTTCCCTTAAAGAGTTTTTAGCAATTCTACAAATTTAGTTTTCCACAATTCTGATGACACTAATTTGATCAATTACATTGCAAAACTATCAATATCCATCCACTCAAAAAGAGATAAATCAAATGGAGTCATCTTTAAATCAATTAAGTCAGGTTTGATGAGGAAAGAAAATATGGGTGTGTGTATTTGGAAGTCTTCACATCATTTGGAAAATTCTTTTCCGAGAGCTTCAATGTATTTTTGAAGTTCATCTTTGTTAATGTTAAACTGATTTGCATGGACCTTTACATTTGGAAAGTACTTGTAGGTGTTAGTTGTAATATCACACCAAAATATATCTAGGTTTGATGCAAATTCTTTGCAATATTCAAAAAGTTCTAGTACTGTTTGATTCTTCCCTTGCAAATCCAAGTTTAACTCATTCAGGTGTTGAGTTATATCAGTCAGAAACATCAATTTGCATAACCAGTCTTCATCATTCATTTCTGGATAATGTTATTCTTTTTCATCAAGAAACATCTTGATTTCTTTCAGACATGATACAAACCTGTTCAAGACATTACCTCGAATAATCCAACAAACATTGCTGTATAGAGGGAGGTCTACATATGTACTATTCATTGCTTGCAAAAGGGTTTAAATTGCCTGTGTTAATGAAGAAAGAGAAACTATGAAATTAATTATTTTAATAACAGTATCCATTACAGAATTCAAGCATTGTGATGAGATTTTTGCAACTAAATTTTCCTGATGTATAATCCAATAGAAACTTAAAATTCGATGTTCAATGGAAACTTAATATTCGATGTTTAATATGATTTTCAAGAAGTTTAACAAATCCCTTTTTCTTTCCAACCATTGCACAGCTGGCATCAGTAGTAACACTAAATATTTTATTTATGTTGATTTTCTGATTTTCAAAATAATTGAAAAATGCAGTGAAAATATCATGTCCCTTTGTTGTACCAGTAAGAGAAATCAAGCAACACAATCCTTCATAAATATGATTGTTGTCACAATATCGTGCAACTATTGTTAGGTGCACTACATCATTTGCACCAGTGATTTCATCAACAGTAACACTGAATGCAACAGCTTGTTGTAAACTGGTTTTTCCTTTTGTTGTTACATCTTTAGCCGTGTCAGTTATCCTTCTTTGAATTGATCTTGCAGAAGCTGGTATTTCTTGAATTTGGTAGATCACTGAATAAGATTTCAGCACTTTAAATGAACTGTCTATCTGTGAAAGGTTTGCCTTTCAAAGCCACATAATGAGAAATTGTATAACTACATTCGGCGGCGGCTTTATTTTGGGTTCCAATTATTTGACTAAAATAATTAGTTTGTTTCTTAAAGGCAGAAACAGCTCTTTTTATAGCTTCACTTTTCTCTTCTGAGTTTTTAAACACGAACACATGTTTAGTTTGATAATGTCTTTGTACACTTGAGGTACGACATACAATACTTTCACAGCATAATGTACACACAGCACAATCTTTTTGCTGTACAAATTCATATTCATTTGTCCAAGCGTCTTGAAAAAGTGAATATCATGTTTTTGTCCTTTGTGGGACATTTTGGCAATCTCTCAGTCACTATGCTATGAGAATCTCTTTTTTGAAAGAAGCACCACCAATGAGCGATGATTATTTACCATTCAATTACTAGAAATAGTTTTCTAGAATTGATAATGTAATAAACTTTTTATTTGAATTACGATCTCATTTTTTAATTTTATCAGAAGTAAAATGTGAATATGTAGATTTTTTTTTTCACTTGCAAACAAAAATATCTTATAAATGAAGTCAAGTGTATTATTTTCTGATAAATAATGATTTAATTGTAAATTCAATATTGAATGTAAAAACAAAAAAAAAAACACGCTGAAATTAAAAAATATATTTTTTACTACTTCAATTTATTCCGAGTGCCATTGATAATCGTCGACATGCCAAGAATGGCACGGGTGCCATAGTTTGCCGATCCCTGGAATAGAAACTTGTATTAACTAATTTATAAAATCAAATCAGAGACATTAGATAAATTATAAAATGTTTTATTAAATATATGTGAATTTTAAGCTACCTGTGGTACGTCTTTATTCCTTCATTTTAAAATTAGTATTTTTTTTATTAAATATTGTGCTGCTATCTGATGACTCAAGGTCACACACATACGATTTTATATTTAAATAAATAGATAGTCTAATTAAAGTTAATAATTAGAGTTAGACATACAAATTAGTTGAGATCCATGCTCTATCATTGATGCTAGTGGGACGGAGTGTAGAAAGGATTAATTGCTTGCCTCGAAAATGTTAATTAGTTTGCAGGTTTAGAGAGTGGGTAAACAGGGCAGAATCCATAAGTATTTTTTATCTTTGATCTCACGTACGGTTGGATTCGAGGTACTTTTACCCAGGCTGTGAATCGTGTTGAGTTAACATACAATTTTGACCGGTACAATGGTTATATACTTATTAGCATATACATTGCCAGAAATGCCATAAAACTCCAGAGATATATTAAAAATATTAATCTTCACATACAATAGTATAGAAACGGACATTATGCATGTGAAATTTGACTTACTTATTCTATATTATTAATAGTTTTAAAAAGTTAAGCTAATATTTATGTTGTCACGAATTGATGAATGACCAAGTGTTGGTATTGTGTATCTAGTTCTAGTTTATATTAAGAGCCTTTGATTCAATGTTACAAAATAGCATTAAAAAAGGAAGCCTCTATTAAAAAAAAAAAGAAAAAAGGAAGCCTCTATTTTTTTTTGAGCTACAAATCGGCCTACAGAGGTCTTAATCTCCCTTTATTTACCGTTACAACATATATGTATAATTTAATTTTTAATGGATATTATAGATGGAATATTTAATAAGTAAAAGTTTTCTGTTTTTTAATTTTTAGTTTAAAAATCTACAACCACGTTTTTATTAAGATACCAGCCAATATATATATATGAAAGAGTGTTTTACACTGTATAGTAGAACTTTTTCTGCATTTATGCTTTAAACTATCCCCAATAACATTAAAGGTAACATCCTAATAGTAGATTGTTCAAATGCTGAGCATTGCATTAAATGTTTTGAAAAGGACTCCTTTTTTTAATTAAGTACAAAGAAAAAACTGAGAAAAATTAAGCTAGAATAAATCAGTTACAAACACTTGTATAATAAGGCTAAAATAAATCTTACATACACTTCCATATGTTTTTATGTTTTAAAAGCATTTATTGCTGTATAAGAATCTATTACATCAGGTTAAAAAAATAAAACATAGCCTTAATAATGAGAATGAGTCTATGACAGATTGCAGATTAAGAAATGTGGTTTTATATTATTGTCTTATACATCATTATTTACATAAAATAGTTTTAAAGTTTATTAAGGAGAAAAAAAAACTATATGAATTTAAAGAAAGTCAAAAAAGGAAAAAAAAACATGACTAAATCTTGAGGTTTTACCACTGCTGCATTCACTTTCAGAGAATGGTAATATCTTATTATGATTTCAGATGTTATTGCATTAGAGACCAGGTGTCTTTAAATATTGTGTGGAATGATAGTTTTTTGTCTCTTTCCTTAAAAGTTTCCAATTTATTCCAACAGGTGGATGGTTGTCTTCTGGGATTGCAGTCATACATGAATTTGCATCTGGTGCACCAGAGAGCATATAATATAAATGTGCTAGCATGAATGTTTACATAAATTCCTTGTTTGAATGAAGTGGAGAGAGGATACATCGTTAGATCTGAAAATATTAAAATAATTTGCAAGAAGAAATGACAAAAAGAAAATCCAAAAAGAAGAGATTTATTGTGTATTCAAAAAGTGCAATTAATCGGCATTCTAATAGTACTGAAATTCATAAATGCTGAAATAATTATTGTATTGCAATTATGATGTAAAAATTTTAAATGTTTGATGTAGTTTGTTAAGTCTTAAAAAATGAAGGTTGTTTATTGCCAAGGAGTTGTCAGGATTTAATATTCAGCAATTCTTAATAAATTTTGTCTTCCAGAGAAAAAATGTAATTCATCAGGTGGATGTCTATAGATTTTTGAAAGAGTAGTTTGCATTTTGATAGGAGATTAAATAAATAGTGTTGAATTCTCTGTGATATTTAACTAAATGTCATTTATGCTTGGAATTTCTAGATGTATTAATGAAAGGATAATAATTTTAAAAGGTTAGTTTGTACAATGGCATCTGTGATTATTTTATTAATTATTATTTTTCAAATCAGGCTTTTAAAAATCAAAAGTAATATACACCTGGGTCTCTTTTTACATGGATTTATTTAACGCGATTTTGAAGTTACGCGATTCACGTTTCTCCGGAAGTCGAACTCCGATAATGCGCTATTACTTTAAATAATAAATTTTGACTTTCATCTTAGTAATTTCAATATTTTCAGTGCTTTATAATAGTAAGATTTTATACAATAATGAAATTAAAATCATGATTTCCACATTTTATGTATACACACATTAAATTTTACAAGATTATAATGTAAATTTGTTCAAACATTGTGCGTGTTAATTTTGCATTTTAAATTACATTCTGTTTTTGCTTTTTAAAAAAGAACATAATCAATTATTAATCATTTAGGGTCCACAAGTTTATTTTTAAAAGGTGAGTAATAGCAATGGGCACAATTAAAATTGAAAATTAAAAAATTAAAGACAAAAATAAGAATTTAATTTTTAGTTGTTAGTTTAATTACTAATTACATTGTCACCAGAAAACCATTAGCATAATATGAGAGTGACGTTGGCTCTAGTTGAAGAATCTGACTTTTTACCAGTTTGCAAACGAACCTGTTTAACGGCAAATAGCGATAATAATTAAAACATGTATAAAAAAATGTAAATTACTGTAAATTATGCATAAAAATATATTGTTTTGAATAAAATTAAATATTATAGTTAAAAAAAGTTTGTCTTGTATCAATTTTTTTCAAATTTGAAATTTTTTATTAGTCATATTTTATTTCCTTATTTTTTTTTTTTGCGTGAATTTTAAAGTAATTTTACGTAGGTGTTTTGCTTTTATGCGATTTTTGAAAAATCACAGTCCATATCCCCCCCTTTTTCAAGGTAAGTTACGTCTATTTTTGCGCGATTTCATTTGCGCGTGTTTTCCGAGGAACCTATCTATCGCGTAAAATGAGACCCAGGTGGATATATATTTGTGTGTGTGTGTGATTTTAGTTTTCCAGTAAATGCAAAAAAAAAAAAAAAACCAAACCCCAAAATAAAAGATGTGATTTATATATAAATATATTGTTTTAAAGTAACAATTCTATTTCTCATATTCTAGTTTGCCACTTTGGGTAAGTTGAAAAATCAATAGATATCTAATGGTAATAATGATTAATAAATATCCATTCAGTACAATTCTATATTCCTATCAAGGTTTTATGTTTAGTATTAGATATGAATTTATTAAGCTGTATTATTTGGCATTTATATGATTACTCAAGCTTACACAAGGTGTCAAAACTGGCATAGGAGGGTGTGGCAAAAATCAGATAATATTTGGGTGGTGTAATATTGATATTGATTTAGTTAAGATGTTTGACTTAATTAAAATTCATGTAATAAATATTTTAAAATAATTAACTTGTGGAAGTTTATTCATATTAATAGCAATTACATTATAGTATAAAAGAAAAAATTATTACTGGTAGTCACAGGTTTGAAACAAGATAAAGAGAACAATATTTTAACTGCAATTATATTTTCTATTTTTCGACAGTAATCTATAAAACAGGCTGTTAAATGATGTTTTAAATGGCATCTATAAAGATTTTAATTCAGTATTTAATGTTTTTTAAAAAATTAGCTGCTTTAATTAGCTAGTGATGAGAAAAAAAAATTACTTTTAGCTTGGATCATATATATCTTGGTGAGTTATTTGTTAGACTTGAATATTGTGTTTTACGTAAATTTGATTATGTAGTCAAATAGTAAATGATATTTTCAGGCCTATGTAACAAATAGACATTATAAAAATTTCATTTAATATTTTTTTTCTAATATTTTGGAAATATGTAGAATGTTCATGTGATAAAATGTGAAATTATTAGAATTCATAAAGATTATGGAGTTAAACAAGCAAAGTCAAAATTATGAAAAATTCATACCTTAGTTACATTACACAGATTCTTTTATATACACTCTAAAGAGGCCCACTATTAATTTCTTTCATGGGAAATATATGGCTGAGGATATATCACATTATAAGATTATAATCATGTAAGATTAAGATTTCAGAAGACATTAGGAGTCATCATTATAAGATGTTACATAAGCAAGCTAAGAGAACAATATGTGATATCTACAACTATATTTTTGATCACACATTCATTTATATTATACTGAAAACATTAATATTTAAATGGATTATTTTAATTTTTTTTTCTGAAATTAGGATAGTCATATTTTGATTACAAGTTGGTGCTAATAATAACACATGCCTTTTAATGATATAAAGATTTTATTAATGTTTATGATATAGTTATATTTTGGTGTAAACTGCAAATTTTCATTCTTCTATTAAAAGTTTCCACAACATTTCTCAGCTGTTCTATTTTTAAATATCTATAAAATTACAAAAATATTATATTCTCTCATTTTCTTTGAATTGGAAAAATTTTATTATTATATTGTTTCAGTCAAATCTAATCAGCCATCTTCAAAAATTTCTATGATTTATATAATTGAATCATTAAACGTATAACAAAATTAGAATAAAAGCATTGGCAACTAAGTTTGTCAAAAATATATTGCTAATACTATTATTATTATTATTACTACTAGAAGTACTATTACTACTGCTATTATTACTACTACTAATAATAATATGTTTTTCAAATACAAGAAAAAAGTTAAATTTGATGTTTTTATAATTTTATAAATATTTTGATATGACGATTTATGTATGTGTTTTTATTTGGTCATAAAACTGTTGTTGAGTTGATCTTTTTCTTTTGACCTACCATGAATATTATCAGAAAATAAAATCTTATCTTGTTATTAATTGCAACCAAGATAAAACTTATTAACTTAACTATTCATTTCTTAAAAGTCAATACACATTTTCTATTGTTAGCAAGATTCTTGAGTTATCAAAAGACGAAAGGTATTTACTCCTCATCTCATATATTTACTGCTTCTTTACCACCTCTTTATTTCCAAACTTAATGATGTAATGTTGACAAAGACTTAAGTCAGATAGTATATTTTTTGGAGAAAATACTGCAGGAAGAAATTTGATTATGACGTGTTATTCAATAAACATTATGTGATCACCATTTCTTATGCTTGCTCTTAACTGTTATTAAAACAGGCAAAACTCTCTATATGTATTGCCACTCAGTGCTAGCCAGAGTAATCAAGGGATGCCAGAAGGCTTGTGCATAAAATCCCTATTTAGTGCCTACTCATCCAATTTCTCCAGACTAGTTTCTGGCTTGTGGCCTTCGTCAGTGAGAAACCTTGGATCTGAGAGCACTGCACCTAGTTTTATGCACAAGCCTTCTGGCATCCATTGATTAATCTGACTTGCACTGAGTGGCAATACGTATAGAGAGTTTTGCCTGGTTTAATTTTATTCAATAACGATAAATTATAAATAATTTTGATTTATAGCTTGAACAATATTAAGAGTGAAATATTGTTTAAAATTGACTGACTCTTGCTAAGGCATGTTATCATGTTGCTACGCGATAATAATACTTTTTTTTTTTATGTGTCAAAGCATCGGCCGGGAAGCGAACCCGGGACAACTGCTTTTAAGGCAGCTATGCTAACCACTCGGCCACCAACGCTTGACAAACTTTTCTTATACTTTTTTCTTTTTCTCTTAGATATATATCAAAACAATATGTTGAAGCTTTTTTCCTATATATATAAATGATGAAAAACAAATTAAAAAATATATAATATAGTTTGTTAATAATTTTAAAACTACATAAACCAAAAAAATAGTAATGAATTTTAAAAATAGAGAAAATCATTAATTGTTATTCTCAAAATGCAAAAATTCTATTACTTGTAATTTGTCTTACTATTTAGTTTTCAAATCAACAGAAAACAGTTTTAGCCAATTTAAACTGCATTAGAATTCTTTAGTTGAAAGTAATGATGTTGGCAGAATCATAAACTATTTAATATTCTGGCATTTTACATTCACGAGGTCCTTAGATAGGACAAATTATTTGATGTTGACATTCCTTTTATTTTAAGAGATTAAAATTTCAACTCACGTTTTGAAAAGTGAATTAAAATCGGAACGATACAACTTTAGGAAATTGTGTTATTTGTTCATGTGAGAAAAAAAAAAAACACAATGGGTTAAATTAAAATATAATTGTAATATTTGTTAAGTTTTGAAATGGATAAATGATCAGATTTATTATATTTCTGTAAAAGCAAATTATTGTAATAAGTTTTATAAAGTTCTAATATTTTTATATGATTATCATATTTTTTTCTAACAATATACCCTGTGATTATTGCTATTTTATTGACTGCTATTTTTATCCTACATTTTCTCATATCATTGTTTATTTATTCATACACTTAGTATGACCAACAGTTGCTTCTAAAAAATGAACGTTAAATTTTCTATTAATAAGTTTAAACGTTAAGATCAAAGTTTTATCTTGAATATTATGATTTGCAGTCTACCAATAATACGTACTATAATTTTTTTTTTCCTTAAGTGTCATAGCATCGGCCGGGACGCGAACCCGCAACCCGGGCAACTGCCAGGCAGTCGCGCTAACCTCTCGACCACCATGCAAGACAATACGTACTATAATTAAGCATGAAGTATTAATTTCCTTGCGTTTTAATTTCAAGTATCAAATCTTATTTTTTACAACGTATTAATAGAAAATGGATAGGATACTCTAATCCCTAAATGCATAAATAATCTAATACTTTAATATTTAAATTATATATTATTTATACAAAGTTATTTGCATTTGTTACTTTTGTTACACATTAACTGGGTTGGTTAGCCTTCCTATCCATTTTAACTATTTATGAAACATGAAATTTAAAAACAAAAATAAAAATGACTGCATTTATTTTTTAAAAAAATAATAAAAATCTACTTCAATAATATATATATATAATAATCAAAATATTCTAGAATAAATACTAAAAAATTTCATATGCCTATATAAAATACAAATAAAATCTTTGTTATAGCGATCTTATAGCATTTTCCACCATCTTGAGTAGCAATCAACAGTTAAAATTTAAATCTCATTGTAATCATATATATATATATAAATAAATAACCATATATATATATTGTAATGGTCACTCCTTCATTTCTTTAGATCACCGAGGGCACCATTAGGCTACTATCAACCTAGAAAATTTATTTTAAGATGATCAAAAGTTGATGTTGATAAATGCTACCAGCTAGACCCAGGGAGAGAAAAAGATCTTTAACATTGTTCAGACAATTGAGGTAAGGACATAGAGACAAACATCAGCCACAAGCAATTATAATTATTAATAATTTGTTAAATTCCAAAATAAATATTTGTCAAATAAAATATAAAAGTTTGACTCTAATTCTTCCATCTGGTTTATCAGAGAGTGTACATGAGCATTGTCGCATTAAACTCTTCAGCCGACAAGTTTGTTTTCTCACCTAAGAATTAAAGTGACTTATGATTTCTTCCTGCCAGTGATTTATCTAAACAAACTCCATTTTTTTAAGGGCAAGGTTAATTAATGGTCTTCAAGCAATAAGGATTATCACACTGGTTTAGTTACATAATTATTTGCAATTGTTACATAAGATTTTTGCTCTCCATAAACAATATTCAAGTAATTTCTGAATTTAACATATTTTTATTGGTATATGCATGGTATTCTATTTTAGGTTCATCTGCATTTTTTAAATCATTATTTTGTTTGTTTTACTTTTCAGTAGTAAGAATAGTTTCATCAATGTATGCTCTTTCACAATTATGTATTTTACAAATTTACTTTTTAAAAGCTATACTAGTATTATGTGTTCAGAGAAAACATTAAAAATATTATGTGCAGTTTTAATATATCAAAATTATATTAATATTTTCAATGATTTCTATGAATATAGAGCCTTAATACTGTCTTTAATTTATTATAATTCAATGGCAGAATTACCATAGTTAAATGTGATTTTTATTTTTAAACATTTCAAGTTTACATTTGCAGAGATTAGATTTTCTTGCAGTGCACTATGTCTTTGGAAAGCTGTTCTGATATTATATTGATTGCAAATTTTGTTTTGTTATATACTTAAAGTTTTCAGAATGATGGGTTTTTTTTATCCTGCTTTATAATAATAATTCTACATTTAGTATTTCTATCATGATTGGTTATAAGTGATATGTGAGTTTTAGATTTCTGCAAACTACAGTTTAATTTTGCCATGAAGGTGTCTTGCCATCAGAATATGTAAGAGTGCTAATTTTTGTTTTTATTTTATTTATGCTGTAAATTTAATTGAAAGTAATATATTATTGATATGTTTATAAAATGTTTAAAATAGTACTTCATCATATATTAATATAATAAATGTATCATTGACACAATGAATCCAGACTTTTGATATTGATAGAATCCTATCTATGGTTGTAGTTTCAAGCCTTGATTTCTTTGCAAGATTTTGTGCTGCAGGAAAGTATATTATTGTAATGCAGAATGTTAAGAGTCTCATTTATATTTTCTCAATAGAAAAAGTTGTTCTGAAAGCTATTATCTGCATTTAATATTTCTTTACAATAGACAATACTTTATCACAGAATATATTTGTGAATAAATTTTCCATATCAAAGTTTACACATATGTCACTTTCTTATAATTTCATGTTTTTGATTAATTTAACCAACTTCTTTCAATTCTTGTCAAAGAACTATGGTTTGCATGCCAAAAGATTAAGATCATTAAGGGAAAATCTTAACAAATTTTGATATGGAAAATTACCATAGATGTTAATAAAATTGGTCCATACACAGAATAATTTTGCTAAAATAAGTTGCTAATTTACTTTTATCCGAATTAGAAAAATCATTTGATACTTTTTGTGAAATGCTTATAGCTATGTTTCTATAGTTGGTATAATTGTTTTTGCATCTTTTTCTGTATTAGAGTGTTGGAACAAACTTTATTTTTTATTGTCATAATTACTATTATCCATTATAGCTTGAAAGTTTTTAAATATATATACATATAAAAATATTCTTTCAATTTTGTATCTTTTTGAAATTGATTTTAAATCATTTTAAAAAAAAGTTTCTTATTTTTCTTTCATATTAAAGCATTTATAAAACATTTTGCGTTATTTTCCCCTAGTCTATATTATAATCTGCTTTTTAATTTACTTTCAAAATGGAATTTTCTAATTGAATGAAAAAAAAAGCCACTTTGAAAACTTTAACATCAGTGGAAAATAATTATTATAAATGTAAAATAAAACAACCAAAATTTAATTAAAGTCACTTGTCTTATTTATTAGCAAATAAAATAACTTATTTTTAAATACATAAGCAATATTAATAATAAATAAGTAATATTTATAAATAAATACCAAATTACGGTATAGTATTGAAAGAAAAACTTTTCATTATGCAATTCTACAATGGATGAATATTAAACATTAATTGTTTAAATTTGGCCAATTTAATAGTTATTATATATTATATGAAATGCATTCATCCAAAACATTTTACAGTAGTTTTACAAAAAGTGTTTTGTGAATTAAAGCGGGATGCTAAGGGATTAAAAGTAATTGGAGATTATTTAAGTCATGCAGAATTTGCTGGTGGTGTTGTTGTTTTATGTAAATAATGCTTCAGATCTTCAGGAAATATTGCAACAATTATCTGATAATAAGAAAGTAAGATTAAAGGTAAATGTTAAAAAGATTTCAGTAATGTTCAATTGATTTTCTCAAAAAAAAAAGAAAGAAAATAGAGATTAATAATGAAGAATTAGAAGAAGTTAACAAGCTCAAATGCTTTGGTCAAATTATTACTACACGTGGGAACATAATGGATGAAATTAATCATAGAATTAAACATGGATGGAATGCTTTTGGTAGAAATACTTTAATATTAAAAGGAAATATGCCTATGTGTTTGAAAAGAGACATTTTAAATAAATGTGTTTTGTCAGTTCTTATTTATGAAACTGTGATTTAGTTACTTAACAGTAGATTAATAGAGAGACTACAGACAACTCAATAAAAAGATGTACATTAGGAATAATAAAAAAGAAATTGAAAACAAAATACATGAATGAGAGAACAAACAGATATTATTAACATTATTGAAAAAAGAGATGATAATAGATGGACAATTAAATTTTAATCTGGATCCCAACAGTTTGTAAAAGATCTAGAAAAATACAATATATGAGATGGATGGATGAAATAAGGAAGTTTGCTAATATAATGTGGAGAAAAGTGGCTAAAAATTGGAGAAACTGAATCAAACTTGGAGAGACCTTAATCCTACAGTGATGTTGAAGATGATAATCAAATAATTTAAATATAAGTTTACTGTGAGTGTTAATAATTTTCTTCATAAATATAAATTGTTTAAATATTACAGAGACCTCTATCGATAAAATTAAACAAACATTTATATAACAATATTTTTATTAAGTTTAAAAACACATAAGTCAGTAATATTAACAATGATATATACATATCCTTATAATGTAAATTAATTATTGATATAAATGCAATATAATATATAGGGTATATGAGCACAGACTTTCACGACCCACCACTCCCCACACTATCTCATAACACATACACTTGAACACATATATGTTGAAAAGATAAATAATCACCAATATACATATTTCATGCTAAACCAGCAATCATCAGTTGGTGCAGATTATCATCTCCACACATATATGCTATAAGTATTCAGATATATAATAAGATAGCCAAACCCCATGCTTTAATGGACAGGCTTCAATATACTCCACACCCTAACTCTTCAACTGTCCATTCAATTAAAAATCTGATAATGGAATGCTCAAAAGCCACCATGAGGTCGAGATTCTTGTCACACCCATGATGACCTAACATCAATCTGATCCCTCATGTACAGGGCATAATCCATTTAATACATATACAAGGGATCTCTGCTATGTAATAACTGAAACACACAGGCTTATTATATACCTGCGTCTATATATGTATTGACCTTACGTCATCATGGGTGTGACAAAAATCTCGGCCTCAGGGTGGCCTTTGAGCATTCCATTATCAGATTTTCAATTGGATGGATGGTTGAAGAGTTGGAGTAGATTGAAGCCTGTCCATTAAAGTATGAGGTTTGGCTATCTTAATATATATCTGAGCACTTGTAGCATATATGTGTGATGGTAATCTGATGATTGCTGGTTTAGCATGAAATACGTATATTGGTGATTATTTATCTTTTCAACATATATGTGTTCAAGTGTATCAGTGTTATAAGATAGTGTGAAGAATGGTGGGTCGTGTGAAAGTCTGTGCTCATATGCCCTATATATTACATATATAGACACAGGTATATATTAAGCCTGTGTGTTTCAGTTATTATAAACGCAGTACAAATGTAAATTACATTCATTTGTCCTATATTTATATTGATAATTAATTTACATTATATGAAATATATTTAATTAATTGTTAATGCTGGAGACATGTATTTTACATTTTAACAAGAATAAATGTTAGTTTTGAGACTTGTTAATAGAAGATTTTAGGTATTGGAAAGTATATTTCTGAAGAGAGTTATAAACATTAACAGTAACTGAATATTCAATTGGTTTAGCAATAATTATTAAATTAATGGAATACACACAATGAATCTGGTGTCTAGTTTAATGAATGATTAACGATAAACGCAGTTAAGCTTATCAAAAGTGAATGAAAACGAGGTTGTGAGTGAAGTAAGTTTGGCGATTGAAAAAGAAAATGTGAAAAATCGCCATACATAAATACCCTTCATGTAATAAAGATATATATATGGTAGATGATAACCTGGGTCAACTGATGAGTGCTGGTTCAGCACGAAGGGTCATTTGTCTTTTATTGTATCTTTATTTATATGAAAAATGAAAAGAGAAAGGAGAAGTGGAGTTTGTTAATACATCGATAATATATATGTGAATAAATAAATTAATGGTTTAATTAATCTAATATGCAATATTAAACTAATAACTATTGCAGTAAGATTATTATACAATAAGTGCATTATATTTTATTTCTTTATAAATATAAGAAATAATGGACATTTTTAAAAGTGAGTATAAAGTAAAATATGTAAAATATTAGTAAATTATTCGATTAACTCTCGATGACTACAACATGATTTCATAATGTAAATGATATAACTGGTATTTCATACAGCTTCTAAAAGTATTTGTTTTATATAATTATTACTCCAAATATAAGCGTTTTTTTTTTTATTATAAGCATTATTTACAATAAGTACTATAATATTTGTATAAAAAATTAAAAATATGTAACCATAAAATTGCAAAGGAGAAATAAGAACTTACTTTTGTTTAGAATAACTTCTAATTGAAGTAAGTTGCTTTTTTACAATCAGTTACTATAATAAAATAATTTTACTTTTTAATATTGTAAGCATTATTTATTTTATAAATATTCTTTCTATTCTTGATCATTTGTTCAACATTTAGAGTGCTTTTAATTCATAGTCTGGATGGAGAATAATTAATCCCTTTACCATATTCACTGGGATATGTTTAATTTAAAGTTTAATAAGTATTATACTATTTATATAAAAAAATAGAAAAACAAACCATAAATTGCGAAATATGGAGAAAAAAATACTTACATTTAGACTACAAGTGATATGAAATAACATTAAACTAAAAAAAAAAAAAAATGCAGGAAACTTATACTCTGGTGAGCAAAATTTAAACTAATTTAATTTTTTGCAAAATAAAGATATATAATTAAGAAATTACTGAGATTGACATCTGTTCAAATAAAAAAATTCTATGAAATTAAGGTATATAAAAATTTCTTGTGGTTTCACATACTATTTGTAGTTATTGGGGGTTAATTGTTTTTTTTTTTTAAGAATAAATTTTTTATTGTGATGATACAAATTAACATGTATAAAACTTCTATGATCACTAATGGCAATCACATGCATTACACTACACTAATCATTTATGTCCATGAATACCCATCACACAATAATTCTTACTTTATACCTTTTAAATGGAATGAACCACTAATCATAGAGGGGTAATGCTATGTTGATGAACTTAATAATTTGAAATAGTAATTGACTTTAACTATGAGTAAGTATTAATTTAAATTTTTTTTATTAATTGTAACTTTTAATGCAATACAAGAGAGTAGTTCGATCTAAATTTTAAATCCCTGCACAAATTACTCCCTTTCTTGACTTAAAGACTCTTATGATCAATTATTACAAAATCTAAGTCCAACTTTAAATAAACATTATATGAAGCATGATCTCTTATAACTTTCCCAAGAGATATATGGAAACTGCCTGGAATGACATCGAATCAGTAATATAAAAAGAGAAATAATCTAAGACAACATCAGGACACAATTTAACAAAACTAGTTAATCCATATACAGAGATTAAACTCTGCTAACAAAATCTATCCCTATTGCAAAAGAATATGACCTGGGGACATATATCAAAATAGTTTTAACTAATAATGACAAATCTCTCTCAAACAGAGCTTATTTAGAAAACTAGAGAAACTATCTTCTAATCTGCATTGAGGGATAGACGAAATCTTACTCCACTGAATTATATATTGATTAAATAATAATAAAAACCAAGTACATGATAAATGTAAAAAGGATAAACACATTATATATATATACAAAAGAGCAAATTACATAATACATATATAGTAAAACTTATTTATGTAATACATTTCATTGTTCTAAAGTATTGGACTGTCAATCATATTTTAAAGAAATAATGAGTTTAATTGCACATTATAGATAATTTATATTTGCCCAGTCCAAAAATTGAGTTATTGTTTCTTTGGTGAAGTCTGATGCACACAGCAAGCATTGTATGATGATCTCATGCATTTATCTGGCTGGCTTTCAAATCATTCACTGGAACAGAATTATACTAATAAAAGCAATATGTTATTAAGTGCAAGTTATCCACTGCACTGTAAAACAATTCTCTGACTAATTCCTTGATGGTTCTTCATCTTTTTGGGTACTGGATGCAGTGTTATGTACTTGCAGATGTAGAGACAGTCATGGAAAAAGCATTCCCAAGGAATCATGGTTGATCTAGCTAGACAGTTTCTTTGTATATCCATCCAAATACCTCTTTTCCTCTTTCTTTCATTTGGACATTTCTTATTAAAACTTTTACACTTAGTTCTAATTTTAGGAACACTTATAATAACTATCCAGTAAGAAAATATTTTCTTTTGTTATTTTGGCTCCAGGTCTAATTTTCTTGTCTAGGTTTTATCAAATTATAGATAAATTTTAGGTGCAATTAACTCATTCAATTTTATAAAATTTCTTACATTTTTATACATAGCAAATGATTACAATTTATTACATTTCTTACATTCTTTACTTAAATTATTTTTTTACTTTGAAGCTTATTATATCTCTCCTTCCTACCACCACCATTATCATATCAAAAGTATAATTAAAAATTTCAAATAGATCTTATATATGTATTTAGCATTACTCTTCTATTTTTGACATTTTATTTATTAATTAAATAAATTTTACCTACAACTGTAATAAAACTAGATATAAATAAAAATACATACTATTCTATAATGAGGTGGGAAAATACCACCTCATTATATTAGTATTAATTTATTTCCAATAGGTTGAAAATTATGTCTAAAGACATACTATATATTCAGAAAAACAAAAATTAAATAATTTTTTTTTTTAATCTTTCAGCTATTTATATTCGTTTGACAACCCTAACAAATGTCCATCTCTGTACTTTATGAAATTAACTTTTATGATTTGTTACATTGCCATAAATTTGAAGTTATTTCTTAGAAATATAAATTTATAAATAAATATCATTCTTACAAATAATATTTCAACTTTGCAAATATAGAAAAAAATATACATAAGGGAGCATCCAAATGTAACTGGAATCATTCTCTGGTTTGCATGCCTGTTGTAGTATATGCTTCTACTGTTACATACTTTTTGCAGAAATCCTTTTGCACCAATCTGTCAAATGACATTGTTGTATGAAATTGTGATGCTATGTAGCACATTTTTTTTGTAAGGTGTGTTTCATGTATTTGATTTTATAATGACTGAAAAGTTCAAAAATGTGAAATTCTGTTTTTGTTTAAAGAAAATGGCAGGAAAAGCAGTTGTAATGCTCGAAACAGATTACATGCAAGTTGATCTTGGATGAGTACAAATTTAGGAGTGATTTAATTAAATTTTTAAATTCACAATATCCCTAAAAAGCATGGCTAGTAAAATCCAAAGTCAAAACAATGCTGATTTTTTTTTAATGCATATTTTTCTCTCAGATTTAATTTGCAGTGGTTAAGTATTTTATCTGCAAGTTCTGAAATATTTATGTGATGTGGTAAAACATAAATATCCCATTTTGTGGTAAAGAGAGGAGTGCAAGCTTCATTCTGACAAAGTATCGTCTCTCACAACCGTGAGTATGAAACCCTTTTAAATTAAATTCAGACTGATCCAGCTTATCTATCAGTCATATTCACTCGATTTCACTTTGTGCAATTTTTTTAAGTATATCAAATAAAAAATATCTCAATTCTTTTTTTGTGTGTAAAAAAAAAAACCTGCCACAGACATTAAAAGGCATCAATTTGCAGGTGTTTCTGAAAAGCACATTTAAACCTGTATATTGCATCAAATGGATAGTAATTTTAAAGATTGAATTTATAACACTTAAAAATAAGTAGACAAATGTTTATTATAAAATTCCAGTTATTTTGGTGTACCTCCTGTCAATGAAATATCTAATCAGAATAATGACTTTTAGTTCTTTTGCATTTGCTGATAAAAATATTTACAAATAAAAAAACACATTTTTTTTAATTTGATTTTTAAAACCCAAATGAATTATTGTTCAGATTAAAGCAATGGAATTCTACTTTAAAATTTAAAATTTTACTTACAATTACTTAAAAATGATAAAAAAACAAACCTACAGGCATTGTAAAGGTATTATATTTTTTAGACAATTACAACTTGTTGCTATATATTATTGATTTCTCTTGATTTTTTTAAAAAGCTAATAAAATCTGAATCTAATCACATTATTTTTATCAAAAATAAATACTGCATAAATATTTTGTAGACATAAGCATAAATATATAAACAAAATGTGGAAAATATGTTTTCACTTTCAAAATTTCAACAAAAGCATTAGCATTTTCAGCCCTGAGAATAAAAACCTGTCAATCAGTGACATTGTTGACCTGTTTATAGCAAGTTTCTCTATGCAAGAAAGATTTTGTGATTTTTTTTAGAATTAATAAGTCAATATTTTAATTTTAGTTTTTTTTTAAAGTGTCATAACATCGGCCAAGACGCGGACCCGCAACCTGGGCAACTGCCTGCAAGTACAAGGCAGTCATGCTGACCTCTCAACCTGTCAAGTGAATGCAAAGTTGGCAAATAATTAATAAAGATATCGACAAAAAAGTAAATTTAAACCAAAAATGCTACATTTCCTATCTAAAATTATTGTAATTATTTTCTCAATATTGACTATTTTTTTTATATTTTTATCCACTTTTAAATAAAGTTACATTGTTAAATTTAAGATGTTATGTATACAGTTACCACATTTTCATAAAGACATCAATAAAAAAAAAAATTGTTTACTTTTTTTACCTTTACATTTTTCTAATTTCCATACAAATAATAATGATCTTTTATCATCACAAAAACTAAATGTTAAATATATTCTATACTATTTCTGCATCAACAATTTTTATAGTCAAATTTTTTTTTACTGTTGGGTTCTTTCGTTGGCATTTAAAAATTTTGTTCTTGCATCATATAGTACAATGATCTATCTAGTCATATCATACATTTTTCATTTTCAATTCGTAAAAAATATTAATTTTTTTAATTCTCGTTCACTTTTCATAATTCAACTTTTTTTTTTAATTACTAACTTATCTATCTTCTTTTTACACTTTATAATTATATACCTATAATAAATTTTCTATACATAGGATAGATTTTTTTTAGAAAATAAAAAAGCCTTCTTAAAATGAACTTGTTTCTCTTGGTAGTCAAGATAATAGAATCTATCTATCTATCTATCTATCTATCTATCTATCTATCTATCTATCTATCTATCTATCTATCTATCTATCTATCTATCTATCTATCTATCTATCTATCTATCTATCTATCTATCTATCTATCTATCTATCTATCCATCCATCCATCCATCCATCCATCCATCCATCCATCCATCCATCTATCTATCTATCTATCTATCTATCTATCTATCTATCTATCTATCTATCTATCTATTTATCTAATCTATCTATCTATCCATCTATCCATCTATCCATCCATCTATCTATCTATCTATCTATCTATCTATCTATCTATCTATCTATCTATCTATCTATCTATCTATCTATCTATCTATCTATCTATCTATCTATCTATCTATCTATCTATCTATCTATCTATCTATCTATCTATCTATCTATCTATCTATCTATCTATCTATCTATCTTATCTATCTATCTATCTATCTATCTATCTATCTATCTATCTATCTATCTATCTATCTATCTATCTATCTATCTATCTATCTATCTATCTATCTATCTATCTATCATTATTACAAATTGATCTATGTATCACAAACTTCCTGAACTTATTTTGATACTATTATTTATTAGGCTAGAGATTATCATATTTTTAGCCCAAGTAAAAAGTTTAAATTCAATTAAAGATTAATATATCTGTTTTACATTAAATATAACCAAGTGGTGTCATTGTTTTAACTCTACCCCTAATTTTTCTATATATGTTATCTTTTTTGATATATTTAAAACTTTCACTCCCCGCACATATTAAGATGTGAGATAAAAAAAACAAGATGTATAAAATATTTAGAGATGATACACATGAAAAAAATGAAAACTGAAGTTAAATTAATATCATATAGTTAAATTTAATGAAAACAGATATGTTAATCTTTAACTAAGTTTAAAGTTTATATCTGGCCAAATAATGATGTGATAATCTCTAGCATAATAAGTATGTAGCAATGAATATTAATGTATTTATCTAAAATTAATGGTGCCAAAGGTGGGAGTGCACAAAGTTCAGTACTTTTAGAGTAATAATTTAATATTTGATAAAATAATAAATAGAAGATAAACAAATGCATAAGAGATTGGTGACGTAAGTGGATTGAAAAGTTCTGGTTCAGCATAAAATGTATATTGTGGTTATTTAGCTATTTCTGGTCTCCTTATATTCATTCATCTATTGATGTATCACTTTAAATGCTTTAAAAAAAAAATCTACAGTATAGGTCTAATGGAATGATTTTAAATTAATCTCCATCTCTTTTTTTATATATACTTTTTTTAAATTGAAATTTATTTTTATTATTTTTACATTTTAAAAATCGTGATTTATATTTTTGCAAATCTATTGAGTTATTTTTATATAAATAGATCATGGTTATTAGTACATCATTTCTCCCTCTCATTCCTGGGAAACAGCACGAACAATATAAATATATGTGTATACAAATATTTGAATGCATTATATATACAGCATAAAATTAAAAATGAACAATTCTTGCAAATTAAAATATATAAAATTAATTACTTTTTTTTTGCTTGTTTTGAACATCAAATTTTACTGATTATGAAATCTCAACTGATAGGTTTTTTTTTGCTTATTTAGATGGCTATATTTTTGAAATAAAATACCAAATTTTTTATTACAATTTTTTTTTAAATTTTATTTATAAAAAATACTTTTTATTATATTTTTTATGTATTTTCAAATGCTGTCTGCTGGAAAATTTAAAGATATAATTAGATAAAAAAAAACTTGCCTTAGAATTCAACTTGATATGTCATCTTATTATAACTTATGATTATTTTTTTTTTACCATCTTTTCAAAAAAAATTCTATTATAACTATATTTTATTTTATTCTATAAAGATCAACAATCACTGTATTTACAATAATGTTTCTGAATGGCATGAACAATTGTAATCATCATTAAAAAATAAAAAATATAATCTAAAAAATGATTTTATTTCGTGTTTTTGCAAATATGCTATTGTTTGTTTTGACATTATGTGGTTATTCGATAAAATTTATTTTTATTATATAACCTTTTCTCGATGTTATGAGAGGAAGCATTGATGTTAAAAATCCTGAAGTAATTGAAAAGATAAAAACTAATTATAGTTTGTTTGTATTTTATAATGGTCAGCTTTGAAACGTTTTATAGAAGACTTCATAGAACATATTGCAAATCTAAGTGATATAGATTTGATACTGAAGTCTTAAAAGGGAGTCATATTAAAAGTAAAAATGAAAACTTCAGCTTCTAATACCTAAATGTGCTAATAGATTGCACGATTCTTCTCAATTCAAAAAATGACATACAATATTTTTAATGCTTTAAATGCAACTTACAGAGATTTTGGTTTAAATGTTTTATCAGTTGACGATAAAAAAAATATATAGCAACTTTTAACTTGAGTGGTTATTATAATGAGAATGTACTCAATTTAAATATCTAGATAGCTTTTTAAATAGAAAGACAAATCTGGATTTAATG
Organism: Epiperipatus broadwayi; assembly: GCA_028023455.1. NCBI lineage: Eukaryota > Metazoa > Onychophora > Udeonychophora > Euonychophora > Peripatidae > Epiperipatus > Epiperipatus broadwayi. Next base: position 725,644 of record JAQFVV010012439.1, on the reverse strand, counting down.
AAAACAGATTCAATGTTTTGCAGATACATTTTATAGCAGTGACATATATATATATATATATATATATATATATATATATATGTCACTATATATATATATATATATATATTGTAATGGACAATATATCATACATATTATGCTGACCACGTTGTGGCATCCAAATGTAATGGACAAGACTTTTACTCCATTATACCAATCATCAGTTAACTGGGACCTACAGTTTGTGGTGCCAAATGTAATGGAAAATATATATATATATTATACATCAAATGTAATGGAACGTCAATATATGAGAAGAAAATAATGCTTCAAACATTGGATGATAAATGTAATGGAATATATGTAATCTAAATGAATCCAATTGTTGAGAAATCCTAATATAATAGGTTGTATAATTTAAGTGAAGAAAAATAAAATTATTCCAATTATATTTAAATAAATTGTTTACATGCCCTTCCAGCTAGCTATACATGAAATAAATTCAAAATCATACAGAGCAATAATGAGACCTATTATTATAATTTATTCTTAGGGTTGATATGACTAACTAACAAAATATATATCAGAAACAAAGGGAATTCTATTCAAACTAATATACACATCCAATAAGTAAACTTTGTGTATATCTAAACATATCAATGAACAATAATGTGTATAAGTGACCTAAAGATTAAATAATAAGTGAAATACAGTTATTCTCCATGAAATCGTGTATTCAATTAATTTCATAATGACTCTGGCACTAAAAGAAAATTAAGAATAAATATTAATACTCTTCTAAATAAAATACAAAGGCATTACTTATAAAACAAATAGTACATCCTTTATTTCTATATTATGATTTGATTTTAGGTAGTATCACTGTTTTAAATAGTTTTTTAAATACAAACCCAAATAATAAAAATACATATATACTTGCCATAACTATATATAATAAATAGATTAAGACATATTTGTGCTCAACAAGTATGCATTAATATCAACACAAATCCATATTTATATTTTCCAAATATTTAAAATAAAATAAAAAATAAAAAATAGATAAATAAAAGTATATTATATACATCAAATATCTGAATTGTTGTTTAGGTCTGCATAAGAATTACTATATAAAGTGAAAATGAAAATAGATAAATAGATGTGAATAATTGATTGATAAAATATTGTAAGTTAATAAAATAGATATTAGATAATAAATATTGTTTAAAAAAAATTAAGTTATATAAATAATAAAAATTTTTTAGAATAAAAAAAATTTGCGAATATAACTTTCACTTATTAATATATATTTAACAACTCATATGCAACCCAAACTTATACACTATACTTTAAAGTTTTAAATTACTTAAGTGTTAACTTTGACATTTGTTAAATTTTTTTTTTTTTTTTTTTAGAAAACAAGACGCTTTCCAATTAAAAAGAAAAGCAAAAAAAAATATCGATATCAAAAATACATATTTATTACCTTCTTTTTAAAGTTTAACTTGTTCATTTTTTTTCTTTTCAAAAGTCAACTTGTTCCATTGTTGTATTCTCTTATATTTTTTTAATATTAGAATGCATTCTAGCCAAGGATAAATTGAAGAAATAGCACATTAGAGAAAATTATCGGTTTCCAAGCACATATATATATTTCCTTTTTGTAAAGATTTCTCTCCTTGAAAAACAAATAATAATTGACATGTTGAATCCAATATATTAACTAATTTCAGTTACTTCCAGATTGTTATTAGATTTACTATTATAAATTCCAGATAGCTATATCAAATTTCGGCTTCAGACATGATGAAATTCATGTGTTGAAATTTGCTTAGTTTTTCTTTTTAAACTGCTTTGGAATAAACAAAAAAAATGGCGCAACCCCTGGCTGCAATATATATATATTAGCCAGTCATGGTTTATGTGTTTACTATAGAAATTTATCTTATTCAATTATTCTTAAGAATGGCAATTTCAAATAAACAAAGTACAACTAAATTTTATTCTTCAGTTTTTTTAATAACTATCCTAATAATAATGGCTCCTTTTGTTGTTGCTGTTGTTCCATGTGAGTTAGCAAATGCAGTTTTGAAAACTATTGTTACATAAGTTTTTTTTTAAACAATTAAAATTCGATAAATAAAAATATCAATCATATATATATAAAATATTAAATTGAAAATTTATTTAACAGCTTTAAATATATATATATATATATACATAAATAATAATATTGCATTTTTTTAATATTCTCTATAAATAAAATAATCTTTTTTATAATCAACAATTTATATGTCTTTATTTATCTTTAATAATTAAATATTCACAGCGATGTACCATTAACTAATAAATAAAATAATATATCCAAACAACTATAACTAATAACCATAAACGATAATAATACTCCATATATATAAACATCAAATCAAAGAGATTTTTTTTTAATAACAACAAATAATTTTTAAAATATAGATTTATTGATATTTACAATATATATATATATGGAATATAAAAGCTTATTTGATAGAAACCTTTCAAGAACTTAATAGTAGTAGGTTTGTTAGACAAATTAATTTTACAGAGAAAGGATGTTTAATTAAATAAATGATGGCTAAAAGTTTTTTTTTTTTGGAAAGGCATATCATGAGTAAGTAACCATATGATATTGGTTTACTGCGAGGTCTAATGTAGTATATTGTATTCTTACCAATTTCTAGATGTGATAATATAAGGATGCACAATGATAATGTGTCTAATTTACTACTGCTTATATTCCCAATATTAAACTGGGTGAGCTCAGAGGGGGTAAAAGCTTCTATTCTTTATTGAATAATATTATTTTAGCAATACCATTAAAAGACTAAATTTTTCTTACTGGGAATTTTAATGTATATATTGGTGGAACACTAAACTTTGGCCAAAGTTACTAAAATATTTTGATGCTACAAACCCAAGTAGTTGCTAGAATTAAATTTTTGCATTCACATATATTATTGATTACTACAAACACTTCACTTAGGTGTAAAAATGATTATAATGGTCATTGTTTGCATTTATATTTAAAACAATAGCATTTAATATTAATTATTTGTTGGACCATTTTCATCATATAGTATTAAGAAAGGAATATCTTTAGAAAAATTTTAAACTGTATTTAAACTTTTTAAATGCAATCAACTATTAATAATTCCACACAGGTTAGTATTTAATATGTTTCAAGTGCTATTCTTCTTCTCCCTTCATCAGGTGTTGTTAGCCTAAGCAGTAGTCATACTAGTATGGGAAACAAATTGAGAAGTTGGATAGAGTGTTGCCTTAAAATTTAATGCTCCAGAATCTAAAGAACCATGTTCAATTTTTAAGCTAATACTGTCCCTGGTTAGACAGCAACACCTACAGAAGGAATGAGAGTAATACCATTTGAAACATATTAAATACTAACCTGTGTGCTATTCCTAACAATTAGAGTTCAAATAACTCATTTTTTGTAAGATATGATGAAAATAGGCCAACTGATAAATAATACTAAAATGCCATCATTACAAATCTTCAAACATACAATAGCAATTAATAGATTACATCATATTTAATAAACAGAAAAAAAAACTTTATATTATACAAATGCTTACCATACAGTTTATTGAAGAGATGAAGGAGCATTTTATACCTAAATTGAATGATTGTTGTATTACAAAATAAATCATAATCCAATAATATTTATATAAAATATGATATTTATTTTTTAGGACATCTACTTCCCATATTAATTTTAATTGCTATTAAGAACTTAAATAAATTTCCAAGATTGTTATGTTATTGAAGTATGATTTTTTTAAAAAAAAACTAATTTGGTAACAATTAACACTATTTTATAGGAATTATAACTTGGACTGTTTCCATCCTGTAATATTAAAAATTGAATGTTTTCAGAAAAAATGCAACTATTTAAACTTTCCAAATATATTCATCTGGTTAATAATAGCACACATTTCAATATATAACTAAAAAACTGTATGCTATTACTAATAGTTGAATGTATTTGGAAAACTTAAAATTTGAATTTTTTCTAAAGTCATTCAATATTTTAATATTAGATGATAAAAATAGACCAACATATAATTCCTACTAAAGTGACGCCTTCAAAAATTTTTAGACAAACATTATGCTTGTTTGTGTTCATTGAAAATAATAATCTAACTTCTTAATAGTTAAACTGTCAAAAAAAAAAAAATTAAAACAATAAAATGATAATACTGATTAATTTTTTTGACAATGCTGATTGAAAGAGAATGTGGCATTTTCCGTTTGAAAAAATAATTTGAATGTGATGCTTAACAAGTCATATAGAAATTTAAAAGCCAAATATCAATGATTGACAGAGGCTTGTATATAATTATGAATTAAAACTGTAAAAGAGGTATAGACTTTCACTAATAACAATCATTTTAGATCTTTTAGATGCATTATTAAAGTAACATATGGACCAGAAAGATATAATTCTAGTAAATTCATGGATAATACTTTATTGGATAATAATAATAATAATAATAATAATAATAATAATAGTAGTAGTAGTAGTAGTAGTAGTAGTAGTAGTAGTAGTAGTAGTAGTAGTAGTAGTAGTAGTAGTAGTAGTAGTAGTAGTAGTAGTAGTAGTAGTAGTAGTAGTAGTAACAACAATAATAACAACAATAATAATAATAATAACAATAACAACAACAACAACAACAATAATAATAATAATAATAATAATAATAATAATAATAATAATAATAATAATAATAATAATAATAATAATAATAATAATAATAATAATAATAATAATAATAATAATAATAATAATAATAATAATAATAATAATAATAATAATAATAATAATAATAATAATAATAATAATAATAATAGTAATAATAGCATTATTATTATTTCAATAGATTGAGAAAATATTTTTATTATCTCTTGAAATTTGTACTGATATAATAATGTTTAATGATATATATTCATTTTTCCTATTCATTTAGATTTGGAAAAAAACAAATAGTTTAATTAAATTTAAACAGCTTCTTATACCTTGAAAAATACATGATGTGAGAAGTTTTAAAATATGTAGGTGATATATAAGATTTAAGACTATTGAGTTTTCTTAAAATAAGTATTTAAAGTCACTACAGTAGAGTTTATACTTTAATATTCATTTTACTAATTTAGTACACTTTCAACATATTAGCATTATATTCATGATTATCAACATTGTAATAAATTCATTGTTAAATGGCATTTTAAAAATCACATTATTTATTTGATTGCTAGTATCTGATATATTTTATTCAATAAACTTAGATTCTTCAATTTTTCTTTTCTAACTACCTAAACATTACCTGAATCAAACACATAATTTTAATTCTTCTATCCATGGACAAATGCTGCATTAGTTTCATTTTTAAATTCAGTTTACATGGGAAGTCCAGTTATGCACCATATTGAATCTGTCTATATTATCTACTTTATTCTTTGCATTATTAATTAATCTATTCAAAGTATTCTAAAGTTCAGATTAAATATTTTTGCACACAGCATACCAGTTTAATTTTCTATATTTGATTGGAATATATGTGTGTTTGCATTTATACAGTGATGACTGTGTGGGGTTAAAGGTTAACTTAGGTAAAATAAAAATAAGTTAAAAATAAATAAGTATATCAATATTCTGTCACACAGTTAAAGAAATTAATCAATAAATCATTTTTTAGCTAAGTAATTTAAGGTATTTGCACCCGACACATACAATTTGAGAAAATTTAAATATCCATTTATTCAATAAGATGAAAGACAAAATGTAAATTTGCAATAATTGTATGAATTGAAAAATCAATTCTGATATACATAGCAACAATTTGTAGAACTAAATTTTGGTTAGTCCAGTTATAAAGATTAAATATGTAATATTAAGGGTATTGGGTAGAATAATAACTCTTTATGGTAACAAATTTTTTAGAAAATTTGTATTGAATGTAATGGAAATTACTATAATTATGCATTATAAAATTATAAGCTTTAACTCAGACTAAAATGTAATCATAAATATAACAAAGACCATATAGAGAAAAGCTTTTATAAAGTATGTTTTTTAAAGCTTAAATTGACACCTACAACAGCATACAATATGAAATGGAAAAAAGATAAATTTGTTTCTTCAGTCTTTTGAAAATGTTGCAACTCCACATTCTCTGAACAGGAATACTTCAGTATTTATCCATCAGCCACTACCTCCACTAGGTTACTGGCTACATAAACTTATGTAAAGATGATTACTTTTTGCACCTAATTATTGTCTTTGGAGGTGCATATTATAAAGCAGCTAAAATTATAAACCAATGGCTGGTTGATTCCCTTGGCTTTGGCCATTAAACTGTAAAATTTCATTTGAATATGTAGAAGTGATTACGAATGTATAACTGAATCAACAAGATCACATCAATTCACTTGACATTCTCAAACTATACTGAGCAATCCCTCATGCCACTTCCATCCAACAATTACTTAAACAAACATTACAATGTGCACTCTACAACCCTTGCAAAATAGATTTTATCACAGATTGTTTAACATGGATCCAAAATGACATTATGATTACATTTAACAATATATTTTCCAAAAATGTAAGACGGATGACCCATGGGATTGCCAATTAGTGGTATCATTTCTAGCATTTTTATAAATATCTCTGAAGAAAGAATTATCCTAACACATTACACCTCATATCCATTCTTACAATCTATTCATTATGTTGATGACATATTCATCTGCACATCTAGATAAAGTAATTTCTCAAATCCAACAAGAGGTTTTTTACATTAACCTGTAAAAATGAAGATGGTCTCAACAGTATTAAATACCAGAACCTCTGCATATAACACAATTTTCCCACATTAAATTACAAAATGGTTATTAAACCAATACAGGTTCATGGTTTCATCCATCCTCACTCTCTTATATCAGGCTCTTACAAATTTGTGGTTCTCAAAGCCCTCCTACATTATAATCTTCATTTATGCAAAGTTTGAATTAGATAGGAAAGAGGATATCAACAAATACATGTTTTAGTTAACATAAACAAATACATGTTTAAACTATGTAATGACAAATCTAAAGACTATTTACTTCTACAAACTGTCAGAAATTTTTACCAGGAAATGTGATACTCCTACCCCTGATGATCCTAAATCCTGCATGTTCCTCTCTATGAACCTAATATAACCCATTGCATTATTAAAATTATCGTGCCCACTCATAATGTCACTTCATATATCCCACCTCCATTGCATTTGCTTCTCAATAATGCAAAAGATACCTTACCAACTGGCCTCTGGCCTCAATTTGTTTACATGGTTCTGTTAACATTTTGTGCACTAAACACAGTGACTTATAAATAAAAATGTTGAAGAGGCATGGCATATCTCAGGTGACAAACCTTTATCAATGGAAAAGAATCACTCTCCCAAATTCATTTTCATATTTAAATTTTATGCAAATAGCAATAACAGCATATATATACACTCACACTTTTTAACTTATGCTATGTTTATAACTTATAATAGTCGAAAGTTGGCTAAGCAAATAGTTTTTTAAAACAAACATACTTTATGAAAGCTTTTCTCAATATGGTCTTTGTATATTTAAGATTACATAATTATGCAAATATTTTAACTGTAATAATTAAATGGTCAGATTTATTTTGAAAACTTCAATTAACAAATTAGTTGTTGATTTTAGAATAAATCAGAAATATTTAACAATTAAAAATAAACAAGAGGTAATTAGAGTTAAACAATTTTAAAAAAACATTCTATGCAAATAACAGATTAGATTACAACTTAAAAATATGCTTTTAAAAAGCAATACAGACAGAATGCAATAAATTTGTAAAAGGCTTGGAAATAAAATAAAAAGAACAGACAGCACTAGAGTAGGAAATCAAAACAGAAGAAAACATAGCAGTTTGTTTTAAAAGAAGCATCTCAAGATACACTTAGTATATCAGACAAAAAATATAATCTGATACACTTAGTATATCAGACAAAAAATATAATCTATCAACTATTTTTCACAAGGAAAAACTATAAATTAAACCAGTCCAGTTAGTCTTCGACACATAGAGTACTTTTAAATATTTCACATTGAAATAATATCAAATCCAAGTTTGTAGCTCAGACTGAGTTAATATGTTGAGCTAAAGCACAGTTAAAGTGTGCATGGTTGACAGCCATGCATAACACCTAAAAGAGAAGTGTTTCTTGCTCCAATACTAATATGAAGTGAAGTGTAACCGCCTTGCCTGTCAACAGTAACCTCATTCTAAAACTATCTACTCAGTTTCCAAAATGTTGCTTAACACAATAAAGATTAAAAAAAAATGATTACAATTTAAACCATATTTAAACATACAATACAATTATTAATTTGACTATACCCGTGAAAGCTGAAAAATGTCTATTCTTAAATGGAAAAAATCTTTTATGCAGGAAATAATTTTTTTTTCATTCACGATTGTAAAGATTTTAATAATCGTTTTTTTTTTTTTTTTAAATTATTATTTACCCATGTAAATACTAAATTTAGCTTTCTTTCATTTCAACAAAAATTTTATTAACAATAAATAGTGATTACATACTAATAAAGGATAGATAAATGAATAAATTGTACAATAATATGATTGTATAGTGTTCTATTTGTCATCTGGCTAGATTTTGTTATGAGAGTACAATTGTTATACTCTTATGTGGTCAGGTATAGTGATGAGATTCTAAGAACTTGTTTAATGGAATAAGCATTTTTTATATAAACATGAATATTTTCTTTTAGAATTTCCTATTCTATAATGCTGGGTAGGTGGGAGTTGATAATCAGGAAAAGGAAAGAGCAGTTAAAGACCAGGTGTCATCAAAGACTTTACTGGAGGCCAGGAGCTGGTCACGTTTCTTGATTTTTTTGAGCGTTTGATAAAACAATGGTATGATTTGTGGTGGGGGTAATTCCATGAGAGTTTTGCATCTCACTATCCATATGGAATAAAGGACAAAGGTAGAAAGCCTTATTATTGAAAAAAAACCCATTATGAATGGCATTTTCAAGTGAGAAAATCATATCCGGTCTTATGTTGGAATTGATTATAATTATATCTTTCAGTGTTTTAAGTCTTGGGCACCGGTGTATAATATGGTCTATGGTTTCATCTTCACGAGCACACAGACCACATATAGGGTCAATGCTGGTAAAACCTCTTCAGTGATAAAGGAACCAATTCGTGGGAAGCGCATTAAGATTTATTTTAATGATGAAGACAAGGAATTTGGGTTCCAGACTCCATCTTTTGAAGTGTGTAATGAGTCTTTGGTTGGTTACTTTTAGGCTGGTTTTAATGGGTTGTTGATTATAGTTGATTATATTGTATGCTTCCCATAAGGTGATTTTTTTGTTAAGGTTAAAGGGCATTATTGGGTTATAAAGTTGTAGGTGGTCTATTAGGGAGGCTATCCATGAACTGTCAGAGGGCGGAGAATGATCTGTTGGTGTAATTTTTTTAATAATGTTGGAGTATCCACAGGAGAGGATCAGATTATGTAGAGTGTTGTGGGTTTTCTGTAAAATGATTGCTTGTATTGAGTGGAATGACAGTCCATTGAACCTGCATGGTTGTTGGATGCCTCGTAAGCTAATAGCAACTGTCCTTCCTCTCCAGAGAAGTTTGGTACATAATCGGTTGATTTTTATTTTGAAACTGTTTAGACATTTTTATGAATGGAAGATAATATGAGATTTTTGGCATTATGATCATGTTGAGGAGGCCAACCTTTTCATATAATGAAAGGTATACTCTAGAGAGTGACGTGGTGATGGCTTCAGTTGAATGGAGGATTGCATCTTGAATCTCTCTTGCCATTGCAGTTGGTGTTTTGAAGATTGGGAAACCTAGGTATCTTTGGGGTTTTGCAGAAAAGGGAGAGTTAATTTGTTTACCAGACATAATCTTCCAGATGGAAGATTTGTTAAAGTTTATTTGTAGGCCAAGTTTCACTGTATTTCTGTTTAAGATGTTCATGAGATGGGGAAGATATTTAATGGTGGGAAGAACAACCATAATGTCATCTATATATGCAAATACATTGAAGTTTTTATTGAGAGAGGGAAGGAAAATTCCAGGGAGGTTTTTTTCTATATCCATCAGAAGAGGGTTGATGTATGCTGTGAAGAAAAGGGTACTGAGTGGAGATCCTTGAGGGATCGACTTGTATGGCTTGAAGCCTGGTGTGATCTTGCCATCAAGAGAGAGAAAAATCTCTCTGTTGTTGAGCAGATTGCTGATCATCTGAACAATCCCGGCTGGAATGTCGCATTCCAACAGAATATCCAGGAGAATATTTATCTGAACTGAATCAAATGCTGCCGCAACATCCAGCTGGACAGCAATAGGTTTTGATTTACGATGTCCTCTGATGTAATTGAATAGTGCAGTTACATTGGACATAGCATGCGAGGTTGATGATCCCTTTTTTACGTATTGGTTTGATGAGATATGACTAAGGATTTGAGTTTGGATTTGATCTTTAATGACTGACTCAATTATCTTGATAAGCAATGGGGTCATGGAAATTGGCTGGATATTGTTAATGTCATTTAGTGGTTTTGCTTTTTTAATAAAAGGCACGAGTGCCACTGGGTAAAGATCTGTTATGTTTCTGTTGCCGGAGGCTAGGTGATCAATCATTTTTTTAATAATTGGCACAGTGAATTGACTGAGGTGTTTGAGAAGGAAATTTGGAATGCCATGAAGGCCAGAATGAACGCCGTCAGGGAGAGATGTTATCTTCTTTTTGATTTGGATTTCTGTGATGCCATGTTCACCGGGGTCACCAGCATCCAACCAGCTGTTTATAGGAAGAGCTCCATCTTTTTGCATTAATTGGCAGAATTGTTTGCTGATGTGCTGCATCATTGGAAAGCCAACGAGATTGGTTCCATTAGAATTAATGGATAAGGGAGTGATTTGTTTTCTATTGTACCTCAGTGCCCATCTAAGGTAGTCTCTCGTCCAGCAGTGTTGTTGTGCTAAGAAACATTTGGCTCTTCTGATGGATATATATTCTGCAAGGGACTTTTGCTTGATTTTGTAGAGATTTTTAAGGAAGATGATTTTTTCTGTATTTGTGAAATTTTGCTGTAAAGCCTTAAGTTGTATATTAATGTCTGTTAGATCATTTAGAAGGCCATGAGATTGTAGTATTCCAATGAAGGAAAACCAGCCCTCCTCAGCAGGAAGGAAAAGGATGTTTATTTTCTGGAAAAGGATGTATGCCTCAGATACTATCGCTTCGGTCATATTTGATTGGGTGATCATGCGCATGGTTTTACCAGGTCCATCAATAGGTGCAGAAATTGAAATAGGTGTAAGTTGTAAGATTAGAGCCATATTATCAGAGAAAGCAACAGGGGCCAAGGCTGCATCAAGGTTGAAATGGAGGTCTGGGGTGTAGTAAACCAAATCAATCAGGGACTTTTTAGTTTTAGTATAGAAAGAGTAGGCTTCGGTAGGGAAGAAGCCCTCTCCACACATTAATCTGCGATTTATTAAATGCAAAAATCTCTTGTTGAAGTCATTGTATGTGGTGTTAAAGTCTCCCAGAAGAATAGTAGGGGAGGCTCTGTTAGTGTTGATGGCATTTAGGATGTGGATTATTTTTAGATATTGAGAGGTGTCTTTGGTTGTATATATATAAGCTATGATGATCGGATAACCCCAATAGTCTATTTCTATGATAGTAATATTGGCATCTAGGAATAGAATGCTAAAACTGTTTGGTGGTGATGACTTGCTGAGAATACCGACTCCACCTGAAGCAGAATGGCCTACGGAAAGTCTAGTAAATCTGAGAGTTGAGAGAAGAGATAGTATTTTATGATCGGTCTTATGGTGATATTTAGTTTCACCCATAAGAAGTATATGAGGGGAGCAGAGCGAGAGCCATTTTTTAATAGCTAGAACTCTATCAATTGAGTTGATGCCGCAAATGTTAATGCCAGCAATTTTGCAGAACATGATAGATTAATCCAAACCGTCCTCAGCAAAGTGTACCAAGTCAATGTGGGACATCTCCATGTTAATGAGGTCTGATGTTGTTTGGCAATCAGAGTCTTGTGATTGAATTTGTGGATGGATTGGTGATATAGTTGTTGGTTGAGGAAACGCATCCATGAAGTCTTCGGTGTCTGATGAAGTAGTGTAATCTGTCTGAGATTCGTCAGAAGGATCAATGGTATCAATCGTTGTAGGATCCATGGTTTTCCTCTTTTTTTCTATGGATTTGCAAGGCTTTGTGCTTGATATATCTGAAATTTGTTTGTTAGAGGGTGGAGGTGAGTAATGTATCAGATGGGCACTATCATCATCAGAGCTTGATTTATCTGAATGAATTGATTTTCTTTTAATTTTCTTATTTGTATTTTGGGTATTTGTTGTGTCAGTTTTTTGAGGGTTTTGAAGCTTAATAGTGTTTTTTTCATTTTCCTGTTCTTTTGATAAAAGTGTTTTTTTATTGTTATAGAAATTTGTTTTAAATTTTAGACCTGAGTCATTTTCGGTTTGCTGTAACTGTTGGGAAACATTAACTATGCTGACTTTCGGGTTGAGTGTTTGATAAGTCTTTTCATCTGGATGGTTAATTATTGCAGGAGTTGAAGAATTGAGGACAGTTTGTGGATCACTTTGTTTAGGTTTACTGGACTTAACTGACCCAAATGAAGATGTATCAATGGTTTTAAACTAGGTGGGAGTTGTTATGGATGGATTGTTTTGAAATTTTTTGAGTGTATTTTCTTCATTGCCTGTATTTTCCTTGCTCTCGTCAGGTGGTTTGGTCATATTGCCTTCTTTTGTATCAAGAGTTTGGCCTAGTATTGTTTCTCGGGGATTAGTATAATATGCATCATATGTATGATCTTTAGTCTTATTGGTTTGAGTGATTGGTTTAGGCGCAGTATATGTAATTGCTTGGATCTCTGATTCACTACTATTAGTGTAGAGGTTGTCATTTGTTCTTTCTTGAATATTTTCATTTTGAAAGATAGTTTTGGATGTGAAAGGGTTTGTTGGAGAATTTATTTGAATCAGGTTGTCTGGGTTTGTGAGGTTGCTGATTGAATTAGGCTCATGTGGTGATTGTCTATTTAAGGATGTGAAAGCCATGTTAGTAGGTCTACCAGGACATCTGTGAACTTTATTCTTTTTAATACCACGGTGTGTACATATTCTTGCTGCACAATCTTTAATGAGGTGTGTTCTTTGAAGGCAGAAGAAACATTGTGGATGTACTCCCCTGAATGTCAAAACCATAGGAGAGCCTCTTGCAGTAATAATAGTGGGTATGTCAGTGGGTATAATGTTTTTCTTCAATGTAAGTGTGAAGATAACTGTATTGGACAGGATTTGATCTTTGCAGTGAGGGTTTAATAGGTGTTTAAATTTGCAAACTGAACCATAATTAATAAGAATGTCTTGTAGTTCTTGCTCTTTCAAGTGGGCAAGGCAGTTTTGGATTCTGCCGGATAGTGTAACAGGATGGTTCATATCTATGGAGCATAGTATAAAATTTCCTAAAGATCTGTATTTATTTTTAAAGTTCATACGGTCCGCCCACGTTTTAAACTCAATGATAACATAGCGGTCATTGGGATGATTAAGAATCATATGAATGCCTCTACCTAATTGTTTTTGATTGATTAGACTGTATAGCTGTTCTAGAGGGAACTTATATAGAGCACATTGTTGATTTGTTATGGCTAAGATTAACGACTTATCGCTGTAGTAGTTAGCAAATGATTTATATAGGCTATTGGGAATTGTTTTGTTGAACTCATTATTTATTTTTAGGAACATGTCGTCATTAAGATCGTTTATATTAAATGAGACATTTTCCAAAGTGTTTGATTCTTGTTCTATGTCTAATTCTGAGATATTCAAATATAGTTCATTGAAATTATCGGCCATAATATTTTCGGAGATGCTCTCAGAATTTTTAGACCTTACAATATTTGCATACGTAGAGGAATTTTTCAATATTGGTATTGAAGAAATTGGATTAGATTGTAAGTTGGTTGAAGTAGCAAAGTAGCAATGGATTGTTCTGCGCTATAATCTTTGTTTGTTCTGGAATGTGATTTATCGGTTTTAAAATTTATTTCTTCTTTTTGATTTTTAAATTTACTGTTGACAAACTGTAATGTGACAGCACTGGTTTTGTCGACCTCTGGTGGAAAAGTTTTTACTTTAAAAAATTCGCCGAAATCATCTTGTCGGTAATTTTGTCTATTATTTTCAGATATGGTTTCCAGGGTATTATTGGGCAAAGGAAATTGCTCATTAGAGTCTTCTGAGTAAAGTCTTCGGAGAGGTGATGATTGGTTTTTGCTTGTATTTTTAAGAATTTCAATAGTTTCGCTTGATGAGATATTAATGCTATTGCTTATATTAGGGGTAAGTTGAATATTTTCTAAACTTTTGTTGATATTTGTGATGCTGTTTTCTTTTGAAATATTGGTTTGTGGGTTTTTATTTGTTGTAGAAGTTATTTTGGATGAATTTAGATTAGATTTAAGGCTATAAAATTTACGACCGATGACTGCATTGCTAGATTGAATGCTGAGATCGGGGCTAACCTTAATTTGCGAGTTATTGATTATATTATCACTTTCCATAATATATAATGATTAAAACCGACTTACCTTGAATAAGAAACGTAAAGGTAAGGGGACAATCATCCCTATCTTCCTGAAATTGAATCGCTAAGGGACGCTTTTTGTAAGACCAGTTGCAAAGATGGCTGCCAAAAGCGGAAGAATTTAGCTTTCTTGTTTAATTAAAAAAAAAAAATTGTAAATTTTATATATTTTTTTTTCAAACTCTAAAATCATATGTGCGTTTCAATTTTTCATAATTGGATAAGAGAAATAAAAAAATTGGAGTCTATTATTTACTCATATAAACTAAACTATGTTTAGCTTTCTTGTTCTTTTTTTTTTTTTTTAATATAATTTATACATTTTATAATTTCTCTTCAAGCTCTGAAATATTTTTTTTTATTATTATTTACGGATTGTTTAAAATAGTAAATCATAATCACATATGATTCTAAAAAATAATATTTCTATAGGTAATCCTATACTTAAAGGAGAACAAAAAATATTGTTTTAACATATTCGTTAAAGTACTTATTCAAAGCAAAGATGTGGTTTACATATATATTGCACTGATTATCCACTAAAGATAATTTATATCCACAATCTTTTACATAATAGAATAAAAGAAAATATTATTTCTGCTGATAGAAAACTATAAAAAATTTGGAAATAAAAACTGGTATTAAACAATAATATGTATTAACTTCAACTTAGTTTTTTATGGCAGTGACTTTGGAATAATTTATAGGTAACTTTATAAATTTGGCATTAAGATTTAATAAAAAATTGGAAGTAGAGTTATTAATTTCATCAATTAAAAGCTAAAAAGAAGACTTTTTAAAGACAAGCAATATTGATGACTATGCTAACATTGACAATAGAAAACTGGATATACAGATTACTTTCAATATCTGGAATGCAAATTATGAAGACTTAGTTCAGTAATTAATGTCAATAAAGCTCAAATACTCTATTAACCATTAATTGAAAAAAAATTTACCACTCTTAACATTGATACTTATCAATATAATATGCCATTTCATTTAACTTGATAGCTTATTAAGTAGCTTATTTAGATGAGAGAAGCAACTGAGACTCAAAAAAATTCTGAAACTGCATTATTTTAAGTAAAAAGACAAGGTATCTCTAAAAGCTATAGGGATTCAGGGTGCACCCAAGCTTCAGGAGTATATGCAAGTCAATAAATATATCATTGGATATGCAGGTGAGGAAAGTACCACATAGTTTTTTGAAACCAAGGTGAATGTAGTTGCTTCATACATGGTTGAGAATTAAATTAGGGAAGTTGATATGGGGCTCTCTTATATTATCATGGAGGGAGAGATGCCTATGCTTCAGCACCATATTGAGCTGTTGTCATATATATGGATAAATTCAGAAAAGTGATGGTGAGAACAAATGTATATTGAGAGAGAAGTCAAGCACATCTCTGATCAAAATTCAAATGCTATTTTCCTAAAGACCATACCAAAGTCAATCAAGTAAATAGGAATCTCATCAAACTGAATCCTTAGCCTCCGAAGACACTTTCATAAAGGTCAAGTGCTTATGTGAGTGTGAGCATCAAAACTGTCACATTCCCTTACACAGTATTGAAAATATTGACAGATCTCATTGTGAATTAAGTTTTGGCAAGAGAGGGCCCACCAGTTGCATTATCAAACCCTTTATTCTTGGCATCTTCAGCAAATACCCAGTGGTTCTCTAAACTTCTCATATGTAACTGTGCTTAAAGCAGCATGACCTCTGAAGCATTCACATGACCAATAATGGCAAACAGATGGTTCTTATGAACAGAAAATTATGTGATAAGTTTGATTCCAGAGGTTGGACCATACAGGAGTGTGCATCAAATGTAGTTGTAAGGACCATCAGTCATATCAATTTACATATCATGTCTGCACACTCTTGCTGGTCTGTAAGGAAACTGATAGCAAACAACCATAAGAGCAGCTGGGTATCCCTTGGAAGATCTACTTATAACTACCAAGTCAATGTGGCTTCTATTAACAGGTACATTATGGGACACAAGACTTGGAATATACACAAGCAGGGAACATGGAAAAGAGGCTTCTATAGCTCACTTTTATATCTGCTCATTCATGCTCCCCAAAAGCCTTGCAATAATTGAAAATCACCACTAGCCACGTGAACCCACATGGTTTAGTTTGAACAAAGTCCAGCAATCACCCTATATACTTATCCTTAAATCACACCTCACTATTATTGGCTGTATTTGAATCTGCTCAGCCCCCTTTTTCTTGCCTCTGCAAATCAAGAGCATCTTCATACAAGATATAAGCCACATGCAGATCAAAATAATTCACCCACAAAAAGTACCAGTCATTCTGCTCTTTTTGAGATAGCAAGTAAGTGTCAGCCTCCATGAGTTGAAAGATCATCACAAAAGCATTTTCATCTCCTGACTCTGGATATGATCTTGAAGAGAGTTAGTACTCATGTTTTCCCTGCTGGAGTAAAATACCAGTGAAACACAATTCCCATGATGCAGAACTCTGCTGTTTCTACATAAATTATAAAAATGTACTACACTGCTGTAGTGATTGAAATGCTTTCCATGTTGATAGATCTTATCTGGATACTTAATAATCAAAAAAGGTTTGATGACTGTTTTCTCCCAATGGACTACCCCATCAAGCTGATGCTGCAGGATACCAGGTATTTTTAATTCAAGTCACCACTGATAGCAATTTTAATGGTGACTTTTCATTGATAGGCAGTCCAACTATATTGACTACATGGTCAAGTAAGGCTTCTTCTATAGGCACAGCCTTCCTTGACCCCTGTAGCATCTCCCATTAAACCAACTTGTACTTGTGCTGTTTCAAGATTGAGCACCAAACACATTAGCTGGTTGGGAAACTCAAGAAACTTGCCTATTATCACTCTTTCAATGCTTTACAGTTGTGCAATGATGTCACTTATGCTGTGGAGATTTCATAATCATACTGAGTGATCTGGCTTTTAATAATGTCAGTTATTTCTTCTGGGCATATGTGCATGTTGAAGCTCATTAATCTCCAATATATCAATGCCAATAAGTCCCCCCCAAAACTATCTATTAATGTCATATATTAGTTCATTGATGACCTCATTTAATGCCTTAACTGCATCTGCATAGTCACTGAAGCAGCAATGCAAAGTCCTAGATAGTGCTACCAATTAAAGCACTTGTTTTGACAATGTGTGGACACTGCTTTTTTCTTCATCCTGATGCAATTTAGTGAATTCTCACTTATTTGAATAGGGCATGGAGAGTGGAGGCTTTCTCACATCAGGTGTGTAAATGCTGGGAAACAACAAAGACCCTTTTGCAGCAGGAAGAAAGCATCAAGCATGATTTTTATCATCCATGAGATGTCTCATATTTGAGGCATTTCATCATGGTAATAGAATTTTTGAAATTAAATAAGATGTAACTGGAATTGCTATCTTGCATAATTTATTGTGTAGAAGTGACTTCTGGACTTCATATATCTGTAACATATTAATGATGCTTCACAATATTTTGAGACTTGATGGATATGATACTATAGAATTTATTGTTGTTTGAATCACTTCTTAATAGGATTGGTCAAATGAATCAAATTAACAATAATATACATTTTTAAAAAACAATTTTCAAGTAAACTTGAGTAGGATTTTTGTGGAAAAAGCAAACTCATTTACAGTATACATATTATTTTAAAGATATTCTAAACAAGTATATTATCAACTGCTTTCATTGAGAATATATGGTATTGTATAGAATACAATGAAGTGCAAATTCATTGTCCAACAATAAGATACAGATTATTTATTTGTAGATGTATATTGATTTAGTTTTAATTGTTGAATGTTTTTAAAAACATTCAAATGTTTTTAAACTTTTAAAATACATTCAGTTATTAGTAACAGCATAGAGGTTTAGTATATTAAACTATGCTTTGGGTTGTATTTTTTCTGCCTTCTTCTGATATTGCTGGCTTGACCAGTGAATACCAAATTTAAAGTTATGTTCTAATCAACTATTCTATCAAAAGCAATAATGAATAGACATTTTGTATAATTATCTATGAGTTATTTCTGATTTTAAGCATTTTTTAAAAGGAAAATTAATAAATACTTTCCAAACATTAGGTATTATCATATTAGGTTGATTTGTGGAATTAAAAAAACTTTTCTTTAACATTTTCCTTTCCCCCCAATATTTTAAAGAAGTGCTTACATTATAATGGCAAATTATACTATAAGTCAATTCAGTGTGATATTCCATTACACTTAATTAAAAATGTTTACCAATCTTGCTTTTAATAGAAAAAGGAAAAATCTAACAAACTATAGTTAAATACCTAAAATGTTTACTGTCTTTTGCCTTTGACAGAATAAGATAGTTGGCTAAAATGTCTTTTAAAATTCATAAAATTAAAAATCCTCAGTTGGTTGGCATGGTAATACAGTTATTGATCAGACTAGCACCAATGTAAGAAGAGAGAAGAAAAATATCAAACAAAGTACTGTGCTATATGTCAGCCTATGTGTTATTACTAGCAACTGAATACATTTATAAATAAAGTTTAAATTTTTTGATACATTTAACAATTAAAACTAGATGATGAAAATTGTCCAAAATATAATTTTGAGTATAATGACCACATCTCAGACTTTCAGACAAAGATTATTCATTGCAAAGACAATGATCTATAAGATTCTAAAAATATAATGTCAAAATCATAAAATAGTATATTATTTAGTTTTTTGAATATAATAAAATTGAATCTACTATTCTAAAAATATATATTTCTTTTGGATTAAGCCTGTGAAGTAAATGTATAGTGATAAACTTTTTTAAAAAAGATTGTGCAATAAATTTGCGCATGAATTGTACTGGAGAGAGATATGTTAGGGAGATTTTAACTCTAGAGATAACAATATTGATTGCTTTTACTAGGATGATTGGCATGTAATATTATATAATGGAGAATTGCAATTAGTTAAGTTATGGAAATACTTCAGAGAGACACTTTAGAAAAATTAACAAGCAGCATGAAAAATGCCAAAAAAAAAAAAACCCCATTAAGGCCCAATATGTGGCTTTTTTGATTGATGAATGAATTGATGTAGTTATTCAAAACTTACTTTTATCTTTTTATTCGTTGATTTTATCATTCACTGTTTTTTTTTCTGAAAATAAAATGACCATATTTACTTGAATATGGTTTGATGATGGTTTCTTCATTAGTATCAAGAAGCCTTCAAATAGTATGTATGAGGTTATAAAATTTCAAATTAACAATGAATTTTTTTTGTTGTTGAGAGATGTTTAATAGAAAGACATTAAGTACACAATAATTAAAAGTTCAGAATTTGTAAATGTCTTTTATATATAATACAAACTAAGTTTGAATGTGGAAGTCTTTTACTGCCCCATCAAAAAATGTTACTTTAATAAAAGTCATATAAAATTCATTTAAATGCATAAACATTTTTTATTTTAGGCATAAATCTAAATACAAGCCTATAGAATAATGATTAAAATCATAAATAGCCAATAAACAACTAAATTAAAATTCTATTGAAAGTATCACTTTATAATAAACAAAATCATTTATATAATGGATTTTTCCAAGATGGCCTCTAAATAACAGAAGTGTCAAATTCTCATAAAAATGTATTAATTAAAAAAATTTGCTTTAAAAAGTATTAATTTTTATATAAAACTAATATTTTTTAAAAAATTTCCAATTATTTTTTAACTTTACTAATGATATGATAGATCATGTAGTTTAATAATTAAAAAGCAAAGCAAATTTGAGTACAACTAGTATTTAACATTTTAAAAAAAAATTCATGTTAGTATTAGAAATTTTATTCAAACATTAAGCCAATCATATTCTTCCTTCACCTAACATCTCATTGAATAGAAGTTTATTTTGCTAATATACAAATTTCACCATATATATAAGACATATTTTGTGGGTTTATCCGTGTTAAAAATTTAAATATTTATATACCGACATTTCGACTTGATCACACAACTCATCTTACTGGGTGATAAAAGATAGAAAGACGGTTGTAGAGGTGCTACAATCACTGATTTGAAAAAAAAACGTTAAACGTTAAACTTCCATCAATAGCAAAAATGTTAAATTAAGAATGTTTTTAAAATAATCTTTCCAAATAGGATATATATATAATTTTGTGGTTATGTTTGCTTTAATTTTAAATCAGGCAAAACTCATTATATATATATATTGCCATACATAGCAAGCTAGAGTAATCAATGGATGCCAGAAGGCTTGTGCATAAAATCCCCATCTAGTGCTTACTCATCCAATATCCCCAGACTAGTTTCTGGCTTATGGCCTTCATCAGTGAGGAGCCTTGGATCTGAGAGCACTGCATCTAGATCTTAGGATCTAATGCAACCCTCCAGCAACCACCTTTTATCTCCATTTAACTACAAAACTATGAGTCTTAAACTTAAAACACCTTAATGTTTTCAATCCAAGCCCATCAGCTTATATAGTCATATGGGTCTGAACCCAGTTCAGTACCCATACATTTTGGTGTCTTTAATAACCATAGCCACCACTATCCTATTAGGCAGGATTGGTTTTAAGCCAATAAACATCACATGGCCATTGGATGAGTAGGCACTAGATGGGGATTTTATGCACAAGCCTTCTGGCATCCATTGATTACTCTAGATTGCTGTGTGTGGCAATATATATAGTGAGTTTTGTTTGTTTTAACAACAGTTATACACAAGCATAAGAGGAGATGGTCATGTGATGTTTATTGGCTTAAAACCAATCCTGCCTAATAGGATAGTGGTGGCTATGATTATTACACTTCTCAAAATAAATTATGTATAAGTATTTAAATCACTGCTTCTTATATGGAAAAAATATAATAACTGTTAAATATGATCTAAATGCATTTTCAGTGTTGAACAACCTTTCTAAAGAGAAATGTTATACTGAAAATAAAAAAAATAAAATTTGAATTTCTAAATTTAATTGCTCATGTTTCAAAATGCTTTCAAATGAACATTATTAGATTTTTTATTCATAACTGATCCATATTATTTATGAAATATGCTTCTTTTATTTTTCACTTCCTGTCATTATGTTTACTATAGAATCAAATAAAAAAGTAGATGATATGAAATTATTTTATATTATAGATAAGCTACATTGGGGTAGGGTGGAAAGTAGTTTTAGAAACAACCATTTGAAATAATTTTTTTTTATGTCAAAAGTGAAATAAAAAATATATATTAAAATGTGACTTTACTTAAATTTTTCAATTGGATGGACGGTTGAAGAGTTGGAGTGTGGAGTAGATTGAAGCCTGTCCATTAAAATGAGGATTGGCTATCTTAATATATATCTGAGCACTTATAGCTATATGTGTAGAGATGGTAATCTGGGCCAACTGATGATTGCTGGTTTAGTATGAAATACTTATATTGGTGATTATTTATCTTTTCAACATAGATGTGTTCAAGTGTATCAGTGTTATGAGATAGTGTGGAGAGTGGTGGTTGTGTGAAAGTCTGTGCTCATATACCCTATATATTACGTATACTGTATAGACACAAGTATACTAATAAGCCTGTGTGTTTCAGTTATTAAATTTAAAAAGTGAAATATTTAATTAGAATACAAAACTCTAGCTTCCCTAAGAGAAAGTTTCAAAAATTTAGTATAGCATTCCAATGTAATGAACAAAAACCGTTTACTGTGAAAGTTAATCAAGAAATATATCTTTCAGAGTCTACAAATTATATATGTTGACTGACTTTATTTATGCATAGAATGATCTTTAAAAACACTCCAAAGTCAGTTAAAGTAAAGGCATTACTCATCAATTTCCAAATAGTAAAAATTTGAGTTTACTATTCCAGTTTATCCTCTAATTAACTAACTAACTTCTTACCAACCAATAATTAATTTTTGGTTAAATATGTAGACAAAAAATTCTAAGTTTAGTAGAACTAAAAAAAAAAATCAAGTTTCATTTGTTCTAAATTTAAATCCAGATGTGGATGTGTGCTAATATACTACCATTTCACCATCAAGACGTTTCATCAATTTTTACAAAAAATATTATAAGACAAAATTTCCTACAAAATAAATATACTGCTTCTTTTTAATAGTGACATTATTTACATTTTATTAATTGCTTCACTTTTGATTTTTCAAAAGTCCAAGGAATTTATTGTTTTGGTTTTGCTATATATAATAAGATTTGATTCAAAAGAGTCACAGAATTGAATCAGATTTTAATTACGAAGTTGTTTTTCAACTTTTAATTATTTCAAAGTAATTAAATAAATCTTTTTTTAAAACATCACTCATCGTAATTCGCTCTTTTATTTATTTATTTATCATTAAAATGTAAATTGAATCAATACCACTGAAAGCTTTGCCGAAAAAGTTTAGTTTTTACAAATAAAAATTTAATAAAGATAAATTAATAATTTACCTATATTTTTCAAAGTTTGTTTTTACTACCAGATTCTATACAACTTAACTTATGTCACCATTTAATTCAATAACCATTAATCAATGCTAAATTTGTTTTTTAAAAGTTTTACCATTGATTAGTTATATTTCTAGATTATTTTAAGTTAACTTGAAATAATTATAAACAAAGTTTAGTGTATAATCATGTGTTATGTTTCTAATTTATAATCTTGTTAAAACTTTCTTAAACTGAGTTTGAACTCTGACTTTCACACGACTCTCAACTATCCACGCTATCTCATACTGCGGACACACGTGATCACACACATGCCGAAAAGATAAATAATCACCAATATCTGTATTTCATGCTAAAACAGCACTCGCCAGTTAGTCCAGATTATCATCTCCACACATATAAACAATCAATGCTCAGCTTATATTAAGATATCTTCATACTTTAATGGATATGCTTCAACCCACTTCACACCACAACCCTTCAGACTTCCATTTCATTGACAATCTTAATATAAGCTGAGCACTCATTGTGAGTGCTGGTTTAGCATGAAATACGGATATTGGTGATTATTTATCTTTTTGACATGTGTGTGATCAAGTGTGTCATCAGTATGAGATAGTCTGAATAGTTGAGGGTCATGTAAAAGTCTGAGTTCAAACCCCCTATATATTAAATATTGAAGTGCAGGTATGAAAAGCCTGTACTGTAGAAAAAAATTCATATATTTAAATATAGTGCTGTAAGGTTTGCCCATCCCTCATATATATATATATGTAAATGGATTATGTCCTGTACGTGAGGGGTCAGAGTGATTTATGGTCAACATGGGTAGGATGATAAGGTTGGCACCAATGTGGGTTTTGAGCATTCCATCATCAGATTTTCAATGAAATGGATGGCTGAAAAATTGTGGGGTGGAGTGGATTGAAGCCTGTTCATTAAAGTATGAAGATGTGTGGAGATGATAATCTGAATCAACTGACCAGTGCTGGTTTAGCATGAAATATTTATGTTGGTGTTTATTTATCTTTTCAACATGAGTGTGATCAAGTGTGCCAGTAGTATGAGATAGCATAGATAGTTGAGGGTTGTGTGAAAGTCTGAGTTCAAACAGCCTATGTATTACATATTGTAGTGCAGGTATGGAAAAGCTTATACTATAGAAAAACATTCATAGTTTGTAAATTTTTTATTTCATTTTACCTTTATATATATTTTTTGAAATTTTTTATAGCTGAGTTATTTTATATTTGTAAAATTTGATATAGATTATGTTATATAGATTCTCCAATGCAATAAAAATTTCTGTCTGTCTATCTATCTATCTGTCTGCCTGTCTGTCTGTCTGCCTGCCTGCCTGCCTGCCTGTCTGTCTGTCTGTCTGTCTGTCTGTCTATCTATCTATCTATCTATCTATCTATCTATATCTACCTACCTATCTACTTATCTTTAATAACTTGAAAGTTTTTTATGTAAACAGATAGATTTTGTTAAAATTGTTGCTGCATTTAACAAGTTAAATAAAAATGTATTTCATCATAGTGATACAATTATTTCAAATAAATTATTTGTATATAGAAAGAACTATTACATTACAAAATTTATTTATAGAAGAAATATACGAACTCATTTCATTTAACAATGTTCTTACAAAATTTATTTATAGAAGAAATATACGAACTCATTTCATTTAACAATGTTCTGTAAAATTCTGAAAATATAATGATAAGGTCATCAAATATTCAATATATTCTTTAGTTTTTTGAATGCTAGCATTCAATATACTATTGCAATGATATATTTTCATTGCATAGGGTATGTAAAAGGATATTTTATGGTAAACTTTAAAATAATTTTTATAGAAAGGCAAATCCATTTTTATTATAAAGATTTTTGTCAAAGATACTTTAAATAGGAATAATAGTGATTGTTTTATTGGAAATATATATCTGGTGGAATATGGCTGACAATAAGTAAGATACTGAAATTTTCAAAGGAAAATTTGTTGCAAAAAAAGTTTAAAAGAATACATCATAAAGTAGTCAAATAAAGACTACAGAACTTATATTAATATATGTAAATATATTTCTGTTCCATAGATTAGTTTAAGTAATCATCCCAAAACTCATCTTTAACTTTTTATTTGTTTTTCTTTTTGCGAATTACATTGTCTCTACT
Source organism: Epiperipatus broadwayi (assembly GCA_028023455.1). NCBI lineage: Eukaryota > Metazoa > Onychophora > Udeonychophora > Euonychophora > Peripatidae > Epiperipatus > Epiperipatus broadwayi. The sequence goes on along the minus strand of JAQFVV010012439.1, from coordinate 700,246 downwards.
CATTTATGAATGGCCTCTTACAATAATGATGATTATTAATCCAATTTTTAATATTAACGATAAAAATATAATTTAAAAGACTTTAAATCAAATATATTTAGTTTTATTAATATTAAGCATTTCTAATTATATTTTTAATGTTAGCATTAAACTATCTCAGTTATTGTACTCTTTTTATATGTATATAAAAAAATGGCATTAAATAATATTTAATTACAAGTATACTGTACAGTCTATACTGAAATTAATTTAATTTAGAAGTGATTTGAATTCAGACTTTCAAACTCCCTACCACCATCCACTCTATCCTGCATGATCACATACATGTGAAAAAGATAAATGATATGCTGAACCAGTTCTCATAAGTTAGTCCAAATTATCACCTCCCACACAAATAATTAGTGCTCAGTTAATATTAAGATAGCACTGATTATATATATGTATATGGGAGATGATGATCTGGAGCAACTGCTGAGTTCTGGTTCATCATGAAATACATATATAGAGATCATTTATCTTTTTCACATACATATGGTCATGTGTGTTGATTGTATAGGATGAAGTGGATATCTGTAGGGAGCTTGGAAGTATGAATTCAAATCCCTTTTAAATTTCATTAATTCTTATATGTAAGGTATCAGAGTAACTTAAAGTCAACATAGATATGTTGACAATATTGTTATCAACAAAGGCTTTGAGTATTCCATCATCAGATTTTCAATGATGTGAATGGTTGAAGAGTTGGAGGGTGAAGAAGATTGAAGCATGTCCATTAAAGTATGAAGATTTATTATCTTAATGTAAACCCAGCACTGATTATATATAGTGGGAGATGATGATCTGCATCAACTGATGAGTGCTGGTTCAGCATGAAAATGTATATTGGAGATCATTTATCTTTTTCACATGTATGTGGTCATCTGTGTTGGTTGTATAGGATAGAGTGGATAGCTGTAAAGAGTTTGAAAATCTGAGTTCAAATCCATTCTAAATTACATAAAACAGAATTGGATTTGATCAAACTCCCTCTAGCTGTAAAATAGCTAAACAAATCTGTGACATTTTCTTAAAAAATTTTAAAGAATAGAAAATATTTTGTTTTTGAAATCTGGCATAAATATTATTTCTATTCTAAAATTTTTCAACATAGTTAATAAACTAAATTGATTATCATTGAATGCACAAAGGATAGATGGAGTCTCTTATAATCTTTATAGTTTGGTACATAAAAAAGATCAAGTTATTTTATAGCTAGAGGGAGTTTGGTCATGTCCGATTTTATGACATATACATTAGTATTGTGCAAATTATATATATATAAAATCAGATAAAATAAATATAATAATAAAAAAAATGTGTAGTAAACTCTACAATATTTAAAACGCCAATATATAAAAATAAATAATAGCTATATCCAGGTTATAATAGCTATAACCAGTTTACAGTATATACATGATATAAGCTGACAATAGCTATTATTTATTTTTATAAATTGGTATTTTAAATATTGTAGAATTTATTCTAGTGTTTTTTGTTTATATATACATATGTAATTCTTTTGTGCTCATATGTGCATATGATTTATAAAATAAGTTTTATTTTATTTTATTTTTTGGTGGTGAGCATATTATAATAAATTTAAGTTTAAGAAATATAAATAATTAAAAAATAGTTAACAAATATTTAATGTAATCACTATTCTGATGATGATGATGAAATAATTTAGCCTGAAGGTTAAGTTAAGTGCAATTATCCCCCCCCTCCCTCCAAAAAAAAGGTTTTTCTAGATTCAATTTAAAATTAATCTTCAGGCAACATAAATAGAAAGTTTATTTCTGGAAATTTTAATACCATTGACCATTGTTTTAAATTACTATCATTATCCGCACTTATCCCCAATCGATTCCATATTTCTCAGAGTTTATTTCTTTCATAAATGCATACAGTATTTCAATAGAAAATGTGCCTGGTTTTTCTTCAGAAGACTTTGCACTGTGTAAATTGATTGTTATTCTTTCAGTTCCAGTTCTCTTGGGGGTACTGGCTCTTGTATAAATGATTGTCCCATATTTAATTGGCTTCTATCCTTCAGGTTATTGAAAGTGTTGTCATCTGTAACAAAATCTTCTATTATGCTCTTATTAATTGACTTTATTACTATTTTACTTATTCTCTTTTTTCAATTTGAAACAACCTTAATTTTTTTTTTTATTTCCACTGTATTATTAAATAAACACACTAGTCTCAACCTAGTATATATATAAATCCTGATTTTATTTCTCATTCCAAATATTTGAAATCAATTTAGACACATACTGAATGCAATTATTATATTTCATTATGTGTTCAGTGTATTCATGCTCTAATATTTAGTACAATATATAACTGTGCAAAAGTGAAGTTAAGCAGAAGTGAGAGGCTGTTCAGGTCCCACATTGGGTCCAAAATGTAATAGATTTAAAGTGAGGTAAATATAAATAAGATTCATTTAATTTAATTGATATTTCTAATTATGATCACGATCAAACTTTAACTTAAGTGTTTTTAATTTCTTTTCTAGATCCAATTTAAAATTAATCTTCAGGTACCAAGCTTTCGGGAAGCTTACTTCTGGAAATCTTAATAACATTGCATGCAATGAATCATTTTCTATTACTTTTTGTTTTATAATAAATTTTTCCTCTCATAAATCCTCAACACACTGTATAGTTTCTGAATAAATACTGTTGCTTTTCACGCCATCGTTTTGTTCAGTAAACTATATACTTTTAAAACAAATAACTTTTCCCATTGATATCAGAGTAACTATAGCAATACCTTTTATTAACACTTTAGCCAATTCAACCAGCATCTCTCAAATAAAAATTTTATTATACAACAAATAAAATAAATATTTTGGAATTATTATATACATCAAACATTTACATTTTCATAATACAAATACCATTCTTCCAATCTGATATAAACTAAACAATTTATAATACATTGCATTATACTACACTGGAAATACATTTTCATACATATTTTTCAGTACAATACTATATAAATAAAATAACATATATATTTGAGACATTAGACATTTAGTTATGTAGTTTGTAATTTATTATTGTGAATATAGAAATTAAAATATATATAATAAAAAACAATAATATTCTAGTCTTCCTACCCTTTACTAACGTGAGCTAACTAGCTGAAAACCATGGTTTAAAGGTTGGAGACAATTTGAAAAAGATATTGAATTCTATCTCTCTCAGCGTTTATGTAAACAAAGCTTGATAGTGGGCTATTGGTAAAGCTCTATCTAGTGATCATAAAATGCTAGCTATTAGCAAGTTACAAAATTTATAACTTGTTTTGTTTATTATATTATATATATATATTGTACCAATCGGAATGAAAGTGAAGATCGAATCTAACCGCAAAAACAATATCTGCACTACAAGGGCGCCATCTAGGCATTTGAGCCTAGAAAAATTTATAGAGTAGGCAGATACGCGCTGTTAAGATTCCACTTTATTTAAATATTCCGATCGTTAGCCCAAGTCACTAGCTCAGTGAGTAGCAGAGATAATAAAATATAACTTAATTTTATATCTTAAATATAAAAGAATAAAAGCCACTGCCAGAAATTAACACATAAAATATTTATTTACACATATAAAATCATTCTAAACTCGAGGAATAGGTTTAACATTTTTTTTAGATTTTTATATTCTTATTACTCTTTAATTTTACATTTATATAAATTTCAATGATTTTAAATTTTTTTTTTATTTAGATTGTCAAGTATGAATAGACTACATAGATCTGCATTTGAAAATAAAACATTCTATCCCTATTTAACCCTAGGCTAAAATTCGCAGTCAAACTGGCATCAATCCATCCGATACATTTATGTATTCAATGTAGCATGAAAATACAACAGCACAAAGATACTATACTGTCAGGAATGGACGTCTGAACAATATAGTTTAAGAAAACATTGACTCTTGTCTAATACAGGAATATGACGTCTGTATAGCAAGAAGAACAATAAAATAAAAACTCCATAGGAAGGGACCGCGATCCTTTTTGCCAACTTACAATCCCATCCATAGGCAAAGGGTTGGTGCGGTGTATACAGCGATTCTGCACGTAGCGAAACTCATACTACATCTACTAATTACACAAATATATCCAATCCATTGACCCAATTCAACAACGACACAAATAACCTAAGATTTCCCTCCCCTAATATAACTTTACAAATCTATATAGCCATTCACGCCCGACTTAATTTTAACATTTAACTACGTTCGCACAGATTTGTTTAAAAATGTTGGGTATAGATCGATTACATAGATTCCACGGTCAAAAACATTTCAAAATAAACATAAACGATCAAAATACAAAATTATTGATACCGACAATCGCAGAGGGAAACTTATAAGTAACCCAATAGTATTCACCATAAGATACTTGCGTTGTCACCAATAACTTAAAAGACATCCGAATAAATACATTTTAGATACTCACCGTAAGGTATCATTATTTATCGAATGTCTATATATTTTGATCAAATATGAAAACCAAAATATAATTAACCGCAAACGAATCCATGCAAGCGTCTATAAACAACTTAAATTTCATGCATTTAAATAATCTTTACAATAAGAAAAAAAAATAATGGAAAAGATGTTTATCAATCGGAAAACATATAAAATTAAACATTATTAATTTGATTTAAAAACTTACAAAAGTCAGATAAGAGTCCGTTTTAACTTTTAAGTTGGCTTGTTTATCAATTTATAAAACTTGACGAAAGTTCTTAATTGATTTTAATAATTGTTCATTTCATATAGTCCATGTTCCCGTTGGCAATTCCCATGGCGTCTCCATTGGAAGAAAATGTTCTGGAGGTAGCATTAGCTGGTTCCATTCTGGTATCACAGTCTTTTCATTTTATTTTTTTTTAAAACAAACAAAAAAAAAATGAGAGAGAACGGCAAGTGCGTCTTACCGTTGTCATCAAATCAAGTTGGAAAAACTCTCTGACTGGAACTCAATATTTTTTCTTTTTATAGTCCTCCTATGGATTCCATGAACAAAAACGTCACTGTTCTGTTTTTTTGTTATGGTCCGGGCCTTTATTTGGCTTCCATTGGTCAAGCTAAAATCCCTTTCTTCTCTTATCTAACTTTCCATCTGACTTTTTAATTAAACAGCTTTTAGATAATTAATAAACAATCATTTCCATTTATAGATTACAGGAATTAATTAATACCTGTTTTTATTTTAACTTACGTTATTTTTTTATTAAAATACTTTTATAAATCTTTTTTTACAAAAAATACATTCAAATACCTTTTTTTATTTCTTAAAAAAAAATATTTTTAAAGTTTAGCATCTGTGCGAATATATATACGTATAACAAACGTTTTTAATTTTAGCGTTTAGTTTTTTTTTACTTTTATTTTTAATACACTTATTTTTATATGCGAACTTAAAAGTTTTTTATTTTAAATTAATGTAACGACATATTTATATATCGTTACAATATATATATATATAATGTAGCTTACTAATTATTTTGTTATTCTCTTGTGTTCATAATCTAGGATTTAAATTATAGAAGAAGATGAAAGTTTTCAAGTAAGATTGAAGTTTTTTTTTACTCTTTAGGAAACTAGTATATAATGAACACACTTAGGTGTCCATAAAAATACTGAAATGAAAAATTATTTAGAAAAACTTAGAAAAGAATAGCAGATAAATAATTTTATAAACTTGAAATGTCATGGGATAAGATCATGCATTACGTCAAAGATCAAGTTGTGAAGGAAAAAGTACAGCAGAACTATGTTCTACAAGAAAAGCATATTAAATGAGCATCTACACAAATTTAGTAATAAAGAAATCATCTGTAAAATGGAATAGATAATATTGTTTCAAATTTTATTTCAGTCAATTATTGAAAAGACAAAATTAGGTATATGGTTACAGAACTATGCTTTTGAAAGGCTTATTATTTCATCAACTGTATTAACTTTTTCGAGTACTCTGACAGTTATCTAGAAATATGGTAATATGTAAACATGGTATCATTTGTTAAAGCTGATACTGGTAAAGATTTTTATAATATAAAGTATGTTTTGAGAAGTCATATGGTTAAAACATACTTTATATATTTCTTCATGTGTATAAAAAACTGATTACGACAAATTGAGGGATGAGGTTATCAGCATAAAATATAAAATCACAGAGAACAATGATTCTGGATGCCCATGTCTCATTTCAACTTTTCAAAAGTTGATTGAAATAAGAATATATAAAAATAATTCATAATTTGTTCTACAGACCATTTTTTATTTTATTTTCTAATTAAGCTATGATGCTATGTTTACATATTTATGTTATTATTTCAGTAGCTAGCCTATTACCAATGCAGCTAATATAATATTTAATATTATTCAATAAATGAATATGTAGCTACTTTGATTAGAGGGTAAACAAGAATGGAAAACTACCCTAATTATCCTACTTTAAATTTGGCAAGCCTAATAAATAATGTTTTTTTCATTGTTTCTCTATACAAGAAACTGTTGAAAAAGTTTTTGTCTTGCAATTGGATCTTTAAAGGTTAGTTAATGATATTTTATATACATTATCACATATTATTATACTATTAAGTTTGATAGTATGTTATATGGAATTATAATAGTGACTGTAGTGTAGTTGGAAAAAACAACAACAATCATCTGTGCTTATGTCTGATTATATCTTTTCACATTTCACTTTATACATGACATCTTATGTTACATTATTATGGTAATGATTTTATACACATACATACACACATTTAAAACAGTCTAAAATAAAAATTGAAATAAACAATAAAATATAAATTAAAAAAATATTTATATTACTCTCATATATATATATTGTAACGGGCACAGACGTCGTTACATTGTTTTTTTAATTAGTAAACATAAAAAAAATAAAAGTTCGCAAATAAAACTTCTTTTTTTAAGAATTAAAAATTGAAAATTAAAATTCTATACTAAACTCGTATCTATATAAAATCGTACAGATGAAAAAAATTATTAAAATAAAACTTTATTAAAAATAGAAAAGGTATTGTAAAAGCAAAAACTTAAAAAAGATTTAGAGATAAAAATATATCTTTAAGTTTGAAAACAAATTAATTAATGTTATTGAAAAATGGAAATGATTATTTTAATTAGTCAATGTAAACTAGCCTTGGGCATTTAAATGTATAAGCAATGGTCAGATAGGAGAGAAAAACAATTGAATCGGACCTCAGCGAAAGGACCATCACATTGATGGCGTAATGTCAAGTGAATCCTTAAAATTAATATAAAAGGAAAAGTTTGGAAATGATTGGGAGTGATTATTACAAAATGTGACTATATGTGTTAGTGTGGAGTTGAAAGAGAAGGGATTGAAAAAATGCACTCTTCAATCCCTTCAGTTTTGTTTAAAAAAAAAGAAAATGACATCGTTTTTTTCTACATTAAGGAGCAGCTACAGTAAAAGACCTCCGGATAAATAAAAAACAATGGCTAACTGGATACCAATATCTTCAGGACAGTGTGGGAATTACTGTTTGAAATTACAAACAACTACAAATTATGGACCTTTTCAAAACTGTAAGAACTTTAGATAATTCATGAACATTAAATTAAAAACTTTCCATATTTAAAATAACTGCAATAGAATTCTATCTGACCAACTTTATTTATTAATAAGCAATTTTATTTGATGTATTTCTTTTTTGTAAAATCATTTCCATTTTTTTTTTGTTCTTTACATTTTATTTATGATTTTTGTTTTGCGATAAATTAAATTTAATATGATATAAATGTTAAACTTAAGTCGGGTGTGAATGGCTATATAGATTTGTAAAGTTATATTAGGGGAGGGTAATCTTAGATTATTTGTTTTGTAGTTGAATTAGGTCAATGGATTGGATATATTGGTGCAATTAGTAGATGTAGTATGAGGTTCGCTATGGGCAGAATCGCTTTATACACCGCACACTCTCATTTTGCCTACGGAGGGAATTATAAGACGGAGACCGCAGTTCCTTCCTATGGAGTGTTTTTTTTATTGCTCTTATTGTCAGGTAGATGTAGTATTCCTATCTGATGAGGGCAATTTCTTCTCTAACTATACTGTTCAGATGTCCATTTCTGACAGTATAGTATATTGTGCTGTTGTATTTTCATACTACATTGAATACATCAATGTATCAGATGGATTGACACCGGTTTGACTGCGAACTTTTGGCCTAAGCTTAAGTAAGGATAAAATATTTTCTTTTTAAATGCAAATCTATGCAGTCTATTCATACTCGGCACTCTAAATAAAAATGCATTAAATTTAAGTTGGGTATAGACACTTGCATGGATTCATTATCGGTTAATTGTGTTTTTGGTTTTCATCTTTGATCAAAATATATGGACATTCGGTAAATACTGATACCTTATGGTGAGTATCCAAGATGTATTTATTTCGATGTCTTTTAGGTTATTGGTGTTTATGCAACATCTTATGATGAATGCTATTGGGTTTCTTATGAATTTATCTCTGAAATTCCACCAATGATTTTATATTTTGATCGTTTATGTTTATTTTGAAATTTTTTTAACCATGTAGTCTATGTAACTGATCTATACTCGACATTATAAAACAAACTTTCATAAAAACATCTGTGCGAACTTATAATAGTATAAAAATTAAAATGTAAATTTATAAAAATTAAAATGTAAATTAAAATCAAAGTTAAAAATGTAAGTTAAATTTTAAAATGTAAACTGGTACTAAAATAATTTTAAATAGTATATATGTGCATAAATAAATGTTTGTGTGTTAATTTCTGGCAGTGGCTTATTTTATTCTTTTTTTTAAAATTATTCTTAGATAAGAATTTATCAAATATAAATCTCTGCTGTTCCACTGAGCTAGTGACAATGGGCTAATGACTGGAATCAACCAATATAAAATAAATAAATTTTTTTTTGAACTTACGTATCTGCCTACTATATAAATTTTTCTAGGTTCAAATGCCTAGTGGCGCCTTGTAGTGCAGATTACGTTAAGTAGTTTCTCCAGATCATTATAACTGGTGACCCAACTTGGGCAGATATTAATAAACCACCAGTACCTTGAGCAAATTCTTTCAAAATGAAATATTCTTATCGATTTACATAAAGCCGTATACACTTTAAATCTTATAAAAGCACTTCCAGAAAGAAATTGCACATATATTAAACATGAGAAAGTATAAATAATTTTAAATTGTATTTTGTTAAAAAGAAAGTCAAAAGGTTGCAATTAATATGTTTTTTTTTTGTTAATATATATTATGCTTTAACATGTATAGGTGTCCACAGCCACGTAAGTTTATGATCGTAAATGTGGTACTTACAATGAGTACTGTTTGGGAATTTACTTCAGTGTAATCCTATGTAAGCATTTCAGTCAGTCATACATAAGTTGGTGGTATTTATAATTGTGCTGCAAATATACATGTATAAACCCATTATCTTTCAAAACGTATTTAGTTCAATGCAACCTTCCTAAATAAATAACTTGCTTGTCATGCCATGTGTAAAAATAAAATGTATAAAAAAATAGAATGCTTGGGGGGAGGAGGCATAGACGTAAATGGTCTTTAGGAAAACGATAGTCAACATTTTTTTGTGTATATAATCTTTGTAAAAATTACTAACCAAATGTTTTTGTAAATGTTTTCATCAATCATGTACCGAAATTACTAACCCTATGTAAAATATTTTTTTTTGTTCATTTTTTTTAAGCAAGTTTACTGATATGTAACGGGCACAGACGTAGTTACATTGTTTTTTTATTAGTAAACATGAAAAAAATAAAAGTTCGCAAATAAAACTTCTTTTTTTAAGAATTAAAAATTGAAAATTAAAATTCTATACTAAACTTGTATCCATAGAAAATCACACAGATGAAAAAAATTATTAAAATAAAACTTTATTCAAAATAGAAAAGTTATTGTAAAAGCAAAAACGTAAAAAAGATTTAGAGATAAAAATATATCTTTAAGTTTAAAAACAAATTAATTAATGTTATTGAAAAATGGAAATGATTATTTTAATTAGTCAATGTAAACTAGGCTTGGGCATTTAAATGTATAAGCAATGGTCAGATAGGAGAGAAAAACAATGGAATCGGACCTCAGTAAAAGGACCATCACATCGATGATGTAATGTCAAGTGAATCCTTAAAATTAATATAAAAGGAAAAGTTTGGAAATGATTGGGAGTGATTATTACAAAATGTGACTATATGTGTTAGTGTGGAGTTAAAGGAGAAGGGATTGAAAAGACGCACTCTTCAATCCCTTCAGTTTTGTTTAAAAAAAAAGGAAATGATATCGTTTTTTCTACATTAAGGACCAGCTACAGTAAAAGACCTCCGGATAAATAAAAAACAACGGCTAAATATACCAATATCTTCAGGACGGTGTGGGAATTCCCGTTCGAAATTACAAACAACTATAAATTATGGACCTTTTCAAAACCGTAAGAACTTTAGATAATTCATGAACATTAAATTAAAAACTTTCCGTATTTAAAATAATTGCAATAGAATCCTATCTGACCAACTTTATTTATTAATAAGCAATTTTATTTGATGTATTACTTTTTTGTAAAATCATTTCCATTTATTTTTTTTTGTTCTTTAAGTTTTATTTATGATTTTTGTTTTGCGATAAAGTAAATTTAATATGATATAAATGTTAAACTTAAGTCGGGTGTGAATGGCTATATAGATTTGTAAGTTATATTAGGGGAGGGTAATCTTAGGTTATTTGTTTTGTAGTTGAATTAGGTCAATGGATTGGATATATTGGTGTAATTAGTAGATGTAGTCAGTTTATACACCGCACACTCTCGTTTTGCCTACAGAGGGAATTATAAGATGGAGACCGTCCTTCCTATGGAGTTTTTTTTTATTGTTCTTATTGTCAGATAGATGTAGTATTCCTATCTGATGAGGGGCAATTTCTTCTCTAACTATACTGTTCAGATATCCATTCCTGACAGTATAGTATATTGTTCTGTTGTATTTTCATGCTACATTGAATACATCAATGTATCAGATGGATTGACGCCAGTTTGACTGTGAACTTTTGGCCTAAGGTTAAATAAAGATAGAATATTTTCTTTTCAAATGCAAATCTATGTAGTCTATTCATACTCGACACTCTAAATAAAAATGCATTAAATTTAAGTTGGGTATAGACACTTGCATGGATTCATTATCGGTTGTGTTTTTGGTTTTCATCTTTGATCAAAATATATGGACATTCGGTAAATACTGATACCTTATGGTGAGTATCCAAGATGTATTTATTTTGGATGTCTTTTAAGTTATTGGTGTTTATGCGGCATCTTACGATGAATGCTATTGGGTTTCTTATGAATTTCCCTCTGCAATTCCACCAATGATTTTATACTTTGATCGTTTATGTTTATTTTGAAATGTTTTTAACCATGTAGTCTATGTAACCAATCTATACTTGACATTATAAAACAAACTTTCATAAAAACATCTGTGCGAACTTATAATAGAATAAAAATTAAAATGTAAATTTATAAAAATTAAAATGTAAATTAAAATCAAAGTTAAAAATGTAAGTTAAATTTTAAAATGTAAACTGGTACTAAAATAATTTTAAATAGTATATATGTGCATAAATAAATGTTTGTGTGGTAATTTCTGGCAGTGGCTTATTTTATTCTTTTTTAAAAAATTATTCTTAGATAAGAATTTATGAAATATAAATCTTTGCTGTTTTACTGAGCTAGTGACAATGGGCTAACGACCGGAATCAACCAATATAAAATAAATAAATTTTTTTTTGAACTTACATATATAAATTTTTTTAAGTTCAAATGCTTAGTGGTGCCTTGTAGTGCAGATTACATTAAGTAGTTTCTCTGGATCGTTATAATATATATATATATCAAATTTTGATTTACAAGTGTCAATCTTTCTATATTCACAACTTTGACATCAACCACTTTAGATAAATATAATAATGATTATTGTTAATTATTTATTAAGCTAGAAATTATCACAAGTCTAGATATAAACCTAAGCATCTATTTTTATATATACATAAATTAATTATTACATTTTGATTTAGAAGTATCAAACTTTCTGCATTCACAACTTTGATATCAACCATTTCAGAAAAATACTTCATTGATGATGATGATTATTATTATTATTATTATTATTATCTTTACTAAATTAGATTTTTTTTTTCATTTTATGTGTAGTAGTGGGAAAATTCACTTTTAAATACTATATTTTTTGTCAAGCGTTGTTAGCCGAGAGGACAGCATAACTGCCTTGCAAGCAAGCAGTTGGTTGCAGACGGTTGTTGCGGGTCTCCTCCTGGCCGATGCTGTGACATATGGAAAAAAAATACTATATTTTTTAATGAAAAACATTTATTTATAATATTACCATTTCAACAAATATATAAATAGTCATTAAATATTTTTATTTAAAATCTTAAATAAAGATTTTAAAGTTATTAATGATAAAATATTTTCATAATTTTTTATGTCTATGCACAACAATTGTTCATCTCTTTTTATTCATGCTTTTGATTTTATATTTGTAGAAATTACAATTAATGCTCTTATTTTCGAACATATCAGTTGATTGAAATGAAAGAATATAAAATGTCGTTTCCATATATATATATTGTAACGTTTATTTATATACGTTGCAAAAATATTGGCATTTGGTAAAAGCAAAAAATAAAAGTAAATTTAGATTTTTTTTTTGACTAATTTTTTTTTAAAAAAATAACATACAATGAAAATTAAATTATTCTTCCGTATTTTTTTAATGTAATTAGAAAAAGTTAGACTTGGAGAGAACAAAAGACACCACTATTACCAATCTAGATAAGAGAAAATAGAAATATTTCAACTAATTAAAGATGGCAGAATTATGCTGAAAAAAATAAAGACTTTGTAACATAAATTTTAGAAAGAATATATAAGATTATCAACGTATATTTTGGCAAACAAAAGATATGCGCAGAAGTCTGAAAACTGGACCTCTAGTATAAAAAGGAGGGATTCGGTTGGAGGGACATCTTGGTTTAGCTGATATTCTTTTGGTTGGTTTTGGATTAAAGAATCCAGACCACTCTACAATGAAAAAGTTATTCATACAAGAGTAGACCGAAGCTTTAGCTGACATCGTTACCGATGGACACCAGAGAAGCTTACGTGACTAGCCTATGGAACCAGTACCAAGATCAACTAATAATCAAAGGCTGTGAGCTCAATTCAACCCCGGAAAACTATGCATAGTTATCTACAACCATCGTGAATTCACTAAAACTTACCGGTAAGACTACTTATTCCTGATTGTGACAAAACTAAACGTTTGCAAACAAGTCTTAAAATAATCCAGATATAGACATTAATTTTCTTATTAAAGAGACTTTCGTTTAAATAATTTTATACAAGATCTTGGAAGTGAATTGTAATAAGTGAACATTATTAAATTACTTTATCCAACTGTTTTTTATAAATTGATTCATGTTCTCTCCAGTTTAGTTAATTCGTAATTTAACTTACAAATATTTTTAGTTTGTTGGAATAAAAGAGATTTTACTTTTATCAAACTTTTTCATTGTGCATTATTAATAATAGTTATTAATTATTATTGAATTTATTAATATTATTTTAGTGATGTTTAAATATATAATTTACTTTTGCCAATGTGTTTAATAAATTCCAGGAATAATAATATTTTAAAAAAATAATTCTCTTTACGGTATGAAGCAATACCGATTAGTTTAAAAGTATTTTCTTTTTTTATTTGCGAGATGTGCTGGCGACAGATTTCAGCGGTCTCTTTAGAATAAAAGGACCTGGCGCTCATATTGAATAAATTAAAAGCTGATTTAATTAATAGCATAATTCTCAACAATTAATAGGCCGAGTTTGATCAGGAAATATAGTTATGTTTTTTAGAAATAGAAATACAACTTTCTTCTTTTCGACATAACTTGATCAACTCGCGCGCAGTTTATATTAGCGTGTAGAGGCCTAGCAAAACGGAAAACATTATAATATATATATATATAACAACTATTCAAACAAAACACACACAGCCAATCAGCTCCTCCAATATAATTGTTCTTGGCTTACAATACTGCTGATCAGTTAGTATTTCAACATAATATACAAAAGCTTTTTATATGTAGAACATAAAACACAAGATTAAATAAATTTTAAACATTAAATAATTTTGATCTGATCATATAATATTTAATATTTTCACTTTAATATTTAAATGTTAGATATTGTAAGACCATATCATGAATGATAAATATTATTAATATATATGTGTGGTTAACTTCATGGGTAAAATGGTAAGTCATAAGTCTAAAATTTTCTAGATTAAAATTAGGCATAATTTAAAAAGCAAATAACCATTAAATGTCTATGTTATTCATCCAATCACTCTAGATTTATATAAAGTAATATTCAATGTTAAACACATTTTTAGTGCTTATAAGAAAAAAATATTATTTATAATATCTTGCAAAGCTAAGCATGCTTTTGACTATTTATAGTTATATTTGTAACATAATAGTCTACTGAAGATGGTCTTATCTGCAAGTGTCTGAGATGATATTTCAATAAGGTGTAGGGGAATGCAAAATTCATTTTTATTAATAACATGGGCATTGTTAGAAATTTTCCATACTTCTTTAACATTACTATTCTTGTAATTTTTTTTGCAACATATAATCTCACCTTCTGTTGGATCAGAGGGATGGCCATGCTCAATTTCATGCTCTAAAAAGATTGATTTAATGTGAGAGTTGGCTTACAGATATATTGATATGTTTGCTGTGCTCCTGTACAATATTTGACCACAACACCCCAAAGTAAACTACATTGCAACCTGAATTTCTGAAATTGATCTTATATTCAATCTGTAAGGCCTGTTCTGGGGATAACTTGTCCTTAGTATTATTTATGGGTCGATCTAAAGGTGGAATCCTGACACTAATGTTCTATGTGTCTGAGCAAATATTATATAGACTATGGAATAATTCTGGTGTATATGGTATTAGATACAGATCACCACAGCCTGATACAAGAGCCTGAATTATACTACTATATATAACAGGATTATCCCATTGTCTGTATAATATTTGCTCAGACACATGCAACATTAGTTTCAGTATCCCTCTTTTTCTAAATTGACTCATAAATAACACCAAGAACAAGCTCCCTCCAAAACAGAATCAATCGCAGAAGTTCAATTTGCTATGCAGTTTACTCTGTGGTGTTATAATCAAATATTGGAACTAGAGTAGCACACATACATATCAAGATAAATATGCTGACATTAAATTAATTTTTTAGAACACGAAATCAAACATGACCACTTAGGTCTGTATGTTTTAAATGAAATAACAAGAAGTGCAACTTTAAAGAGCATGACAGATTTCTAATAATGCCTACACTATTAATAAAAAAGAATCTTGCATTCTCCTATCAAAAAATGGTATAATTAAATTATGTCATTTACACATATAATTGCCTCAACAACTTGAGGAGAAATAAGATCACCTTCAATAGACTACTTATGCTATGAATATGAGTATAAATGGTCAAAAACATGCTTAGCATTGCAGGATATTATAAATAATTATTCTTTCTTTAATTATAGAAAATGTATTTTATATTGAATTACATTAAAAAGAAAAGAAGTAAAATTATTGAATTACAAAGTAATATTGTGGATAAAAGTCTTACAACAATTTATATAAAAGAGAAATATGTAAAAGTATATAAATGGACTTCATACATTAATAAGAATTTTAAATACATAGTACAAAAAAAAATAACCATTTTCTGTTAACAAGGTTAATCTAAAATATCAAACGGTTCCATAATCTTTACTATTGTTTGTTAATTTTAACAATTTGAGATTATTTAACAATTGATGCTAAACATTTAGATTATTAAATGGTGGTTGTGTGACATTTAGATAATAAAAATAAAAATCACATGCTTAGTTGCTTGGTGGTCATGAGTTAGTTGAATAGATTAGTGACAGTTTGCAAACAAGTGTTATTTAATTGACTGAACTGGTGTTTTTTTCTATATTCAAGTAAAAATAATTCAAATACAGTTAGTGGTTGCTTCAATAAAGCTTTTTAATGGATAAAAATGCAATATAATAATAATAGAATATAGTGAATCTGTCAGTTAATTTCTGTCATCTGCAAACATGTACTGTAATGCATGAAGAGAGTGAGACCAATACATCATATACATGTATAGTTTTACATTGGTTTTTAAAAATATAGTTATATAAAAAAGATTGGCTGATAATTATAACAAAATGATCACCATCTTTGGTCATAGACTATGTTAAAATAATCTCAAAATGGTAATAAGTAATGTGCATACTTACATATATAGTAAACTATATAAACAACATTAGAATAAAAAAAAAAATTATATCTGAGACATCGACTATTTTCTGGACATAATAAATAATTCTAAATACGAATATACTTTGTGCATATTATAATATATATGTAACCCTTATTACAACTAAACTAGGGTTTAAGTCGCTAAGTTTTCTATATTAATCACTCGCATCTTTGATATGTAGAAAAAATATTAAATCGAGAATGAGTGCTAAAACTGTACTAATATTTAATTAGTAATAAGATTGACTATATATTGAACAATACACATTCATTGAGATATATACTTGATTAAAATTATTTAGATAATCGAAGAAATCAATCAGTTTTTAAATCATTATTTTATAAAATATGTACATTTGAGTGTAATATGAATATTAAATACATTTGATTTAATATAAAAAATATTAAATATAATAAATAAAATATTTTAACTAAAAAAAATAAAATAAAATATTAAAGTGCTAGACTTTTTTTCACTTTTCTTGATTTAATTGCTTTTAACTTGAAGCTTTCCTTTGTCTTTTAAGTAAGGATAATTTCTTGTTCTTGATGCATATATATAAATATTAAGAACCAAAAGCGTCAGTAAAATTAAATACAACACATTCAATTCAAAATGTATTTAATATATGTATGTGTGTACATGTGAATTCCATATTTTTTGTAAACAACTATTCATTTCAAGTAGTTTTTTTCATGATTGAAATGTGAAAAAATATTTATCAGCAATATATTTTTTTTAGGTAGTATTTTGAATTAAGATGAGGTTTCTTTTGATGACATTCTTTAAGTCAGTTAACTGAACAGGTTAGATGATTTTTCAACAAGGATTCTATTATCTTCTTTAAATTATAGTCAGTGAATATGCTTCTCACTGATCTTTATGGGTAGTGATGCGTTCTCAGCTATTGCACTAAACCGTAAACCGTAATATGTCAATAACGATTAATAAACTCTGACAGAAAACTTTATAAAACTCAAACTATTTAATTTTGCATGACCTCTTTTATATAGCCATCGGTGGTCGAGTGGTCAGCACAGTTGCCTTACAAGCAGTTGTCCCGGGTTAGTGGGTTCGCTTCCCGAATGATGCTATGACACATGGAAAATATATATAAGATATTTATCTTGTTACTATTCAACAAACAAATGTGTCTTTAATATATACAATCAGAAAATTTGGTAAATATAATTAATTAACTCTTATTTTAAGAAAAATTACTAACAAGTTTTCAATTTTTTTTAATTAATAAAAAGTGCAATTAAAACATAATTTCAAAACTAACCTTTAACTAAAGCAGGCCTGACCAATCCAGATATCTTCATGGGCCATTTTTGGGGGCTGCATGCTATTATATCTATTTTCAGAGGTATAGCAAGGAAGAGTTTGGGGTTCAATCCTTCCCAACCCCAAAAGACTAGTGGGAGTATAATTTTTTGAAATATAGTGCACATAAAAAAGTAAGATTTTTTGAATATCTAGAAAATTTTAGAGAAGTAACTCCAAGTGAAAATCTTGGCTATGTTAAAGCCTACATGATTTTAAAAAATACCAGTGGAAGTAATTGCCACATAAAGTTATTATTTATTTATTCATAAATGCACATAAACAAATAAAACTAAATTAATGTAATATTTGTTGTTTTCTATGTCACTTAAGTTTTTAAAATCTATTTCTATGCTTTTTGATTTGTATCTTAATAGACTTAACCAAATTTAATAATATTTTTAACTTCTCAAATAAAAATGTGTTTGTTTTACCTTATTCAGATAAATTGCACAATTATTTTTTAAACAAAACAATTCAAAATCACATTCATTTACTATTACATTCAGTACAAAAACCACAATTTTATATAAATATTATTATTCTGTGCATTAAGCAATTTTTTACAATATACTTGTTTAAAAATATTCATGTTTTCAGCTAATATGGGCATATTAAATGCCATGTTAATACGCAAGCATCTCTATTGTTGGAAAATCACAATTGAATTGCAGAATAAGACAATACACTAGTATTCCAATAGATTAAAATATAACTCTGTTTTTAAAAAAAATATATAAATATATAATTAACTAATTCACTTTTAATTTATTCTGATATTGTTTATTGCTAACCTGGTGGAAGGTTTTGAAAATGCCCAATTTTTAATTTCTGTATAAAGTTTTTATTTTATGCTAAAACTCAATAAATTGAACTTAAAACAGTCAAAACTCAGTATATGTATTGCCACACACAGCAAGCTAGAGTAATCAATGGATGCCAGAAGGTTTGTGCATAAAATCCCCATCTAGTGCCTGTTTTAAAACAGTTATACACAAGCATAAATGGTGGTCATGCGATGTTTATTGGCTTAAATTGAACTTGATTTCTTTTTAACTTAATTTTACCAATAGAAAGATATTGTAAAAAATTACATTTGAACTTTTCATATATTGAAAAAAATGAGTTGCAAATAAGAACAAAAGATGTAATATGTCATACAACAATATGAAATAAATAAAATTATTCAAAATTAAATAAGACTAGCCAAAAAAAAAAAAGCCATCTACAACACAACCAATGGATTACATTTGAATTTGGAGTAAATTTTAGTTATTTTATTGACTAGTTTATCTTTAAGCTTTTAATATTCAACAATGTGAAAGAATATTCTTTTCAGAAAATAATCAAATTATTTTTTATATTAATATTTTCTTATTTAATGCAAACCAATAAATGTTGATTTATGATAAATTTACCAATTTCTGCTTTGAAATCTGTTATTTGCTTTATAATTTTTACAATATTTAAAAGATTCTAACACCATGACAACTCTAACAGATAATGAAGTTATGCAATTATTTTCACATAAAATGTAGCCAAATCTATGCTGTGATTTTTGTTTACCAATATTGAGGGCAAATTTATTAACTACTATTTTTAAGAATAGCACATAAATAAAATCAAAGTATATGTGTACATTCTTTTTCTTTTAAATAATTACAGTCAACCCTTTAACTGATTCCTTCAACTTATTTAATCTTTGTCTAAATTTTGTATTGGTCCACTACTTAAATCTGAGAACAATATTATTCATCAGTTTCATTTGCAGTCAGTTTCTATTGTTAAAATATTAATCTAAAATACACAGAATTTTTTTAATTCAGCTTTTAAAAATTGAATAATTTTAGATTCAAATTGGTTAAATGTAATGAAAAATTAAAAATAATGTTAATAACTGAAGAAAAATATAAGAAAAAACATTTAAAAAATAGCCAGTGGTAAAACAAAAGAATTATATTTCAACCAATCTGTGCTGTCATTATTCAGTCTGTAGCTGTCAAGTAATTTACTTTTCTGAAAAGCTATCATTTTCCCAAGCTTATTTTTTTTGTAATATTTAAAATTTTTTGAATCAAACTTTATATTTCGATAAAGTAATGTAAAATCTTATTTATGAATGTAAAAAATTACGATAGATATAATTATTTACTTCAAAATATGAATGCATAAAAGATTTTATTTTGATTTCTTTAAAAATGCTTATTATTCAAATTACAGTTGTTAGGTGTCAACAACTAGTCTTAAAAAGAGATTACTTTTGCAAGCTTATTTTTCTTATAAAATTTTAAATTTTCCGAATGAAACTTTATATTTCGATAAATGTAAAATCTTATTCATGAACATAAAAAATTACAATAAATATATTTATTTACTTTAAAATCAATTACGAACATGTAGAACATCTTGGTTTAGTTTCTGATTTTGTCATTTAGAAATGCTTACAGTACAATTTCCAGATTTGGCAGGCAGCTAATCAGAGAAAAGAGACTGGTCTAAGCACCAATAGCCAGCAAAGAAAATTGATTTTTTAAAAAAATATAATGCTATATGGGGACATTTTTTAAATTTTGAATTTTCTATCAAATAAGCCTAAAATGAAGAAATTGCGACCAAAATTGACCAAGAGATTGCGCATGCTACATCCAAAATTTGTAAATAACATTATGAGCTATTAAAATAGCAACATGTGCTAATTGTATATATCACAGAAAGGGTTAATGTATAAAAATAATCAACAATATTTAAACAAGCAACAAATTATATTTGTTTATTCCAAAAATTTTGTATAAAAATAAGATAAACACACCTTGAAGGAATGTGTTTCGATCATAAACAATAGAGTAAAGATATTTTATATTTGCTGGATGACCATAAGAGAGACTGATCTCTTCAGATGTTTTTTTTGAATTAATAAGTCAATAAAAATCTAAACCATAGAAACTGCATTTATAAAATCTCCAACTTAATATCAGTTACTATAATAGTAAAACACTGATTTAAAGGGGCTGAACTACCATGCTATTTTTTAAATAAACAAACTTTAGATTTTAACAAAAATGAGACAATCCAAAATAAAAGTGGAATAATGAATAAATTGAATAAAGAAATTTATTTTGATATATAAACCTCTAGTGGACCACAATATTTAACATTGTATGCCATATAAAGCCCATTGGCCAAGAGTTTGTAAGACCTACACTAAAGTAAAAAAGTTTTGAATTTAGAGTTTCTTGTGCAGTCATTATTAGTATCTGATTGGCTGTCATTTAAGTATTTTAAAGGTGCATCTGTCAAAGTTTCAGCCTTTCACATCATTATTATTTCATCTGCTTGCTCTTAATAAATTAATATATTTACATTTGTTACAATCATTTTCATTAAATTTGAAAAATTACTGTGTAGTAAATTGAAAGATTTCATGTTGCTTATTTATATATAATATTTAGTGAATTAAATGTGAAGGTGTTTAAAGCTTCAAGCTCTTAGTTCAAAATGCTTGGGTCTGGCTTATTTATATATAAATTTAAATAGAGAAGAAGGTGGGTCCCATCTTTTCTCATAAAATCTGTGCCTTGTGTTTTGAATTTAGTGTTCCTTGTGCAGTCATTATTACTATCTGATTGGCTATCATTTAAGCATTTTTAAGGTGCATCTGTCAAAGGTTTCAGACTTTCATGTTATTATTATTATCTTTTTTTATAAATAAATAAAAATAAAAAAATTAAAGGAATAAATTATTCAATGCTTTCCCCTATATTTCAAAAAAATATGCTAATTTTTATTTAGTCTATACAAAATTGTAACAGAGTTTACAGTTAATATTTATTTATTTATCATCATATAAATATAAATATATATATATATATATATATATATTGATTTGTATATTACATATATATATATGCATGTCAACATATTACTTTACATAACAAAGCAATTTAAATTTGGTAATATTAGCAATTGCTTTTATGAAGTATGGATCTTCACAATATATTGCTATCAAACATTATGACTAAGTACTTGTTTATATACATCAGAATGGTTTTTTAACCTGTTTTCCACTCATCTACCACTCATTTTTAATTGAAAGACCCTTGTGAGAGCTTCGGTCACATTTGTAATATTTTATTTTTAAAATTAAACTTTTATTTTATATCATATATTGATAAATTTTACATTATTTATTATAAATATAAGTTTACAAATGAAAGACTTTCTAAAAACTAATATTTAAACTTTGCAAAATAGAAAAATAAAGTAATAAATAGAATATTTAATGGTAACAATGTTACTAATTGCATATTAGGTCATAATATTGTGTTTTTATAAAAATATTAAATGAAATATTTATTTAAATTTCATTTTTAAAATAAAAATGAATTTTAGTTGAGACATCATAAAAGAATCAAAATATGTTTTAAAAATAAAAATTGCATTTACTATTATTAATGTTTTATAAAAAAGTTCTTTAGTGGCATTTAGGAAAGCAATTTATATTGCTAATGAAAAAATTTTCTGCTTTGTCATAAATACATTTTTTTTACTTATCTTCTTAAAACCAAAGTCATCAAATAAAATGTAATTGTAATCATGTAGTTTTTTGATTTAAAATAAGTATTTTACAAATATGGTGCATAAATAAGTTCATATATGTAAATAAATTACTGAAAATTACAATTTTTTTCAAAATATTAAAACAAATATACACTCAGAATTTCATTAACAAACATCTTACCAATTGGAATGTTGCTGTATTTATATTATGACACCAACAATCAGGCTTTGTCAGCCTGCTTTCAGATTCATATTTACATGATATTTATATGAGGTCTGTATGATACTAACAACTTCATATTTTTTAAACTAATAATTTTAGTTGCAAAAAAAAATGACTTGGTAATTTAACTTGATAACTTTTATATTTGATGAGTCATTGGGAATTTCCATCAGAAAAAGCATGATTGTTTGTGAAGGTTTAGGACATAGTATGTAATCATGTGTGATATTAACATGGGTTTGTCTTATAATGTATTTATTCCTATAATGCTTTTATTAATTTTTTAATTGAAAAAATCTGAAGAGATCAGTATCTGGATTTTAAAGCAGAATTTAATAGATTTATCACAAATCAAATTTTGTTTATTTGCATTTAAAAACTAACCTAAAATAAAAAACATAAATCATTCATTTTTTGAAAGAGTGTTTAGACAAACATCATAGATGACATATACTGTCTATTGTTCTGATTTAAAAATAAACTTTTAAATAATTAAAATGGTCAAATGTGATTTTTTAGAATATTATTTGGTTATAAAATTAAATTAAAAAGAAATTAAGTTCAATTTATTGAATTTTAGTATAAATTAAAGATTTATATAGAAGTGAAGGTTGAGCATTTTCAAAAACTGTCATCAGGTGGAACTAAAATGATATCAGATATCATAAGTGTAAATAATTGTAAAATAGTGTAAAAAAACCAAAGTGATACCAGTGCCAAAATAATGTCTCAAAATAAATGAAGTTGCAATAATAGGGAGAGTTCCAGTTAAAATAAATAGCAATATATATACACATATTATATAGTTGTTATATATCATGTTTTTGTTATTTTTTTATAATTTAATTAATTAAATATTTTGCTTTACAAGTAATATTTCTTTTGTTCTCAACACTTCAAAATATTGATTGCTTCTATGATTAATGTGATTTCATATTTTTGTATGGAATCGGATTAAGGTGTTATTATCATAATGTTCTAGATGTGTGTACAACTTTGATTGTTTCCTGTATTAACCAAATTAATATTATATCACTGTGATACTTTGTAAAAAAGATATAGCTGTATTATAAAATAAAAGTTGGTGATAATATTTATGGAAGAGAACTTCACCAAACTTACCTTATTTAGAAATTCAAATCATGAAGTCAGTGAAGTCTAAACATAATAAAGTTACTTGCCATCTCCAAATATTTTCATTAGCATACATTGTAGTTTAATGAAACTAAAATGAACTAACTTATTTATAAGTGAATTAAAATGAATTAATTAAAGTAAATGAATGCACACAATGATCATAATACTCAATCCATGTTGAAACAATGTATGTAATGGACATAAATCTATTCATGTGCCAATTTTAAAGCTGACTCTTAGAAATGGTGGAATTATTATAATAAGTCATCATGTTGTGATACTATTTATATAATTTTATAAGAGAATTCACACACACACTAATATTTATTTGTTACTTTTCTATAATTTTAGCTTAATAAAAAACAATGTTTAGTTTTATGTTCAATAAGTGTAAAAGAAAATAAAGTAGACAAATACTTAATCTATTATTTAAATAAATTTATTTTAATTATTGAAAGAATATTAATATTTAAATACAAGTTTAATGTCTGTATTTCTTTTTAAAAAATATTAATAATTTTATTAATAAATGAATAATAAAATGGGTTAATGAGAGATCTGAAATAAATATTGTACAATATTATAGCTTTCTAATATTTGTGTTTATAACTAAGTTACAAATGTAATATAGATACTAAATTATCAAATAGATAGAAAAACAGTAAGTGTAACGTGATTTAATTGTAAGTCAGTCTGATTTGCCTGAGTAAATGCTAAATTGACACAGGTAAGACATGTTACAAAGATGTACCTTTTGTAAGATTAAAATATATTGCCGCTAGTTAATGAAGCTGCAAAATTATGGGCTCAAATTATTACTTTAACAATATGTAATTCTCTTGTATGAATGTTCTTACATATTGAAAATGTAAGAATGTTGAATATTACTTAATTGATATTTGTATATATCTATTATGAATAATTCTAGTAATAGACATACCAATAAATACTTTATAAAAGAGTGTGTTTATTTTTAATTCATATTTATATATTTACCTAGTTCTATCTTTTTAATATAAGTTAAACAACTACTTTATTTATAAACATAAATGAAATTTTGCATAATAATTAAAAAAAAAAAACTTTTTTACTGTATATCATCTTTATTTAATTTCTGTTTTTTTCCTTCTTATCATGGACCAACAATCATTTGAGGCTATACTAATGACATTAATGTTATGTTTTATTCAATGAATATAAAACACTTTCTTAGAATTTCTTTTATTAGATATTTAGCAGCATATCACTGAATTAGTATTGATCTACAAATATTTCTTTTTTAAATTAGTAATTACTTTATTCACAGTTGTTTTCCTCACTGGCAAGATTTCAATAACAATCACTTCTTTTAATATTTTGTATAAATAAACAAATATTCTACTGATTTTTTTAAAATTCCAAAGTATTCTTTTCAGCAAAATGAATTTTCCATAGTACAAAGGATGTATTCTTTCCATGTTAATGATTCATTTATATAATTTTATGTAAGAATTTCTTTATATCGAAATCAATATTTTAAACATTATGCACCAATACACATGTCTTCTACTAGATTGCTTTCTGCCAGCAATAGATTTTTTCCAGCTGTATTGTTAAACATATATACATAGCTTCACATATAAATAGTTTTATACTAAATGACTTGTCTGATGACATTCAATTTATATAGAATAGTTGCATAATTTGAATTTTATGATCAACATATGATGACCTAGTCACAATGTTTTTAGCAATGCATAATCATCTTTAAGATGATTTTACTTAGATCTCCATCATCCAAAATCTTTATGTAGAAGCAAAAATATGTCTTATACTGTAAGCTTGGAGTTAATATATAATTCCTGTAAAATTATAAACTATAAGATTAAAAAGTTAAATGTCTAATCTTATAATCCAGTAGATGCTTTTGTTTTAATTAAACAAAACAATTTAAGTTACCATTTCTTCAATTTGGAGACAGAAATAATTTCTTAATTAAAATTTCCTTCTTAGTTTCTTTTAGATGCATAAAATAACCTCTAATTATTTTTCTAGGAAAATATGTTTTTTATTTTTATAACAATATTAATAACTTGTTTTGACTTTTAGTTAGAGTGAAAAATAAATAATCTATTTACCAGTACATGCCTTTTATTTAATTTTAAATAATTTATATTAAAATATCAAGAATATGATTAGTTGTTATTAAAATTTTAATTAATCTAAGATTTTATTTTAGTATCTATAATTTAACTTGTGTATGCACATGTTTTCCTTTTTATATAAGTGATATATATATAAACACACATTCTTAATGTTACTGTCTTATATATTATAACATTTTCTGTTTTGCTAGGCCTCTACACGCTGATATAAACTGCGCACGAGTTGATCAAGCTATGTTAAAAAGAAGAAAGTTGTATTTCGATTTCTATTAAAAACATAGCTATATTTCCTGATCAACTCAGCCTTGTAATTGTTGAGAATTGTGCTATCGACGACATCAGCTTTTAATTTATTTGAAAGGCACCAGAGTTCTGCAAGAACCCACTGAACCGTCACATAGCACCTCGCAAATTAAAAAGAAAAGATATTTTTAAACTAATCGGTATTACATCATACCGTAACGAGAATTATTTTTTTAAGATTATTATTCCTGGGCTTATTGAATCATATTGGCAAAGGTAAATTACGTTTTAAATCTCACTAGACTAATAATAAAAAATAATAATCATTATTAATAATGCACAAATGAAAATTGGTATTAGAAATATTTTTAATTATAATAGATTAAAAAATAAAATTTGAAAGGCAATTATTAATCAAATAAATTGGAGGGAACACACTTAAATCAGACGTGAATCAATTAATAAAAAACAATTTTACAATTACAGTTCACTTCCAAATTTCTTCTAGAAAGTTACTTAAAAATGAATGTCTCTTGCACAAGAAATTTAATGTCTCTATCGGGATTGTTTAAACATATTTTTAGGAATTGTTTGCAAACGTTACTTTTGTCACAATCAGGATAATGAAGCATAACTTATGGGTAAGTTTTAGTGAATTCACGATGGTTGTAGTGAAGCAGTCGGATCTGAGTTCGATCCTAGCTTCATGACCTCTAGCCATAAGCCCACTTCAAACCCTAGTACTAACCTTAAATTTCCGATGCAATGGGACTTTATACGTTCAATCCATGCTAATTTCCATAAAGAATAATTTATTTCATAAATGTGTATTCAAATAATTAGTTTTAGATTTAAATTGATCAATTCT
The DNA here is from genome assembly GCA_028023455.1 of Epiperipatus broadwayi. NCBI lineage: Eukaryota > Metazoa > Onychophora > Udeonychophora > Euonychophora > Peripatidae > Epiperipatus > Epiperipatus broadwayi. Next base: position 673,213 of record JAQFVV010012439.1, on the reverse strand, counting down.
ATTAATAAATTCATGATAGAATTATTCATGAATTTATATATTATAACTGAATGGATTGTGCATATATATTTGTAAATATTTAAATATATATAATTGTTTAAAAGTTTCATTGCGTCGGGAATGTTTGATTTTATTTTTAAATAAGTTGTTAAAGTTTAATGATTAAAAGCTACATTCTTTCGATAAGCTTTCAGATTTTCCCTTTTCAAAAACAACAGTTAAAGTTTTATTAATTAGAAAAAAGATAAGGATTTCCTAATTAAAATCATTTTCTGATTTTAAGAATTCATTTTCTAATTAGAAAATGAATTCAAGTTAATGAGTTTGAAAGCCTTATCGAAGGAATGGATCTAAAAACAACCAATGTATCTAAAAACATTGATAATGAAAGAAGCGCTAGCCTGAAGGCATCAGAGAGGACAGTATATATAGCTCTGAAAAGTTTGGAGAAGAAAAAAAAGCCATCTTTGTTGCAGAAAAGTGTCAGTAAATTATGTGCTGTTCAAAATCATGAATTCAAAAAGTGTTCCTATCATGGTAAAGGGCTAAATGTCAAGAATCTGGCTATCGGTTCCTGAAGTCCCCTAAAAATCTTCAGTGAAGCTGCTGAATCTTTTCCGGACCAATCATGCTGCTAAAATTATAAAAAGCCACTAAAATGCTGTTCAAGTAATCGACTAAATGCATGCCTATGTTTTTACCAACCTGGATGTGTAAACTAAGAACCAGCCCTGGAAGTATTGGGTAATATGTTTCCAAATAAACCTTAATCTTTCTGGCCAGTTTTGAACTTTACTTTACACTCCCTTTTAGAGCTCTTTTATTCTTTAATGTAACAATCTTTATAAAACCTTTTATTCATGCTACTGTAAATTTATATCATAGTTCTCTCAACCTCTAGTCTTTAAACATTCTCTTTTCTTGCTTGGCGGTTCATTTATTATATCATATATATACATTTGTGTAATTTATTAATGTTGTTATTTTAATTATATGCCAATAATCTTTCGACTCGATGAGCTCCTTTGTTCTATTTGCCTCACGCAAATAATATATTAATTCTAATAGTAGTTCTCGCCCATTAGAACTAGATTTATACAGTTCTATCAATCATCGAGTCGAAAGAAATTATTAAATGTGTGTTATTTTTATAATTGGCTAATAATAAATTATTAGCTCCATTTCTAATCTATGCAACCGCTATTTTCTCGTTTCACTAATATTTGTTTATTATTCAAATATAATCTTAAAATGTTTTTTTGCAAAGGGCCGATAAAGGAATCAAATAAATATATTCTAATTCAACTTTATTATTTTCTATTAAGATTCAGGAAGGGCACGATGATTGGGGCATAATTAATATGATTTACAAATACTTTAAAATAGTTTTACTTAAAAACTCGTTTGACTTTAATTCATTTGATCAAGTCATCACATTGAGCATTCTATAATTGGGTTTTAGTTCTCAAACAGTGACTAGTAAGTCATCATCTTCAACGTTGCTGACGTAGGGCAATCTTTCCCTCTGTTAAGCTGGTTGGTGATAATTTCTGTTATTTTAAATTATCGAGGAAGAAAGCACTTTCTCTCCTGTTCATATTAGTCAAAGGGCATAAGACTTGTCAGATTAAGCCGCCATAGGACTTCGATTATCGACTAGCCATCATCTTTCAATTTCACTTCATAACTCATAATTCGTCAGCACCGTTACCTCTCTGTTCCAGTAAAGCCCGCTCTGATGCTCATAATTCGTGATGAAGTGATTTAAATTAAAGTCCAACAAATTCTCTGTTATATCTCAAATTAAATAAGTTTCCAATAAAGATTAAAGTTATGCCCTAAAATACGTATCTTGCTCTTCACGAATGGATTTGCGAATGTGAAATAAATATCACATTCTTTCATATAAAATTAGAGTAATAATTCCATTTACTAATGAATACCTTTATCTGCCTTTTATTTCTTGTTGGGAGCATAGACATAGAATTCCAATATTGCGTAATACTCATTGGCATATAATAAGGACCGCCACTCTTATTATGATTATAAACTTTGTTTAAGGACTAGAATTAATTAATATAATCATTATTTAAAATTCAAACAAAACAAATTATTATTATTAAATATTTTCTAAACACACTTGGTTTCTTAGTTCTTAATTCTTTTATGCTTATTTTAATGTTAATACTCACTGTCTGTGTTGGCAACCCGAACATATACATATGATTCGATTTAAAATTATTTTAGTCAGTTTATTATCAGATATTAATGTCAGTTTAGGGGTCTCTGATCCTCACCAACCATTGAGCTAGTTTCTTGGTGCATAGCACTGTGCCATCCATTTATGCTAATCTGAGCTGGTGAGTTGGGTTTGAATTCAGTTTTGGTTCAGCTGAGTTTGAATCCGACTTGCAGTTTAGGTGGTGGGTTTTTTGACTGGTACAGTAGATAACTATGCAGTTTTTCGGGGTTAAAATGAGCTCACAGCCTTTGATTATTAGTTGATCTTGCGGTCCATTCTCCTAGTCGGTCACGAAAGCTTTTCTGGTATACATCTTCAGGCACGATGTCTTCAGAAGCTCCGGTTCACTCCGCCATGCCGAATTACTTCAGCATAGAGTGATCTTGGATATATTATTGTTATCCAAGACCAACTAGAGAAACCAACAAACAAGACGTTCCTCCAACCGAATCCCTCCTTTTTATACTAGAGGTCCAGTTTTCAGACTTCTGTGCATATCTTTTGTTTGTCAAAATATACATTGATAATCTTATATATTCTTTATAAAATTTATGTTACAAAGTCTTTATTTTTTTCAGCATAATTCTTCCATCTTTAATTAGTTGAAATATTTTTACTTTCTCTTATCTAGATTGGTAATTTGTGTCTTTTGTTCTCTCCAATTCTAACTTTTATTTCTAATTACATAAAAAAAAACAAAAGAATAATTTAACTTTCATGGTACGTTATTTTTTTTTAAAAAAAATTAGTCAAAAAAAATCTAAATTTACTTTTATTTTTTTAGCTTTTACCAAATGCCAATATATTTGCAAGTATATAAATAAACGTTACAATATATATAATTAGAAGATTTTTATAAACTTAGATGTAAAACTTGAAAATATTTAATAGATATTTTGTACATTTTTTATTTACATTTTATTATGATTATAATTAATTATACAACCAAAAAATGAAGCAATCAGAAACACTGTTTTATCTGTCTGAGACCCTATAAATTTTTAATTAAAATAATATTAATAGTTTTATTAGTTAAAGAATAATATGAGTTAAAGAGATGTATTCTAGCATAATATGAATATTTAGTTTATAAGCATTATTCAAATGAAATATTGTTAATAAGTAATGTATTTTAATTGCTTATGTGCTTAATTACAAAATATATAAAATATTTCATTAAATACTCTCTCTCTCTCTCTCTCTCTCTCTCTCTATATATATATATATATATATATATATATATATATATATATATATATATACATCAACCATTATCAATCCACTGCAGGATGAAGGTCTCTCCAAGTTTAATCCATCTTCTCTGATCTTTAGCTTCTCTTCTCCACAACACCCCTGCACATTTTCTTATTTCATCCATCCATCTCACATGTGGTCTCTTTCTGGGTCTTTTACAATCTCTTGGAATCCAGTTTAAAATTTCAATTGTCCATCTATTATCATCTCTTCTAGCAATATGTCCGCCCAACTCCATTTCAATCTTTTAATTTTTTCAATAAGATCAGTAACACCTGTTTGTTGTCTTACCCATACAATGTGTTTTCGATCTCTTCTTGTTACTCCCAACATACATCTCTCCATACTCCTTTGAGTGGTCTGAAGTCTCTGTATTGCTCTTCTATTAAGTGTCTAAGTCTCAGATCCATAAGTAAGAACTGGTAAAACACATTTGTTAAAAACCATCTTTTTCAAACACATAGGCATATTTCCTTTTAGTATCAAGTTATTTCTACCAAAAGCACTCCAACCAAGTTTAATTCTATGATTAATTTCCTCCATTATGTTTCCATCTGTATTAATAATCTGACCAAGGTATTTGTAACTGTTAACTTTTTCTAATTCTTCATAATCAATCTTTATTTTCATATTTTGAGCAAATCGATTAAACATTACTTTAGTCTTTTTAACATTTATCTTTAGTCCTACTTTTCTACTTCCAACTGCTAACTCCTGCAACATTTCCTGCAGCTCTGAAGCATTATTTGCAAAAACAACTACATCATATGCAAAATCTAAATGACTTAAATACTCTCCATTTACTTTCACTCCTTTAGTTTCCCATTTTAATCCACAAAATACTTCTTGCAGCACTGCTGTAAAGAGTTTTGGAGATATGGAGTCACCTTGTCTTACACCTTTCTCAATGTTGATTTTTCCAGTATCATTATGTAATCTAATTGTTGCTGTTGCATTTTTATAAATATTCTTTAAAATATGACAATATCCTGGATCTATACCTTGATGATCCAATGCTTTAATCACTGAAGAAATGTGTATAGAATCGAATGCCTTTTCATAATCTACAAATCCAAAACATAATGACAATTCATATTCGTTTGTCCTTTCTATGACTTCTCTCAATACCTGGATATGATCTATTGTACTAAAACCACTTTTAAATCCAGCTTGTTCTCTTGGTTGGTGGAAATCCAAAGTTCTCTGTAGACGAGTTGTAATTATCTTGGTAAAAATTTTATATAAAACTGATAAAAGGCTGATAGGTCTGTAATTTCTAATATCTTCTTTATCACCTTTTTTAAATATTAATATTATTACTGCATTCTTCCAATCTTCCGGTACATCTTTATCATTTAGACATTTGGTATATAACTTTGCTAAAATTGTTTCTATTTCTTCACCTGCTTCTTTTAATATATCAATTATAATTCCATCATTTCCTGGAGCCTTTCCTTTCTTCATACACTTAATTGCATGTCTCACTTCTTCATTTAAAATTCTGGGCAATTCGGAAGATGTAATAGATATAGGAGGTACTTGTTCTTTATTACTATATAATTCTTGATAAAAATCTTCTACCAATTTCATGATGTCATCTCTCTTTTTAGTAATAATTCCATCTTTTTTTCTTATTGCAGATATAAATTTCCTACCAATACCAAAATGTTGTTTAACATTTTTGAGACTTTTATTTTCTTCTACAGCTTTCCTTGCTATTTCACAGTTATACTTTCTTACATCATTTTCAACTCTTTTCCGTACCATTTTACAAAATTCGAGATATTCAATTCTTTTTAATACATCATTTTTGTATATCTTCATATTCCTTCTTTTCTTCATAAATTCTCTAGTCTCAGTAGAAATTTTATTAGTCAATTGCTGCTTTTTTCTACCAGCTATGTTTGTTGCAGTTTTTTAAAAGTGTATCAGTTATTTTCATATTAATTTCATTCAAATCTGAATCATGTTCAAAATCTCCTAACACTTGAAACCTATTTGTAAGTTCTAATTTAAATTCATTAGAATGTTTCTGAAGATTAAGAATATCAACTGTAAATATTGTTTTTCTTAATAATTTTTGTCTCTCTAGTTTTACATTAACACGTAACTTACACCTTACTAATCGATGATCACTTCCTGTGTTAAATTTATTAAGAACATTACAATCTTGAAATATGTATTTTCTGTTAGTCAAAATATAATCCAATTCTGCTGTACCTTCATTTGGATGCTTCCATGTCCATTTCCTTTTAACATTTTTCTCAAAAAATGAATTCATAAATATAAAGTTTTTCTTTTTTTGCAAACTCCACAAGTCTATGTCCTCTCTCATTTCTATTACCATAACGAAAATTACCTACAGCAATTTCATCTTTCATTTGTCTACCAATTCTAGCATTAAAGTCTCCCATAACAATTTTAAAATGTTGTTTACTCTGATCAAAAGCCTTTTGTACATCCATATAAAAATCTTCTACTACTTCATCACTATGAGAACTTGTTGGGGCATAAACCTGAATTATCTGCATTTGGTATCTGCTATTAAGTTGTATAACTAATCTTGCCACTCTGTCCGATACACCATCAATCTCCACAATATTGTTCTTCCACTTTTTATTTATAATGAATCCTACTCCACTTGTATTTCCAATATGTGTGCCTTTATAATAGAGTATATGTCCACTTTTTAAATCAATTGTTTCTTCTCCTTTTCTTCTAACTTCACAAAGTCCAATAATGTCCCATTTAATATAAGACCGTTCTTCTTCTAATTCTTGCAATCTTCCTTCACTTGAAAGTGATCTGCAGTTGTAAGTACCTAAATAAAAAGTCGTCATCAAATGGCAGCCTGGGTCCGCAATCAGGGGATTCTTAGCACCCTCCGCCTTCGGCCACCAACCGCTGCCTTGGTTGGTGACTTTACAGCCTCCTGGGAATAAGGGCCATGCTTTATTTTTGTCTGTCATAATTGTATATATGTATTGGAAAAATATTTATCATTTACACAAACATTCATTCTGCCTTATCAGGCACTGAGAAGAAAGACCATGGTGTTTCTTGATCTTAAACTCAGAGGTAAAAAGCCAATAAACTCACCACACTGGCTAATGCGTGTTGGTGAGCAGCCCATCCATGTTCGTATACTATATGAATAATCACATAGTAATAACAGCTGCAACGACAAGAACGTATGGAGTGGACATTAGGAATTTGCCCTACTCGGTTCCTTTAAGGCCTCCAAGAGGAATCAAAGGGTCTCCTTTCAGTTAATAGCAAACTCCTTTCTGCAGCCATATATATATATATATATATATATATATATATATATATATATATATATATATATATATATATATATATATATATATATATATATATATATATATACAGGATGAAAGTGAGGTGAACCTGGGATGATGGAAAAATTATCATTAAACCCATGTCAATAGAAAAATATTTCAAATAAAATAATTTAATATTCTATGTACAACAATGTTTAATAATATCAAAAATATATATTATCAGAAAATGTTATATATTATAGAGCATGAGAGATCTTGCTAGAAAAATATCACTCTGGGGAATCTCATTAAGTGATCAGCTCATATAAGTCACTAGAGTCACTAAAATATAATTAAATAAATCCACCAGTAGTACAAACAATTACAAGTAATGCTCATCATTATCAGTGATTAACAATCAAAATAAATCAATAGTCAATCTTGTGACAGGATTTTAAATGGGTTTACTATATATCAGGACAACTAAGCCTTTGCCAAATTGAGGCAATTATTTAAACATAATTTGAATGCACAAACTAAGAGATCATCCATAGAATATACAACCATAATAACAATAATACTGGAATATCAAACCATGCTGATCATCATAAATGCCCTGGTCACTTAGTACCATTTATATACTGGCCAACTAAAAACTTAAATTTTAATAGAGACTAAACTAAAATAAATAGTAGTGTATGGATTTTAAAGAATATATTCTTAGCATCAAACCAGGACCCTTGTCAACTGGAAGTCCCTACACTAATATACTTCCCCTTTTATATATCAGATTGTTATGCATAAATCTAGCTCAGAAAACATAAGCTCTCTAAAAAAAATTAGCATCAAGTTTACTGAAATAATTTTAATAATGATCTATAAGTTTATTAATAACAATAAAAATGATATTAAGGTCTTTAAATTATGGCTATACACATAAAAATTAAGCTTACTGATTTTGATTACTATACTATAAAAATCATCACATTGTGATTTACATGATTAATATATAAATTCAAGTTATTATATTGTGGTTTACATATATGTTCCAATAAGTTTACTTAAAATCCAGTCAGCACACTGACATGTGGCTTAATAATTCCTGAACATATTTGAAGTGTCATAAAATAATAAAATAACTGATTAAAATTTACATATGTCTATCTGACATGCATTGATATATATACACACAGACATGTGGCATAATAATTTCTGAACATAAAATAAAAATACATGATTAAAATTTACCTATACATATCTGTGGTATTTGCACACAGATGTGCAGTATAATTGATGGATATATTTCAATTGACATTTAATAAAATTTTAAAAAAAAAGATTAAATTTTACATATGTATTTACTTGACACTCATTGATATAAATGCACACAGACACATGACAATAATTTTTTAACATATTTGAATTATTATTTAATAATACAAAACATTATTAACATCTTTTATAGTTAATTCCATTTTGAATATACACAAAATTCACACATGCATGAGTATATAAAAAATAAATAATATGAATCAGTTATACATAAGTCTACTTTTTTCTTTTTTTTTTTAAAAAAAAAATAATATCAATCTTTGACAGGTTACAAAAGTTTTTTTTAATCAGGTTACTCTTAATTAATTATAAGTGTCTTTTAAAAAATATACTCTGGCAAATTTCTTTTTTCTACACTAAAAGATTTTGAAGTTTTAGAAGTGTCTATCAATAAATCATTTCATTCAAGCAAAATTGATTTATCTTTTAAAATATATAATTTTTAAATCTCATTTTCACTAATGAAATTATTTAAAATATCAGTCTTGATATATATATATATCACAGGTTGCTCTTAATGTTTTTACATTTAAAATAGATTTTAAAATGTCTTTCTTTCCTTTTAAAAAAATAGGATGGTCAATGAATCAAATCTTTACTCTTAGACTTTTAATTCAAGCAAAATTATTCACTTGTTTTTCCTTTTTTAAAAATAGAAATTTTTAAAATGTCATTATATATATAATGCTACTGACCATGTGTTTATTTGTGCTTCTCTGCATAGACAAATCAACATGCATACAAACCAATTCTCTAACAAGTTAAGAAATTTTCTTGGTAAGCTAGTCTTGATGAGACAGGTATAATCAGGTAATTTTTGGTCTGCAGTGATCTCTCTTCTGTTAGGATTTGATAAACTTTAGGGCAGCAAGATGTTTTTAGAACATATTTGTAGCTATGAAACACAAAAAAGTTTGATAATTTTCCTCCATATTAATCAAAATCCATCACCAGGAACTATAGAGCCATTGCTGGACTTGGTCCTTTGCCTTCCTTTAGATCTTTATAGGAGCTCTGTATAACTCTTAAAATACCAAATACTCTGGCCAACTGCTTCTCAAAACAATTACTTCTCTTTTATATCCACCCTTTTTTGTAGTAGGGTGACAAAAATACATGAATTAAAAACTTCAAAAAACTGTTTTTCTTATCTCTCTTGATTGGAAAAAGTTGATTCTTTCAATTCACTTTAATCCTTTGGAATTTTATCAAAGTATGATCTATAAGTTTTATTTTAAAAAAAGTTTCCAAAACAGATAAGCTTAATTAAAAGATTTCAAAAATTAGAAATTACAATTGTTGATAGACCTTTTATCATAAAGCATACTTGTTTTTAATTTCAAAATCAGAATACAATATTAATTAGTTCTTTGTAAATGTTTAATTTATAATAGAATTTAATTTTAAATTCAAAATTATTTAATTTTTTACTGTTTTTATTCCAGGGAAAAACAAGAAAATATCTATCAAATTTTTGTCTGTGTTTATTTCTACTTCTCCTTTCAACTTTATATATATTTGGGCATACACTATGTTATTGCATGCTATGTAACACACTTGTTATAATATATACATATTACTTAAACAATAAATCTAATGGTGTTCAAGGCCATATAGGTCAATAAATGTAAATTCACTTCAACCAAACTTGATAACAGACTGAGTTTGTTGATTGTTATTGATATTAATTTGGTTTAAGTGTTGACTGCTTTCAATTTATATATATATATATATAAATTGAAAGCAGTCAACACTTAAACCAAATTAATATCAATAACATATATATATATATTGTAACGGAATAGCGTTACATGGTATTCAAACCCAGGCGTATGGGGGTATATTCAACTATAATCAATTGACGAAATAACTGACAGGGACAAAACTTTTATAAAAGCGGTCTTGCTTTAATAATAAGCGAAGAACAGCCGTTTCTAAAAGCCGATCGCAGCTATATAAGAGTACCTGTCAGATTTATTGAAAAAAAGAGTAAAAATTGTTGTTATTTTATTATTTTGTGTGTGTGTGCTAAGAATAAATCTATAATCCGTCGTTGTAGTTTTTTGTTATTTATTTTTGATCAATTAAAGAAGAATGATTGAATGCAAGTTTAACTTTTATAAAATAATTTAAATTAATTAGCAATATGTTCTGAAATTCCAAGCAATCTCAGATTAATTTGTACAAACGTAATTAGTAAATGTAAAATTAGAAATTGAAACAATAGGCAGGATATGTGCTGGTACGCCGAGATAAAACAAGCCAAAATTAGAAACAGAGGTGTGAGAAAGTGTACACCGCTATTGTACGACTCAGATTTCTGTCCCCAGAGAAACAATACCTAAGAAAAACGGTTAAATTCCAAACTAATGTCAACAATCCCAGAAATCTCGGAGTTGAGCTGACACGCGATGGACTTATCAAATAAAGGGACTCACAGGTGCATGGGATTGATTGGAGGAGAAAAATTCAAGGTGTGAGGGCGTGAAGGCAAAGATCAAAAAGGCCGAACAGCGTTTTCAGAGGACAGTTTGTGCTTTTTTTTGAGAGATTATTAAGAGACTTGATTTTATTAGACGTTATGAATCTAACTGCCATGCGTTGCTGAATATAGAATTCGCGGCTTGACCGCCGGACCTCCGCGTCCAGTCCAGCTGATTGCCATCAAGATGCTCATACCACCGGAGAACCTCATATTAGGACCACGCTCGCTTGGAGACCGCGCAAATCGCCGGAATACATCATTAAAGAATAATCTTCGCTCAGGATCCCATTACAGTCGTTCTACATTTCACAGGTAGCTATCGTAAAATTTGTTATATTCAATTGTGCACTTAAAGAAATAACTTTTATATCCAGAACTATTAGAAAGACATTAATCTAAAACAGTATAATTAATATTAATCATTTATGAACAGTTCGAGAATTTTTTTACCTAATAAATTTGCCGACTGATCAACAGTCTGAAATAATATGTGCAAAGTAATTTGAAGTTTACCGTTAATTGTCTCGGCTTGCCGATCACATACCTGCGTTAATCATTATTAAACAGATTAAATAAATATTTATGTAGCTAATTTTTTTTGTTATTTAATTGCTTGGAATTTCAACATAAATTTATATATGTCGGAATGAATGCTTTAGCGTAAATTTATTTGTATGGAAATGAATGTAGTTGATATTTTGGGGGTGGGATTTTATTGATTTTATGCTTATGTCGTGATGTTTTTTTTGACTAAAGTTAAGTTGGATTAATTTGTTCTGTGGGATGTAGGGCGGGCCTTTCTATGATTATAATAACGGAGGTAGTGTGAAGGGTAATTGTGGCTGTGTTCGTTTCATGTTTCCGACTGGAGCGAGGCACGGGCATGTTTTGTGATATAATTGAGTGGGCTTATGCACATACGTGGCGGACTCTTCTAAAAGTTCTCCTGGCGCCTATTACTGGGATTCGATTCGAATCTATGTATAAAATAAATAAAGCGTACGTGTATAGGTGTTAGAAATTATCGTCACAGAACATCATGTAATCCCCGGACGGAAGAACACAGCGGGTGCCAACAAAAAAAGGAATCGTCAAGCAAGGAGTAGCGAAGGTAGTGGTGGTTGCCACGGTCGCGGGTGGTTACATTTGGCGCGTCAACGTGCGGCGAAACTGTTGTTTCAAAGGGCAGAACCGACGTGAGTACAGCTGACGTTAATAACAACGAAAGCAAATCTAAAAAGAGGGCGCTCGAAATAACGGAACAAATTGTCTACTAAAGCAGGGGGAAAATTTTCGGAATTATCGTGAAAAAAAAAAAAAAACTAGTAAATATTGCTTGAGAGAGTGGGAAGGGGATTTAGTTCTTGTAGTATTAACAAAATAATCAAGCGGCCGGATATAACTGATATTTGTAGAAAGCTGTGGAATAGCGGGATTCCGTGGAGGAAATATCGTGTATCAAAGGAAGCAACTCGTAAATTAATTTCTATACTAATAAGACAACTGCAAATAATTTTAATCGCAAAAAAAAAAAAAAAAAGGAAAGGAAAATCATTTTAATATTAGTGTATTCTTGAAAGGGGAACGAACTGTATCTGGGATCTTGTTAGTTTTCGTGTTACTTAAAAAATAAAAGGGACGTTGCGTATAAACAACACGGATATGTAGATGACCACAGAAAAAAATATATATATATATAAAAGTTAAGTAAAGTATAACCGTGAATATAACCGAGGGCTACCGTATATAAATGAAGGGAACAGTGGGACCTGGGATAATCTGAGCGTGAGGAACCAAATTGAAGGAAGGATAGGAGCTGTGGGAATTTTGAAGGGCAATGAGCATCGAAGGATAGGATAAGACAGTCAGGGGGACCCGCGGAGTAGTAGGTGACGAGTCGTGGATTATTATAGCCAAAGATAAACTAAATATTAAACAATGGAAGACAATACAAATGAAAGCATGTGGGAACAGACGGGAGAGAGTCCCATCCAATTTAAAAAACAGGACACGCAGAAGGAAGGGGATATTAAAATCTTAATAAGAATGATGACGCAAATGATGGCCGAAATGAGGGAAGATAGAGAAGAGCGGAGAAGAGAGAGGGAAGAGTTTAAAGAGGAGATAAGGCAACTACTCGGGGGAAAGGAAAGGAAGCCAGAAGAGAACAAAGGGGAAGAGAGTAGTTTAACCCAAGTTAAGGAAGAGATAAATCAGAATGCGATGGAGACGGATAGGACGAAGGCAGACCTGAGTGAGCTAAAGGAGAAGGTTGAGGTCCTAACGGCTGACGTAGGAAAGGGCGAGAGACGTCAAGATGTGATGAAGGAAGCCATCAGGCAGACGGAGGAGGTGTGTCATGAAATTAGACAACACCAGGACGAAGTCCGTGAGACAATGGGAGAGTGGGGACAGAGGATCCAAAGGATTGAAGCAGACCTGGGGCATGGGAATATGAGTAGAAGGATGGAAGAGATGGAGAAGAGATGGGAAAGGCAGATGTCGCCACGGGACACAAGTCATGTATGGGCGGAGAGACAGATGAAGATAGAGATATTCCGGGCCGGGATGAACGAAAACCCGATGGACCACCTCGAAAGCGTCAGGAATCTGTTTCGAGAACCTACGGAGAGAGAACCTGACCGAGTAAATATTGCCAGCGGCTACCTACAGGGCCCAGCGAGAGACTGGTGGAGGACGCTGGAGTTTAAACCCCGGTCATATGAGGAGTACAAGGAAGAAGTCTTACGGTGTTTCTGGAACACGGCACGCCAGGAGGGGACGTATTTTCGAATCACCCGGGAGAAATATGGGGGAAGGCCCAATGAGACGGCCACTCAATTTTATTATAGGCAGGTGGCGAGCCTTCAACAATTGCCTGCGTACCCTATGACAGAGATGCAGATCATCTCCATAATAAGACACAATATGCCGACCACCCTCAGACACATGATGCTGGGAAGCGATTGCAAAGGGATCCATGAAATGGGGGAGATGGTCGCAAAATTTGAACTAGAAGAGGGAACAGGAGGGACGATGGAGGGGTACAAGAATGAACAACCCAGAAAACGAGTACCACCGGACCGATACTAACCCATAGGACGGAGGGAAAATTAGTTTACGACTAGGGATATCAGAAGGACAAATGTTAAAGGGAATTCGAATGGGAAATAGATGCCACGAACCGGGTATGACCTATGACAAGAATCGGAATATGATATTGGAAAGGAAAAAAAAAACGGAGGGAAAAAGGGGGGATGACCAACCCCAGCCTGGGGTATAACATAGAAAAACAAACAGATCAAACGCTCGCAAAGCAGCCTATAGCCTATAGAGCCAACGTGTTGGTGGGTCGACCTGAGAGTACCTTGTAAGTCCGGGAGACGGCTGGCACATGACGGGCCCAACCTAAGTGCGGAGAATCATGTAAAACATTTCGTTAGAGTTCGTGCTAGCTCACTTCCCAAACGTTGTTATTGCTGGGCGGTCCAGACTTTCCAAAATCGTAGATCGAGATCGATCATGTTCTGTATCGGGGACTTCGGAAAGGTCCATCCCCATACCTCCTGTCAGGGATGCACGGAACCAATTGGCCATTGTCGTCAATCGTGACAGACCCTAGATTACCAAATAGTTTTATTGTCTTTTCTCCGTTAATAGTCGTTGTAAAGGGAAGTCTGACTGCAGAGCACCGGATCCAAATTTTAAGGGAAGGCGGAGCCGCAGACGAACGGACGGGAAAGCCGCCATAATGGGACCCGTATCGCACAAAGGAAAGGAGGACGTGGGGGCGATTCGTTGGACGCTGCACAAAAAGAAAAAAAAAAAAATGATTAAGGGAAGGGAACATTCAATGCCAGGGCACTGAAGAGGGCCGAATAACTTCGCTCCTTCTCAGAGCTAAAACCCGCAACATCGGATTTTACTCTACACCGGGCGGGGAGATATGTAACGGAATAGCGTTACATGGTATTCAAACCCAGGCGTATGGGGGTATATTCAACTATAATCAATTGACGAAATAACTGACAGGGACAAAACTTTTATAAAAGCGGTCTTGCTTTAATAATAAGCGAAGAACAGCCGTTTCTAAAAGCCGATCGCAGCTATATAAGAGTACCTGTCAGATTTATTGAAAAAAAGAGTAAAAATTGTTGTTATTTTATTATTTTGTGTGTGTGTGCTAAGAATAAATCTATAATCCGTCGTTGTAGTTTTTTGTTATTTATTTTTGATCAATTAAAGAAGAATGATTGAATGCAAGTTTAACTTTTATAAAATAATTTAAATTAATTAGCAATATGTTCTGAAATTCCAAGCAATCTCAGATTAATTTGTACAAACGTAATTAGTAAATGTAAAATTAGAAATTGAAACAATAGGCAGGATATGTGCTGGTACGCCGAGATAAAACAAGCCAAAATTAGAAACAGAGGTGTGAGAAAGTGTACACCGCTATTGTACGACTCAGATTTCTGTCCCCAGAGAAACAATACCTAAGAAAAACGGTTAAATTCCAAACTAATGTCAACAATCCCAGAAATCTCGGAGTTGAGCTGACACGCGATGGACTTATCAAATAAAGGGACTCACAGGTGCATGGGATTGATTGGAGGAGAAAAATTCAAGGTGTGAGGGCGTGAAGGCAAAGATCAAAAAGGCCGAACAGCGTTTTCAGAGGACAGTTTGTGCTTTTTTTTTGAGAGATTATTAAGAGACTTGATTTTATTAGACGTTATGAATCTAACTGCCATGCGTTGCTGAATATAGAATTCGCGGCTTGACCGCCGGACCTCCGCGTCCAGTCCAGCTGATTGCCATCAAGATGCTCATACCACCGGAGAACCTCATATTAGGACCACGCTCGCTTGGAGACCGCGCAAATCGCCGGAATACATCATTAAAGAATAATCTTCGCTCAGGATCCCATTACAGTCGTTCTACATTTCACAGGTAGCTATCGTAAAATTTGTTATATTCAATTGTGCACTTAAAGAAATAACTTTTATATCCAGAACTATTAGAAAGACATTAATCTAAAACAGTATAATTAATATTAATCATTTATGAACAGTTCGAGAATTTTTTTACCTAATAAATTTGCCGACTGATCAACAGTCTGAAATAATATGTGCAAAGTAATTTGAAGTTTACCGTTAATTGTCTCGGCTTGCCGATCACATACCTGCGTTAATCATTATTAAACAGATTAAATAAATATTTATGTAGCTAATTTTTTTTGTTATTTAATTGCTTGGAATTTCAACATAAATTTATATATGTCGGAATGAATGCTTTAGCGTAAATTTATTTGTATGAAAATGAATGTAGTTGATATTTTGGGGGTGGGATTTTATTGATTTTATGCTTATGTCGTGATGTTGTTTTTTGACTAAAGTTAAGTTGGATTAATTTGTTCTGTGGGATGTAGGGCGGGCCTTTCTATGATTATAATAACGGAGGTAGTGTGAAGGGTAATTGTGGCTGTGTTCGTTTCATGTTTCCGACTGGAGCGAGGCACGGGCATGTTTTGTGATATAATTGAGTGGGCTTATGCACATACGTGGCGGACTCTTCTAAAAGTTCTCCTGGCGCCTATTACTGGGATTCGATTCGAATCTATGTATAAAATAAATAAAGCGTACGTGTATAGGTGTTAGAAATTATCGTCACAGAACATCATGTAATCCCCGGACGGAAGAACACAGCGGGTGCCAACAAAAAAAGGAATCGTCAAGCAAGGAGTAGCGAAGGTAGTGGTGGTTGCCACGGTCGCGGGTGGTTACAATATATATATATATATATATATTCTGGGAGCCTCCATGTAATAAAAATATATAATAGATAAATAGCTGATGTTTCAGCACAATAACAAGTACTTTCCTCAGAGCTTCTTCTTTCTCAAATCATAAGAATGTATGTGGTGAGATTTAAAATTGTTATTTTTCCCCTTGTTATTTTTTCTTCATTCTCAAATTTTATTGGTTGAGAAGTTTTAAAAAATATTTTATCTTCCAATAGCTTTTTCCAAATAGTTTGCTAATTTTCTTTAATTCACACTTTTCATTTATCCTCTTAAGCCTTTTAAAATCTCTATAGCTTCCCTTAGCAGTTTCTGATAATATTGTTCAAATTTTTTTCAGAATATATGTTTTGTTAAAATTGATGTCATGGTTAATTAATTTAATGTGTGAATAAATGACTGAAGAAATAGATTTTTTTTAAATTGCCAAAATGAGTTCTTCCATTCTTATGTTTATTCTATAATTGATCTGTCTAATGTATGAATGTAAACAACCCCATATGAAATTTTATATACACCATGACACTCCAAAGAAATTATATCTTTTAGGAAAGGAATTATATCTTTAGGATATGAAATACTTCATTAATATTTTTAAATATAATATAAATTGTGTAGATATTATTTTTCTTTAAAACATTACCAATTTTATCAGTTACTCCCTTTATATATGGCAGAATGGTCTTAATTTTTGAGTATCAAAATCTTTTTTCTTATTATATATATATATAAAAACCATATTAGTAATCCTGTGATCAAAATCATTTTGAAGAAGCATTTTTTAATAGCATAGATATCTTGATGAAAATGGCTGTCATCAGAAAGTCTCTTAGTTCTATCTAACAATGTTTTTGCCACTGAAAATAATTGTGCTGGATTGGTAATATTTTAAAGAAAAGTAATATCCACACAATTTTTAATACATGAAAAAAAAATTAATGAAGTATTTTCACACCCTAAAGACATGGTGTATATGAAATTCCATGTAAAGTTTGTTTACATTCATATATTGGGAAGACTAGTTGTAGAATAAACATAAGAAAGAAAGAACACATTTTGGCAGTTAGAGAAAAATCTAATTCATCAGCCATTTATTCACACATTATATTAACTAACCATGATATCAATTTTAATAAAACACATATTCTGGAAAAAAAAAAGAACAATATGACCAGAGACTGCTAAGGAAAGCTATAGAGATTTTTAAAAAATGTAAGAGCATAAATGAAACATGTAAATTAAAGAAAATTAACAATATTTGGAAAAAGCTATTGGAGTATAAAATATTTTTAAAACATCTGAACCAATAGAACTTGAGAATGAGAAGAAAATAACAAGGGGAAAAAATAATGATTTTAAATCTCACCACACACATTATTATGATTTGAGAAGAAAGAAGCTCTGAGGAAAGTATTTGTTATTGTATTGAAATGTCAGCTATTTAGCTATTATATTTTTATTATACAGAAGCTCCTGGAAATAATACTATGAATTTATCATTTATCCATGAGAATATTAGAATATATAATAACAATATATATTTATAAAATAATATTGTAATTCGATGTCCGTATTTCTTCAAAACAATATACATAATCTTATAATTAAATATTTATAAATACAGTAATTAGATATATGTAAAGTAATAACTTTAAAAATTTTTAGCCACTTAGGAGCGCTTTCGACTATCTTCATAGTCTTTGTCAACTAACATTTTGAAAGGTTAATCAACCCACAATTCCATGAACTTAACATTTGCTGCATGTCTGTTAATTAAGTTAATGTTTCAGCATCTGTTTTTTATAATCGTAATAAGTCATGTATTTATGGTTTTAACTTCAATTATAATAATGTAAAAATATTGCGAATTGAAAAAAATAACAACAGAAGGAAAATAAAGGAAGCTATGCTAATATACAAATACAAACAAGATATAATTAACAGACAGGCAGCAAACATTAAGATCATGAAATTGTGGGAAGGTTAGCCTTTCAAAGGGTTAATTGACAAAGACTATGAGAACAGTCGAGAGCATTTCTACGTGGATAACATTTTTTAAAGTTATTACTTTACATATATCTAATTACTGTATTGATAAATATTCAATTATAAGATTATATATATTTGTCTTATTGATTAACGATCTGTTTGCTAAAAAATATTATACGTAAGTATAAGTATTTATGTATTGTATGTATATATATTTAGATATATAAATAAATATTTTTATATATTTTTTTACATTCAAGTCTTTTAGATCAGATGATTGGTATGATATTAAATCTCATAATAAAAAGTACGATTTGCTTTAACAATTCTTTTATTCACTTTTTTCCTCTTAATTTTTTTTTCTTTTTACAAATTAAATCTTAAATTATCTCACAACATACCGTTTAGATTCAATTGAAATTAGCTAGATTTTTTTTATATAGATAAAACACGTTAACTGATTTTTCTTATTTTTACTTTTTAGTTAAATTTGCAATTACCCAGTTTTTAGTAAATTAAAAAAATAATCAATAACAATATTCCAAAGATGTTCAAAATATATATCTATTATTGCTTTTTATTAAACAAATTTTAAAAACTTGTGAAAATTGTAAAGAAGTGAAAATTTAGATAATTATTTAATATTCCTTTACAATTGTATTCATATAACATTTGTTTATACGATTTTCATACCTGTTTCTAATTTGATTTACTGACTTTATATTTTAAATTTAATTGGTGATAAACTATTTTTGATGTTTAAATTTTAGAAATCACTTCTATAAATTGAAATTATTTTAGCAACTGATATTATTAAGCTATAAAAGTGTTTATAATACCACTTTACCGTGTGTGTGTGTATATATATATATATATATATTGTGGATAATTCCAATGACATATATGCAATATTTTCATTATATTATAAACATAATTCTTCAATTTATTAAAACAGTTTTTAAAAAATGTAATAAATAACTTTATTTTATATTTGTTCATGGAGATTTTAGTTATAAATGAACATTTTTACAACCATAATATATTAATAATTTTTAGTTTAATATCTACAATCAGAAAAATTTGCAAAAATTAACATGCAAATTTAATTAAATAAAAGTTTGAAGTCAGTAGTATAATAAAATAAATATTTTATGCATATATTTATTTATTAAAACTAATTTCATATGTTTTAAAAACAATTACCTCAGTAGAATCCTCTAAAATCTATAAATTATAAAACTAGTGATTTTAACACAGATGGTAAAATGTTATTTGTATAAAATTAATTTAAAGATAAGAAAGTAAGCACTAGGTTTGTCTCTTCATATAAAAAATATTATATATATATATATAAAAAGGATATCACCATAGACTGTATGTTTATAATTAAATCAATAAATATTTCAGCTATCTGTTGTCAAAACAGCATTATGAATAGGTAAAAAATGCATGGTCATTTTTTACTGCTATTTATGATTTTAAATATGCTGTAATGGAAGAAAAAAAATTCTGCCAAAAAAAATTAAATAAACTTTATACAAGTTGAGTTAGACAGATTAATAAATAATAATTCTTACAATTTTTGAAACAAACTACTCTAAGTATTAATAATTTTTATTAGTCATTCATTACATTACATAAATATTATTCATTAGTGGATAAACTATTCTAAATATTATAAATATAATATAAATATCTGAAACATTCCAATGCAGGATTTCTAATGAGGTAAAGTGATATCATACTTTTGTGGATATAAGATGCCCGATGTTGGGCATAGCCATTTCATCACAAATATGAGAATAACATGTAGTGATATAATAATGTGATATGGGCTTGGTGTCAATTAAACATTTAAACAATTAAACATTTATTTATTTTTACAAATTTATTTGTTTGGTAGAGCATTTTATAATCAATAGTTATTATTACTTGTTGATATTAAAACATCATCAATTATTAACATTTTTTACAATCAATATATCATTTAAATCTGGTCCCTTTTATCAAGCATGATATTTTTGGGAAATCTATACCCAAACATATGAACAACACTTGGTGAGAGTATATATTATATTATAAATCTTAAATGGTGATCATGTGATAAGATATCTCAAGAACATTTACCATTGATTATCTAATTTACTTATATGCTATTATTATTTATTTTAGATTTAGAATGATGGTATATATTATAACGGATCAGTTTTTGCATGGGGGAGAGGAGTCACATCTTACTACAGTTGGAATTAGGGTCTTCCTGTAGGATGACTTGAGTGATACAATGAAGTGATCAATGATTGCATCCATCTCCAATGGCTAGCTCAAATAATTACACATTAAATCTGAACACAATTTAGACCAGTTCACCTACTCCCTATTTCTCTTTCAGGTTCCATTATGCCACAGACTTCAAACTCAGGGAAAAATTGTGGTTAACTCTCTTCAGGGGTGAATCTATATGTATAACAATATCCTCACTTCTACATAAGTGCAGTGAATTAATAACATTACAAACCAACCTTGCTAAGATATTATGATATAATAAAAAGAATGTATATGTGTATGCAATTTAGATAATATGTAGTTATGTTATATTAGAATGATTTTGATAAATCATGTAATTTAAACTATATATAAATAGTTATATTAAAATAATGTGGTTTTGATAAATCAGAGACTTTTTAATGTTTCAAAATAGATAAACATGTTTTAATTTAACAAAGGAAAATTAAAAACTTAAAAGAAAAATTCTAACAATAATTTAGTGAGTGCTTAGCATGCATCCCTAACATTTCATTAGATAAATGATGATCCAGACCATCCCCTTTCTCTTCCTATTAGGTATGCATCATTGACACTATATATTTACAAATTTATTATAATCTAACAAAAAATTCTGATAAGTTTAAATTTGAACCCAAATAGTAATATAATAGGTAGTATTTTTACAAGTTGCTTCATTTAACAAAATTCATCTTTCTTGGTAAAGAATTTTCATATATATATTACTAGTCTATTGATGATAGTAAAGCACATGCATTCAAGCAGATTAATTTTTCATATGGAAAAAATTATAAAAATAAACAGAGGTTAGTTAACTAATATAACAAATTAATAACAACTCTGTTCTGTAAATAATAAACATTCTCAATGTGGGTAAAGATTAATTTTACCTCCATATTAAATTGTATGATCTGTCAAGCTTATCCAAGAAAGAAAACCTAAATTTTATTAATTACAAAATAAAATACTTGTTCACCCTATAAGCTATAATTCTCTTTTTTCCTTTCATAATTTAAAAAATGAATCGATCCAAGCTTAGCATATGCTTTCCCATTGTTCAAAAATAAAATGTAGAGTTCAGACTGTCTACTTAAATGGTTTGAATAATACTTCTGTCTTAAAAATGCTTGACAGATCATTTTCAAGTTTAAGTTTTAATTAGTTTTTAAGGTTATTAAACAATAGGTTTGCTTTTATTTCATATATGTAAGTGTCTAGTTAGGGAAATATTTTTATTTAAAACAAATGTTTTTTTAATTAACATTACTAATATACATATAAGTTAATTTTATTATTATGTTGACCTCAATTATTTATATATTAGGATGTTTATTAGATTACTGATTTGTAAATGAGCATTATGCATGAGTGTTTATGTGCATTGTAAGTAACCCTTATAGTATGCATACTACACATACATGAGTCATCTATAGATTTTATTAGCACTATAAAAAGATGTATAGAGAATTCTCAAATAAATAATAATTTATTATAATAGCAAACAACTTCAACAAAAATATTAAACACAATATAGGAAGTTGCATACAGTACTAGTAAGAATCAGAGTCATATCATTAGATTTTGCTTAATCAGATTCAATTATGCATCCATATTTGAAGGTTAAACTAAGCAAAATATGCTGACTTTATATATATGAATGCTTTCCTGTTATAAAATTAATGAAATTAAAATCATTTTTTCCTTCTATCTCGATGTTATATTCTCCAAAAACATTTGATCATACCCTAGATTATTGCAATCAGTTTTCTTATTTATTTAAAAATAAATAAATAAATAATATTTCATTAAACTTTTTTTAATAGAAATCTTTATATTATTGTAAATTTGATGTCTATATATTCTAATAGTCATATAATAAACAAGCATGAGCATCTTGCATGAACATGGATATTAGTTTCACTAATATCATTTTATAAAATGTACCATATATATATATATATATTGGAAACATTATGTATCACATGCCATACAACAACATAGTAGTGTGTGCATATATATATAAAGTTGAAAGGAAAAGTAGAAATAAATACAAACAAATTTTTTTGGAGATATTTATTATATTATAGTGTAATAACAATTAAGAGTTAAATAATAATTTTGAATTAAAATTATTATAAATTAAACATTTAAAAAGGTCTATTTAATGTTTTCTTCTGATTTTGGTCATAAAAAAGGGAAATCTAAAACAAGCATGTTTTTATGTTATAATAGATATACTGATAATTATAAAATTCCACTCTATTTTTAATTAGATGTTTTTTAATTAAATATTTTGATAAAATTCTACAAAGTTGTTTTTGAAAGGATTACGGTGAACTGAAAAGTGTCATTAACTTTTTCAGTCAAGATAAAGAAATAATTTACTTAACTGATGTTTTTAAATTCTGTGATACAGTACAAAAAGGTCAATTTAAAATAAAAAAAGGAACTATTGCATGGACAGCATTAATATAGTATTATTATAATAAAGTTATAACTGAAGATATGGAGGACAAATCAACTGCTAGTGTCACAATGGTAAAGTTTGGATTCACATGAAGGTAAAGGGCCTGTTTTTCTGTGTTCCATAGCCCATAATGTGTGCCAGATGGCTGACTTGCTTGAAGACTATCAAATAATAGAGATTGAATGTAACTGACTGTATGTGGACAGTTATTTGATTATACCTTTCCTAAAGATGTTGATAGGCCAGCTTACAGAGAAATTCCAGTGCTAGCTGAAGGATTATCATATGATTTTATTATTGTGCTGATTAATCTAATATGAAAGGAAACACAAGTGAAGTTATTCTAGCCATATGTGTATCACGTGCATACAAAAGATCCACTTCCTAAACAAATAATAGTTGGTGAGTAAAATATTTAATTTACAAGATTTAAAAACAAATAACTTTTTTTTTAATTATTCAACTAAAACTAAAATAGTAAAGGAAATAATAAATGACATTTCCATTTTTTACTTTGTTTAACAAAAAAGAAAACTCAGGAATCTTTCTTAGAGATTGAAAATGAAGCCACAAAAGTCTGAATTTTAAAAGAATTTTCCAAACTAGATCAATGATATTTCTTTTTAAAAAGAAAACTTTTACTTACCATTAAGAATAATGGGAATTAATAATATTGATCTGAAGAGGGAGGGGTAATAATAATATGCACATGTGTATGGTTTATGTATATAATTTTTTATATCAAATTAATTGTCTTGTAAAAATATAGATATACAGATTTATTAAGTTTATTTTTTTTTATAAATGCCAGTGTGTGCACACAAATTTGAATAGGTAACCATATATATTAAAATCAGTCATCAAACACATATATGTTAAAATTATACATTATAAAAATGAATTTTTATTATTGGTTTATGATAATTCAAAGTGTCAATTTTAAATTGTTATATAGCACATCTGAGTGTTTATATATAGGTATGTTTTATGTAAACCTATTGCAATATAGATAGCATATTTTTTTGTATTAATTTAATCCAAATCAGAATAACATATTCATATTTATAGTGTAACCTACAGATCTTTCAATTCATTTTATTGTTTCTAATTAAGAAATTTATATTTTATTAAATTATTCCAATGAATTTAGTTAATCCTAAAACAGGTTGGTATTATGTTTTGTTCACAGTAAGTTATAGAGTTCTTGCTTCCTGAGCTATATTTGTGCATAATAGTCAGTTTACGGATTAGGGTTTATGTTTAATCTTATGGATATCCAGTTGATGATGATATCCTTACCTCTCTAATGCTGGATGTACCAAGGTGTATCCTTTAAAGTCTATGCACTAATTAAAAATTAAATTTATAGTTGGCCAGTACATTAATGATTCTAAATGGACAGGGCATTGATGATGATCAGCATGTTTTAGTAGTATAGCATTATTTTTTTAATTGTTATATTCTTATGGATTAGCACTTAAGTTATGTGCATTAAAATTATTGTTTATATAATCTTTCTCAAGCTTGGCAAGAGCTTAATAAATTAGCCTAGTCTATAGTAGATCACTTTCAAATCCAATCACAAGGTTGACTGTTGATTTTTTTATTTTTAGTGTTGATCATTCATGATGATGAATGATTCTTCTTCTTCTCTGTAATGCTTGTAAACATAATTAGTCTTTGTTTATGCTGAGCTCTTATGCTCATTTTCATTATATTATTTGTATATTTAATTTTGATTCATTGGCTTGGGGATGATTTGACATCACTCCAGGTTTATCCCAGAGTTTATACCATTACAATATATATTATAAAAATGTTTGTATTTTCTTTTTAAAATCATATTTCTTAAGATTACTGTCTTTACATACAATCAATAACATTAGCTATATGACTGAGTCTTGACTATTAATTCAAAATAGATATTAGAGTAGTAGGATCAATACATCCTCATTATCTTATATCAAAAATTATAACTCTTAACTATCCTTATCTTATCAGCATCATTAAATTAATTTATTGCCATTAAATACCTGTGTTATTATTTTTGATAGTAAATCACTTCAAAAGAATATCTTGGTTCCATGGTTTCTTTTGTTAATATATGATTCATTCACTAATCATCTATGCTTCTCTAGCTAAATGTTGGGTGGGAGTTCTGGCGGACTTCTCTTTAGTTCCTACCATAGAACTTGTCAATATATATGATAACAAAATGTTATCACCACAAAAAGTAATTCTGATAAACAATTAGTTAATTATACATGTAAATAAACAATTATGATATGCAGTACAAATGTAAGTTTATATTGAATGGTGATATACTATATATACATTTAAATCTATACTTCCTTAATACAGTTAGAATGTTTTTTCTTATCAATTAAATATAATGGTAATATAGTAAACATAATTATAAGTAACACTTAAATTGATGATTTTTATTGGCTCAAAAAGTAAATAAAGACATAATTTTATTATTGTTTTTATTTTAAATCAGACAACTTTGTGCCATAAGACATGAATTTGCCTTGACTCATAAAAGTCTGCATGACTATATGTGTGTTTTTAACATACATTATACTGTGGTTGTTATTATTTCAGTCATGCTAATCAGTGTATTTAACATATCTGCAATTTGTAAAAAAAATATATTTAATAGAATTTCATATTTTATTTCTATAGCTAATATTCACATAATGTGTACGTATGAGGTATCAGATTATAATCAAAGCATTTAAGCAATCTTACATCTTTATTTATAACATATCAAAAATTATTATATTCCATATAAATATATCTAATTAATGTGCATTCAAACTATATAGAATTAAAATATATAAAACATTAATATGCAAAATAATAAAATAATATATTAATGTTTAATGATGTTTATTATTTTTTATATTATATATGAAAAGTGGGAGGTTTTTTGTTAACCGAAAGAAGTATCTCTGATTCTTCTTTGATGTCTTAAAAGAAATAAGCAGCCCAAATTCCTAATGTACATTCCATATGTTTTTATTGTTGCAGTTGTTATTACTGTATAATTAATCATATGGTAAATGAACATGGGCAGGCTACTCACTAACACACATCAGCCAGCATGATGCTTTGTTGGCTTTTTACTTCTGAGTTTGAGACTAAGAAATACCATGGGCTTACTAGAAGGCAAGATGAATGTGTATGTAATTTTTTTTTATATTTACAATCATGACAGATGAAACTAAATTATGGCCCTTATTCTCAGAAGGCTGCAAAGTTGCCAGCCAAATCAATGGTTAGAGACCAAAGACAGAAAGTCTAAGAATTTCCTGATTGTAGATTAAGACTGACCATTTGATAATTGTCTTTTATTTGTGCAACAGCAAATCACTTCTCATTTTTAAGTAATGCAGGTGAATTTTTTTAATTTTGTGTTGTTTATGTAGACTTTCCATTTTCAGCATGTTTACCTCTCTTCTACAAAATTATAACTTTACAATCCTCAATATAATCATTGTTAATATGGCACTCAAGTATTTAATTCAACGAAGCAGAAAACTAAACAATTTTAAAAAAGTTGTGAAGTTATTATAGATATTTTAACAGAAGCAAGAGAAGTAATAGAAAAATTGTTAAAAAGCAATGTCAAAATTACAACTGGTATATAGTGTAACAGTCAAGTTTGTACATTCGCGTAACAGAATTCAGAATCCAAGCAAAAGAGACCGAAGCTGACCAGACTAGGACTGTGACATCCCAAGTCCGACCACACTTCAACTCGTAAGCCAGTACTCCAAGACTCAAGACCCTACGAATAACCACCTTGAAATTACACGTAGCATACTCCTTTATTCGCGGCAGACATAGGTCAGGGAGAAACAATGAGACTCAGAATTAAATTACAAATTGATCGTATCTAACGAATAGTTAACTTAATGGAGACCTTTAATAATGCATATTCTATAACATAATGAGAATTGGATTGAATAATGAAACTGAGAGTGGACTAGGTTAATTTACTAAAGTTTAATTTCTTCAATAATAAGTTTTATCTAAATATATATATTACAAATTTTAGACAGGTAAAAATGCACGCAGGCATTTAATGGCTGAAGAGTTTGGACAGATTCTTTGGTAAGATTAAAAAAATAAATTTACATTTTAAGTAAGATGAACGCAGCAGTTATTCATCTTACAATCCGTATACAATTATTTTACGAATTTACATGTAATAAATGCACGCAGGCATTTAAATAAATAGCTTATCACTACGCCATGTCTATCGTGTAACAGATGCAGATCCTCTTGATGTGTGGCTGAATACTAATAATTTAACTAAACCTTGGTCAACACTTACGGTAGACGTTTCTCGTCTGTTTATATTTATTTAGTGAGCCTAAATAGGGCTGCAATAACTTAGATTGACCGGACTTTTAAGAATATCTCAGACAATTGCTGAAAGAACTAAAATAGGAAGGTAGAGTTGGCTGCTCTGGTTGTACTAATGCACTATAGCACCAGCAATACAATAATAAAGTCGCTCTGCGGATGGATTGGTAGATCAAGGGTTTCTGCGACCAACGCCGGTACTCTGAAAACCGATCGTTAAGCTGCATGAAAAGGAACGAATAGTTCAGAAAGGCGGGGGACTTACGTGCTAACCTGGCCTTAAACTCAGGCTTCGCGACTGCTCTACCCTATGAGAGGAAGATGTGCTGGCTTAACCGAGGCTACATCTTATTTACGTAAATATACATGGCAGCACAACGAGAAAATATTAAAGTGAATAAATCACATCCGCCAAGCAAAGCATTTGTAAAATTTATATTCTATAGGCAAGAACAATAGCTTATTAGCTTAATCAAATAGAAGCCAACTCTTAGGTAGCATGATAAAATATATGCTTTAGACGGGAATAATTACAGATAATCTTTGCTGTTCCAGCTAATTCTAATTTGTTATTGATCAACTGACAAGTATTTAAAAGGAGGGAAAAGTATATTTGATGGGGTTTAATAAATAACTTAAATAGCAAATATACTTATAAATATTTATCAAGGTTAGTCTATTTCTTAGTATTTAAAATTTAAACCGCATTAAAACAAGCCACATTGCAAAAATTTACAATTAAACAATTATCAAAAAAATGTTAAATAATAACGAGCGAGTCGTTACTATTTTCTTAAGAGGGTTTCGAAACAGCGCACAGAAATAAGATTATAAATAATTAAGTGAAGAGGTTTTAATTAATCTCTTCTTAAAATATTAAAATTTAGTATTCGCTGTTTCGAAGCGTCAGCATATCATAAAATAAATATAACAAATATTAAAAACTATGTGATAAAAAAAAAAAAAAACTAGAGACATGACTGCAGTGATAGTTTAAAGTAGAAACATTAATTAATTTCTTAAGGAAGGAAATTTTAAAAGCAAGTGAATCATTTTTAAAACAAAAAAAGAAAAGCTTTAACATTAAAAATATATTGAGTGGTTAGTTAGCTAACTAGAATTTAAAAAGATAGTTGGAAATTATACATAAAATGTACAGAAAATATATAGAGCTCTGCAGTTTAAAGTGATTTACCGGTATTATTAGATGCTTGAGCTGGAGCTTGGTGAGTTTCATGGGCGGCTTGCGGCATGCTCTTCTTTTACGGGTGGTCTGTAAATATTATAGCAGCATTCTTCTTTTTTTTTAGTTAGATGGTAGATATTATAGCGGCATTCTTTTTCTTTTCGGTTAGGTTGTAGATGTTATAGCGGCATTCTTACATATAAACGGTGTCGGATGGAAACGAACCCGTCGCCTCCTTACGGAGTGGCAGCTAAGACGGCCAAACTAGCCGGACATCTCAGTTCAAAACTAATTTGATTTTTAAAATATAAAATGCGCTTCAAAATGGAGTCTCTTCTCAGTATATAGATCTCAGACAGTTCTCCGTATTATATCTCAGCCAGTCTCTTCCCGCTCAAAATATGGCCCATTTATACCTTTTTCTTATCAGCTTAACAGCTTCATGATTACATTTTTTTAATTAATTTTGTTAACATACAATCTGCTTTCAAATATGCTGATAAGTTTCTGAGGTGTTATAACTTTGACTTAATTCCGTTTTAATTAAATTCTAAAAACATGTAGTTTTGATACTAAATATTTGATAAACTATTAAAGTTTTTTAGTTATAACTTTTATGGTTATTTTGTAAAACTATTTTGCCATAAACAATTTTAATCCAAAAATAACTTAAATGTTTATATCTGACGCAATTTCGATTAGCCAGATTTTAAAATGACTTTTTAATTTGACCAAAGGTAGGTGCGGTCACTGATTAAATACTTGTTTACGACAGAATCTGTTTCTAACCAACTTTTAATTCTAAGAAAAAAAAATCTTAATTTTTAAAGAAGACTTCTCGGCACATTTGAAAGAAAACCTTTTTAACATTTTTAAATAAACATTTTAAAATATTTTCATCTTTTACCATTTTATTATATATAACACATTTTAATAACTGAAACACAGGCTTGTTATATACCTGTGGCTATATATATGTAATATAAGGTATATGAGCACAGACTTTCACACCACCCACCTCTCTCCACTCTATCTAATAACACTAATACACCTAAACACATATATGCTGAAAAGATAAATAATCACCAATATACGTATTTCATGCTAAACCAGCAATCATCAGTTGGTCCAGACTATCATCTTTACACACATATATAGTATAAGTGCTCAGATATAT
Source organism: Epiperipatus broadwayi (assembly GCA_028023455.1). NCBI lineage: Eukaryota > Metazoa > Onychophora > Udeonychophora > Euonychophora > Peripatidae > Epiperipatus > Epiperipatus broadwayi. Next base: position 643,334 of record JAQFVV010012439.1, on the reverse strand, counting down.
ATTAAGATAGACTATTCTCATAGTTTAATGGACAGGCTTCAATCCACTCCACACTCCAACTCTTCAACCGTCCATCCAAATATAGGTTGGATTATATATCCACATACGAAATAAATTGAACCTTATCATTATTTAACATAATAAAAGTATTTTTTTAAAATAAACGCGATATTAATAATAATACGCTATAATTCTATCAAACCTATCTAATTATAGCGTTCTTTCGTATGTAAATATATAATGCTGTTCAGACAGCCATGACAGCAAATTGTAGTTTTATTTTACATATTATAGTTTAAATGAGATTCGAATCTAACACAGACTTGTGGGCTACTAGATTGATGATGAAACGGCAAGGGATTAGGAGGTTCCCGTTTCAATAGAAAACCCTATATTTAAGTCATTTAAATAAGTGTTGAAATATAATGTTATAGTTGCTATTATACCATGTATTTGAAAAAACATTTGATTCTATAAACATTGCTGTGTTGGTTAAAACATCAAGATATAGGTGAAGGAATGATTAAGATACATGGTGGTATTAAGAAAATTTAAATTGATAACAGTATACAATAGCATTTCTTCAAAACATTTTACAGTTGTTTTACGTAATATTTACTTATGGAATATAATGAAAAGCCCCCCCCCCCCAAAGAAAGAATAAATAAAGATTACTTAAGCAGTTTACATTTTGTGATTATCTTTACAAATGATGATTTAGACCTTTAGAAAATATTACAAGAGCTATCAGATGAAAGCAAAAATTAGATTAAAGGATAACTGAAAACAGAGACTAAACTAATGTTCAGTGGTTTTTTAAAGTAAGAGAAAACATGTTATCATTAATAAATTAAAATTAATTATAAATATCTTGATCAAATTATTAATATGGATAGAAACTTAATAAATACAATTAGTGATAGTTTTAAACTTGAATGGAATTCTATTAATAAAAATACTATTAAAATAAAATATGCTTAGTTATTTAAATATTTGAAATACAGGCACTCTTCACATACCTGGAGCGTAATTGTAAATATAGAGGATTTGAACTCAGACTTTCAAGTACCCATCAACTATCCACACTATCTCATACCACTGATACATATGACCACACACATGGAGAAAAGATAAATAATCACCAATATACATATTTTGTGCTAAACCAGCAGTCATCAGTTGGTCCAGATTATCATCTACAAATATATATATATATAATCAGTGTTTAGTTTATATTAAGATAGCAAATCTTCACACTTTAATGGATAGGCTTCAATCTACTCCAATCTCCAATTCTTCAGCCACCCATATCACTGAAAATCTGATGATGAAACATCCAAATCCCACGCTGATGCCAATATTATTGCCATTCCAATTGGCATGGCAATAATATTAGCATAAGCATGGGATTTGGCACTTCATCATCAGATTTTCAGTTTATTGGCTTGGCAATAATATTGGCAGCAGCATGGGATTTGGAAATTTCATCATCAGATTTTCAGGGGCATGGCAGCAATACTGGCATCAGCATGAGATTTGGGCATTTCATCATCAGTTTTCAATGGTATGGATGGCTGAAGAGTTGGAGATTGGAGTAGATTAAAGCCTGTCCAGTATAAAGATTTGCTATCTTAATATAAACTGAACACTGATTATATATATGTGTAGGAGATGATAATCTGGACCAATTGATAAGTGCTGGTTTAGCACAAATTATGTCTATTGGTGATTATTTATCTTTTCTATATGTGTGGAGTTATGTGTATCAGTGGTATGAGATAGTGTGGATAGTTGATGGGTGCTCAAAAGTCCGAGTTCAAATGCCCTATATTTAGTTATTTAAAACAAGTTGTTAATAAATATATTTTAAGAATGCTTTCTTATAGATCTAAGATTTGGAAACTTAATCGAAAATCAGTACAGAGACATTAATCCATACAATGCAGGATGAATAGATGTTAGCAGGAATAACAATATAGGATTAAAAGTGAAATGCAAAGATAAGAAAAGTATTAGATATCATTGGGATTATCAAAAAATTAAAAGACTGATATACAATTCTTTTGGACATATCATTAGAAGAAATAATAAATAGATGAATAACGGAACTCATTAATTGTATGGTAAAAGATTGTAAAACAATTTAGAAAAAAAACATCGATGTTATATATGAATAAAATAAAGAATTTTGCCGAATATTGTGGAGAAGAAAAACTATGAACCAGAAAATCTGGATTAAATTTGAAGAAATCTTCATTCTGCACTAGATTGCAACGATTGAAATGATAAAGATGAATTTGATATATATATATATATATATATATTGTGCCCTTATCTGTAGGTCATAATAAGGTAGAAAGGTCAATTACTAAAAAATTTTAAATTTTAAGTTATATTTGTATGATGTATAAATAATAGTAGGATAAGTAAATTTTATAGTACAATTTAAAGCTGAAAATACCTGGGATATAACAGTGTAATAAATTATTTTAAAAGAAAACAGTTAAATAAAGTTTAATTATATCCTTGCTTATGGTTGTAAAATCTGGCCATATAAAATAATACAGCTATAAATAGTTAAAAGTATATTAATAATTTGAGTATAATATTTTAAAACTAATAAATTAAATAAATATGATATGTAGTGTTATAAGTATATTTAATAGTCAAAATTAATAGAGTCTATTTTAAAATAAACTTTGGGATGGTGAGAATTGTATTTAGTTCTACAAGTTTAAAATTATTTTCCAAATTTTTATAAAATATATCAGTTTTGGTAATTCAGACCAAGACATAAATAAAAAAAAAATCATTTGATAAAGTTAGTAATCATGTGACTGTATATTATATACCTTCACACACACACTTGTTAGAATAATAATAAAGTTTGTGAATTTGAAACTAAATATAATTGCCATCGATCATTAAAGTAAAGGTTAAAATATTAAATATTGTTTTAACAATTGTTTTTAAAGTTTAAATAATTTTTATAAAACTAAAATTGAATTTAAAAATACTAGTCTAAATAATATTTGAGACATTACGTCATCAATTCTTCATTTTTAAAAGTTTAGTCTGTTATATAACTAAATGTGTAAATTTGTTCACGCTAAAAAGTCATTAACCAATCAAAGGAGGTAAATTAGCAGACAAAAAGATAAGAATTATACAAAGCGGAGGGAGAAGGAATGTGTAAGTGAAAGAGAAAGTAATATATTTTTTTAGCTGGTAACACCGTAGCTGGAAAAGTGATATAAATTTAAAATTTAGTATTTATTTTAAAAGTTCTTTTGTAACATATAATATATTTTGACTGCCTCGACATGGATTGCTAATTTTAAAAGTTATCTTACCAGGGAATTTTATTCGAGTTTAACCAAAAGCCTACAGTAAAATGGAAGTACAAGGAAAAATACCTAAAAATATGGCTAAGAGAAAAATAATTGGAAATTGCCTTAATACAGCTTTATTTATGCTTAACCAGAAACTGATTGTTATAACTCAGAGAAATATAATTGGAACGCTATATGAAAACCTAAGAGAGAAGTTACTTGCCATCAGGAAAAAATTATGACGCACCAATTTTATAAGGCTACTTTGAAGTTATTTTATTCTTCTCTATGGGAAAATTTAATATGCGTTTTTATTATAAAGAAAAATTATGTAAATGTATAATGAAGAAAGAGTATTTATCTTTTAAAAAGAGACATTACAAAAATATAGTTCCAGAATTTTAAAGTAAAGAAAAGTAAAGAAGAATATGAAAGTGCTATTATGTATTTTATGGAAAGGAACCGGAAAACTTTATCTAAGAGGCATTAGAAAAATATTATAAAATATTCAATGGAAAAAATGCTTGATTTAGAAAAGATAAAATTAAATTACTTAATAAAAATGGATCCATGGAAACCGGAAAATTATTGAAGATTTAAATAAAAAGTACCCAGAAGATGCATCGGAAAAGTCGCGCGGGAAAATACTAGCAGACAAGATTAGAAGAGAATATCATGAATTAATAATTGTATACAATATTGTGGAAACCAAGGATTGTCGTCTATGAATATTTGTTAAACAGAGTAATAATTGTTTTACTAAAAATAGAACATTAAGTGACTGAAGAAGAAATAAAATATTTTTTTTTAGCTTTAATATGAACAGTTCAAGAAAGTTTGATGAAGAAGTATCGTAAATATAATTTAAATATTTTTTACTAATTTATTTTAAAATATAAAATGCTATGTGAGATTAGGGAAAACATATAAACATAAATTTAGTAATATTGAAAAATTAAATATAATAGCTTAATAGAATGATAGAAATACTGTTTTAAAATAAAGAATATGTATGGAAATCATATATCTACAAGAATCAATGGGATGGTGAAGCCTACAGAACACGATCGAGAAGATAAAGATCGTTTGGTAATTTTGATATTTATTTATAATGCATAATGTATTTTTTTTAGATCATCTATTGATTAAGAATGATGTGTGAAAGTTTAAATTATAAGTACACATTTTATACAACATTAAACATATTATGAGATAGGAGTAATTTTAAATATACATGCAATAAGTTATTTAAAGTATAATTAATAATATAATATAACAGAAAATTGTGTGATTCTTTTGAACTTTCATGTTGTAAAGTATTCAGATATTTTAAAATAGTTTGTATATGATAAATATATGAGAAAAGTAGTAAAAGATTTTCTTAAAGAACAGCGGTATAGTTTTGAAATAAAATGAATTTTATTATTGTTAGAAATGCAGATAGGAATTTGTCGATGTACTGTATAGAAAAAATCATGAGAAATAAGATAGGATAGTGACTTGGTAGTACTAGTGTAGAGGAAACCAAGATGATGTTTTTGTTAAGAAATAGGAAAATAAAGTATTTGGATCAGATTTAGTTTGTGTGATTTCAGTATAGTTAACTAAGTCCTATGACTGAACACATATATTTTGGACAGTGTTTTTTGCGTATCTTTAAACTTTTTGATGTTATATAAAGCTGAAGAAATAGCTTTAGCATCACTCCTATAATAGAGGTTGGTAGACAGATAAAGGTCACTCCTCTATAGTGTCTTTAAATTCATTGTGCCATTATTGTCAAGGTTTATAATGAATAATATTCTAGTTATATTTTTGATCCTATGCATCTATTTTCGCTATCCTTGTTTCGTGAATCTGCATCGTCAGAGAGATATTTTCAAAGAAATAATGAATAAAATAGAATTGAAGATATGTTATCATTTATGTAAGAATAATTTATTTGCTGGAATGTTTAGAATTGTGTAATTTTAAAAGTGAAAGTACAAAATATCATAAAGAGAGAAAGAATCATATAATACAGTTTTATAAATTAATTCGGAAATGAATATAAGATTTTAAAGAGAAATCTAAACAAAGCTTTTTAAGTGATAATAAAATTTTAATGTTTTAAATAATATTTAGAAAATAAATATTGCATATTTATTAAGAAAATAATTCAATAGTGTGTAATAAACATATACTTGTGCATGGTATGTTAATGGTTGTAAGTATATCATCCAAAGTAAGGCTTAAATGAGTATATTATGAGTAACAAACATCGGATAAGGAACAATAAAACTTAATACCGAATGTAAAAGAATGTTTGAATTTATGGGATTCCATACTACTAATATAAAACTAGAATTTTATTATTTTGTAGAATGTTTACTACGAATGTAATTTGTAAAATTTAAAAATATAATTTTAATAATAGTAGGGATACAAAGTGTTAATAATAATTATATGAGAAATACATTTTTGTAACAAGCTAACCATAATAGGAAATCCAATAATAATAATAATACTATATTTTCTTAAGCATTTAAAAGATAAGAGTTAACTAAAAAAATAAATAGAAGTTTGATTTTCATTTTATAAACTAGTAAAATAATTTTGTGATAAGAGAGTAAGGATATCCAGTGTACATAATGTAAAATATTGTTATTTGTTTATGTTATTAATAAACTTTGTTGTAAATTTATTTTAAAGCTTTGTGTCTTCGTTGTTATTTCTCCACATGGATGCATGATCTCACAATACATTTATAATTGAAACTGACATATAGTTTTTGCACAAAAGGTAAACATAAAAGTGTTATAATGCTTTTTGAGAATTTATTGGTATATTAAAAAATTAAAAGATCATAATTATATCATTTATTGGTCATAAGTCGATTGCCACAATATTAAATTAAAATATATGCTAATGTTGCCACACGTATTCTGTTGTCAGATTATTAAAATACTACCACGTACGTAATTATTTATTTCATTTAGGAAGTAATAAGATTATATTATACCATTGTTGTTATTATTATTATTCATTATTGTTAGTTACTGCGTAGTGAATTATGACATAAAATTCCCTTTTCATAGTTTACTACCGTAAATTTAAATCAGTTAGAATACAATTTATGAACCTGAGATTTGATTTTATTTTATTTATTTTATTTAATTGAGCTAGATTCTTATTATGAAGAATATAATAGATGATTATTATTTTAATCGTAGTGAAAGAGCTTAGAAAGTCGTAAGAATACTATAAGTTAGTTATTTAGTATAGTAAAAGGGGGAATAGTGTTCTTATGCCATTGAGATAGTATCATGTGGATAATATCTCAATGTAGTCTATCTCGTTCCCCGTGTCGTCACTACATGTCTCATGAAAATAGTAAATATTTGTTAATTCATTTTAAAAATACAACTGTATTTGTATTTTAAAAATTAGAGCTAGTAATCATTTTAATTAATGCTGAATATTTCATTCATTTATTTGTTAAACTGAGCTAGAACCCGTAAATTTTAAACACTATACAAATTTTGGAGAGGACGATCGAACAAAATGGGGAGGGAGAGGTTAGAATATATATAACTCAAATAGTATGAAACTAAATAACATTCGTAAATATTTAACATTATGTAATGATGATATTCCAGTATTAATATAAATAATTAATTTAAAAGATTTTCTTATTTATCATTCTATTTTTTGTTTCTTCTAAGTTGTCTCTAAGCTTTAATGTTTTCTCACATCTTTTTAAATTAATAGTTTATTAATTATAGAAGGTTTTAATTTTTTTAAAAATATTTAAAATTAACAAAACGTTTACTGTTATATGACATATAAATAAAAAAGAAAATTCAATAATCACATGATATGATGAATGACAACTATTAGAATGAAAAAAAAATTATTTGAACCAAACTGAAAACATTAGGTTTCTTCAGATAAAAAATAGACGTAAAAGCTGAGAAATCACAGTTGGTAAAATGATCTCATTTTATTCCACTTTGAATATATATGTGACTAGAGTTTCCATAGAGTGAAAAGTTATTTAGGTCATATCTGTTTTTCGATATTATCAATAAAAACTAAAATATTATTATAAGTGTCTACATGTTTTGCTTTTAAACTCGATTTAAAAACATGAATTATATACAAAAATAAAAATATATATTAAAAAAAAAAGAATTTTATACACCATTTTTTTTACTATTTAATTAAATAATATTACATAGATATGTGGACATTTCACTCAATTTATGCTTTATTTACATAACATAATTTAAAAAATGTGTTTTTTATATTTTTGTATCTAATGATAGATAAAAGTAAAAAAATACTGCATAGTAATGTTTCATTAGTAATCCAATAAAAAAGCAGTTAAATAAAAGGCATTACTCACAAGGTTAGTTATCTGCAAAGGGGTTGAGAGTTTTAAAATATTTTATTTCTCAATAAAATAAATAAATAGTCATTTACTTTCCAATAATTGGATGGCCAGGTAGATTTAAATAAAGCAGCTACTTAAAAATATTTATAAATTTTAAATTATACTAACAACAAAAGATTTTTCACTAATACATAAAAAAATTAAGATTTCTTAAAAATCTCTGACTATCCATAAAAATCTTTAATTTTTTCCTAGATCAAATCTATCATTATACTAAGCAGATACTGACTATTACACAATACTCTTTATCTTGCTGGAATAACAATATTTTTGTGAAAGTTTGGGAAATATACATTTGACTACATTTACTTTTTTAAATTCATTATTTTATTATAATTTTCATTTTTCTAATTATGATTATTGGTCGATAGGTCAGTGACAGCTGCTTTACAAAAAGTTGTCCTGGATTAGCAGGTTCACTTCCCGGCTGATGCTATGACACATGAGGAAAGAAAATTTTAATATTATTATTAAATGCTTTTATTAAACTTGGAAATTTTGTTTGTTTCTTAGTTAATTTGTTTATTTGGGTTAAATTTTGAAAACATTTTTAGCATATTTAAACAAATGGACTTTTATTCAAATTTTATATTACATGTAAGATATTGATTAATAATAAAATATTTCAGCACTGTCCAGTTGGTTGCATATTCTAATCAGTTCTGTAAGTTTTCAGTGGTGCACAATAGATGATAATTACATTTTTAAAATGAGCTTTCATTGAATTTTACAACTAATTCACTAAAAACATTTGCTGATAACTAAAATCAAAAGAAAAAGAAATGAAGGCTGAAATTTTAATTTCTTTTAATTGTTTAATTAAAATTTACTTTTTTTAAAATGCTGCCTTCACAAACAAAATAATATTGTAAATAATTTTTAATGTGCAACAATTTTTTTTAATTACAACAATTACAGTGACATTATTTAGAAAATATCTGCATACTAAAAAATAATATATATAATACATAAAATGCTTTTATTTAAATTGATGACCAATAATGCATTAAAAAATAAAATTATTTTTTTTCTTCAATCACAATTTTGGTATTTTAAGCTCATTTTGAAATAAAATTATAGGATGTCCATAAATAAATTAATTCAATCACTAGTTTTCTTTCTTTTTTTTTATAATGAAAAATATCAATTTTTAGCTGATGCTATATCCAACTTTTTTAAAAAAAATAAGAACTTGATGTTTAATTGTTTACTATTTTCTGTTTCAACAGTAATCTTGTTGGTATCCATATTATTAATCAGTGCACTAAAACATAATTTATTTATTTCAGGGGCATTATTCTAAGGTGAGAAGTTAATGGAAATGATAAATCTCAGTTTAATTTCTAGCTATTGGTCTTTTAGTGAGGAATATTGGATTTAAAACCTCATATTGAATAGACATTATTATTTTATTTTATTTTATTCAGTCCTAGATGCCTAAAAGTTTAGATTCTGATAAAAATGCAGAACAAAGGACTTTTGTTGATTGCATAATATTTTAAAATGAGATTGGGGTTAAAAATAAAACAATAATAAACATACACATCATATATATAGAAACACAAAAAGAGAGATTGTAAACTTGCAGAATTTTCAATAGATATATATACAAATTCAAATTTATATATAGTGGGATTAGTTTCTATTTTAACTAAAAAATATGTATTCAAGATCTAAATGGATTTATTTATCATAAAACAATGAATAATCAAAGATTACTGAGATGTAAGATATGTGTTAATTAAAAACTAGCAAAAAAAACTATTTACACAGTAATAAATGATATTTCTAATCTTCAGAAATCCTCTAACAAATATTATTTATGACTTAGAAATTATTTGAAAATAGTTCAATAGCTGAATAAAAAGACAATAATTCAACAAAATATTTTATAGTAAAACTAAATAATGTACATAAAAAAAATAAATGTAAATATTACTTTAAAAGACCCATTTAGAAAAAATGAATATCTGAAATTCTGTAAACTAGAATAAGAAATAGTTAATAATGACATAAAAATATAGGAGTGAAAGAAAATTTATAAAAGAGAATGAAATTGGAGAGATATAAAATATCGTACTGATATTGGAAAGCCAGTGTTTTAAAACAGTAAATAAAAATAACTTGCTTATTAAAAATTAAAATATCATCATGAAGTGTATGATAGAATTCTACAGAAAATTATAGAGTAATAAAAAATAGAAACACAAAGTTGTTAATGCATTAATAATCACTACAGCATTCTCTGTTCTTACATTTAACATATATTTTTAGGAGATCTTTTCATTCTATTGCAATGGTATCAATTGAAAGGTTAAAAATTTATAGAGTTTAAATGGCACTGCTATTTATTATATATAGCATTAAATAAAAAATGTCACAATCAAGAAACTAGTGTTCATTAATTATATAATCTTTTAATGGATAGCTCTGACGTATGTAAAGAGAACTGCTCTTAAATATGAAATATGCTAACAGCAATTCTTAAAATCCACACATTCTAAATTATGAAGCAAGTCTACAATAGAGATGTTATGAAAATTTAATAAAAAATAGTTACATTTTTTGGATTATATATGAAATGTCAAAGTAGTTATTATCTTCATCATCGTTAACAGCTATTTATGATCCAATATTACTATTCTAATTTCAGAAAAAAGTAATAGAAAGACAAAAAAATTAAACATTAGAAATATTTTGCGAAGCCATTACAAATCAAGAAAGCCACATATATCATATGCTAATCCTTTAATCTAATCCTTTAACCTTTGTTATAATGCTGTTTTTTTATTTTTTTGCATCTGACTTTAATTTTTAAAATATTTCAATATGTTAACTAATTGTAGCTTTGAATCATTTCTTCTCACTAAAAGCAATCAATACTATATTTTTTAAAATGTCTTTGAGAATTTTATTACATAAATAGAATTGACTCATAACAAAATCTATGCAAAAATTCACTATGAAATACTTTTTTTAGAAAGACTGTTATTGTTCAATTGTTTTATATGTCTGACCAGTTATAACATTACAATAGTAGTTCAAGAGACCCCTATCCAATAAAGTGAAGAACATATTAAACAATTATATAATCTTGTCATATAATTGTTTCATGATTTTATGTTATATTGACAAGAGAATGAGAAAAAATTATAAAACCACCAAATATTACATGATCACCATTTCTTATGCTTGCTCATAACTATTATTAAAACAGGCAAAACTCTCCATACAGTAGTGCCACTCAGTGCAAACTAGAGTAATCAATGGATTTCAGAAGGCTTGTGCATAAAATCTCTATGTAATGCCTACTTATCCAATATCTCCAGACTATTTTCTGGCTTGTGGCCTTCAGCAGTGAGGAGCCTTGGATTTGAGAGCACTGCACCTAAATCTTAGGATCCAATGCAACCCTCCAGCAATCATCTTTTATCTCTACTTAATTACAAAACTAGGAGAATAAAATTGAAAACACAATAATATTTTCATTATAAGCTCATTAGTTTATATAGTCATATATGTCTGAACTCAGTTCAGTACCCATACATTTTGGTATTTTTGATTCTTTAATAACCATAGCCACCACTATCCTACTAGGCAGAATTGATATTATACCACCCAACATCACATGATCACCATTTCTTATACTTGCTCATAATTGTTATTAAAACAGGCAAAATTTTACATACAGTAGTGCTACTCAGTGCAAGCCAAAGTAATTAAAGAACCACAAACACCAAAATGTATGGGTACTGAACTGAGTTCAGACCTATATGACTATATAAGCTAATGAGCTTAGATTGAAAATATTGTGTTTTCAATTTTATTCTCCTAGTTTTGTAGTTAAGTAGAGATAAAAGATGGCTGCTGGAGGCTTGCATTAGATCCTAAGATCTAGGTGCACTGCTCTCAGATCCAAGGCTTCTCACTGATGAAGGCCACAAGCCAGAAACTGGTCTGGGAATATTGGATGAGTAGACATTAGATAGGGATTTTATGCATAAGCCTTCTGGCATCCATTGATTACTCTGGCTTGCACTGAGTGGCACTACTGTATAGAGAGTTTTGCCTGTTTTAAAAAATTTATATTTATATAACAAATCAAAAGAAGAATATAATGATATACAATTAATTTAGTTATAGCATTTAAATTTGTTAAATTCAGGAGCACCATGTTAAAATCTATGTTGACCTCGACCACAAAGTCCATTTTTCCATTTAAAAGGCCTCCAAAATATTTAAACTAATTCCATTGTTAAGTTAATAAATATCTAGCATTAAAGTTATTGAAAACTGTTTTTCCAACATTCGCTCATAAAAGACATAAGTTATTTGAACATTAATCATTAAAATAAATCTTTATAGGTTATAATAAAAACATTATGGACATTTGAAATATCAACTTTAGAAATGGCAAAAACAGTACAAATCGCCATCTTACTGTAAGTCTAGAAATCAAGAAGCGTTTCGTTTTTTCTTTTAATTCATTTAAATTAATAATTATACCATCAAACCTGTATCATATCTTGATGCTGACTTGAAGAATCATTGAAACTGTTCCAAATACTACTAACATAACAATAAAGAATAAGGTTGATCTTAATATACATTCTTGCTAAAATAAATTTTACATTGATTGCTACAGATTTTCCAATAATATTTTCTTCTCATTTCATTATTTAAATGCTGTATAATATAATTAAACTTTGGGAAAACGAATTAATTTCAAACATTGATATTAACTTTCTGAATTAATCGATACAAATATATTAACCAAATAAATAAAAAACAATATGAAAATCATACTTTTATTTGTTATACTTTTCTTGAATTTATCTAGTACTTTTTTATTTGTTAAAACTACACTGAATCTTTAATAGTCATTCATCTACAATTGGAAGCAAATTTATAAAAAAATCTTTATAAGTATATCTGTTGTAATAGAAGACACCAGTATTTCAAAACAATTATTGCTGTCTTTAATATGTCTAGTATTTTTATAAATAGAAAAATAAAAGCTTTCTTAAAGTCCTGTAGTACCACCTCATGGTTTGATATATTCCTAAAAAATTTTAATAGTTCTGAAGCTAACTTTTTCAGAAACTAAACAACATCCAATCTCTTATTTTTAAGGCTATACAAAAGCATTTTAACTTTACTTAGATATTTTTTCCACATTTAAATAAGTAGGAAGGATAGATATGTCATTAAAAGTCATCATTTCAGTTCTTTTACAATTATTCAAAAAGTAATAAAAATATACTCTCAACCAATTTAATATATCTTTATTATATAAAAGAATGCAATTCATTGATGTAATACAATTATATTATTTTTCAAGGTATATATATATGATCAGTCAATGCCCGTGTTTTTTCAATTATATTATTTTTCAAGGTATATATATATGATCAGTCAATGCCCGTGTTTTTTCAATTTTAACACAATAATTACTTTTTAAGCCCCTTTGTCAATTATTTAATTTCTACCTTTAATTTTCTACATAGTTTATGAAGACACCATTAAATATTTTATTTTATAAAGCAGAACATGCCATGCTTCTTTTTCATCAAATTGCCATGTCTGACTTTTTTTAGTGCAGCCAAGAATGGACTTACCCATAATCCATTCACTTTTTAAAAGATCTCAATGCCTCAGTAACATGACAATTTTAAAAATACAATTTGGGGCTTTTAGTGAGCAATAGCTGTCAAAATTTAGCAATGATAAAAGATATTTTAAATGAGATGCTTATATCAAATGAATATGAAATTTTATAGATATATTTAGAATAATACATATTTTAAAATTAAAACTATTATTTTAATCTTGGAACTTGTTTACAATCTATCCAACAATTTGAACCTGTAGGTATTTGTGGAAATTAGATGCTATTATTTTGAGCATGCACACATCCAATTATTTTATACAGTGTTTATTTTTCAGAAAACACAAATATTTATGATAGCCAATCCACATGATGTGAAAAACTTTACAACAACAAGACAATTATTTCCTATAATTCTGGATTAAAGTTTAATGTTTTCACAAAGTTTCTTAACTCTCTGATTCAAATGTTTAAGCATAAAAAGTGATAAAATTGGCACAGACATTACTGCATAAATTAAATTTACTATAATTAGCAATTCCCCATACACATAGAAATACCAAAAAATAAAAGGTACCAAAGTAGATTTTAGAGTAAATTTATTATCAAAAGTCTTTTTTTATTCAATGATCTGTTCTTCTAAATAATCTTGAATGAATCTACTTGCTATCTGTCAAATTTCCTTATTACATCATTTTTAAATTTTAATAAGTTCTGAAGTATAAATTATCTTCTCTACTTATGTTTTGATGGAATTGTAGATAATATTCATTTTTATTCAAGGAAAAAAAATGATGAAATACAAACCTATCATCTCTAATCAATTATAAATAAGATATTAACTTAAATCATTGTAAAACTTCTACAGAGACTCTTAGAGATAAGAGATAGAATATAAGGATTGTAATTATAGATTCTTTGGAATAAAAATCAATGAAAGGTTAACTTTGAGGATAATATGAGGATTGATGAATTGGATGACAGAGTGAAGATTTAGCCATTGGAATTTTATAAAATATAATGCTGCTTTGGTTATCAAAATGAGTTACAATTCTTGAATTTAAGCTGCCTTTCATTTAAGACGACTTCATGAAATAGAAAACATTCATGCATTAACCTACAGATTTCACCCTCATAATAAGAGGATCATAAAATGCTTCCAAGTCTGCCATGGATTATTGCATAAGCAGAGTCATGGTTAATTTACAAATAATTTACCACTTAATACACTGTCACTTGTCTCTTAATCATAATCAGTTCATTTGCACAACTTACTATTGCCAACAGTCATGAATATGGTTTTGTGCAGTTCAATATAATCAGGAGGTCCCAGGTCAATTCTGGTGCTCGCACATCAGACACCCAAATTTCTTAGAAACTCTTGAGCAAGAAAGCCATAAACCTTTTTTTATTGCATACTTATATTATTAAGTGTGTAAAACATCAGTTTTGATATACTGATGTGATAAATATAAAAAATGAGAGAAAACAGACTTGAAGCATTGGAACAATATAAAACAATGGTAATATAATGTAGTCAGATATACTTTGATAGCTGATTATAAGAATTGTATTATCTGTTAAAGGCACTTATTATTAGGAAATAGTAATTTCATATATCTTAATAGTTATGTGATATATAGAGAGGACAACACATTTAATACATTGGATGTTGCATCAAACTTTAATTATGGGAAGTTGCCCTAGAATGTGTATCAATAATAAAACCTGAGATTACATTTTTATAATTGTAAATCATCAAGAATGCAATAGAAGTGTTAGAGTTGTGATATTTTATATAATTTGCTATAGGATTTACTAAAGTAAACAAATTAAGGATTACTCATTAATGTCTATTAGTAGTTATAGTTGAATGGACATGCCAATTAAAAGAATTAAATTTAATCAGGTGATAGACAGCATTCAGATTCAAAATTGACTTTACCATTTCATTAACATCTGAGAATCAATTTTTTGTGTAACGAATTGATTATTAATAGCAGCAGTCACAGTTTGAAGCATAGGTAGAAGCAATAAACTGAAATTTAAGGTTCACAAATCATGCCTAGCTCTGTTACTTTCAGTGAGCAAAAACATCTTATGAAGTCTAGAGTAATAAAACTTTTTTATTATTTATTCTACTTATTGTTATTAACAAATTGAAAAAAAAATCTAGAACAAGCAGTTTAAATGGAAACTTACATTAAGTAAATAAAATGACTTTTGCTTAATTGTCTGATAAAAGAAATGATTATTCTGAATCCACACCACTTGAGCATCATAGTTCAAGGTTAGAAAAAACACAAAAAAAATATGACAATTAAAAATTTAATACTGAAATAGTATTAATTACCAGGCAAAAAGAATAGATAATTCAAAATAAAATCAATGAATTATCAGATGTCATTATTTAAAATATCCTCAAAATCAGCAATCTACAAAATTGAACTGCTAGAGAAATAACTACATACACAGAAGTAAATATGTTAAAGCTGAATGATTTACATCTGAAACCATAGTGTAACAAAATAAACAATTTATATTATATTGTAATAACATGTAATGGAAAAATGTAGGTTTGTAATAAATTTCTCTTAATAAAAAAAAGTCAGCAATGTCCATTGAACAATCTGAATTTGGAATGTTTGCATAATGATATAATTTGAATTGGTGAATAAACACCAACAATATAATAAAGTGCTATATTCTATATTATTATATAATAAATAAAGAATAGTAATGTTATTATATGTAAATTTAGCACTAATATGCTAACAGATTACTAATATTTTAAGTAATAAATAAAGTCAAAAGTAACATAACTTCACTAATCAATTAAGATCTTAGCGTCTGTAATTGTGTATAGTGTAAAATTTCAAAAATATTTGTATTACTTTACTAAAATAATCACATCTTATTACGGCTTGTATATAAATAATTTATTGTGGAGTTAAATTATTTATTTATTTGAAGAATACTGGCACATGCAGCACTAAAAGTACTAATCAGTATATTTAACAGAAGTTTAAATTATATCTTCAATCAGATCTATAAATAGTAGCAATATTATATAATTTTGTTTAGTGCCATACAATTAATTACTAAGAAATCTAAATTTTTGGCAAGAAAGAAGATATTGATTAATTCTACTCTTTGTGATATTTAAGTCTTAGTGGGTTTTTAGAAAGTCCTCAAACAATTCTGAATGTGGTTGAATTATCTATGGTCATTATTTTTTAATTTCTTAAGAATCATACTTACACATTATTAATTTGCATTATAATACAAAACTTGTACTGTTCATTTTCAACATTTCTCACAGATGACTATAAGACAGTTTATTTTTATATAATCAAAACATAGATGCCCTAAGAATATTATAATGGCTAGAACATGCATTGCAATATAGTATAAAATTATTCTCTTATTTCAGTTTGAGCTCAATTTTGTAGATTTTAACTAGTGTGTGCAATAAAAGCAGAAAAAATACTAATTAAATGTAAGACATTATTTATTATTTATTTCAAGATTTTTTTTTTTTAAAATTAAAATTCTAAGTTTAATGCAGTAATCTTTTTTTAATGTAAATAAAATTAAAGATTATAATTTTCTTAGTTCTATTTTTTGTAAATTATTTTGCACTAGGTCTCATCTTAGCTCAACGTGTTGTATTGTACAAAATATAAAAGTCTTCTGACTGGCAAAAATTTTATTCAGTAATCATCTGGTTTTACAAAAACGAGAGAATTTGTTTTACATTTTACTTAGCTTTAGAATATGAGACAAAAATATTAGTGAATTACAGGATTGGTCAGTTTAACAGATATGATTTGCAAAAAGCATTTTGTATTTATTATTTTTGTGATATTCTAAATCTTTCAAGATATCTAGAGAATTAATTATTTTATGGATTTGATCTATTATGTTTTGAAATGCAATTTTTTTTTGTAATTCTCTTAGTCATTTGTGTCGTCCATATATTATGCCATGATTTTTTAGTTAGGTGACATATAAAACATTGTAATTATTACTTGTGAGTTTGATGAATATATATCATTATGTCCAGATTTTTTCTGCATTATATAAATCTGAAACCAAAACAATTAATAGAAGAGCAATACGAGGACGAAACTATACTTCAAAATATAAAGATATATGTATATAATATTGTGAAAGGAACTATTCTTCACGCATGCGCTAGAATTGGCATGCAGTCTCTTTCCCGTAAGTAATTGTTTTAAAATTATAGGTGGTCCGGGAACGCGTGTATGAAGAATAGTTTCTCCAAAATATTACACACATATAAATAACCGTTATCAATCATTATAAAAGCTAACAAACAAGAATCAAAGCATAATATTTAAAAGAGAGAATAAGAAATATTGAAAAAATTAAAAGATTAAAATGAAGCTGGAATGGATATGTTGCTTAGAAGAGAATTAAAATCTTATATTGAATCATCCAAAATTTAAAACACCTAGAGAGATATCATATGTAAAATGAATATATATCCGTTTACTGAATGATATGCAAAATAAAAGCTATAGACTGGAAACACCAAAATAAAACAGAATAATTTTTTTTTTCTGGAATGGATCGATACTGGCTGAAAATGATAATATTACTTTTTTTAACTAAAGTTTTATTTCAGTTTGCAGATAAAGCGATAAAACTGCTAATATCTAAAATTGTTAATGGTTAAGCTTCAGTCAATTTTTTTTTTCAATAAAATTAAAGGAATCTTTTATGCATGATTATATAAAAACACTAATATTTTCAGCATTATTGTATTAGAAATGTTTAATGTGACTGCATTAAACGAAGGAATATTTTCCTTTTTTTTTTAAATCAATAAGACCGCTTTGCAAAAATTTTAACATATCTATGCTGGATCAATTTCCTTTTCATTTTTTTAATATTTATTAATAGTTAAAATTATTAGATTTTTCAGATAATTGATCATTTTTAAATGTTAATATTCAGCATATACGTGTTACCTACGATTTTCAATAATTCTATACCTTCAAAAGAAACATATCTCGTCCTCATATTATTTTTACAATATTTTATATATTAAAAATCTTAATTTAATCTACTATTGATTTATTTTATAAACTGTTCTGATATATATATATTTCTTCTGAAGAAAAGTTTAAGATAACTCGGCAGGCAAAAATATTTAACCTTTATGATAATTTGATATCTTTTAAACAGAGCTTAGCTCTTTATTTTAGAGCTGTATGAGGCATTTTAATAAGCTTTTAATATCATCAGGTGAGAAGCGATAACTGGATAGAACTAACTGCACCCAATTAGTGGCATTCATTTTCTCAAATAGCCCTCTATGCTTATTTATATTATAGCATTAGGCTAGAAAAGTTTTCATTTTATTTATTGCTTGACAAAAAGACAATACATAGAGCAATCCTTCTAATTTAGTTACATATTTAATAGATGTTTGATTTACTACTTTTTTGACAATTCTAACACTAAGGAGAAAAAAGAGAGATAAAAAACTGCTCTAGAAATGAGTTTTTCAATGCTTACACAAACTAATCTGTGAACTACATACATCGTACCGGTCAAAACATGCATATTCATCTAACATGAGCTGGAACTCACAAAATGTACTTCAAACTCAGTCAAGCCCAAGATTTAGGTCAGGGACTAGCCTGAATTCGAACCCACTCTCTAAGCCCCAGATCATACACGTAACGGATAACATAACAATTATGGCACATGAGAATTAATTCTTAATCCGGCCCACTAGCAAAGCGGAGAAGACAATGATACATCTATTAACTATGACTAAACTAAAATATATATAAGCATGGCTGTTCTTTTGGAAGTGGAGAAAAGAGGAATTCGAATTACTTAAATAAGTTAGACAATAAAAATATAGTTTAATATAATGACAAATTATTATACATTATAACTTAGTTAATTGCATACATTAGCGTGTGCGTGAATGAGCAAGCGGTAGATGATTACTTAGTGTCATTCACGCTATTATTTCTCATATGCTTTTTTATTAGCTAAATTATAAATAAACACACATCTTTAGTAGGTCCAATATTAAGATGCCAATAAACTATTAGAAGGAATTACATAATATGGCCATTAATGCTTTGATTTACGGTTCTGCAACATGGTGAGTAACATATTATTTCGAGGAGCATTCTGGGATTCATTACAGATATAATATAAACTATTTTCATGCCATTATGGTTGTGAAAATAAATAAAATACATTTGAAAACATTTTTGATTATATGACAAAAATATTTAATGAAAAACATATTTGATTATATGACAAAAATATTTAATGAAAATTCTGTTAATTAGCGCTGGTAAGAAGAACGCTTTATTTTCCCCAAGGCATATAGATACTCTTAAAAACAGAAATTACAATGATGGGATTATATAAGACTGAAAGAAATTTAATTAATAAACTAGAAGTAGCTGGCATTTATATATATATTGAGCAAAACGCAACTTTAATATTAGAGCATTAAAACTGGGTCATGAAGCAAAAGAAATAATACGAAGAAGTTTGCGGTGCTGACATAATAGCCAAAAAATAACAGGAAAAGTCATGCTTCTGGATGAAAGATGAAGTGGATAGGCATACTGTGGGCATCAGCCGACGTACAGGCCATTTTTTAATGAAGAAAGTGGATAGGCATAGCATGTGTCAGACTTAGGGAATCATCACCAGAGGCCTTTTATACAAAATAAATGGTCCTGGGAAGGTCAACTATCCTCGGAACAAGGCTTGAGAAATAAATCTATGGGTTTGAACTTGTCCCAACCCCCAGATTAGAAGACCAGAAGCATGTAATATATATATATACACGAAGATAGGCCAAATGTCAGTAACGCAGTAATGTTAAATGTCATTAATGACATTGAACAAGTTTTACTGCTTTAAAATGAATGACCCTTATTTGAATGCCATAATTTAAACAAATAGTACACTATGCAGTTATAATATATATAGACACAAGATTTTACTTAATAACTAAAACAGTAAAATATTGCAATTTACCCCCCTTCCCTTTCTGATATTTAAAATAATTCAATCCCACCCTCAGGGTTTTTATAGCAACTGGAAGATTTAAATACAATATTTGAAATTTTAAGAGTATGGAAAATAAAAGAAGACTGGCAGTTATAGAAAATAATTAATGGGTCACTCTTTCAGAATTTAAAAAAAAAAACATTTTAACAGATTTCAAAGTGTTAATTAGCTTGAATGGTGGATTTACCCTGGGTAGGATTACTTTATTCTATTTGGAGTTGAACAAATAATTTTATAATAAACCAACATAAAATGTTAATTCGTAAAAATAAAAAAAACTGGACAACATACGTCATATAATATATTTTGAGGAAACGTTAAAAAAACCTTAATTAATGGAGATTTAATTGAAAAACAAAAAGGATTTTAGAAATTAAGTTCGCCAGGATGCTAAACATTGGCATATTAATAATAAACAAGAAGATATATAAATCAAAGAATAAATACATATAAATTAATGACTGCACCAAAGTTAAGGAAAGTTAAGAGCATATGAGAGAGAATTAAATTTATAGAACTCACTTAAAAGCAAATTACATGCAAAAAACAAAGTTAAATAACACATTACAAGAAATCTTGATAGATGAGTTAGGCTAAATTTAGTTTCAATGGTGGTGGTTTGAAATAATTTACCTTGCATCATTTTAAGAGTCCATATTAAAAAGACCAGCTCATGCATGGTGGTTCTTATGTGATGGCAAGCTTCCATTAGCATACTAAAGTTCTTAGGTAAGGCTTTTACTTCACTCTTGTGTAGCAGAATGGTACAGCCATGGAAGATGATGACCCAACAGGGCCAAGAAGGGGGTGGACTTACTACTACATCTTTTTAAGTTTCATAACGACAAGTAGTATGTTAACAATACAGTTCTCTCAATAGTAGCTTATCATCTGTTGGTGATTTAAAAACCGGCCATTTTATACTCTGCCCAGGTATTTCTGGAATGCTTTTAATTACATAGTTCATTGTTTTTGAAAGATGCAACTGTTAGATAATGTCCAAAAATAAATTCAAATCCATTTCCAGATTAGAACTAGATTGACAAAAATATTTATAACAAAAGAAAATCTTTAATCTTAATCCCCATTTTAAGTAAAAACTTTAATTAAAAAATACCTTCCCCAGATTAAAACAATAGTGTTTCCAACCCTTTAATTATTTTTGGACAATCAACTGATGACTCTTCCATCTTGGATTTTATAAAATATAGAGTTTAATAGGAAAAACAAGCAATTTAAAAAGAAAAAGTTTAAAGAATGACGTATAATAAAATATTTAAAAATCAATATTGTTAGTAAGTTTTTTGCTCATATATATATATATATATATATATTTGAGCTGCACCTATAATACTTTAATAAAAAAAGAACTAATAATTAATAAAAAGAATTAATAATAATTTAAAAAATTGTTAGTGAAATGTTAAAATTTTATAACTTAAGCACGCATCTCAAATATATACATAAAAGATATATACATGACAAAAGGAGCAGGGTGGGATATAGGCTTTGAATACAGGTTAGTAGATGGAACTATGAAGCTCAATCTTAAGCTAAGATTGACTGCTTCATTTCTCCTTACACACAATGAAATGAGAAAAACAAAAACATTGAAAAAAAAATGCCTTGACTAGGAGTTTTCAAGTGATGACCAAAAGAACAACGAAAAGAAAAATCAATTTTTATATGTACATTTCATTTTTTTTACTGAGTTAAGTGTTCTGTTATTTCCCCATGTTTTAAGAAAAATCATCTCCCACCTAACCACTCACTGCTCCCCCACCTTCTATATATCTCCCCAACTATAGCTTAGCTGAAAGTTTTATCTTTTGCTTGCTGGAAGAAAAAAATGTTAAAGATTTTATACTAATCTAGTCATTTCACCTTTTGGTTTCTCTTGGTCACACCCCTGCATCTGAAAAGAAAACTCATAGTCTGGTTATTACATGTTTAGAATTTATACATCATAGGATTAAGCCAAAAAAAATTTGCTCTCAATAATTTTTTTTTATCTGAGTTCAAATGGCTCCACTTCCAACATTTTAAAATTATTTGATTCAATTACTGGTTGGAAAAATTTCTTTTTATAAGGGTGCCAGACAACACAGAATGATCAATGATTTAGAAATTATTTACACATTTTTCATATATGTCTCAAAAACAAAAAAAAAACTTTATATATGACTCAGGTATATAGGTGATTACATTGAAGAAAAAAATGCATATGTACTATACTTATGGTTGTAGTACATAGGTTTTAACTTTAAACAATGAATTTTACACTTTGAACACATTATTTTAAACATACCAAACATAGAAAATATATATATATATCTTACAACTTTTTTTAAAAAAATATATAAACAGAATTCAGTACTCAGGGTATGTGGGTGTTTATATTGAAGCCTCGCATTGAGAAGCCAAGCTCAGGGAAAAAAAATCCTATGTACCTGTCAAAACATGTATATCCATCTAACATGAGCTGGAACTCACAAAATGTACTTCAAACTCAGTCAAGCCCGAGATTTAGGTCAGGGATCAGCCTGAATTCGAACCCACTCTCTAAGCCCCAGATCATACACCTAATGGATAACATAACAATGATGGCACATGAGAATTAATTCTTAATCTGGCCCACTAGCAAAGCGGAGAAGACAATGAGACATCTATTAACTAAAATATATATAAGCATGGCTGTACTTTTGGAAGTGGAGAAAAGAGAAATTCGAACTACTCAAATGAGTTAGACAATAAAAATATAGTTTAATATAATGACAAATTATTATATATTATGACTTAGTTAATTGCATACATTAGTGTGTGCGTGAATGAGCAAGCGGTAGATGATTACATAGTGTCATTCACGCTATTATTTCTCATATGCTGGTCTAACTCCTACACCATAAATAATTACCATAAGATTAATAGAATTTCAAAAATAATTTAATTTAGAAAAACTATGAAAGCCAATTGTTATATAAATTGTGTGTGCATATAAATATATATTATTTTTTGACTTGAATAGGTATTTAGAGATCAGTTAAAAGTAAACTATGGGTATTTTTTCTGTCTTAGGATTTTTCCCCTAGATAGTCAGCCTATAGTTTATTTAATTAGCCATTCAGTATAGGTTAGTAAACGGTTATCTTGCTATTATTAGCTAGGAGCAAAGATCTTAAGTTAGATTGATCAGATTAGTGTTGATATAAACAAACAAAAATAAAAAAAATGTATTTAATGCAATGTAGTTTCACCATTGATTGAAGAACTATTATATTCCTAAAGGAGTTGAATTCATGATTTATCATTGTCTTATCTAAATTAATTCAACTTCCTCTAGTATCAATGTATTCCATGTTGTAAATGAAAAATGAAGCCACTTTTATCTGCTCATCCAAGGTCTTATATGATGTAAATCAGACAATGAGAATATTAAATCAGAAAATGATCTTCACTGCAGCTTTATTTGAGTTAACTTGATTTATATTCACAAATTTCTATTCAAATTAATTTTCAAATAGCCAACTATCACATATGTAAATAATAAATTATATTAAACAGGAAAAACTCTCATTACAATAATGCCCCCCTGTGCCAACCAGAGTAATCAATAGATGCCAGAAGGCTTGTGCGTAAACTATGATGGTGATCATGTGATGTTTAGTGGTTTAATAAATTATACAGTGCTAATAATATATAAGTGAACTGATAAACTTTTAAAGTGCCAGTCTTAATTACAAATAAAAAATATATTTTTGTCTGCTTGTCCATGATTTTACATGGTGTACATTGGAACAGTGTGTCTAATGTTTTTGCACTGTGACTCAACAAATTTATTTGTATTGGTACCATGAACCAAATATAATAAAATTGTTATAATAGTTCTGGCTTGTGTTTTAGAATTTAGAGTCCCATGTGATGCCATTATTCCATCTGATTGGCTGTCACGTAAGCATTTTTTAAAGCATATCTGTTTGAAGGTATTTAGCTTTCACGTTATTATAATAAAAGTAATTGTAAAAAATAGTGCTTTTACATTGTGCTAATGCTAATATTTGTTCAAATCAAATAATTACATTAATCAAGCAAAACTGACTGTTTCAAAAAATATGAACTGCTAAAAAAAAATTGAATTTTATTTATTTTAATCTCTTGCTAAAAAAACAAAAAAAATCAACAAAATTATAATTTTATCAAAAAATAAAAACAGAATAACTAAGAAATAAAATTATGATATTTAATGACTCTATTATTGTTGTCTGTCTTCTTTTATAGTATCAACTACCAACCATTAGTATTTATATAATTATTTTAAGATCACTTTGTGATCATAAAAATTTCCACATGATCCAATATTAGGTTGTATCCAAAGGTTGTTAAACTCTGGATTAGACAATGATAATTAATAAGAATGAATGTTCAGTCAGCAGAGTAATTCGTGTAGCCTCATTCAAATTAAAATTCACAAGGTACACTTAACAGATGGCGCTCTACCAAAAACACCGTCAAGGCATATGTTTAAGTAAACGTCAGAGAATGCATTCACTATCTCTAACTTTAATTCCACTTTCAGATCATGATTTCAAGCTATTTGCTATCATCAGTGAAAGACAGGAATAAGAAACTAGATCTAAACACAAACTCTGAGCGTTTATGAAACAGTTTCTATTCAGCTTGCAAGCGTGAATCTTTTATACACGTAATGTCTTCAAATTATCAGTTTAGCATTTGCCTTAATAAAATATTGTTTTAGCTACATAATATAAGATCTTAATCAAGCAGGTTAATATGAATTCATTTTTTGTTTGCAACATTGATAACTTTTATTCTAGAGAAAACGGTCTTAATATAGTGCTTTAGGGGTTCATCAGTCCTAGTATTATATAATAGAAATGTAGCATAATTTAATTTTTACTACATTTATCTATCTTAGAATTTCCATTTTTTTATATGTAAATTTTATAAAGATTCTAAAACAAAAACAAGTAAATTTGCTTGATAACAAGATAGATTTATCAATCTTTTTTTTTTTGATCATAAAGTCAATTTCAAAATTTGGAATCACGAAACAATATTCATAATGAAATTTATTTTACTTTTTATTATCACATAAAAAAAATTACAGCAATATTCAATAATTGTGATATTTATGTTTTCACTAATTTATCAAGGTTTTAGCAACATTATAGCAATTTGATAAATAGCATGCAGTAATTATTTTGTGTGCGTGTGTGCGTTTATTGCTTTACCTAATAAAAAAGAATTCAAAGATAAAAGAGGTATATAGTATACAGTATCAAAATATATTCTAATAGATAAAATCTTTTGTGTGATATTTAATTATGTGTAGTGAATTAAAAATTCGAATGTACTGGTTTGTATAAGTTTTATATTTGTGAGTGTGTGCATAATACAATTTCATATTAATAGATAAAGATTGGAAGCATTAGATGATCATTCTTTTTGCATGTATATTTTAATGATATAAGAATTTTATTATTATTTTATGATATGGTGCTAAACTTAAGAAACTAAAATAAATTTTATATTAAGAGATTGGCAAACAATTGTAATTAAGCACTTAGTTATGACAACTGACTTTGGATAGATATTTTAATATGCATAGATGCATATATATTTGAAGTTGGCTTGTAATAAATTATAATTAACATTGTTTATATATAAAATGCATATTTTGCGGGTTCATCCATGTTAAAAACTTTTAATATTAATATACTGACGTTTTGACTTGGTCACATAAGCCATCCACAGAGTTATAAAAGATAGAAAGACGGTTGTAGAGGCGCTACAATCACTGATTTGAATAAAACGTTAAAATTCCACCAATAGCAAAAATGTTAAATTTAGAAATGGTTTTTAAAAAAATCTTTCCAAATAGGAGGAAGTTTGCATGTATCATCTCGCTTATTGATACAATCTGGCCTTTTAAGTATCTCAATGGCTTCTCTAATTTTGCACTGGTAGAGATTATCACATCTGGATATGATCCTGGTACTAGAAAAATCAATTTTATGACCTGAATCTATAATATGGAGTGAGAGTGCTGATGATGATGAGTGTTGTTTATCTGCATTAGCATGCTCATCTCTTCTAACACTGATGTGACGATTACTCATACCTATGTAAGAAGCTTTACAATTTTTACATGAGATTTGATAAATGCCATGAGATTCAAGAGGGAGTGAATCCTTAGGCTTGGTTATTATATTGCTGATCTTTTGATGAGTAGAAAATGCTGTATCTATATTATAGCATTTTAATATATGTCCAATACTGTCTGTAGTTCCTTTTACATATGGAACACAAATCCTAATAGCTGATTTATCATCTTTTTGTTTCATATTTTGTCTATTTTGGGCTTGAAATAAGGCTTTTTTTTTTATAAATTTGTAATTATAACTATTTGCTAATAAAACACTATTAATATGACTTATTTCTTCTTTCAGATGTGTCTCATCTGAAAGGTTAATTGCTCTATTTAAAAGAGTTTTGGCTACAGAAACTATCTGAGTTGGGTGATGATGAGAATGAAAATGTAAATATCTGTCTGTGTGTGTATCCTTTCTGTAAATAGAAAAAGATAAACTATTTGGTGTTCTGGTGACTAGAACATCAAGAAAAGGGAGTTTTCCATCAAACTCTGTCTCCATTGTAAATTTAATATGAGGATGCATATTATTTAAATGTAAGAAAAAATCATCTAATTTATTTTTTCCATGTTGCCATATGACAAAAGTGTCATCTATGTATCTGAGCCAAATGAGAGGTTTTAAAGATGATTCTAAAGCACGAGTTTCTATATATTCCATGAATAAATCAGCTATTACTCCTTAGATAGGTGAGCCCATAGGAGTACCAAAAACTTGTCTGTAATGCTGTCCATTGTATACAAAATATGTATTTAAGAGACAATGTTTAATCAAAGCAATAATATGGTCTGGTAAATTGCAACATTATGAGATTATATTTAAAGCTTCATCAATTGAAATGTTTGTAAACAAAGACACAACATCAAAACTGACCAGAATGTCATTAGCATTAATTTTTAAACTTTTTAAAACAAATAAAATGAAGAGAGTTTTTAATATATGATTTAATAGATGGGATTGTAGGTTTAATGAAATCCGATAAGTATCTAGCTAAAATATGAGTTGAAGAACCTATTGCACTTACTATTGGACGAAGGGGGGTATCTGGTTTGTGAATTTTTGGAAGTCCATAAAATTTTGGACAGACCCAAGATTTTTCACGAGGGATTATTTTATTTTTTATCTCTGTTTCAATAGGTGATTTATTAATAATAGCTTTTGTTGTTTTTTCCAAATACGTAGTATGATCT
Source organism: Epiperipatus broadwayi (assembly GCA_028023455.1). NCBI lineage: Eukaryota > Metazoa > Onychophora > Udeonychophora > Euonychophora > Peripatidae > Epiperipatus > Epiperipatus broadwayi. The sequence goes on along the minus strand of JAQFVV010012439.1, from coordinate 615,519 downwards.
CTTTTTGATAGTTTATAAGTTTTATCATTAAGCAGATCTAAAATTTTATTATGGTAAATGTCATGATCCATTACAACTGTAGCATTACCTTTATCAGCTGGAAGTACAATAATTGATTTGTCCGATTTTATATTATTTAATGCTTGTCTTTCTTTCTTTGAAATATTATTTTTAGGAAGCTTAGCTTTTTTAAAAATATTACAAATCTCAGTTCTAGCCAAATCAGCCAGTGGAGAATCAATTTTATTGAGAGCTGATTCAACATTACAAACAATTTTCTCAAAAGGTATCCGGGAAGGTGTTAAAGCAAAATTGAAACCTTTTTCTAAAACCGAAATTTCATCTGTAGAGAGGGCTTTTCTAGATAAATTATAAACGGTTTTTTTAATTTGGATACATAATGTTTGGGGATTGTGTTCTAATTAGCATTTGCAATTTTTTCTTTTGCTTTGCTGTTACAAATTCCGAATCTTTAAACGATCTAAAACTTGCAATACGATCAAAACTAGTCCACAGTAAAGGATGTATTTTATTACTAAGGAATATATAGAAACTCGTGCTTTAGAATCATCATCTTTAAAACCTCTCATTTGGCTCAGATACATAGATGACACTTTTGTCATATGGCGACATGGAAAAAATAAATTAGATGATTTTTTCTTACATTTAAATAATATGCATCCTCATATTAAATTTACAATGGAGACAGAGTCTGATGGAAAACTCCTTTTCTTGATGTTCTAGTCACCAGAACACCAAATAGTTTATCTTTTTCTATTTACAGAAAGGATACACACACAGACAGATATTTACATTTCCATTCTCATCATCACCCAACTCAGATAGTTTCTGTAGCCAAAACTCTTTTAAATAGAGCAATTAACCATTCAGATGAGACACATCTGAAAGAAGAAATAAGTCATATTAATAGTGTTTTATTAGCAAATAGTTATAATTACAAATTTATAAAAAAAAAAGCGTTATTTCAAGCCCAAAATAGACAAAATAGAAAACAAAAAGATGATAAATCAGCTATTAGGATTTGTGTTCCATATGTAAAAGAAACTACAGACAGTATCGGATGTATATTAAAATGCTATAATATAGATACAGCATTTTCTGCTCATCAAAATATCAGCAATATAATAACCAAGCCTAAGGATTCAATCCCTCTTGAATCTCATGGTGTCTATCAAATCTCATGTAAAAATTGTAAAGCTTCTTACATAGGTATGAGTAATCATCACATCAGTGTTAGGAGAGATGAGCATGCTAATGCAGTTAATCAACACTCATCATCAGCAGCACTCTCACTCCATACTATAGATTCAGGTCATAAAAATGATTTTTCTAGTACCAGGATCATATCCAGATGTTATAATCTCTACCAGTGCAAAATTAGAGAAGCCATGAAGATACTTAAAAGGCCAGATTGTATCAATAAGCGAGATGATACATGCAAACTTCCTCCTATTTGGAAAGATTTTTTTAAAAAACATTCCTAAATTTAACATTTTTGCTATTGGTGGAATTTTAACATTTTATTCAAATCAGTGATTGTAGCGCCTCTACAACCATCTTTCTACCTTTTATAGCTCTGTGGATGGCTTGTGTGACCAAGTCAAAACATCACTATATTAATATTAAAAGTTTTTAACACAGATGAACCCGGAAAATATGTATTTTATATATTTAACCCCTGGAAATCATTGTTTTTTACATATATATATATATATATATATATATATATATATATATATATATATATATATATATATATGATCACTAGATGGAGGTTACTAATAGCTCTAACCAAGCTTTATTTTATAAGTGCCGAAAGAGAAAGAATTTAAAATCTCTTTTAGAAAGTCCCTAACTCCAGCCAATTGGTTTCAAGCTTGTGGCTCACCTCAGTGGAGCACTGGGACTCTAGAAACTAGAACTAGAGTGGAGTGCTGGGACTCTAAAAACTAGAACTACTTCTAGTTTCTAGAATTTCAGTACTCCACTGAAGTGAGCCACAAGCTTGAAACTAATTGGTCTGGAGATAGGAACTTTCTGAAGGAGATTTTGAATTCTTTTTCTTTCAGCACATATAAAATAAAGCTTGGTTAGAGCTATTGGTAAGCTCCATCTAGTGATCATTAAATGCAAGCTTAAAAAGCAAGTTATGAAATTTATGACTTGTTTTATTATATATATATATATATATATATATATATATATATATATATATATATATATATATAAATAGAGATAGAGGGATTTGAACTTAGAATTTTTTAGTCTATATTCATCCTCCACTCCATCTCAAGCAACCAATACACATGACCACTTACATGTGAAAAAGATAAATGATCCTCAATATATGTATTTCAGCAGAACTAGCACTCATCAGTTGGGACTAGATCATAATATCCCACACACAATCAATGCTCCGTTTATATTAAGATAGCAATTCCTTAAATTTTAGTAGACATGATTTAATCTTTTCTCTCTTCCAATTATTCAACTAACCATTTCATTGAAAAACATTCAATGAAACACTCAAAGCTCTTATTGGATTTGATATTGTAGTCATACCCATGGAGATATCATGACAATCTAAGTCTCATGTTGCCAGACCACTACATATCCATATATCTTAATAGGAGAGAGATGGCCTGAATTTATACTATGATGTGATTTATTACCACTCCTATTAATATATATATAAAATAAATAAAGTTTGATATCTGTATTCATTTCACAATATATGTAATATACAAATCAATATATATATCAAAATACAGTACAATTTATATAAATTATATTCTTTTAGAAGTACTTTTGACTATACACTTTGTAGTCTTTATCAACTATATAACGTTGAATAATCAAAATGAGACAACCCTTAACAATACCCATAGTTCAATTCAGATTTCCCACAATTCTGTTATCTTAACATTAAGGGTTGTCTCGTTTTGATTATTCAACGTTATATAGTTGATAAAGACTACAAAGTGTATAGTCGAAAGTACTTCTAAAAGAATATAATTTATATAAATTGTACTGTATTTTGATATATATATATATTGATTTGTATATTATATATATATATATATATATATATATATATATATATATATGGATATATAATGATCCGATAACATGGGAGGTGAATTGCCATGATGTTACATGGATATGATTACAATATCAAATCCAATAAGGGCTTTGAGCATGTTATTGTATGTTTTTCACTGAAATGGCTGGTTGAATAGTTGGAAAAGAGAAAAGATTAAATATTGTCCAGTAAAGTTTAAGAAATTGCTGTCTTAATATAAACTGAGCACTGATTACATATATGTGTGTGGGAAATTAAGATCTGGTCCAATAGAAAAATGCTGACTTTGCATGAAATGTGCATATTGGGATCATTAATCTTTTTTGCATGTATATGATCATGTGTATTGCTTGCTTCAGATTGAATGGAGGATCAATATAGACTGAAAAATCCTAAGTTCAATTCCCTCTATATACATATATAAGGAACCTTTAGTATAAGCAAATTATATATACCAGATGTACCCAGCCTAAATAGACTATGGTTTTTTTAAATTAATTCCTTTAACAAATTTTTTTAAAGATTTAATGTAAATTGAACAAAAGATTTTAATATTATATAAATCAATTTGAGAATTGTGTATTGACTCAAAAGCCATCGTTTCAATTTCAGTTATACACTAACCAAAACTAAATGTAGCTACAGTACTGTACCATCTCTTTTTTTCCTCACTAAATATCACATTTCAAACATGAACTTATGCACTGTATTTACATTTTCTTTGCAATTTAAATACTATATCTTTGTAGTTAAAAGGACATATACTGATTTTTTTTCCTGAGTACATGTTATTAATGGTGGAATCTTCATATAAACAATTTTTTTTAATTGGTTGTGAAATTGATGCATGAAAATGGTTGTGAATTTGACACATGACAGACTTATTGAGAAACACTCATACATTTACTATCAGCCAACAGAGAAAATAAGAATTTTATATATATATATATTGTGATAGTTGTTTGATATGTTTAATAATAATGAGCATAACTTCAAAAAATTTTATTGGCTTGTTATTGTTACTATACTATTATTAGTATTATCATTATTATTAATGTAGTATTAACATTATAAACTTATTTACCTTATAAAGCAAAATTTTAAAAGAATCCAAGATGTCTGCCTGTATATTTTTTATAATGTTTTAAAATACTTGTAGCATTTTAGAAATCATGGTTTTATATTTAATAATAAACACACCCTTGCACAACATTAACTTTTAAAATCACAATACAGTGATAAAAATACACTATATATATATATAGTAACGGTCAGAATCATGTGATCAGCCAACAAGATTCAAAGACCTAGCAAAAGTACTTCAAACCCAGCATGTTTGGGATATGGTAGTCACGGAACGTACTAAGTTTTAACCTATTTGCCAGTGCTCCAAAATCTCCACTATCCAACCAATGCTCCTGATGCTACTAATGGTCATTGTTCTTCAGTCCAGGTGGTCAGGGTAAAACAAGGACTCTATAAGTTCAAACTTAGCCTGTCAGGCAATAGAATTCTCAAATGAATCTCTACACGACTCTCCAAATACTCTGATACAGTTCAGAATATTATTTCAAATATTTCATAGGTTTTGGATATATACATATATGACTTAATTAAGTGTGGACATAGTTGGGTGGATATGATGAACTAGGGAATGACATGACAACTGTATAGATATATATGATTTATTAATACAATTCATTAGAAGATAGAAATAATAATAACAGTGTATGGATCTTATTATGATCCATGTATGGGGTTACATTTAAACCAAAAAATAATAATTACAATATTGGGGTTACATTTAAACCAAAAATAACAATTCAAATATTTAACTCTCAGTTATTGATAGTGATATCACTAGGATAAATGTATTATTTTTACAAAGAATTACAATATTCAGCTATCAGTTATTTATAAAGGTACAGTATTTAGATATCACTATGATAAATGTGTGATTTTACAAAGAATTACAATATTCAACCATAAGTTATTTTACATCAATAATTACAACACATAGTAAATATCAGTATTATATGTGTGTAAGCATAAAACAAATTTTTATATTAATAATGATAATATTTGATTAAGAAATATGCGACTATAAAATTAATATGCCAATCATCAAGAGTAAACACAATACCTGGTTAAATTAGGTTAGCGGTCAAAATATATATACACCAATTCACATGTGTGTTCACATACATAGGGAAAGCTAAGTATATATTTTTTATTATTATAATTACTTTTAGTATTCCCAGCAGGAGTTATGGACCAAAGCATAATTCTAGCTCCCTTCACCTTCACTATCAATAGTTATATGTTAAATATGGTTTATCTCTCCCACACAGCATTACCAACAGACATGATCAAGAAATCTAATTACAGCGTTCAGTGGTGTCTGGGTTCTAATCCAGTGCCGGATATATTATTATTGGCATTGGCAAACATGGGCCAATCTCCTAAATCGAGCAATAAAATCTATATAAGTTCCTATGATAACACATCTGCAATCAGCTTAGCCTGTGTAGGAAATAATGGAGCTGGGATTTGAAACCCTATCATCATAGAGTATACAAATTTATCAGCTCACTAACATGGCTATCTCCAGGAAAGATCATCTGGCAAGCTCGCGTAGCATTACTTGACATATATTCATTATTAAAAGCCATATAGGCACAGATCATTCTATTAAGCAACACTGATATATTTGCCCATAAAAAGCATTAACTTATATCTGTATAGATATTTTCTTAAGCCTGTCTTTCATAAGTAATAATAGGAAATTTTAAGACAACCATATTTTATAGGCTATAAAATGCCCAAGTGTTTCAAATATAAAGTTTAACCATAAAATGCTAAAGAGGCAAAAAACCCCTACTGCTGAGATATTACTCTTTCCCCAAATGCATGCATCACAAAATATATATATAGAGTGAGATGAATACATATCTTTGTAATAAGTAATATTGCCCGTTTTATATTTAAAAAAAGAAGCACTATTATTATTATTATTATTATTATTATTATTATTATTATTATTATTTTTTAACATGTAAATAAACGCATATATATATATATTATTTCATTTTTAATTGTCACAAAAAATCTTAAACTAAATCAAATAAATAATTTTAACACTCATTTGTATTTTTAATTTTCTTTAACAAGGTACTGTAATCATGTATATACGGGAAGAGGGCAGATTTTAATACAGATATTTGATTTCTTTTCTTTCTCTCTCTCTCTCTCTTTTAAATAAATGACATTTTTAACTAAGCCAGAATTAGACACGATTTAAGAAACTTAAGTTTGACTGTTTCTTATTTTACCATTATAAAAAATGTTACCCCTCTTTCACTTTAGATTTGGGATAAAGCAAACAAATCTATACATACATTAATAGTAAAATATTATTTGTCCCCCTACTTGACTGTATTGGCATAAATAAATCAATCAATCAAATATATATTTTTATACCTAAAGAAAACATACTGGCATATCTCAAAATAAAATATATAAAAGTTGTATTTATAAACTCTATAATAATCTTTTGTTCCACTTAGAATTAGACATTATACTCTTTTTTTTTACCTTCAATAAGTAATCTAGTCATAACACAAATTGACTTGTTAAAAATAAAAATAAAAAAAAACTAAAACACTCATATATATCACTGTCCTTTTGAAACACATTTTTTTTTAAGATAGAGTCTTTTACGAATTTTATAAATCTGTGGAAATTAAATATTCTAGAGTTTTTATAGAAGGCATTTTTAAGATATAAATATATTTTAAAGATTGAAAGTTCATACTTGCGATGGATTACTGTGTCACTTTGATTGAGGCAGCTGTTTTCTTACTGGTGCACTTATTTTGGGATCGACCTTTGGCTTTACATGATTCAGGATAGACTGGCTTTGAAGTTGGTTTTCCATTTCTTTCAGGCAGCAGCATGGAATCAATTGGATTTCTTCTTCTTTAGATGCATTTTCTGGAGATTTCCCAGAGAAGGGAAAGGTAAATTTTATATACTCACAGGCCATGGCGATTACCTGTCATCAGCTTAAATATAGTCAATTGGTCTATTAAAGAGAGTGACTTTCACTTTCACTCTTAAAACTTTTTTTTCCTTTTCTTTTACTTTTGGCTGCCAACAACTTTCTGCTTTGACTTCTTTTACTCTTTTATTCTTTGATTCCTTGATTCTTTGATTGCCTTTCTAGAAAAATTAGTCCAGTATTTACATGAAAACTTTTACTCAGCAAAGCCTTCAGTTTAAACCTATATTTTTTTAACACCTATATTTTAACTGCCTTTGTTAGAAATGAAAATGGACTACTTGATTGATCTTTAATTTAAAGCAGCTGGCAAATCCCATTAAGATTAAACCAAGGTATGAAAATTTTAATTGCATTTTTAACTGCCATGTAAAGATGAAACATAATTAACATTTCCCTGAAACTCTATGAATGTTTCAAAAAAAATAGACTCGTAAAAATTGTTATATCCAAAGAAAGAATGAGTCAACTTTCTTTGTCTTTTAGGAAAAAATATATAAGACAAAGGAAATATATTATTCCTTTCTAAATATATATAAAAATATATTTCAATAAAACAGGACATATATATATGAGCCATCTCATTCATCAACACACACATGCATCTGCATATTATTCTTTTTAACACAAAAAAATGAAAAAATCAAATATTTGATCTACAAAATCTATACATATCCTATTTTTAAATAACTAACATGAAGCTCTGTGTGTGCATACACACTGATCATTTCAATATATATATATATATATATATAGAGAGAGAGAGAGAGAATTAATTAAAATAGGATCAGAAAAACAATATTTGTATTATTGTATACATAAGGATTAAAACAACATTCAATTTTGACATAAAATTTTAATGTAATATTTGAATATTAAAACAGGGAAAACTCTCCATAAAGTGCCACTCAGTGCAAGCCAGAGTAATCAATGGATCCCATAAGGCTTGTGCATAAAATCTCTATCTAGTGCCTACTCATCCAATATTCCCAGAATAGTTTTTAGCTTGTGGCTTTAATCAGTGAGGGACCTTGGGTCTGAGAGCACTGCACCTAGATCTTAGTCCAGAAGGCTTATGCATAAAATCCCTATCTAGTGCCTGCTCATCCAGTATCCCCAGACTAGTTTCTAGCTTGTGGATTTTGTCAGTGAGGAGCCTTGGATCTAAGGCTCCTCACTGACAAAACCACAAGCTAGAAACTAGTCTGGGGATATCCTCAGATCCAAGGCTCCTTACTGATAAAATCCACAAGCTAGAAACTAGTCTAGGGATATTGGATAAGTAGGCACTAGATAGGAATTTTATGCACAAGCCTTCTGGAATCCATTGATTATTCTGGCATGCACTAAGTAGCACTACTGTATGGAGAGTTTTTCCTGTTTTAATAACAGTTATGAGCATGCATAGGAAATGGTGATCATGTAATATTTGAACATACATACGCAAATGTTTGTCTCTGTGACATATGCAAATTTAAAGGAGTATTATCTCAAATATTCACACAAAATTATTATTTGTAATAAAATGTAATTTCCAGTGAGTAAATAAAACAGAATGATTTATTTTAATATCTGTAATGTAAATATTTATTTTAACATTATAATATGTATATCAATTTTATTAAAGAATATAATATTTTATTTAAAATATTTGTAATGTTAAAATAGCTTCACTGTACTGGGTGGTAAAAAAATTTCTAACATTCCTCTGAAAGCATATCAGACCTTAGCAATGTTATGACAACAGGATCAAGATTTGGTATAAAATACTAAGAGAAAATTTGAATGAAGATGTTGCTGGAACTGATCATGTGATTATAATCTATGAATATGCCTTCCTGAGAGAAATCTTGCTCTTTTAATTTCTAGCTATCTACATGAAAACTAACAAATCCTGAATTTAAATTTAGTCATCTTGGCATTGTGAACTAGATGATGGAAGAATAGACTTTACAATCATTTGACCTGTATGGCAAAATGCATGCCTCTCTAAACAGTCCAAATGCATAATTGAAATATCTAAATATATTTATTATCTTAAAATGCACAAACAAAATGAAACTTACAAATTTTATTGAAATAAAAATTTTAAAACTACTTCGGAAAATTATTAATTTATCTATCTGCTAATATTTTACAAGTCACTTACTATTATAATAACTACAGTTGATCTAAAAGTTATGAGATAACAGCCTGAATATGGTATATTTATTGTTAAATCAGATTTTAATGCTAATGAACTTTCTCTGCATAAATATATTTTTAAGAAATATACGATTAATGAAAGCTCTACATCTAAAGAATTGAAGAAAACAACTTGTTATGAACACTAACGTTAATGAATTTTAATTCAAAAGCTAAAATTTTGTCATTATTTACTGTGTTTTTGTTCCAATCGCTGGGATTTCACAATTAAAATGTTGAAGGATTTTAACCAGTAGAAATCCGTTAAAACGATCATGCTAAAATAAAACATTGGAACTTTTAAAAAGACTAAGTGAAATTTAAATTACAGGAGGCATATCTTATTTATCATATGTTTATTTATCATTATATATAGTTATGGTTAAATAAAAGGTTCCCAAAAGAAGCAAGTGAGAATAAAATTATTATACAGGTAATATATTTTAAGTTGTATTATTATAATTTAACATTTGCAGTTCAGGGGTAGATATGTGTATTAAATGTATTTTGGATGCAGGTTGTTAATTAATTAAGAATAATTATTATCTATAATTATAATGTTTTATATGTTTCATACGTTTTATCAATCTCAACTCCAGTTTATACTGTTGTAATGAAATGCTATAAGGTTTCTGAAGCATATGTACAAATGATGATATTTATATATAGTTGAAAGGTTTTGTAAGAATTATTCTTTGTTTATCAATATAGGTACATAAAGCTTTATATAAAGAATATTTTGTATAAGAGAGGATAGAGAAAGTTGAAAGAATAGAATAATATCTGATGAAGACTGCATGGTACAGTCGAAACTGTAATCAATAATAAAAGTTTTTTTGCTGAAAAGTGAAAGCGTGTAAGATTTTTGAAATTCAATATTATAATGAATTATGTTTGTGGCAATAAGACTTACAGAAATATATATTGTTGCTTAGTAAAGAAAGCTCCAAATAACACATGTTATAGACTTTTATTTATAAATATTAGTTTAAATAAGCATTTTAAATACTGCTTACATGCACTTATAAAAAGTTAAGAAAATAATGTCATATTTTTAAAGTATTATATTATGGTAGGGTAAATGTTTTCAATATTTTAAGGAATAATTAAGTTTATATCAGTCAAATACCTTGAGGTAAACGGATTTAACTATTTTACTTAGAGAACTAGTAAAACATTATTTCATTTTGTTTATTAACAATTACTATAATGCTCGAATTTCTTTATCTTTTGCTTAACAGTATCTTTCAGTGATGTTTTTTTCTTACATCACAATATAGTTACATCCTAAAGTTTATTTTATATGAAAATAAGGATAAAGCTTTCCTAATTAACATCACAAGAAGTTATTTATCTTGAATGCTGAAAACTTAAATTATTATTATTACATTTTATATATTTTTTGTTTTATATTTGTTAAATTATCTGGATTTCATATTTCATTATTTTACTATTAATCATCTATCTAATAAATAAATATTGTCACATGGTCTTCTTCTTCTTCTTCTTCTTCTTCTTCTTCTTCTTCTTCTTCTTCTTCTTCTTCTTCTTCTTCTTCTTCTTCTTCTTCTTCTTCTTCTTCTTCTTCTTCTTCTTCTTCTTCTTCTTCTTCTTCTTCTTCTTCTTCTTCTTCTTCTTCTTCTTCTTCTTCTTCTTCTTCTTCTTCTTCTTCTTCTTCTTCTTCTTCTTCTTCTTCTTCTTCTTCTTCTTCTTCTTCTTCTTCTTCTTCTTCTTCTTCTTCTTCTTCTTCTTCTTCTTCTTCTTCTTCTTCTTCTTCTTCTTCTTCTTCTTCTTCTTCTTCTTCTTCTTCTTCTTCTTCTTCTTCTTCTTCTTCTTCTTCTTCTTCTTCTTCTTCTTCTTCTTCTTCTTCTTCTTCTTCTTCTTCTTCTTCTTCTTCTTCTTCTTCTTCTTCTTCTTCTTCTTCTTCTTCTTCTTCTTCTTCTTCTTCTTCTTCTTCTTCTTCTTCTTCTTCTTCTTCTTCTTCTTCTTCTTCTTCTTCTTCTTCTTCTTCTTCTTCTTCTTCTTCTTCTTCTTCTTCTTCTTCTTCTTCTTCTTCTTCTTCTTCTTCTTCTTCTTCTTCTTCTTCTTCTTCTTCTTCTTCTTCTTCTTCTTCTTCTTCTTCTTCTTCTTCTTATTATTATTATTATTATTATTATTATTATTATTATTATTATTATTATTATTATTATTATTATTATTATTATTATTATTATTATTATTATTATTATTATTATTATTATTATTATTATTATTATTATTATTATTATTATTATTATTATTATTATTATTATTATTATTATTATTATTATTATTATTATGCATTTATTTAAAATTATATTGTTTTAGAAGTAATGTTATTTTACTTATTTTTGGTACAAACACCCAAACTAAACATTAATATTTAGTTACTTAAGATATGAATTAAATACAATAAAATACTCATTGTTATTCAAACATATCAATATTAAAGATTTATAGTTAAATATTAAAATTTCAAGAATACTTATATGTAGCTTAGAGTGAACACGCTAGCTGAACATACAAATGTATTTATTATTAGACTTATTTTACTTAAAAATACACAATCATAGCTAAAGTTCATCATAACTCTGGGATATTATTTATTTATATATATAGTGTTTCTTAGGTATTTAAATATTCTGTGTATAATAAAGAGTATCATTATAGTAACTATCAGCATAGTAAATAAATACACATTTCACACAGAGACAAATATGTAAGACAATTTAAAATCACAAAACACAATGTCCTTTCTATTTGAGAAACTTGCATATACAATAAAAGTCTTTTATTCACCAAAGATATTTATCATAGTAGGCATATTATAACTTCATGTTTATGCATAAATCTAATCTTGTCATTGGATTAATATAAAAAAATACAAAATGCAATTATTCAGGTGCATCAAATATTTATCCTCCCATGTTCATTCAATAATGCTTAAAACATTCACTCACTAGTCTGAAAGAACTAACCATCTCTCATTCGATAAATTTATATGTAAAAATTGTGTCCAAACAAGAGTATGGGCTGTTATCAAATTACTCATCAAACATTTTTTTTAAAAATATATTTAGCCATGCCATCTATATCAAAACTAATTATGTTTGTTTATGTCTAAACTCTTAAATAAACCATAAAACAGACAATAACTTTTTTATTAGTCTACAATATTATATGACATCTTCCAATTCTCAAGCATTTCTTTCCATCTTCTTGGCATTTTCTAATTTTATAATGTTTCTATATATTTCTCTTTCCAACTCCTTTGTGCTTTTTCTCTTTCCTGGTAGTATCTATTTTAATATTTGATGACAATAATGACTATTACCAAGGTAAATTTGAAAGCAGCCATATTAAAACTTTATTTAACAACCTTGTAAACAAATTACTCTTATATAAAGTACTATATAATAAATCAAATATGCTATTGCTAAAGCTATAATTACATAAAACAAATTACTTACTAACCAGTTTTTTTAAAATACTAACGAATTTTATAAAAAAAATGATTGGTAATTTTTCTATATAATTATCAATCTGATAATACACAAGTTGATTTATTATATAGTATATTGAAGTAGGTTTTTTTTCATATGTCATAGCATCGGCCGGAGGCGAACCAGCAACAACCATCTGCAACCAACTGCTTGCTTGCTGGGCGGCTGCACTGACCTCTCGGCTAACAATGTAGTTTGCTTACAAGATTATTAAAATGTGTAGAAATTATTTCTGTCTTGAAAACTTTTAATATAAGCTATTAGACTGGAGTTTTAATAACATCATGGCTAATTTAAAATTTGCCTTATTATTTATTATTGTCTATTATATGTCTATTTAAAAGTTTAGATGTAGCCGAAAAGTGGATTCATTTTTTTCATTTGTTTACAATTAGACTAGATTCTAAATGATGTGTATGCATATTTAAAAACAAATGTTGATGAATAGTTTGTTTATGTAATTAACAGTCTAGAAATAGCAAATTTGGTTTATTATATAGTACATCATATTAGTATGTGTTGTATATTAATGCTTCCTCTGTCTATTTCCCTTATGAAATAGATATAGCAAAATTATATCTAAATCACTCACTCTCTCTCTCTCTATATATAATGTGTTTTATCTTAATACTATCAGAATAAAAGAAAATTAATTGAATTTGTTTTTATTTATAAACAAATTGTATAATCAAAATTTAAGTTTTCCTTATTAGTTAAATTTTATAAATATAAGAAAATATAACAAATAAATTAAAAATACAACATAGTTCTAAATTCAGATTATAAGGTTTTGTATTGTTTTTAATATCATATAAATACAATAAATATATACATTTTATGATAGTATAATTTTAAAACAGACCCATTTTTTCTATTTTTTCTAATATATATGAAAGGTTATCCTGCTAGTTTAAAATGCATAAAAATAATTAATTAAATTATAGTTCTCTTTGCTTCCAGAAGTTCTTGAAAAACTATCTTAGGAGACTTTTGAGAAGAAAAATTAAGTACTTAAGAAGTCCTGTAATAGTTAACTAGCTGGACATTTTATAAATTTTTTCCAGTTATAAAATTTTATTTCTTCATTTATTGAGTTTTTAAAAAATAATATTGCTAGGAAGAAAAGTCTCACACACAGTGATCAGTTTTTTGCATCATATCTAAATTCTTCTCATTTTCAATTTTTTTCTAACTTTGCAAATAATTTTTAAGATTATTTCCAACACAAATAAAACAAATAATTCAATAATAACATCTTTGTCATTAAATATTATAAGCAATACAAAGTAGTCTACTTTGGTTTGTTAAAACAAATAAAATATTCTAGCAGGAATTATTTATAAATTTGGTAATTGTTTATGAAAGAAGAAATCTAGTATTTTTATTAAATTACAACATCAAATTACAATAAATATATTTTATAATGTATTTAAAATGATTAAAACAGGCAATGCATCTAGATCTTAGGGTTTAAGGCAAGCCTCCAGCAGTCACTTTTTATTTCTACTTAACTACAAAACTATGAGAATGAAATTGAAAATATCTTAATATTTTCAATCCAAGCTCATTAGCTTATATAGTCATATAGGTCTGAACTCAGTTCAGTACCCATACATTTTGCAATGAGTGGCACTACTGTATGGAGAGTTTTGCCTGTTTTAATAACAGTTATGAGCCAACATAAGACATGGTGATCATGTGATATTTAAAATAATCACTACTATTATTTGTAGTGATTCTTAAGATATAAATTATGCAATGCAGTATGTTTGTTTAAAACTTTTTCATGCATATATAGATTTCTTTCTCACCAAGTATCAAATTATTAAGGAAATTAAACAGGTTGTAATGAAAAAAAGTATGTGAACATGGGAGGTAAAATAATAAGTACAGAAGTTAATAAACTGATTTTCCACAACCATGAATTAAATTAATTCTGTTAATCTTACCCCCTTACCCCCTTCTATCTATTTCTGCAAATTAATTATCTATTTACCTTTACAATACATATTTATAAATATAAATCTCAAAGAAAATCCTTTCAAAGTATAATGATTAATAAGCTTGGTTTTTAAAAACATTAAAAATCTTATTTTTTTATTATAAATAAAATTTTTATTAAACATTGATTGTTATAAATTACACCCTCATTTAGAAGTAGGATTCCAAAGGATTAAACAATATTTAATGATGGGAAGATATTTTTGAATCGATACTGAAAATGATAATCATGCCTAAAGGTAATCACTATGATCTTTAAAGCTTTGCTAACAATCATTTTCTATATGAGGAAGAAAAAATCCATTATTAGATAAAAAGATTCCCAGATCTTTTTGAAATTCAACAGGATTAAATTTGTGAGAATTAATAAATAAAATTTATATTATTTAATTAAATTCAAATCTTTCTTATATACACCCTTTTTGTGGGGGGGAAAAAAGGAAATTTTTCCCTTCAATCTCAAAAAAGATTTTGGAGGGGAAAAAGCCCTCTTTTCCAATCTTTTTTTTAAACCTCAGATTTCTTAGAAAATGAAACAAGGAAACATTTATTAAAATTAATTGACATATTATTTAGATCATACCAATTACTAAAGTTATCAATATCTTTTTGAAGAAGACTGCAATGAACCCTTGATGTGATTCTTCTAAAGATTTTTTAGTCATCAGCATATAGAAAATAACAGATTTCAGGCAATCCTTAAACTTATTTATATAAATGTTAAACAGCATGAGTGTTAAAATCCTATCCTGAGGATCAACTAAATTACATTCAAAATTAGATGAAATATTATAGTTGAATTTGACATAACTATAAAGAAAGAATTGAAACCAACGAATAAGTTTAGTGGAAAAATCTATTTTATGTAATTTGTGAAAAATGATGTGATTTACTTGTCAAAAGCTTTTGATAAATCAAAATAAATAACAAGAATAACAACTAAATAATAATAATAGTAAATAGGTGGATTTAAACTTAGAATTTTTAGCTATTCATCCTAAGTTCAAATCCCTCTATTTACATGTATAGGAAATATTCAGTATAAGCAAATGAAATACAGCCTTAGAGTAATAATAGTAGTAATAGAAGTAGTAATAATAGTAGTAATAGTAGTATTAGTAATATTGCTTGAACATATAGACCATAGATTAACTTATCAATATTTAAATAATAGTCTCTTACTATTTGACTAATCATTGGTCATGAAATGGTATAATCCTATAACATTATTCCTTCCTAGATTGATTTATGGCCTTTGACTTTATCAGTGAAGACCATGATTCACAAAAGTCGAAGGTAATAAATCAATGTAGGAAGAACAATGTTATAGATACATTTCATTTTTCTTTATAGTTAAGACACATATTTAACAGTAACATTTCATCTTATTTTTAAAAAGAATTACATACTTTCCCAAATGCATTCTTGAGACTCTAGAGCTATTGATTATAAGACTGAGTTATCACATGGATCTACTAAGAGATATAGTTCTAAATGCACCTCACTCCATAATCAGTTTTCAAGTTTTATGCTATCCACTGCAGAAAGAAGGTCTCTCAGAGTTAACATCCATCTTTTTTTAATCATCTAACTAGGCGTGACTTCTAACAAAATACATCATTGGTCTTCTATTTATTATCCAAACTCAGAGAATTCCTATAGAGCAAATGGTAGAGACTACTTTCGACCTTTAATCAAGAAATGTCATATGACTTTCTTGAATCAAGGTCAAAAGGAGCCTCATTGGCCTAATACTCTACTTGTATGAATTGTCTAGGGATGCTGTGGAGAATGAATAGACTAGTACCAATGATGTATTGATTGAATTCAGAGAGACCTTCATCGCTGGTTGTAGATTGAAAAATGATCATGATAAATATTAAAACTATCTGGTGTCAGACTGTGTAGCTTTGAATCAATTTCTCTCTGATAGTACAAAACCTTGAGTTACTGATTAAGAAGATGAGATTATTAGTTTAGAACTATATCATAAGAGAGCCATTGACTACTCAGTCTTTAAAAGAAATAGCTCAAGAGTACTGAACCCGAGAAAATGCATTTGCGGACACAGATCAGTATTAGAGCAGTTTTCTGATATTAAAAAATAGAATTACTTTATTCTTATTATTATATGTATTAAAGATAACACTTCTTTAATATTTTGAATTATTATTATATATATGCCAATATTTTTTGTTGAACTTTGATCAACTTTCTGTTTAAAAAAAGTATCTCAATTTCTTAAATATTTTTATTATTATTAAAATATTTTTTAAACAAAATATTACATACTAATTCTTTTTTTTTCATGTGTCATAGCATCGGCCGGTAAGCGAACCCGGTAATCCGGGACAACTGCTTGTAAGGCAGACCACTCGACAACCAACGCTTTACTACAAAATATTTTAATAATCATTCATCTTAATGATTCAAAGAATCTATTAAAAATTATAATATAGCTCTAAAGATTGAAATGCTAAAATAAATTGTATTTGACAGGTAGCAAACAATGGTAATTTACCAAAGATAATATATTGTTGTTATTAGACCATAGTATTCTTTTGCGTAGTTAATTCTACCTGCAGTTAGAAAAAAAATTAATAAGCATATACTTCATTCTGTCATCTTAGTAAGCAACGTAGAATAAATTATTACTGCCATTTGATTTTTTTAAAAAGCATATAACAATCACATTTATTATTAACACTATTTTCAATTCTGATTTAAATTACCACATATTGAGCAATTTCATTACAAAAAGTTGTTTAGTGCTGCCCTCTTTCACAGCTAGCGAGAAAGAATTAAATGCACTTTTAAAAAAAATTCATATTTTAAATATTAATTAGAAATTTTAAAATAATAATAAACTCTTTTAAAAAAGAAATTGGATATTCTTAGCTATTAATTAATTAACGTGAAATAAGCAACAATCTCATAAATTTAATATTAAAATACTCTTTCATGTGTAAAAAATTAAAAAATATTGAACATACAATTGAGTCAGATAATACCATTACATCATAAAAAATATATATATATAAAAAAAAATATATATATATAAAGAGAGTATTGATAAAATGTCTACTCTTGTATATTGATAATAATGGTGGATGAAAGTTTTATAAATTAAGAACTTTTTATTTGCCATTTTTCTGTATTTACATCTAATCCTTAACTTATAAACTAAATGATGCAAAAAATGTTTCGGGGGGGGGGGCATTATTAATCCTATCAAGGATAATTAAACTCGTAAAGTACTCATTTAAAAGATTTTTAAAATAAATGCTATATATTTAGAAGTCAATTGATATAAATTTATGTTTGATGTAATTTATTACATGTGCAAAATTGGGATTGCCTATAATTTACAGATTTTAAAAAATATTTTGTATACTACGAATTATACATATGTGTGTATAAAGCTATAAGAGTAAAAGAACCAACTTGGAATTAAATAGGAATGAAACACGAAAGACGATCTACAATTCAAAAACAATTATCGACTTTAATATTAATGAAAGTTCTCGTGGGATTCATTCATTTGCCTTTGAATTGTGATAGGATTTTACGTATGTGTGTGTATATATATATATGTAGTACTAGTTTTATTTTTCACTTTAGATTTTTTTTTTTTTAAATAAGTGAGACCAAGGTCATAATTTTTTTATTTTTTATAATTTTAAGTTTGCAAGTATTGCTATTCATATCTACTTTAATATGACTTAGGATCGTTATATGTAATAAAAAACGCGCTAATAGTGATATATATTAAATAAATCTTTTAAATCAAATATACTTTTGGAAAGATGCACCGTAATAATGCTTTTTAATTGGATATATATTCTATACCAAAAATGCATTCGATCTGAAAGGTTGAATTAATAAGCATCTACATTTAAGGATTACTTCTTCTTTTTTGTTGTTGTTGTTGCTAAAACACATTATTACTAGTGCATTATCACAGTATATATAACATCTTATTTGATAATGAGCTCAGTAATGAATATAATAATGTTCTGATTTATACAGTCAGTTGTGCTAAGTGTGATTGGATATATGACAGAATAATGATAGACTGGATAGTCCAGGGGTTAAATAGACATTGAATGATGATAAATTAGTTGGCCAGAACTTATAATCACCAATATTTTTTTGAAGTTGACTAAGACACATATTTTTGCAGTAGTTTCTTCTTTCTTCTAAATAATTTAGCTTGTCATTAGTATCAGTCAGGCCAAATTATTGGAAATCATTACAGCTCCTACATTTTTTTCATCTAGATGGACATATGCTTAAGGATTTAGTCAGGTGTTGCAGAATAGGCAATATAATAAGTAATTCCATTGATAAAAAGGTTCTTGCATATCACTTCAAAATAATGCAGAAATTGTCCGAGAGTTTATAATGACTGTATTTTTATTGTAATTGTATGATAGACAATTTCTGTCATCTAACATTAATTGTTAAATGTATATAGGAAAAAATCAAATTTAATTTAAAAATTTTCAAATGCATTCAGCTATTAGTAATAATTACACACTTAGTATACAATGCAGTGCTTCAAGAAATATTATTTGTTTCTTTAATTCAAGGTTTCTGGTCTGATCAGTGACAATACTAACAAGATAATCATATTTGGAACATTTAGATTTATCAATATTAAGTTTAAAGTGAGTGTCTTTCCAACCAACTAGAACATTTTACTAAAAGCAACAGAAAAATTGCATATATTTATCGATAAGAATACTCCTGGTTTGTCCACTTTTTTCATAGGTGCAAGATTAATGGGTGAGTTCCAAACATTATGAATAATTACATAAGTTGATTTATGGGATTGTTTGCACTGTATTTTTTTCTGATTAATGTTTTTCTCAATTGAAAATATGTTCAATGTTATCTACATTGTATGCTACTTTAGATATACCAGTTTTTCTTTTCTAATCATTAATTTGTACTCTTTAATCACTTTTTAATGGGATGACTGGTTTCATCAATATACATTCTTTTATATTTCCATGCTTTTTTATAAATGAAGTTACAAAATCTGAACTTAAAATGCTGAAAAACCACCTACAAAACAGTATGTGAATGAAGGACATATTTTGGTGAAACTAGTCATATCATTAAAAAACAATTAAAAAGAGTACAAATTGATGATTGGAAAAAAAATAGATGCATCTAAAGTAGCAAGCCATGTATATACCAATGATCACATGTTTGATCAGGAAAAGAAAAGGAAAATATTAGAGAAAAAGAAGTACAAAAAGAAAATTTAAAGAAATTGCTCCTATGACAATAATAAACAATGCATAATTCATCTAAATATGATAATTCATAATATTTGAAAACCATTCATAAACTTTTCCTTAAGAAAAAAGTAAGCAAACCATGAGGACTCGCATAGATAAGTATATAAAATTATAATCTTGCCTTTGTTAGAATGGTCTAGTTGATGGGAGAGCTATGTTGAAATCAGTATTCATAATTCTAAAGATATCAAATTCAGTTCACAAGCTTGTATTGCAACTGGTCAGGCCAGCAACACTTGAAGTAAGGAAGAGAGAAATAGAATAATAAAAATTGAAACACTGTGCTATATACCAGCCAGTTTTCTATTACCAAAAAGTTGAATGCATTTGAAAAGTTTAAGTAAATTTTAAATTTTTCTGAAAACATTTAATCATTAATATTCAATGATAAAAATAGTACAATATATAATTACAACTAAAATATTATCACTACAAACTTTCAGACAAACATCATGTATGTGATATGAAACCTATACTCCATTAAACTTTAGACATGAAAAAGCATGTTTAATACGAGCCAAAGGAGAAAATTAATTTACTTTCTTAAGTAAAAATAAATATGAAGTGGTTGTCCTTAAAATTTCGCAACTAAGACTTCCAGTTCACTCTCAGAGAACTAAGAAAATTATTCAGAGCATAAATAAGTCTTTGTTAAGAGAGAGAAATAAATCCTCATAGATTTTTAAAGTCCTAAACGTTTTCCATTAGGTATAAAGAATATTTTCTAAAAAATACACTTCTAATTAAGTTTTCATAAGAGTTTTCTAAACAATAAGAAAATCACATTCCAAATTGCATAAAAAATAAAGGAGCAGCAAAACACGAACTTGTAAACCTACATGCAAATAAATTGTCAAACTATACCAAACAACTTACAAGCTTCATCAGTTAAAAAATCTAGATGCTGAAGTTTCTGTTCTGGAAAAAGATTAACTGTTCTATCATGACATCTAATACCTAGATAGAATGGCAGAAACTGATAAAATCACTCAAAGCATTATTTAATGATCCATAAAAAAAAAAAATTAAAAATTTATTCCAGCACAAATTCTCTTTCTTTATGGTCTACTTAAAATTCATGAACATTATGTTACATTAAAATCTATTGTTAGTTCTAGATGATTTTTAGTTCTTTGTCAAAGATTTAAGAACTTTGTGGAATTAATCAAGAATATGAAAATTGAAAAAACTGACATATTGGTAAGTTTTGATATAAAAAGCTTATACATGTCTTGCATTGGTGGTCGAGAGGTCAGCATGACTACCTTACAAGTAGTTGCCTGGGTTGTGGGTTTGCGTCCCGGCCGATGCTATGACACTTGAAAAAAAAAAAAGCTTATACATATATGTACCTTGAGAGAAAGCACTGTCTATTGGAAGAAAAAGATTAAATGATTATAATAGTTTACAAGCCACAATTATTTTTATACTAGTAGTAAGTGAAACTCATAACATTCTGCATTACAATGATATACTTATACAAAACCTGATTCTTCCAACAAAATCAGTGGATAACTATTGATTTAGCATTATTCTTCTTATTAGTAACATTTATATGGAAAATATTGAACCACAATCATAAATACTAATCCATATTCATGTAAAGTTTACTATATTGTTGATATGTTATTGTGTGGCCATACTGTGAAGAATTATTACAAATATTCTGGTCATTCCATGTTAACATATTCTCTTCAATTAAATTCACAACATAATTAGAATATGAACAAAACTTGCATTTTTAGACATTCTTGTGACTAGATTCCTCATAACAAAATCAAAATTGCAGTTTATAGAAAGCTCACACATATAGGGAAAACAACCAAGTATATCAGAAACACAAAACATTGAGTTATAGTATCATTGTGGAACAGAATAAAATTTGTTCAGAAATTAGAAGATTTGAAAAAAAAAGACCTGCATAGAACACACTGTCCAGAAAGAATGGTTATATAACAGATGTCATTAAAAAAACCTTAAATAAACAAAAAATATGTCAAAAGATTACAATCAAATTTAAAAAATCTGCAATGAATATAATATCAAATAGAAAGACATTGTACAGAATGAGGAATCTTATCCTCTATAAAATTTAAGCATAAAATGCTGAGAAACAAAAATTGCACCCACAAAATATCACATGAATGTGGATGAATGTATTTTGGTGAAATTAATCATTCCATTGAAAAGCAATTAAAAGAGCACAAACTGGTGATTGTAACTTCCCCCACCAATATGTTAAAAGTTGCAAAGCATATATGTACCATTGATCATATGTCTAACTGGGAAAAGATATAAAGAAAAGTACAAAAAAGAAAATTTTAAGAAGTGGTTCACATGACTATGATAAACAATTCTAAAAGTCTACCTAATCCATAATATTTAGAAATCATTCAATAATTTTGCCTTTATGAAAATTTTGGAAAAATCAGAAGGTCTCTCATAGGTAAGTATATGGAATTTTCCTACTGCCTTTGACTTAATAGAGTATTTAGTTATAGTTGCTTTGAATTCAATATTCATGACCAAATTTGATTCTCATGTTAGAAATTCATTAGTTAGGCCAGTGACACATAAAAAAGAAGAAAATTTAAAATGTTGTGAGCCATAACTCACCTCTGAATCCATTTAAAAAGTTTAAATAACATTTGGATTTTTTCTAAAAACATTGTTAAAAATCAATCAACAATTATGACTGCAATTGCTTTTGTCATCACCACAACTCTGTACCTACTTCATAAAAAAGGTCTTCATTCACTTTTAAAAGCAAAAATTGAACTAAATTATGATGGACCATGATAAATCTTTATGCATAAAGCTTTCATTTCTGGAATTATTTTATGGTATAGCAATGCATAAATAATAATTTTTTCAATAGCTCTGATTTGGGATATTATTATTTATGAGAAAGTCCTCAGAATTTCATTATTTAACATAAAAATGACTATGTAGCAGCCCTGATTTTGCAGGTGGTGTTAATGGAATATTGAAGGTTTATTAGTTATAGGAAAATAACTTTTTCATAAGACAATGAAGCATTAAAAATTTGAAAATATGTATTTAGTAACTTTAGTTGTGTATCACAAGATGGCATTCATGGTATTTATTAAAATTACTAATTATTTATTTATCATTTAATGCTTTTTCCAAGTAAACTATCTATAAAATCATGTAACTAAAATATTGGTGTGTGTGTATATATATATATATATATTGTAATGATATAAATTATTATAAGTGAATAAGTAACTGGTCAAAGTAAGGTTTATGAGTCTTTAGAGCTCTTATTAATATCCTATGGTGCTATACACGGTATGAAAATATATTAAATAAACATGGTATTTGAAGTTCAATTATATCTCAATTATAGTGTTTATAACAAAATTTTATCCACTTGAATACAGTACAGTTTTTAAACAAAATATTCCTTAGTACAATACTGAGATATTAATATTTACCATTTTATATTAATACAAGACTGTACCTGATCTATGGAAAGGTTGCCATTTTTGTAATAGTTTTTTTAATTGGCTGTTTTAACAAATTTCAATCATGCATGGCATTATTATGGAGCCATGAATTATGTGACATCAAATAACATGATTTCCATTATGTGCTAACCAAAACTAAATGTAAATATGGTATTATAGCATCTATTTTTTCTCTCTCACTAAATATCACATTTCAAGCATAAATTTATGTGCTGCAATTACATTTTTCAGATATATTACCAAAATCACATTTTTCTTTATTTTGTTGTAATATCCTATATAAATACAATTTATCCAAACCACTTCAAACATTTTTTAGCAAAACTTTTTATTTGTACATATATACATACACCTATATTTCAACTGTCCTGTAGTCTTCTTCAGAGCCAATTTACTTTAATCTCTTAGAGATTAAAGTAAATAGACTCTGAGGGACACTGCAGGACAGTTGAAATGTAGGTGTATGTATATATGTACAAATAAAGAGTTTTTCTAAAAAATGTTTGAAGTGGTTTGGATAAATTTTATTTATATTGTAATTACATTTTCTTCATGATTTAAATACTATATCTATTCAGTCTTGTACTGTAGTTAAAAGCACATGTACTGATTTTTTTTCTGAACATTTTTTCCTTCAAAAAAGTTGTATTCTGCATCATTTACATATACATAGTACAAAATTGTGGCATTCGGTAATATTTACAAAGCTAAAAAAATAAAATTTAAAATCGTCAGTGGATGCAATTTAGTTTTTTTTTTTAGTTAGTATAATTTATTTTTTGATACATACAATTTTCCCAAAGACTTTATCTTGTGTTTGAACAAGTGGGAATATTCATTTATATAGTGACAACTAGAAAGTGCATGTGTGTTGGCTTATTGGTATTACAGTTTATAAAAAAAAAAAAAAAAGATATCGTGCGATATGGAATGAATGTCTTGTTTAATTAAAGTTAAAATTGGAAAGAATGTAGATGCATACAGATTCTTTATCCAGATAAATGAAAGACATTACACTAATTAAAGATGGCAGAAATAATGTATATAAAAAGAACTTTGTAGCTAAAAATACCAAAATAAATATACAAGATTATCAACTTGTATTTTTATAACAAAAAAAGATAAGGACATATGCGAAGAAATCTGGAAACTGGTCGAGAGTATAAAAGAAAATACTTTCGAGCAGGGTCTTGTGTAAGGTTCTTTTTTTTTCTGCTGAAGTAATTTGTCATGTAGGAATGGACCAGAATGTTTGTGGACACCTTCTTCACCATGAAGAGGTCAACCCAAAAAGCTTTCATATTTAGCCTGAGATGGACCAAGCATATAAAAGATGTCAACCATGATTAAAATCAATGGCTATGAGCTTTTCAACCCAAGAAATACGTGTATATTACAATCTACATAAATTTGCAAAACTTACCAGTAAGCTAATACTTCTCCATACCCTAAATTATGTCAAATTAAATTTAACTATAAACTTTAACTAGAAGTTTCAAATACTGATAGAGACATTCACTTATTTATTATTCAAAGAGACATCCAATTTATACATGGATTACTTTATAAAAGAAGTGAAATATTAACTATTTAATTATTTAATATTATTATCTGGATGAGCATGTGTATGTTTTTTTCCAGTTTTATTAATAATTTAGTGTTTAAAAATTTTAATTCATTATAATAAAATATTTCTCTTTAACATCAGCTTTTCACTGTATGTTATTAATTTTAGTTTATTAAATTGTACTATTACAAAAGATTATTTTAAGAAATGTATAATTACCTATGCCAACATTTTTGTTTTAATCTATGAATGTTGGAGAACATTCTTAAATATTACTTGACAAGAAAGTGAAATCATGCAAAAATTACATTTAATTATTTACTGCAAAGATACTTGTTGTGATGCAATGAATATCAGTGGATTTACAACCCTGGAACCCTTTTAAATAAATATAAAACTGATTTCACCAGCAATGAAAATTGTAATAATAAATAAAATATTAGGTCAGTTAATCCGGAAAAAGAACTGTGTTCTTGAAATATCCGAACTCAAATATGAACGGAATATTCTTTTTCTATAGTTTGATTATAGAAGGCCTAAACCCAAATATAAAATGTTACAATGGCTTCCCAATGTAAGACTTCAACACAACAATCACAACCTGAGATAAAATGTAATTGCATTAAAAAAAGTTACAATGGTGGCCTAAAATGTGAAACTTATAGCTAGAGAATAAATAAGAATTGTATATTAAACAAAAAAAAATTAACTGGATTATACAACTATAAAAAAAATAATATTTTTTTAAATATGTCTATAAAAAACATGATCACGACTGATGTAGACTTTAAATTGCAAATAGTGACTGGGTAGGCAGATACAAAAGAGGAGAAAATCAATGCTCTGTTTCCTTACACACCAGGTCGCTATGCACCTATAAGTCTCAAAAGGATGAGCAATGCTCCAATGTAGTCAGACTTGAGCTTCTTATCATTAGATTTATGCATGTGCTGTAGGGATACAGATGAATGTGAAAATATTCATTGTTCTCACCATGTTAGACTCTAAAAGTGCAAGCTTTAAAATCACATACCACTTGTGAACAGTCTACAGAAATATATTAGAGATGCTAATATATAAAAAAAAACACATAGAATATGAAGTTAAGATTTATTGAGAATAAAATAAGTTCAAATCCATTTTATTTTTGATCCCTGCCCTGGTGGTATAGTACCATTTACATATATATGGTACAAGGGTGTGCCATTCGGTAATATTTAAAAAGCTAAAAAAGAAAAAAGAAAAATTTATCATCAATGGCCGCAATTTATTTTTTTTAACTAGTATAATTTATTTTTTGATACATACAATGAAAGTTATTTGTGCTAATATTATATATTTAATTTAATTAAAGTTAAAATTGAAAAGAATGTAACTGCGTCCAGATTGTTTATCCAGATAAATAAAAGAAAGACATTATGCTAATTAAAGATAGTGGAAATAATGTATATAAAAAAGAACTTTGTAACTAAAATACCAAAATAAATATACACGATTATCAAATTGTATTTTGATAACAAAAAAAAGATAAGGCCATATGCGCAGAAATCTGAAAACTGGTTGAGAATATAAAAGAAAAAAAATACTTTTGAGCAGGGTCTTGTGTCAAGTTCTTTTTTGAAATTCTTCTGGATAGAGAAATTGTCTCTATCCAGGATAGACTACTCATCTGCTGAACTAATTCATCATGCAGAAGTGGACTGGAGTGTTTGTTGGCACATTCTTTCATCATGAAAAGGTCACCCCAAACTGCTTTCATGTTTAGCCTGAGGACAGACCAGGAACATAAAAGATGTTGATGATCAAAATCAATGGCTATGGGCTCTTCAACCCAAAAGGTACAATTATATTACAATCTACATAAATTCATGAAACTTACTGATAAGCTAATATTCTTCATACTCTGAATTATGTCAAATTAAATGTTTGCAAACTACATTTAACTATAAACTTTAATTTCAAATATCCATAGAAACATTCACTTATTTATTATTCAAAGAGACATTCATTTTATCCGTGGATTCCTTTATAAAAGAAGTGAAATATTAACTGTTTAATTATTTAATATTATTATCTGGATGAGTATGTTATGTTTCTTTCCAGTTTTATAAATAATTTAGCATTTAAATATTTTAATTGGTTATAATAAAACATTTCTCTTTAATATCAATTTCTTATTGTATGTTATTAATTTTAGTTTATTAAATTTTACTATTACAAAAGATTATTTTAAAAAAATGTATATTTATCTACACCAACATGTTTGTTTTAATGTATAAATGCTGGAGAAAATTCTTAAACATTACTTAACAAGAAAGTGAAATCATGTAAAAAGTATATTTAGTTATTTACTGCAAAGATACATGTTGCAATACATGGATATCAGTGGGTTTACAACCCTGGAACCCTTTTAAATAAATATAAAACTGATTCCACTGACAATGAAAATTGTAATAATAAATAAAATATTAGATCAGTTAATCAGGAAAATAACTATGTTCTTGAAATATCCGAACTCATACATGAACGGAATATTGTTTTTTTTATAGTTTGATTAACTTGCACTTTCTAGTATATAAAATAGAAGGCCTAAACTGAAATGTAAAATGTTACAATTCCAATACAATATTTTTTTAGAATCCAAAAATTAACTGGCCTATGGAAAGTCCATCATTTTTGCAAGTTTTTTTTTTAATTGTCTGCTTTAAAAAATGATTTATTTGTATAAAATTCTTCATAAAAAAAATTATGGTTTACTAATGGTGGAACAAATAATTATTATTTTTTTTAAAAAATATTTTCTCTAACAAAGAAATGTTTAATTCGAATATCATATGACAATATTATGGCAAACATACATTTACATGTTATATATATATATATATATTGTCACCTCAACTTTCTCCGTGCACTCTTTCACTTATCTAACCTCCATAAACTCTCATTTATTTCAAGTAGCTAGTCAATTGAATGTTATATTAACTTTAGGATCAAATATACCGGGGGTACCAAATTTGTAATGCCCACCAGAGATCATCATCATTAGTCAATTTAGGACTATAGAAGATACTGGAGAAAGTAATTAAATTGTCTCTCAAAAAATAATAATAATAACAGTAATATTGATAAAACCATTCAATCTATGTGGTCTTAATTTCAAACCTAGCATTAGTCATGCAAATATTTCATGATAAATTTATTATAAAAGTCATAATAATGAGACAACTTTCTTCCACAACTTTATTATAATTATCTGATCTCGAGTGGTAACTACAGAAAATACTGTATACAGTTCTCATTTATATCTGACTGGAAATAAATCAGTGATCAATGCAGAGAACTCATAATCTACGCTCAGAATATAAATTATCATTTAATTTAATATTAGATAAAATTTATCACAAATGATCCTCCCCATCTAATTCCATTACTTTATTTTTCGTTCTCAGCATTTATCACTTTCAATAGCTACAATTATATAACACGGAATGTCTGTGTATGTTCTCTAATCTGAGAATTCCTAATCTTATTTCTCGAACACACATATATCTTTTGATCAACTATCAATTCATGATCCCTACTTTTATAATCGGATAATAATGTTGTTATAATATACTACTTGACTTCCAAACTAGCTCTTAGACTAATAATTGAACTGCTCTTTCTCAAGGTCTAGATCTGTCAAGAGGTTCCCATATAAGTGATTACACTGTAATGGATATGATCCCATATATGCTAAATAAATTTTAATACAAGTTCAATAGTGGGTATCACTCTAAACACCAAGAGCAGGAAAGGGATTTTATGTCTGCTCCCAATATTCACAACATTACAATGAATCAAAAGATTAAATTTGTTAAACCTAACTCAACTATTCCCTGTCATTTTTATTCTATTATTTCTAATCTATTTTAATTAATAACCATAATAATTTTATTTTGCTAAAGTAAAATATGGAAGTAAACCATGGACATCAATCAAAATTTTACTTATGAAATTAAAGTACGGAAATGAATCATAAAATCAGATTATGCAAATTAATTATGACAGCAAATTATGTTGAAATGAATTATATAAAAGTGACTTATACAAAATGGATTATACTAATCGAATATAGGAATATTCAAGATAAAATTAATACTGTAAATCAATCATGGAAATAAATTATCAATATAAAATCAACTATGTGAATCGAATATGGAAACAACATGATAATGAGTACTGCAAGTCGATCTTGGAAATAAATTATCATTATAAAATAAATAATTAAATTTAAATATGAACTAATATGACTTTAGCTCTAGGTGCTGGATATATAGATTCTGGAGATATTTGAAACATCAAAACACAAAACACAATATAATCTTATAACAGTAATAAAACTTTATTACATGAAATAATAATGATAAAGATTAAAATAAAAACACACTAAATTATAATATTGTTACACAAATATATGCTTCTGATCTATTCAGGACTATTATTCAAATACATGTTTGAGTTAACTAATTTCTTGGATGACTCACTTCTTGTTTTGACCCATTCATTTATTAAATAAATAATTAATAATAATAATAAATACAAACGCTGGAAACAGAATTCCGGATATTTTAGCTTTAAGAAAACTTATCTTGAAAGAGAAGAAAACCTACAAATTTCTACTTCCCCCTTTTTTTATTGTAAACATTGTCCATTGGACTATTCCAAAATAGTATATTCGTTTCAATTATTCTAACTAGCAATGTGAAATAATCTTAAATTTCTAAATCATTTTATCAAGCAATAATTTTCACATTTCTAATGAAAAAGGATATGTCATAAAATTACCCTACTAATTTTGCAAATGGGTTTAAATTCAAAACCCACACTTTTACATTCATGCTTGTCAGATCTTTACGTTTTGACTGTATATATCTTAATTAGGTCAGTATGTCCACTCAGCTTGACGACCTCAATTTAACATCATTCAAAAAAAATCAACACAGATCGGTTAGTTTATTAATTAAATCTTTGTCATTCTTCATCATACATATACATCTGACTGAATCCTTATCCTTTCAGGTATTCTGTCCCACATAAGAAAAACTCTCTTCATATCACACATCACCATGCAGTATCTATAACGCGCACACAGCCACGTCTTGATAAGGGAAATAAACAAAAACAACAACATCAACTTCAAACTTAAACTATTTGCTTGAGCCAGGGAGAGAAATCTTTTCTTAAGATCCAGAATCGTGTAAAGAGCTTCTCTTAGACACCTATTCTCTATATTGGCATGCAAAACATTTCTATACTTAAACAGTAACTTTATCAATAATTCCATATCTTAACAAATAAATGGAGTGAAACTCAGTCATCTCCGACTGCCATGGTAATTAAATTATGAGACAGCTATTTCCCATCTGTAGGGTGGTAGGATTACTTTACATTAGTAATGACAAGCATTTATAGCTTTAAATATGCCCACACATACATCGATTCCAGCCTAGATAAATGACAAAGACTAACCAGATCCCAAATCAATACATATATGAATTATTTCAATTTTAACCAGTCAAGCCAACAACATACCCAATATTTATATTAATAACAGATCAACATTCACAGCATAATAATGGGTTTTATACGACCATCCCCGCCCTCTTCACATTTAATATTAAGCACAAATTAAAATTTTGTTAAGACTAATAAAATATTTATATCATTTCTCTCTTTACTTTTAAGTCTAAATCTACATGAGCATCTATACTTAAATGGTATCAAAATCATTTTCTTTTCTTTCCTTCAAACATTTTAAACATAAACAAAATATTAAATTAAATAATCCAGTGATTAGAGTATGACATAGCATATAAACAAAATGAAATATAATAAAAAAAAAACAAATGACATATTATATAAATGAAATAAAATAAAGAATAAATATCAATATTACAGATAGTCTTGTTAAATGTCTTTTCTTTCCACTGTCCATCATCAATTAATATATTCAGTTCATTTTACTTGACATAGCTATATAATTGCACATCAGACAGTTATTTTAATCAAATGTGTATAGAACGCACAGACAGTCATTTGAATCAAGATAGATAAAAATGTAGATAGTTATTTTAAATCAAAAGTGTAGCTAGAGGAGAATTAATAAATTTTAAAAGAGTTCGATTAGTTACCTTCCATTTGATGACTTTCTTCCTGGATTTGAATTCACTTAGTTTTCCTTTCTTCTTCTTTTCCATTTAAAGGTTCAACGTATAGGCAATAAGCAGTTTCTGATTACTAACATGAATTATTAAAACATTATACAGTTGCTGCAGTTCTTTAAACAAATTTTAAACAGCCAAATAATTATTATAATCTGAATTGGTCTTTTAATTTGATAATGAAAATTTGACAATTCTCTCCTTGCAGGAAATTTTATAAGCAGACTGGATAAATTGTGATATTCAGCAGAAAATATCTTATCAAAAGTTGACTTCTTCATAATTAATTTGAGAAAAAGAGATATGCACCATTTATGGATGAATTAGAAATTCATATTTTGGTCTACTATAAAACTTAAATGCATTATTAAATTCTGAGGAAGAAAATTTAAAAAAAAAACAAACTTGGAGATTAATTCTTAGTTAGCCTGTTGTTCTCAATTAGCGAAAAAGTTTTCTTTTTCACTTTCTCCAGTCACTTTTTATAGAGTGAAGAAAAAAAAGAAAACACATGTTAAACCTCCCCCCCCCAGTGGTTCCTCTTCAAGTCTAATTAAAAAAATCCCCACTCAGAATGAACAATAACTCTTTCTAAAGTGTTACTTTTTTAACAACTTTGTCTGATCTGAAACCAGATCTCTTTAATTAACACATTGTTGATTAATTTATGGAAAATTAAAGAAGATATAATTGAAAACATAAGGTTGCTAACACTTTTTGGTCAAACAAAGGCTACATTCATTTAATCTAAATAATTTCTTATTTAGATTTACATTTTTAATAATTTTAAAAAATTATGTCAGTTTCTATAAAGGAAAAGAAAAAAATCAAACCCATATATCTGTATCACACATACATACCTGTGCAGAACATGTTATATAAAACTGATTATTCAGATTATATGAACACAAATATCTATCATAATTTCTTATAATTACAAGCATAAAGTCAATTATAATTTCTGACAATCATAAACATAAATATTCACTATAATCTCCCATAACTTTAAACTTATTCTCCAGAAAGAAACTGTTAACCAAACCTACTGACAATCAATTCAATTTTAATTCTCATCAACTCTTTAGTAATAGAGATCAAATTCACAAGACTTTATCCTAGTCATATAAATATTTATTCCTGAATTATTATATTGGTAAATTATTATATAAAAAAAATCAATCATCCCCCCTGCATTAAATAATGCTAACTACATTTTATACAAACACCAAACTGTCTCTATAGACATTACTTTTGAACTATATAGCCATTACTTTCTCAAATAAAACCTTTAACTTTTCTTTATATAAAAAAAAAAAAATTTTTTTCCACACTTACTTCATTTTATTATATTTGGTTTATAGATGGAATAAACCAAAGGGCTACAATATATATATTATGATTGGTTAGTCCTTACATATTCGAAAATAAACATTGCAGTATCATTGAAAATTTAATCTATAGTAAATTTTACATTGTATTATTTAAATTACTTTCTTGAAATTATACATAGAAGCATTGAGATAATCCCACAAATTAACATATTTCTGTAGGGCACTGTAGATGCATTATATGGTGAGATGATTTATTATAACATGTTAGCAGACCTTTCAAAAAACATTTGGAGCAAACATTTTTTCTTTGCCTAGCCATTACTTTTTTTAGTAAAATCCACTTATTAATATTATATATAATACATTCATTTTTCTTATTGCGATGCAGATTAAGAGACAGTAACCAATCTAAAAACAGAAGTTTAAATACATTTTTCCTAATGGTGATATATTTAGATTACTATCCTATAAATTGTTTCTATGAGTTCACTTAAATTTAACCTGTTGTTATGGTCTCTGTTATAATGTGTGAAATTTCATTCAGTAAAGATTTTTTTAAATACATTAACATTTATAAAATAAAAATGTCTTTTAACCTTATAATAAATGAAGGTTATAAAAAAATGTCTACAAATTAAAGTCTATTTTAAAATCATAATTCAAACAAAGTGTAAACATACTTTGTATATTTATTTATTTCCTATAAAATATTCATATACTTTTACATACCTAATGAAATAATTATTTGTAAAAAATATTTTAAAATATATGATTTAATGTTATTTTAATTATATAAACATGAAATATGTATACATGCATACATACACTAAATAATAATTATTTTACTTATGTTTGTGTATTATTTGTTAAATGTATACACTAAATGAAAAAAAAATGAATGAATTAATTTATTAATATGTAATTCAAACTCTTAAATCTTTATAATAATAAAATATTTATTTTATTTATGATACAAATTAGATATATTGTCAATTAAGAAAATTAAAAATTAAAAATTCACAAATAAATTATTCTTTTTTAAAACAATTGAAAAAATAAAAATAAAGTATGCCAACATTTTTTTAAAGGAATATAATGATTCCATATTTAAATATAGACCAAGAGGGGACACCTTCTACTTATGTAAAAAAAGCTTACTAAAATCTCCAATGTATTATTATCTACCAAAAATAACAATCTGCAAAACTTAATAGTAAATTTATTCAAAATTCAACTCTAACATTTATCATTTACTTTAATATAATTATACCTTAGATCCTTCACTCTTCTCATCTCTCTGTAATTAAATTATATGATAAATACAATGCCACAAAGTATATTTTTATGAAGTATACAAAGTATGCATTTAGTGTCTGTAGGTATAGCCATCAACCAAAAGTCTAAGTTTCAAATGTATTACCTTTATCCAATATATTTTTAATCCCCAAATCTCCACTTATTAAAGAAAATCTCATTAATTAGTCTATTCTCTTGACTTATTATCTGATAACTTACTTTAAAACATTTAAATATTTTTCATATAATTCATCTCTCATAATATATATATATAATTAAACAAGTTATAAATTTCGTAACTTGCTTTTAGGCTTGAATTTTATGATCACTAGATGGAGCTTACCAATAGCTCTAAACAAGCTTTGTTTTTATAAGTGCCAAAAGATATAAAATTCAAAATCACTATCATTATCCCTACCTCCAGACCAATGGTTTTGAGCTTATGGCTCACCTCCACTCCCAGCCCTCCACTGAGGTGAGCCATAAGCTCAAAACCATTGGTCTGGAGGTAGGGATAACGATAGAGATTTTGAATTCTATCTCTTTTGGCACTTATAAAAACAAAGCTTGTTTAGAGCTGTTGGTAAGCTCCATTTAGTGATCATATATATATATTTGAAATATCATTTTACTCCCAAATTCCTTTCTGGAAAACAACACTTACAAATATACTTCTACAAATTCACATTACCAAAATTAAAACAGCAATGTTATTCAATCTCAACATTAATAGTACTGAAATATCAAATCTTAACATATTTATTATTAAATTAATCTTTATTCTTTTTTTAAATGTTTATTCTAAATAAACTCTTTTCCCTAATAAATATTTTTTATATACTTCTTAATTAAATTTGTCCAAATATTATTTATTTTTTATTCAAGTCATGTCATGGGTTTTAAACTTTGGGCATTGAAAGTATCTTTTTTACCTTTGGGTTTTTTCTAAGATTGTGAGTATCAAATATAACTTAATATATTTCAAACATAACAAATTCATTGACTACAGAAATAGGGATAAATCAGCATTTAAATTACAGGCTAAGTAATAAATATAAACTAATATCTTTAATAAATTTATTTATAAGTGAACTATATTAATCAATAAAGCAAGTCA
Organism: Epiperipatus broadwayi; assembly: GCA_028023455.1. Classification (NCBI taxonomy): domain Eukaryota; kingdom Metazoa; phylum Onychophora; class Udeonychophora; order Euonychophora; family Peripatidae; genus Epiperipatus; species Epiperipatus broadwayi. The sequence continues at coordinate 580,336 of JAQFVV010012439.1, read as the reverse complement.
TTTATAGCATGACATTGCTTTTATAAGTTTGTATTTACAAATATATAATATAGAGAGTGTACCAATAGCTCAAACAAGCTTTTAATTGATAGTTGTGGTAAGAGAAAATATTTAAAATCTCTATCTGGAATGTTCTTATCCCCAGAGAGAGATAGTACTTATTTAAGACCCTTTTCAACTTAATGGGACATCTACAAAATAAATTTATTATCATATTATAATAATTCTTTATACTGCAAATAATATATTCAATTTTTTGGTTGTATAAAAGTATATCATCCCTATATCAAACTAAATTATTATTATTTAAATTTTGTTTTGTATTCTCATTTTGAATCTATATTTATACTTATATCAGTGGTTAGTATTATCAAAATCAATAAGATCAAATCCATTACTTATATTAAACAAGCATTATTAGCTATATTCAACCTATTTTCAAAAATTTTCCACCTTTCATAACCTCTTTTATCATTACTAGTTTTATAATATTTTAAACTATGTTTTAGCAAAAAAATATAAATATATTTCATTATAAGTTTCATCATCTTCATAAAATCCATAGTACTTTTCTTCTTTTAGATGAATATTATACGAAAGTAATTTCTTTTCACAATTATTAAATATCTGTGGGTACTTATCATTAATAAATATCTCAAAACTATCCATTTCTTGCTAAAATGAATATTTATCAATTTTATGAGTCTTGTCTATTTTTTTAATTATTTCTCATAATAATATTATTATTATTCAATATATTATTTTCAATGTAAGTATCAATGTATTGATTAGACTCCATAAATTCTTCAAGTTCAACTTTGAATTCAACTTTTATTTCTTCTACTTATCATCTAAGGTAAAAACTTTAATACCTGAATCTGTTTTAATTTTCTTAGTCTCATCTTCCACATTATTGTTCATAGTCTGAGATTCTTTAATTTCAATCTTCCAATCATTTGAATCAGTTTTTGACTCTTTAAGTCTAGCCTTATGCCTAGTTTCTGCATCACTTATCCACTCATCTATTTCATTATTTCTCATCTATTTTGTCAATTAACTCTTCAAATTTGCCAGAAAGAACTTTAAGATATTTTGACCACCATTTTCAAGTTCTATTTTAACATTAGTACCACCCATTATAGTATATTAATAGAAAAACAAACTATATTCCAATACATAGTGCATTAAATGAGTAACAACTGAATATTGCATTATTAAATAATATTTTTTTAGTAACATTTTTTCACCAGACATCTGTAGTCAGTTAAGAATCTGAAAATAAAATATCATCTCAAAGTACTAAAAAAAAAATCAATCATAATTATCATTTTGCAAAGTGCCTACAATTCTTATATTTATTCTATAATAAGATTATAAGATTTACTGACAGAATATTTTATATAATTAAAAAAAAAATTAAACTATCAATATGTCCAGCACATTGGGTTAAAATCACTTATTATTCATATTGTTTTAAAATAAACAATAAAATTATAATTATACTTAAAATTTCTACTCTACGTCATATCAAATATGTATGTATATTGTAATAATATTTTTAATGTCTAGATTAATAAGCACAACTATAAATTCTAAAAAAATTATTGGTCTATGAATAAAGCAAATATTATTGATTATTACTGTTATTATTGTTTGCAAATAATATGACTGGAAGTAATATTAATATTATTGATTCTTCTATGTAGTGAAGAATATTATTAAATTTATCCAAGATGTCTTCCTATGAAGATTTCATAAATACATAGCATCTTAAAATTTATATGTATCAAATTTTTTTATGACAATTTAAATTTTGTTTTATCACGATTTAAATTTTACCCACACAAAGTTAAGTTTGAAAGAATAATAGACAGAATAAAAAGATACAACAGAAATAAAGTATTTAAAAATATTTTGGTATAGAAGTAACTTTATTATTTCAGCTAGATAATTTAAAATACACTTAATAATAATATAAGGTTTTAACCATGATATTCAAACACGTGTGAGCATGCATGCATGTTTTATGTGGTTGAATGTATTTAAAATTAAAGGTTATCATCATTCAATATTTTAATGCATTTATTATTCCATATGTTATAGCATCGGCCGGGAGGCGAACCCGCAACAACCAACTGCTTGCTTGCAAGGCGACTGTGCTGTCCTCTTGGCTAACAACGCTTGACATAAATCTAATTATTAATGCATTTATTATTAGTGTAATAATTAGATTTATTATTAAGTATGAGGGAATTTTAAAGAACACAAAATAAAATGAAAAGAAAGAAAAAAAAATCATTTAATTTAATATTTTAACAGTATAAGTAATTTATTTATAAAATAGTAATGTGTATTTATTTTATTTTATTCATTAAACTAATGTAATCTGGTACTTTAATATTTTGAAATAAATTAAAACATTTTGAAAATGAAATCATCACAAATTTTGGTGCTATAGACGTAGAAAATTTTCAAAATGTCACCTGCTTTCCTTATGTTTTTAAGCAATAGTGATAGAATATTTCTAAAAGTCTAAAAAAAAAAAGAAGGATTTTAGGTAAAATTTATGATCTTATTAATCATACATCAGGAACCTATAAATACACCTAATTTTAAAAAAATGTTAGTCTGCAAATTTAGTCATTTTAGCATCTTGCACTAAAATCATGTCCAAATAAAAAACTAACGAAACATTTTTCTTTTTAATGGTATATGTTTCTGTACATCGTCCTGAATGGAGAAAATAATTGTCTAACAATGTATATCTTTCAATAATGAGTTGAAAAAGAATGAAAATCAAATATTTGAATTTTAACTATGAAAACTTTTAAGAATGTTTCATGGAATGCTATATATTTTTATTTGAACTGCATTATTTGTTCATCTCTTCTCTAAGCCAGAAATTACTTGCTTGAAATTTATATTTGCTCTATCAACATAAAGTTTCAGATAAGTATTATAAAACTAATTTAGATTAATGGGTTAATAAGATATTATTTTTTTTATATAGTGCTATGTTTTAATACTGTAATAGTGATATTAGCGATTAAGCCAATGCACATGCACTTTAACGGGTTAACAAATTGCCTTATATTAAATTTACAAAAAAAAAAAAATTACTAAAGTTTTGGATATTAGTTTCAAACTAATACATACAGTAAATTAAATACTACTTAATACTACAATGATCATAGTGATCTAAAGTTATGGATAATTACTATGAAAATGATTAGTAGTAAAGATTTATATATATATCAATATTTTGTCTTCAAAATATATACTTGAGATTTTATAATCGATGAAAACGATGCATTAAAGAATTAATTGTTGCATTTACTATCCAAGGAATATAAAACAAGTATAAGCTTGTCAAATGTTGGTTGGAAACTGACCATTAATGAATTTGTACTCACAAACTCTGTTTTCCTGCTTAAACATTTTCTATAAGGATTAAGTGTTACTAAACTTATGCATTAAGATTTTATCAACTTTAAAACACCATTAATTTAAAATTGGTAATACATAAAGAGCTGTTCCTGGATAATTATTTTTTTGAATGCATTTAAAGTCTAAGAATTGTAATTTTAAGGATATAATGTAGTTATCGCATTTTTTTAACTTTATAATATTTAAAGTTTGATTATCCTATAAAAATTCTCAAAAAAGATAGGCATGATAAAGAAAATACAGGTAGCATATTATATTTATGAGTGTAATTTGTTATAAAAGTGGGTTAGTAATTTGTTTGTACTTTGGAGATCAGTTAAACTCGACTTTAAGTTAATAAAAAATCATTTATACCCAAAATAATATTTTATATGTTTTATTGATCTCTTGATTTAACCTTATGTTTTATGTAAAAAAGATATCTAGAGTGCATGTTGAATATTTATTAAGATTGCTCTTACTTTTTATCTAAAGAAGTACTTACACAAGTTAATAAAGATTGTATGCTATATTTAATCATACTTATAGCATCGATGACCACATAAATATTATCGTTTAGTTGAGTCAATCTTCTAACAATACATTATTATACTTTTTTTTAAAATTAAAATAAATTAAAATTTATTAGATAGTGTTGAACATGTTCATCTATGCATAGCTATATTCTTTTTACACTGTTGCAAGGCATTCACTCTGTAGAGCTTGCTGTGGTCTGAGACTGGGGCCTTTGCACTCCTTCACTCTTCCGGGAGGGTGACCCCAGCCCAGGTTTCATGAAAAAGCCAGTACAGAGCCAGCAATCTATCTCTGTTCCTAAGCTGCTTGAGTAATTTGATATAGATGTTGCAGCCACCATGATTAGCAATTTCAAATATACACTTGCATCTGGATAGCCAGATTGCAAAGGTTAGAATAATGGTGATTCTGATTTTCAAGAATATGCCGCTGTTTATAGCCTCTTGAATGACTATACTTTTAGTTATAATATAAGCTTGACAAGCATATTATGTAATGTTATTAGCACCTGGGATAATCAGGTTAAGTTGAAGTTATTGTGTTTGATAACTGCAAAAAAAGGTTTCTATAACTTTAATTAAGGATACAGTAATATATTTCCATATTTTGCTTATTGTTGATACTTAAGTCTTTAAGTTAAATGCTACACAATCTTCTCCAATGTTCTTATTATAGCATAACATTCCTATATATATATATATATATATATATATATATGTAATATACAAATCAATATATATATCAAAATACAGTACAATTTATATAAATTATATTCTTTTAGAAGTACTTTCGACTATACACTTTGTAGTCTTTATCAACTATATAACGTTGAATAATCAAAATGAGACAACCCTTAACAATACCCATAGTTCAATTCAGATTTCCCACAATTCTGTTATCTTAACATTTGATGACTGGCGATTCATTAACATTTGACGATTTCTTGAAATCAACATAGCCTCTTTTATTTTACGTTTATTATGACAACGTTCAATTTGAATAATTTTCATATTTTTATAATCAAATTTAAATCCATATTGACAAGATTTATTATGATCAAATATAACAGATGATGAAGGTTTATTTACATCTGTTCCATATTGATTCTCTTTTTGAATTCTATTATATAAAAGCATATGTTCTTTTATTCTCTTCTCAAATGTACACTTAGATTCACCAATGTATTGTATGCCGCATCCACATATCAATCTATATATAATAGAATTTTGATTAAACTTTGAATTTTGAATTTTAGAATTATTAAGCAATCTATTTATGTTATTTGTAGAGAAAAAAGCAATATGACACAAACCATTATAAATTTTCCTAATAAACTTGACCTGCTCATCTGATATAAATGGCATTGAAATCCATTTCATTTTGATATTTTTATTTTTAATTTTATTATAGTGTTGATTTCTTTTAAATCCTTTAATAATATTAGCAATTGCATTTTTATAATAGCCAATTTTCAACAAGTCATTAACAAATAAATGTACATTTTTAATTTTATCACTAGAATATTTGCATAATTTTTCATTTCGAAATAAGAATGATTTCAATCCAGACAGCTTATGACACATAGGTACATGTGATTCATATGGAATAAAACCTCTAGTTTCAATTGGTTTAATTAACATAAGATAATCCAAACTGTAATCATTAAGAGTAACTTGAATATCCAAGAATTTTATGGAATTGTATTTCTCTTTAGTTATAACCCATTTTATATCCTTAATCTCATTTAATTCATTAAATAAATTGACTATTAATTCTTGTTTTCCACAAATAAAAACATCATCCACATATCTATGATATACTTTAATTTCTTGATATTTCAATTGTTTTAAAATTTTACTTTCATATGTTGATATAACAAAATTACAAATTTGAGCAACAGCAGGAAGACCCATTGGCCAACCAAAATTCATTTTATAATATTCATTATTAAAATTAACATAAATATTTTTATCAATAAACTGCAATACTTTTATAATAAAATTTATAATATCAGACTTTACATTTTTTGAAACAAGAGCATTATAAATAATATTAATTGACTCTATTCTATCTATTGATCCATACATTTCATTTATATCAAAAGTACAAATTGTGTCATGTAAATCTATATTTATATTCTTAATTTTATCTACAAAATCAAACGATGATGAAATAGTATATTCTCCAAAACCTAAAATATCTTGAAGTAATAATTCAATATATCTACATGTTTGATAATAATATGCACCACCAAAATCAACCATCAATCTCAATGGATAATTTTTTTTATGTAGCTTTATATTCGAAAATATCCTAGGGCAAATAGCAGATGATGGATATAAGTTATAATATGTATAACTATCAATAGCTTTATTCTTAGTTTTTTTTAAAATTTCATTTATAAATTTCATGCTTGAGATGTATCAATATTTATTATTTCACTATTTTGAAATTTAAGCTTTTTCATTTGATCCATAACTTTTTCATTATATTTCGCTCTTGTAAACAAACACATACGAAGGCCCTTGTCCTCTTTTAAACACACTAAGTCATTATTTAATAGGAAACTTTTAAATTTATTAATTTGACTTAACCATTTATCATTCCTATTATATTTAAAGTTTTTATTTTTAACTTCTTTAACAATGTTATTACAAATATTCGCATCACACTTAATCACACTAAATGAATGTTCTATTGCAGAATTCAATTCAAGATTACAATCTTTCCATCTACCACCAACATATTTCGATCCGAAATTTAAAATATATTTTTGACTGAAATCCAAATTTATACCAGACAAGTTCACATAATTTTGATCATTCATTTTATCTGGAAAATTTTTATGAAACAAATGTTCAATTTTCTTGTTAAATTTATCAACATTTTTTAAATAAAATTTATCAAAAATTTTTTGACAAAAACACTTATAGTTAAACCAATCATCACAATTTTTCATCAAAATAAAATGATTACAGTTTGGATTATCTTATGTTAATAAAACCAATTGAAACTAGAGGTTTTATTCCATATGAATCACATGTACCTATGTGTCATAAGCTGTCTGGATTGAAATCATTCTTATTTCGAAATGAAAAATTATGCAAATATTCTAGTGATAAAATTAAAAATGTACATTTATTTGTTAATGACTTGTTAAAAATTGGCTATTATAAAAATGCTATTGCTAATATTATTAAAGGATTTAAAAGAAATCAACACTATAATAAAATTAAAAATAAAAATATCAAAATGAAATGGATTTCAATGCCATTTATATCAGATGAGCAGGTCAAGTTTATTAGGAAAATTTATAATGGTTTGTGTCATATTGCTTTTTTCCCTACAAATAACATAAATAGATTGCTTAATAATTCTAAAATTCAAAATTCAAAGTTTAATCAAAATTCTATTATATATAGATTGATATGTGGATGCGGCATACAATACATTGGTGAATCTAAGTGTACATTTGAGAAGAGAATAAAAGAACATATGCTTTTATATAATAGAATTCAAAAAGAGAATCAATATGGAACAGATGTAAATAAACCTTCATCATCTGTTATATTTGATCATAATAAATCTTGTCAATATGGATTTAAATTTGATTATAAAAATATGAAAATTATTCAAATTGAACGTTGTCATAATAAACGTAAAATAAAAGAGGCTATGTTGATTTCAAGAAATCGTCAAATGTTAATGAATCACCAGTCATCAAATGTCAAGATAACAGAATTGTGGGAAATCTGAATTGAACTATGGGTATTGTTAAGGGTTGTCTCGTTTTGATTATTCAACGTTATATAGTTGATAAAGACTACAAAGTGTATAGTCGAAAGTACTTCTAAAAGAATATAATTTATATAAATTGTACTGTATTTTGATATATATATTGATTTGTATATTACATATATTGTGAAATGAATACAGATATCAAACTTTATTTATTATATATATATATTACTACAATACCCAGTATTTATTAAGTTTAGTATTATAATATTATTTATCATCTTTTAAAAAACTTATCATTATTGTTATTATGCTTATATTTTTATGTTTAAAATATTTATATCATTTTATTGTTAATAAAATTAATTTTATATTTGTTAATTATCTGATTCTTTTGTTATTAATTAGTTAAGGCTCATCATCTATATGTTTTATATAAACAAAACATGGTCACATAACACTATAATTTATTAAGTATTGCTTAAAATAATTATTTATTTTAATCACTCCATCATAACATTTTACTCATTTGAATATAATAAAATCCTTCTGCTATTTGGTGATGTCAATAATAAATCATTTTCATAATTTTTAAGGTTAATGATTTTAAAAATAGTAATTATTCTATGTTGTTAAAACCCTGGGATAAGTGTTCACCATAATTAATGCAACATAAGAATTTATAACCTATTTGGTAGCCTTATTAAAATATGTAAGTATAGCAAATTGATTCATTAATGTTTAACTTATACTTTAGATGTAGTAGTAAAAAATGAACCCCGAGATATTAACATTGCTAGATTTATATATGCATGTACATATCAGTATATATTTTTTCTCTTAATGTAACGAATCCTGAAAGGAAATTTCTTTTATTCACTGCCTTACTCTGGATAATACAGAGTTTCATTTTTCTGTAATAAATCCCCCTTTTCATCCTATTATTGCAATAAGATTTCATTTTATTGGTTATAATATATACATGACAATAATATCAGGAAAATGGTTTCTAATTGAGCCCATACTTTGAGATTCCAATTTCTGTAATGATATAAATTATTATAAGTGGATAAGGAAATGTGTAAACTAAAGTTCATGAGTTTTTAGAGCTCTTATTAATATCTTATAATGCCATCCATGGTATAAAGATATATTAAATAAGTATGGTAAATGGAGTCTAATTATATCCCAATTATAATATAGTAGATGAAATTTTATCCACTTGAACAAAGTATACATTTTAAATAAAATATCACATAGTAAAATTTTGAAACATAAATATTTTTTATTTTATATTAATATTAGCATTGATTAATATTAGATATTCCATAATAAACATTGTTGTATCATTCAAAATTTAATCTATAATAAATTTCATGTTGTATTATTTAAGTTACTTCCTTGATATAATACACTGAAGCATTGAGATTATTCTGTAATTTAATATATTCCTATGGCACTATAAATGCATTATATGATGAGTTGATTTAATATAGGATGTTAGCAGACTTCTTGAAAGACAGAAGTCTTTTGGAGTAAACATGTTTTCCCTAGTCATTTCTTTTCATAGTAAAATCCAACTATTAATATTGTATATAATACATTCTGTTTGCTTATTGAAATGCAGATCAAGAGAGAGCTAAAATCGGGGTTTAGATACATTTATTAATGATGACACATTTAGATCACTGTTCTAGAAACTGTTCCTGTGGCATCACTCAAATCTAATCCTTTGTTATGGTGTCTGTTATGACAAGTTAAATTTAATTCAGTAAAAGTTTTTCAAAAATACATCAACATTTGTGAAATAAAAATGTTTCTCAATTTTATAATAAATAAATAAATGCATTTTTAAAAAATAAATAAATTGCAAATTAAAATACATTTTAAAATCATAATTTAAACAAAATATGAACATACTTTGTATATTTATTTATTTAATATAAAATATCTTATATTTTTACGTACATATTGAAATAATTGTATATAGAAATAATATTTTAAAATATGTATGATTTAATATTTTAATTTCAAAAACTATAAACTTATTATTTATTTATTGTTTTATTATTTTAATTGTATAAATATAAAATATGTATACATGCTTAAACATACTAAATAATAATTGACTACTTTGCTTATTTAAGTTCATATATTATTTGTTAAATGTATGCAGTAAATGAAAAATATATTAATAAATGAATCTATTAATAAGTAATTCAACTTCAAATCTTTATAACAATAAAATATTCATTTTATTATGATATACAATTTGATATACCATCAGTTAAAAAAATTAAAAAATTATGAATGTTGTCTTATATTATGATGTATTATTAAGCACCATTTATTAATAATGTAAATTATTAATTCTTTTTATAATAATTGAAAAAAAAAAGGTAAGCAAACACATTTTTTTATTTTTTTAGGAATATAATGATTTGAAGTTTAAATGTAGACTAAGATAATACAATATATATATATATATATATATGAAAAGTAAGTTACTGTTAACACTAACTGAAATAATTATAGAAAATATACAAACCATTATACAATTACAAATATCCAGTAACGCCCTCTGTTTAAAGTACTATATCTCAATAATAGCAAACCGCAAAATGATTTTGCGGTTTGCTATTATTGAGATATAGTACTTTAAACAGAGGGCGTTACTGGATATTTGTAATTGTATAATGGTTTGTATATTTTATATATATATTACATAATAAAAAAACAAGCATATCAACCCCAGGAATATTTAATCTGTTATCAAAGTAATCTCTATGAATAAAAGGAGAAAAATATTGATAGTTGTCCTTACAATAGATAGAATATTTCTGGTGTTGATAAGCTTGTTTAATTATCATGTGATTTACATACATGAACCATCTAGCTTTATGCAAAATAAAGTTTAATATATATATATATAATTAGTGAAAGATAAAAATAGTGTTTAAATAATCTACTGTACTATAAAGCTGTCTCCAGTTCTTTATAAGAAAACAATGAACAACAATATTCATCAAGCTATTAGGAGGTATGGTTTCCTTTTCCTATTTTATTCCCCATTTAAAAAATATTATAAATAGATGATTAACTAGACTGGCTATAGTCCAATTACCTAAAAGAAAAATACTAGATTTTCTTATAATCTAATTTTTTTTTGCTTTTAAGTTTAATCTGGTTTTTACAAAAAGAGAAAATGAAATTGAAGATTGTGAGAGAAAGTAGTAATGAAAAAATATGAAAATGTCAACAAGGGCATTGCAATCTAGGTGTCTAATATCTCTAGCTTATCTGATAAACAAAAATTGTTCTCCAAATGCATGCATAATAAGAGAGGGTTTGAAAATATATTTAAAAATAAAATTAATATAAATTTAACATTTGTTAATTTAACTGATCCCTTTAAAATATTTAAATGCATAAATATTTTTCAGATTGATTACAAAATCACAAAAATTAAAAACAAAAATATTTTGAGAAATTTGTGCTAAGGTGGATAAAAAAATGTGGGAGTTGTCCAGCGTTGTTAGCCGAGAGGTCATCGCAGCAGCCTTGCAAGCAAGTAGTTGGTTGCAGACGGTTGTGGGTTCGCGTCCCAGCCGATGCTATGAAATATGAAAAAAAATAAAAATGTGGGAGTTAAGTTTAATGAAGGAAAATCAAAAATAATGATTGTAAAGGATCGTAGAAGTAGATAAAGAAGAAGAAAAAGTTATTTTGAAGAAAAATAAATCTGGAGATAAATAAATGTAATTATTTAGAAATTATTATGAGTAAGGTCTGGGAAATAAAATTAATAAATGATGCAAAAAGGAAAGGAGTTAATAATGAATTAACCATTTTTATATAATAAACCATGATGTAATAAATATTATATAGAAAGACATTGTGGTGCTACGTTTAACAAAAACCATGATATGCTATATGTTTATAAAGAAGAGATACTTTAAAAAGAATTTAAATTGAAGTAGAAAAACATATTTTGGAGTTGACTTGAAGCTCATTACAAAAAATTGGGACAATCGAGTTTTTACATGAAACATATAAAAACCAAGTTAAAAATGTTTAGTAAATTACAATATATCAATAGTAATAGAATAGCTAAAATATTTTATTAATTTGACTTTAATGAAAAGTACAAGTAACAAGGCAAAAAAATAGTAGTATATGCTAAGAAATTAGACAAAAATTTGTATCCGTTTTTTTTTTTTTGTATAAAAAATGAGATGAATCTGTTACAAAAAATATTAACTGCTACATTATTAAAGATCGAAATAGGAAATAATTTCATTGATAAAAGCAGAAAACTTTGAAAGATAAAGAACAGTTAAAGGAAATTAAAAAGAATTGAATATATTTAAAAATACCAAACAATTATGAGTGATTTATTTTATATAATATATTCATTAAAGCTCTTACAAAATTACTGGCAATGAGAGAATATATTTATAAATTGAATAACTTTGGGGGTTTGTAAACTATATAAAAAATGTGGAAAGTATTAATCAGAAAAATATTAATCATATATTGCTAAAAATTAGGCATTTGTAGCAAGAAAGAATGAAAATAATAAATGAAAAAATTAGCATAAATTAAGAGTGATTTTGACTTTTATGTTGGTTAATCGTAAGAGTCATTTTAGTTATTAATATGTTTAGATTCTATCTTAAATCTGTTTTATAATAAATCATGTAAAAAGCAAATTAAATTTAATAGGAACAAAATATGTTTTGTATTTTATTTCTTCTTAAAATTGTAATCTTTTTCAAGGCTAATAATATTGTAAAATTATTTTTTTAAAAACAAATATATTAAAATATATGGTGTAAATTACACAAATATAATTTTTTTTTAAACAATGTATATTTTTTATAAAAAAAATTCTTTAAAATTTTTTTTTAATAAAAAACATTAAAAATTTATTTAATATTAGTGGTTTTTAAAAAATATTTGTGTGTGTATATATATTTTTTACAAAGTCATTAATCAAACCACATACAAAACATGTAAATGAAAAAATAGTTTATTATCCTCATAACCCATCACATGGGTAAGAAGTGTCTTTGTGCAAGGTACATTTTAGAGCCCCTTCCCCAATTCTATAAAATAAAATTTGTAAATTAAAAGACATTTTTTTCCTAGCATTTTTGCAAGAAAAACTTGAAAACATGACTTTAGTCATTTAACAAATTTGGTAAATATCTTGTGTTTTATTAATTTATTTTTATAAAATAAACCTGGAGATTAAAATACATGCTAAAATAAAACAAATTTTGAAACAATAATTAAATAATACTTTAAACAAAAATATTTTTTAGTAAATTTAAAATTTTTAATTTTGTCTTTCAAAAATTTTCATATTATTTTTTGGATAATCTTGAAAATTGCTAGTATAGAGAGGAAATATCTGCAATGCAAATGAGAAAATTCTTTTAAATATATGTTTTTATCATCCCCTCTTCTTCTTGGGCCAGCTCTGATATTAGAAAAGTAATTCTATTTCTAATTTAATTATTTAAAATATTTATAGCCAGAGTATGATTCTCTGGAATGCGTTGTCTCCAAGCTCCATTATGCATATCAAAGAAAAAAGAGAATCCAACTTATCTCCATTCTCCTTTCTGAAGTAGAATAGTTGTAAAAGCTTATGTAACTCTTAGAGTGCTTTACATATTTAGATCAACTTTAACTGACATATCAATAATTACATAAAATATGTCATTTGTTTGACAATCTATTCAAAATCACTTATGGATAAACTTATTTATGTTTTTTGTTAAAAAGATTATATTCCTTCAATAATAAAATATTTACACTATTATTTAACTTTTTATGTATTTGTTATTCCACTATTAATAACTACAATTTATTATATATATTATAATGAAGATAGGGATGTTTAAAAATATGAAATTAGTTACAATCTGTAATAAAATTCAATGCATAACTTTTATGACATTTAACTTTAATTTTCTCTCTAACTAAATGAATAAATGTGAAAATGAGACTTGAGCATTAAAAGAAGAATAGTCAAGCATTGGTGGTTGAGAAGTCAGTGATGGCTGCTTTACTAAGCAGTTGTCCCGGGTTAGCGGCTTCGCTTCCCGGCTGATGCTATGACACATGAGGAAAAAAAAACAATAAAAGAAGAAGTCAAAGGGCAATTTTATTAATTTCAAAATATGTTTTAATAATTAATTAATCTATAATCTCAGGATAATTATAATATTTATTTAAGTCTAACATGTGGTTGAAGTCTATCTTAATAAATGAGTATAGATAAATAAAACAAGCAATAAATTTAATTAAAAATCATTTATATTTTATTTACATTAATTGTCACATGAAAGAAAAAATAATACAAAGTTTGTTAAAGGTTAGTAACTTTAATATTAACATAAATATTGGTTCATAAAGTTATTTTCAAGAAATGATCAAAATAAACATCAAAGTAAATCTCATAAATCCAGATAAGTGCTGAAAAAAGAGAAAACAAACAAAAGGTTATTCTAAATTACTCCTCTACTTTTATTATTTCAATAATCACTCATCCTTTGGCCTGTTTTGCTGTAAAGGAAAAGACATATATAAATAAGGACTATCTATGTAATCCACCCTTTTAAACATATATATTAGCCAAGTATGGACATGTATCAAAAATATGATTCAAAAATTATTTTATCTAACTCAATAACAACTTCATTAGGAATTCTAAAGGTACAAAAAGAAGAAAAACATGCATAATAATAAAAAAAATCATTTGAATTTTTATTAAAATTTGCTAAAGTCTAAAATTTAAAAAGTCTATATATAAAAGTTCTTTTTCTTGGGCTTCTTAAGTAGCAACGTTTAAATATTTTAAGATAATCGAAATATTTTATCAAGATGGTGATTTGACCTTGCTGAAGGGTTTACAATCCTTGCTTTATTACTAGGATGATGCAATATTTCTTGGAACTTCAAGCTTAATTAATCTGTAAAGAAATAAATTGTTCACTGGGGCTTTCTTCAATAATGGTAGGTTTGCTCTTTTATAAGTAAAACAATATTTTATTCTAAATTTCTCAAAGAAATTTTATTATATAAATACTGTTTGAATATTTAGTTTTTTTTTATGACTAAGTAAGACATCTGAGGTTTACAGCAGCTGAACTAAAAGTAAGTAAAAAAAATTTTTTTTACTTATAAAATTATATGAATATTTAAAAATATAAACTCCTAAAGATATGTATCTTTAATATTCTAACTAAATTCATATATACATAAATAACAACATTCAGCTTATTGTAATTAGAATTTAAATTATGATTAAATTTCTTCTTGACATTTATTTATAATTTATTTTGATTCTTTAATTATAAATTTATTTAACGCACATTGATTACATTAAGTAATATTTATTAAGGCGATAAACCTAAAGCATATGCGGTTGAAAATGCGAAGGTAAGGAACCTCTACAGGTCTTAACCACAAGCTTATGCATTGGAAAAAAGGAGGGGAACCCTCTTTACTTCAGCCTACTTTCTATATAAATAGGTGAAGCTGAAGCGGTTAGATCTGAGAGCGTGAAGCTATTCAATACTTCACTGATTAAGTCCACAATTTCTATTATACATTAGTACTGCAAAATCTTTCAATTCACAATGAGCCAATGGAAAGATCTTATAGTTAGAAATCTATTATAATAATTCAGAATTGTAATTATAAATTTATTTAATGCACATTGATTATGTAAGTAATATTTATTGAAGCGATAAACCTAAAGCATATGTGGTTGAAAATGCAATGGTAGGGACCTCTACAGGTCTTAACCACAAGCTTATGCACTGGAAGAAAAGAGGGGAATTACTTCAACCTACTTTCTATATAAATAGGTGAGGCTGAAACGGTTAGATCATGAGTACTAATGTATAATAGGAATTGTGGACTTAATCAGTGAAGTATTGAATAGCTTCATGCTCTCAGATCTAACAGCTTCAGCTTCGCCTATTTATATAGAAAGTAGGTTGAAGTAAAGAGGGTTCCCCTTTTTTCTTCCAATGTGTAAGCTTGTGGTTAAGACCTGTAGAGGTCCCTACTTTCACATTTTCAACTGCACATGCTTTAGGTTTATCGCCTTAATAAATATTACTTTAATACTTTAACTATTTTGAAATATTTAGCATCACATTGAATTTTTAAGAATTAATTTGAGACCAATTTTTACAATAACTTCAGTTTTAATAATGTTACAGGAAAATACTATATATTGACAAAAATAGAAAAACTAAGGGAAAAAAATAAGGCTAAGAAAAATAGTGATTACCATTAAAAAAAGTAAGAAAAAAAAAGAAATTTCAATATTTGAAAAAAATATTACTTTATTGCTTGTTCATAATTTCTAATTTATCATTAACTTGGTTTAAAATTACATTTTCATTGATAATTTCTCTGTATTCATCACAAAATTCTCATTCAAACCATATATAATATTTCTTACCTGAGATAATTCATAGCTTCAGAACTTACATAAAAAGAACCTTAATAATTTATATTTTTTTTATACTCCAGAAGTTAATAAAAAATTTCAAGGCATCTATAAGAAAAAAGATTATTCATAATAAAAGATACAAAATAAATCATTTTTAGAAGATGGGATATGCATTTGTAATCATAGTAATTGGCTTATTGTCTATTCAAAACTAGAAATTGAAGATCACTGTCTTTATCAATGATAAAATGAGTTTCTCTCCATTTTATATTTTTTTGTGCACACCACTGATACTATTTTGTTATATTTATTGTTCCAAAGAGATATAATTTATTTGTATATTGCTCATTTTATAGCTGTAGATTTGAAAATAATGTGATGCAAGATGTAACAAAACTACTGACTCCACAGCATGAGTACCAAGGCATAGGCAAGAATCCAGATTTCATTCTTTGCCTGCATACAATTCCATATGGTATACATAACCATTGTGGCTATCACCAAACACCATCACTTAAAACCTCTATTGGTTTTAAGAATTCATATACTTACATGGTATTATGCCAAGTAAATTTTGTGATCACTTCATCAACTGCAACCCTTTTGTGCAATTGATAATCAGCCTTAAAATTTACATTACACTGCTCTACAATGGTCTAATTTTATAGATGCAGTTAAAATCATTACTTATTATATAAACAGACATAGTATTACAAATGCAGTAATACAAATACAAACATGCTAATAAATTATAACCATTTGAGAATCATTATCTCTATAAAATAAGGTTGTATCAAACCTGGATCACAGTCCTAAAATTACAATGTCCATAATCATCTAATTTTATAATGCAATCAAAATCACTACTTTAGTTACATTTGAATACAAATATAATTCATATACTATACAGACATGCTAATACAAAGAACCATTAACAAATTATACATTTATCAAATAATAAAAAAAATCTAAAATTGAATACTTACATATAATATTTGGATTGAAGCCTGTCCATTAAAGTATGAAGATTGGCTATCTTAACATAAATCTGAGCGCTTATTGTATATATGTGTAGAGATGATAATCTAGACCAATTGACAAGTGCATGTTTAGCACGAAATATGTGTATTGGTAATTATTTATCTTTTAGACATATCTGTGGACAAGTGTATCAGTGGTATGAGATTGTGTGGAGAGTTGAGTGTCGTGTGAAAGTCTGAGCTCAAAATACCCTATATATTACATTGTTTGTACAGGTATATATATATATAGACTGTATGTTAGATATTATATGGCATTACATTTATTTGTGAAGCGAAGGCCTTGAAATTGCAAAATGTTCGAAGCATGTTGAATCCATTTTCTAATTACATTTTGCTGTCAAAACATTTATACCTTTGTTTTCTCTATACAGTCTAATAAATTGATCAGAAAAAAATTAAATGGTCTTATTATTAAAAAAAAAATTAATAAAAAATTAAATTTTTGTCCAATTTTAACATATCATATAAAAAAGAAAATCGAACCTCAGAGAATAATGGTATTGGTACATGTGTAGTCCATTTGGTTTCCCCACAATTTTCAAATGAACACCAAGAAATTTTAATTTCAAAGCAATAAGCAGCAGTCACACTAACTTTTGTGAAATATTTAATATAAATACTCCAAAACTGTTTATTGATTGTCTAATAAAATTATAAAAATAAACTTGAATGAAATAAAATAAAGTTAAATACAAAACAAAAATATTTTTTCCATGTAAAATCTAATATAAAAGTATTGCTATAATATACAGTTCAATACATTACTACATATGGAAACATAATGGATGAAATTAATCATAGAATTAAATTGGTCGGATGCTTTTGGCAGAAATAACTTAATATTAAAAGAAAATATGCCTGCATTTGAAAAGAAAGATTTTAATAAATGTGTTTTATCAGTTCTTACTTATGGATCTGAGACTTGGACATTTAATAGAAGAGCAATACAGATATTTCAGATCACTCAAAGAATTATGGAGAGATATATGTTAGGAGTAAAAAGAAGAGATTGAAAATGCAATACATGGGTAAGAAAACAAACATGTATTACTGACAACATTGAAAGAATTAAAAGACTGAAGTGGAGTTGGGCTGGACATATTGTTAACAGAGATGATACTAGATGGGCAATTGGGAAATCTTAAACATTCCAAGAGATTGTTAAAGACCTAGAAAGAGACCACACATAAGATGAATGGATGAAACAAGAAAGTATTCAGGTGTGATGGGGAGAAGAGAAGTTAGAGGTTCAAGAAAATGGATTGAACTTGGAGAGACCTTCATCCTGTAGTGGATTGATAATGATTGATGATGATGATTTTACATTTTCATACATTATTTATTGATGTAACTTTATTATTTTATTAGGACCGCCAAACTAGGTCAGCTTTAAATAATATAGTTGATATAACTCTTTTATTTTATTAGCACCAACTTGTTAGAGATAATTGTTTGTTTTAAAAATCCATTAGTTACTTTTAATTCAGAACCTCTTATGCATAACTTTTTTATGTTTTCTATTAACAAAAAAATATTTCTCTTGTTTTTGTTCAATAATAAAATATTTATAATATTTTGTTATTTAATTTTTTAATGCTTATTAACAACTAAGTTGTATTACATATTATAGTTCATCAATTAGGGATTCAGCCAGAATTTATTAAAGGGAAAAAATTTTAAATTTTTATACTTAGATTGTTTTTGATAAATTTTTAGAAGCCATTAAAATGCTGTGCACTTTATTGTGTTTATTCACATGTTATGTTGGATAAACAAAAAAAATCAAATACTTGGCTTGTTTCACTAGATATACTTTTTAGACTTTAATATAGTGCCATCATGTAAGGGTTTTACCATAATCAAAAGAATTGCATTAAATATTATTATTATCATGAAATTTGTTAAGAATTAAATATTTTGGCATGCAATAATATCTTTTTCAAAATTATGTTTTTTACTCATTCTGTTTTCTTCAGATTTGGACTGTAGTATGGATTATGGATCATTTATAAGTTTTTAGTTAGAGAACAAATCTGAGTCTCCAAGGAAAAGTTGTTTAGTAAAACATGTAAAAAGATATTATGACATAAAAAAAGATAATATTATTATTAAAAATAGAAAAAGCTCTTTAGTAAAAAGTGTAAAAAGATAACATAACATAATAAAAAAAAGGAAAGATAATATTATTATTAAAAATATTTTGCACAAGACAGTAGCATAATCAATTCTTCTTATATTCCAGAGCCTACCACTCTTTCATTACTCTAAACTGGTGAAGATATGTAAGGTTTGTAAAATATCATTGACAAAGATACATTCATCACACCCAAAACTACTGTAATTATATGGCAATATTTTTAAAATATGTCTTATTTTTAAATAAATTATTAATAGCAATGTGTTACTTTTTTATATAAATTAGAATATTTAAATAAAAGTGATTGGGAATCAAAACATTTTCATATAAATTTTATTTATTATAATGACAAAAGGCATCATCCTGTTTAGTTTAGTGCAATGGTAGAGTATATATGAGGTATATTTCAAGGCATGAGCAATTGTCACAAGCCTAAGTAAAGAAGTATTTAAGCCAATAGCCAATACATATAGAGAGTTTTGCCTCTTTTAAAAAAGTATTTTTATTATATTTAACTAAAAAATATTTACTATCAGAATATGTTTCTAATAATAATAATTCAGAAATCTAAACATTTATGTATAAGTTTTATTAATTATTGGGATAAAGTGGTGTTGGCCTGTTCACTTTAATGAAATGATAAGAGCATATATGCAGTATATTTCAAGCTTGAGCCTCAAAATTTGAGACTCAGACAATTGTCTCAAATAAGAAGTATTCCTCTCATATTTAAATAAAAAAATATTTACACTCACAACATATTTCTAACAATGAAGTGGTTTGAAAATATAAACATTTTTATTTACATATAAATTTTATTAATTATTTTGGTGTCTTGGTGTCCTTGAAATAAACATATGACATACACATGGCAACTTGCATCTACATGATAGCACATCAAAAACTAACAACAATCATTACCATATTTTATTCTGGTACTAAAATCTCATCAGGTAATCATGGAGATTAACATCAGTCTATTCAAGTACATCCTGTCAATATTAGAGAAAGATTTAGACTTATCTCCAGAATTACTTGATAATATTCTTATTGCAGGAGAAAATACTGTATAATGATGAGGTACTTGTTGGTTTTCTTTATGCAGTGATGTGGGTGACTAGCTATTTATTAATTTACATGCTTATGTGTGATTTGACTAAATAACGTTGTTATATATATTTAAGCATGTATTGACACAAATTTTAAATACATTAATATATGGGTGTGTATTTAATAAGTATATATTTTTGATACATTTTGTGTATTTATATTTTTTATTTTTCAGACAAATATTTTTGAAATACGGTACAATAAATATTGAAAAAGATTATAATAAATAATCCAGACTTGAGTTTATGACGAAATAAAAGATGAAATATATATTATTTCAAATTTATTTTGCTTTTAACATGAATCGGTTCAGTAATAAAACAAGTTCAGGAAAGAATCAAAAGAAATGTTTATATCTTTATAACTACTGAAGCTGAACTAAGTTTGGAAAGAAAAAAATTAAAATAATATTTGGAATAAGAAAAGAGTGATTTTAAAACCAAAATTATTGAAGGGACAAAGATAATCCTGTGAAATGGGATAGAAACCAAAATAGATTTAAAATTTTAGAGTTTATATAGGTATGATGGCAATAGATTTCTTTAGACAGTTTGGTTCAGAGATTTTTGATAATGATAAAGGAGAAACAATGTTACGGCATATCATATCAATAGAAGAAGTAAATTATTATTTAAGACAAGAACAGAAAGTTCAAAGATAAAAACACTTTGAATGAAAAGAAATGAAAATATATTGTGATTTGTGTGTGTGTGCGCGCGAGGGAGAAGATATTGATCATTTATTATTAAAATGTAATAGTTTTAATAAAGAAGAAATGACAAAATTATGATACAAAGAGGAAGATTATGATAGTGAAATATTTTTTTAAAAGTAAAAAAGTATAAAGAAATAGGGAGAAAAAAATTAAAAGGCAAAAAAATTTTTTGAAAAATAAGACAGACGAAAAAATAAATAAGGGTTTTATTAATGCATAGTACATATAAATTAATAATAGCTAACATTTGTAATGAGTGACATTAGCAGATAAGTAACTACATTACATCAAATTGAGTATTATTTTGTACACTGTGCAAAATTATTTTAGAGTGCTGTATATTGATAACAAGCCTAAGTTGTAACTATTATCCTGGATCAAAAAACAAATTACGAACATTTCAATGCTTGCATTTTATATTTAAAATTTAAGATCATTAATCGCAATGTGATTTAAGATTCTAGAGTTCAAAATGCATTGATCCCAGCTCAATTCTATCACTTCAGTTCACCTTCAGATGAACTCTTTCTGCAACTCTACAACCATTATTCAATGTAAGAAATAATTTGAAATTTCTTTTGTCTTTTAATTTTTCAATAGTGGTGGAGGGACCGTATTATCGCCGGTAGACAGCGCTGCGCCATCATCAACAACCGGCACGAAGCTTGCAAGTGAGAAATTTCTGTGTCAGAAATATTCAGAGTAGGGGCCCAAATGCAGCAATACAAGTACTCATTTAAATTATTAAATATATGTATATGTAGTATATACATATGTAACCGAATATTTCTTTTTTAAAAGTATAATGATATTCTAATATTATGGGCTGGAAGTTACTTATTAGTTTCATATTTAAATATAAATAAATAACTAATCAATAAAGCAAATCATATAAAACATATCATTGCTTTTATGAGCTTGTATATACAAAGATGCAATGTAGAGAGCATACCAAATAGCTCAAACAAGCTCTTAATTGATAAGGGCAGTAAGAGAAAATATTTAAAATCTTGATCCAGAACATTCCTATCCCTAGACCAATTGGTTTTGAACTTTTAGATCACTTCAGTGATGAGCTAGAATATTCAGACATTATTTTTAAAACATAAAATAAATTTGTTTCTCATTATACTAAGTCAACTCTGATTTATCTTTCTAAGTTTTTTTTCTTCATAATAATTGTGACCACACAAATCAGATAAAACGCAATTGACAATTTCTTCATCTACTCTGTCAAAAATGGTCAGATACTTTAAATAAGTTGTTAAGTTCAAAAACCATCAAGACAAATTATATGTAAAATTCATTTCAATATTTAAAATAAATTGTTATTCATTTCTATACTTCATATTTTATCTAATCACACGACTTCAAGATAAAGAGATAAATTTATGAGATCGAATACTGATGGGGAGAGAAAAGATCAGCTGTATACATTTTTGTGCATAATCTAATCAGCAAACAGTAAAGAAATTGGTGCTTGATTCTCATCTACCAGGGATTGCTATTTGCAAAGATTAAAAAATTAATAGATGCTAAATGTGACAACCTTTTATTATGGATATACTTTCTAAGTTATTATAAAATTGAGACAAATTTTATGATATATTATTATTGTTGTTTATTTTTTTCGAAAACTATTACTATTTCATTTGTTAGATTATTATTTAGATAGTATAATTTTTTAAAACTCATAATAAAAAATGTGAAATAATAAAGTAAATAATATATATATAATTTTTTAAAAAAATTTCTATCTTCAAAAATCTTGTGAAAAAGATTATGCTCTATTAATAAATAAGTATTGATGATTTTAAATAATACAATTTATTTATCAAATCAAATAATAATTTTCAAGCAGAGTATTTTATCATGAAAGCATAAAGTTTTCCAGCTAAATTAATTATATTAGAGAAATTTTTCTGTTAATGTAATATAAAGACATTGGTAAAAATTTATTTAAGGATGACATACCATAATACTAATGTTTGAGTTCTTTATTCTTATGAATGTAATGTTGCTCAATCTTTGGTGAATTGGACATGTAAATGACCATAATCAAATGATTTTTTTGTTTAGGAGTTCATACGAAGTTTAAGCAGTGGAAGTGATAATCTATTACTATGAAAAGAGAATAAAAAATAATATACTTCCTAAAAAGTATATTGAATTTGAAATTGGATTTTGTGAGAGGCACCCAATTATTCTATAAAAATTATCTCATTGTCACTTTAAAATGTGAATTTTAATTGTCTTTATTTCAGAGAATGTATCTGTCAATGGAAACCAGTGGATAGCTATAAGAAGGAAAATGTCTTGGAAGACTTTTAAAAAATAAAGTTTGTTGCAAAGAAAATAAAAAGGTAGCAGTCAAGATGACAAATAAATAGATTTCAAGAACAATTAAAAGAAGAGTTTATGATATTCTGCGCATTCTCTTATATGTTATACATTTTAATACAATAAATATCAGTAATACATATATGGCTGCAGAAAGAAATTTGCTATTTACTGAAAGGAGATTCTTTGATTCCTCTTGGAGCCCTTAAAGGAGCTGAACAGGGCAAATTCCTAATGTCCACTCCTTACATTATCATTGCAGCTGTTATTATTGTGTGATTATTCATATAGTATATGAACATGGATGGGCTGCTCACCAACATGCATTAGCCAGCATTGAGAGTTTATTGGATTTTTACCTCTGAGTTTAAGATCAAGAAACACCATGGTCTTTCTTCTAAGGCAGAATGAATATTTGTTTAAATGATAAATATTTTTCCAATAGATATATACAATTATGACAGATAAAAATAAATCATGGCCCTTCTTTCTAGGAGACTGTATAGTCACCAACCAAGGCAGTGGTTGGTGGCTGAAGGCAGAGGGTGCTAAGAATCCCCATTGTGGACCCAGGCTGCCATTTGATGATGACTTTTTATTTAGGTACTTACAACTGCAGATCACTTTCAAGTGAATGAAGATTGCAAGAATTAGAAGAAGAATTGTCTTATATTAAATGGGACATTATTTGACTTTGTGAAGTTAGAAAAAAAAGTGAGACACAATTGATTTAAAAAGTGGAAATGTACTCTATTATAAAGGCACAAATATTGGAAATACAAGTGGAGTAGGATTCATTATAAATAAAAAGTGGAAGACCAACATTGTTGAGATTGATGGTGTATCGGACAGAGTGACAAGATTAGTTATATAACTTAATAGCAGATACCAAATGCAGATAATTTAGGTTTATGCCCCAACAAGCTCTCATAGTTATGAAGTAGTAGAAGATTTTTATATGGATGTACAAAAAACTTTTGATCAGAGTAAACAACATTTTAAAATTGTTGTGGTAGATGTTAATGTAGAATTGATAAATAAATGAAAGATGAAAGTGCTGTAGGTAATTTTGGTTATGGTAATAGAAATGAGAGAGGACATAGACTTGTAGAGTTTGCAGAAAAAGAAAAACTTTATATTATGAATTCTGTTTTTTGAGAAAAATGTTAAAAAAAAATGGACATGGAAGCATCCAAATAAAGGTATAGCAGAATTGAATTATATTTTGACTAATAGAAAATACATATTTCAAGATTGTGATGTTTTTAATAAATTTAACACAGGAAGTGATCATCGATTAGTAAGATGTAAGATATATGTTAATGCAAAGCTAGAGAGACAAAAATTATTAAGAAAAACAATATTTACAGTTGATATTTTTAATCTTCAGAAACATTCTAATGAATTTAAATTAGAACTTACAAATCAGTTTCAAGTATTAGTAGATTTTGAACATGATTCAGATTTGAATGAAATTAATATGAAAATAACTGATACACTTTTAAAAACTGCAACAAAGATAGCTGGTGGAAAAAAGCAGCAATTGACCAATAAAATTTCTACTGAGACTAGAGAATTTATGAAGAAAAGAAGGAATATGAAGATATACAAAAATGATGCATTAAAAAGGAATGAATATCTCGAATTTTGTAAAATGGTGCAGAAAAGAGTTGAAAATGATATAAAAAGTATAACTGTCAACTAGCAAGGAAAGCTGTAGAAGAGAATAAAAGTCTCAAAAATATTAAACAACATTTTGGTATTGGTAGGAAATTTATATCTGCAATAAGAAAAAAAAGGATGAAATTATTACTAAAAAGGGAGATGACATCATGAAATGGGTAGCTTTTATCAAGAATTATATGGTAATAAAGAACAAGTACCTGTTATACCTATTACACCTTCTGAATTGCCCAGAATTTTAAATGAAGAAATGAAACATGCAATTAAATGTATGAAGAAATGAAAGGCTCCGGGTAATGATGGAATTATAATTGATATATTAAAATAAGCAGGTGAAGAAATATAATTTTTTTTTAGCAAAGTTATATACCAAATGTCTAAATGATAAATATATACCAGATGATTGGAAGAATGCAGTATTAATATTTTAAAAAGGTGATAAAGAAGATATTAGAAATTACAGATCTATCAACTTTTCATCAATTTTATATAAAATTTTTACCAAGATAATTATAACTTGCTACAGAGAACATTTGATTTCCACTAACCAAGAGAACAAGCTGGATTTAAAAGTGGTTTTAGTACAGTAGATTATATCCAGGTATTGAGAGAAGTTATAGAAAGAACAAATGAATATGAGTTGTCATTATGCTTTGGGTTTGTAGAATTTGAAAAGGCATTTGATTCTATAAACATTTCTTCAGTGATTAAAGCATTGGATCATCAAATTATAGATCCAGGATATTGTCATATTTTAAAGAATATTTATAAAAATGCAACAGCAACAATTAGATTACATAATGATACTAGGAGAGTCAACATTGAGAAGGGTGTAAGATAGGGTGACTCCATATCTCCAAAACGTTTTACAACAGTGCTGCAAGAAGTATTTTGTGGATTAAAATGGGGAAGCTAAAGGAGTGAATGTAAATGGAGATTATTTAAGTCATTTAGATTTTGCAGATGATGTAGTTGTTTTTGCAAATAATGTTTTAAAGCTACAAGAAATGTTGCAGGAGTTATCAGATGAAAGTAGGACTAAAGATAAATATTAAAAAGACTAAAGTAATGTTTGATGGATTATCTCAAAATATGAAAATAAAGATTGATTATGATGAGTTAGAAGAAATTAGCAGTTACAAATACCTTGGTCAGATTATTAATACAGATGGAAACATAATGGATGAAATTAATGACAGAATTAAACTTGGTTGGAGTTCTTTTGGTAGAAATAATTTGATACTAAAAGGAAATATGCCATTGTGTTTTACCAGTTCTTACTTATGGATTTGAGACTTGGACATTTAATAGAAGAGCAATACAGAGACTTCAGACCACTTAAAAAAGTATGGAGAGATGCATATTGGGAGTAAGAAGAAGAGATCGAAAATGAAATATATGGGCAAGTGAATAAACAGGCATTACTGACCTCATTAAAAAGAATTAAAAGACTGAAGTG
Source organism: Epiperipatus broadwayi (assembly GCA_028023455.1). Taxonomy (NCBI): domain Eukaryota; kingdom Metazoa; phylum Onychophora; class Udeonychophora; order Euonychophora; family Peripatidae; genus Epiperipatus; species Epiperipatus broadwayi. The sequence continues at coordinate 553,669 of JAQFVV010012439.1, read as the reverse complement.
GAGTTGGACTGGACATATTGCTGGAAGAGATAATAATAGATGGACAATTGAAATCTTAAACTGGATTCCAAGAGATTGTAAAATACCCAAAAAGAGACCACATGTGAGATGGATGGATGAAATAAGAAAGTGTGCAGGAGTGGTGAGAAGAGAAACTAACGATCGGAGATGGATTGAACTTGGAGAGACCATCCTGGAGTGAATTGATAATGGCTGATGATGATGATGAATACAAATATTATAAAGAGTTATATTTAAATACTTCTTGTCATCAATAAGATAAAAAATCATACTATATACTATATTTTTATGCATATATTTGTTTCATTTTTTTTTTTTTTAATTTTAGAATAAAAAAAATGGGATGTGTAATGCAAAGAAAATTGGAATAATTACATGATATCAGAACATCATGGAGATGGTTATATCCTTACATTATTATTGTTGCATTAATTAACCATATTGTATTCTAAATTTTATGAGACTCTTTTTATCATTACTTAGTAAAATGCTGCTGGCAGTTTTTCCACCATAGTTATTTATTAATCAATATTTTATTTTTGAATGAATTTGATTATCTATATCTTAGGTTTTAATTATTATTTATTACAAGTTTGTATTATTTATATATCTTATGTTTATAAAATTCAAAACTGCAGTCTTCTGACCCATCCTGTCTATATTTGTAATATTATAAGAAATGAAGAGATCTCCACCCCTACCTAAAATATCACTTACTAGTTGATGCTGCAATTCATTATATATATATTTTAAATATTTTAATTATAATTTATCTTATAAAATTTCCTAAAGACTAAGCTTGTCATCGATGAGTGTTTATTTATAAAGTATAGATAAAAACTGGAAGTAGAAACAAACTTATTAGTTTTAATAATCCTTTATTCAAATCCAAACTTTTATATATATGTTATATCATACGACCTTATTTTAGAGGAAAGTTTATTTCCACGATCTTCAAATTAAAATATCTTATTTTATGAATGATAATATTTAATTGACTGATAGCCAATCTAATTACTCATTAGTATTGGTTAATAAATAGATATTCTGTTTTTATTGGCTAGAAGATAAAAATCCGATATTAATCTAAGATGAGCGCAAAAAGGTAGAGATCCGAGATTGATCTGGGTTGAACAAATAAATATACTTGCGTTGATTGTAAAAGCCGAAAATACAAATGTAATTCGATGCGGTCTTTACAATTGGTCGGAGAGATATAATACTTTTATGCGCGCTGAGTTTACCTACCATTATGAATATTGTATACTCATGCCACATTTATAAGATCAATTTATTTTCTTACATTTTTTTTGATAAAAGTTATATTTTTTTACAGTCATAGAATTCTTTAATATATATATTTATCAAAAACGTTAAAATAATCTGAATAATGCGTTGATCCATAAAATATTTAACAAACATAGATAAATGAAAATGTTTCAGAAGGTTTACATAAATATTACCAAAGGTTATATATATCTTTTAATAAAATAAAAAATATTAAAACATATTTACGTTCTTAGTTTTAAATCATTTACATTAGAAATAATAGGCGCAGATCAAGCTGTTACACGGAGTTTCAAATATATATATTGAAGATAAAATAACAGCTAATTGGAAAACCATTTCCCCCCCAACCTCCTTTTTTCTTTTTCCAATCTACATAATCATTTACAAAAAAAAAAAAAGAAGTAAAATAAAATCGTTTGCTTATATTGAAATAACTTATCTTGTCATGTTCAAGATAAAAATATTTCACATCCGTATTCTTGTAGACATTTTGATTACATTCCTAAGGGATGATTAGTAAAGATAACAATGGGCTTTATGAATTCAATCATTTTTTTTAAAACTTATTTGTTCTATCATTTTTTTTATATTCAGTAAAAAAAAAAAACATGACCTGGATATATATATTTGTCTTTTAAAAATGGATTTTATTAATCAAATGAAGCAAAACAAAATTCCAAACGTAGTTAGAAGTCCTGCTGAAAAAAAAAAAAACACCAAGATAAAAAATTATACAATACATATACAAATAAAAATTTATACTTACATAGCCAAAGCAGACTTTAAATAACTTATTTTAGAGCAAAGATCTCTTCAATAGTTTTTTATAATGGAACAATGAAGCAAACGGCGTTACTCATTGGATTTGTCTAATTTTCCTGCCTCAGAAGAATTCCAGCTGCTTTTCGCGTTTGTTTTATCCTCTAGTTAATTGTAGATTTATAGAGATGATTATCTAAGTTGGAATAAGAGCTACCAAAAGAACCTGAAAAAACATTTCAAATTTTATCAAGTTTGGATTTGAATTCAAGCAATAGCTAGGCAGTGGGTGAGTGTACTATGACTTCACCAAGATGTCATTTATACATTAATTATATCTTTATTATTCCGATAAACATTATTATTTGAAGGATGAGAATATTTATATACCGAACTTAGATTCTTTAATAGTAATAAATCAAATGGTTTACTCTTGGGAGATCATAAGAAGTCTGACCTTCAGAAATGATAGAGCAGAGCTGTGATTTGTAGATCTTGAGTTCCAGAGTTGAGCCATGCACTAATTGCTGCAGGGTTAGCTTCTTCGAAAACATTTTTATAAACATACAAAAAATGAAATGCTAGAACCCCTTAAACGACACCCTTATGATTCTAACAACTCACAATTAGCACTTCACAATTCGGTTTATATATAAACTTGAATGACATTCAGTGTTCACAGATTATCATAAAATAAAACCAAATTCATAATAAAGATTCATCTCTTTATATGATGTATGTCAATAGTAAATACTGATTAAAAATCAAAAATGCAATATTTTGCATCTATATATATATAAACAGTGTAGAGAACAACAGCTTCACACTCCCAAATCAAGATGCTTCAGATTGGCATATATAAGTGGAAAGTTAAGTTAAAGATAAGATGACAACTCTTATCTTTATAAAAGTCACTAGTTTGAGAGGTCCCTCTATTGGCAAAATAAAGATATTGCTTGACTATTATAAATTTCAAAATGCATTTGACACAAGTTGTAGCCTGTCTTAAAAGTATTTACATATATTTCATGTGCACTTAATAAATAATTATAACTCTACATATAAAAAAGTAATTTGATTGCAAAACTTTCTTCACAACTGAGATACAAAATGGTTTCTCATGTTATGATGCAAAATGTTTTTTCTTTTCGAAACTTAGATAGCTGAGTGCCCTTTCAGTGAGTGCACCAGAGAGCTATGATTCTAGTGGTCTTAACCAAAAGTGCACTCAGCTGTGTCCAAGTTGCAAAAAGAAAAAAAAAATTTTCATGTCACAGGAGTGAAAGATGTTTCATGGTCAAATTACAAATTGAAGTGAAAACTTAAGATTATTTTAATAAAGTAAATAATAGTATTGTTTAACTTTAATAGATCTTAAATGCAATATATCAAGTAAATTTATATATGCATATTTTTGAAAATAAAATTTAAAAAATGTTTGCAAATAAATAAGCTTTGGTGACTATTTTATTAATTATTCTATTTCAGGAATGTTACAAAAAATTTTTAACAGCTATTAGTCAGTCAGAAAATTAGTTTTGAGAAATATTGTTATTACATGTTTATTTTAATTTCTGACCATAACTTATTGCAACTTCATGCAACCTATCTAATAAAGTATGATTAATTCAACCTTATAAGTTATTTTTTATTCAGATATTGGGTTTTACTTTAAACCAACAAATGTCTAGCATAGCATGATTTAAATAAAATGTCAACCATATTATTATTATTTCAATTATTATTGAACCATCACAAGAAAGTCTCTTCAAGTTTAACATACTTTCTCTGATGTATAATTTCTCTTTTAAATATTATTTTAGAAAATGTATTTATTTCTTATATTCATTTCATATCTGGTCTATTTCTAGATCTTTTAAATCTTTTCAGATTCAGGTTAAGTCTTGAATTATCTATTTATCTCTTTTTTATCAACATGTACATTCTGACTTTGTTATGATTTGTTAAATAAAATCAATAATATCTGTCTATTCTCTTTCTCAAGTTTTGAATTTACTCTTAACATATATCTTTCCATATTTTTCTACTTAATCTGAAGATTATTTCTCGATTAAGAATATCCGTTTCAGATGTTTATGTAAGAACTGGTACAACATGGTCATTAAAAGTCTTCTATTTTAATTATAAATAAAATAATATACACAACTTTTCACTTTTTCTTGTTCTGTTTAAATGATAACTCCAACATAATAAATATATAAAATATACCTTCTTCCTTTTTCTTTTTAAAACTTATTTATTCAAACAATAATTTTATTTTTCTCCATAACAACGTTTCAACTACATTCTGTAGTCATTATCAAGTTTCCTTAAAAAATAAAAAACATAAAAATAATAACACAAATAAATAAAATATTAATACATCACAAATATATATAATATTCAAATAAAACCAGAATATTTTTACTTCATTTTCTGAATATCTTAAACAATATTTGTAAAATCAAAAATATCTACAAAATATAGGTGATGTAAATAATTTTGATTTCTTTAACAGTATAATAATTCCCATAAAAATGTTAATTTAATTGTGGAATCTTGTGATTTAAATAATATTATATTTTAATAAATACTTTTCAGAATTTGATAATATTCTGAATCTATATCCTTATTCATCACGAAAATGCTTATAGAGTCAATTGTCTTTCCACAATTTACAAATACCAAGCATATTTGTCATTCATATGAATTTCTTTTTACAATTTTTGTTAATACATAAATCAAACTTGCTTTTTTTTCTGAGACCAAAAGTTGCTAGAGATTAGTTATAATAATCTTGGTAAATATCTTGCATAGAACTGATATATTTTTTTACTTCACCTTTTTAAATATCAATATCACTACTGCATTCTTCCAATAATGTGGAAATTTTGTTATTTGGTATATAACCTCAACAACAATTCTATATTTTCATCTGCTTCTTTTACGATATTGATAGCATTTCAGAGTTTTTTTTCATTTCTCATAGACATAATTATATGCCTCATTATTTGAAGTACTTGATACTTCAAAAGTTAAGAGCAAAGTTTATTTTGTTTTCTTATTCTTTATTACTATATAATTCTTTGAATAATCTTTTGGAATACTTCATTGTGATCCCTCTTTATAGTTACCATTCATATTTTTTTCTTTTGCCAAAACAAATTTCCTTTTAACACCAAGATATTATATATGTAAGCTTTGGTTTTTTTTCTATATTCCTTACCAATTCACAATTATATTTTCTTATGTCATCATTAATATTTTTTGTATCATTCCACAGAATTCAGTTTATTCAATTATTCTAAATGGATTATTTAAATTTTTTTGTTCACATGCCTTTTTTATGCACTGCTTTTTATTGGTTGAAAATTTGCTGGAGAATAGCTGCTTTTCGTAATGAGTATCTGCATAACCATCATCAAAGTCTGTTATTATTTTAAAATAATTTGAAAGTCTTAACTTAAATTTATTGTAGTATTTTTGAAGGTTAGAAAAGTCATCTGTTAAATACTATCTTTCTTAATAGATTTTGTCTTTCTAAGTTTGCAATAACATATATGTCACATATCAAATTTGAAGTACATATTTCTTGTTAGTCAAATAATAATTCCTCATAGCTGAATTTTTATTTGATGCATCCAAGTTCAATTGTGCTTTAAATTTTTCTCAAAAAAATTCTAATATAAAGATTTTCTTTTTCTACAAATTATATAAGTCTATGATTTTCTTAGTTTGTTTTTACATCCAAATTTATTCACAGCAATTTCATCTTTCAGCCATTTTCCAATTCTGGCATAAAAATCTTTCATTAACAGCTTTAAAATACATTTTGGTTTATCCAAAGTACATCTGTATAAAATTTGTTCATTTTTTTTTATTAGAGAGAACTTATTCAGAATGTAAATATGAATTTTTTGCATTTGGTATTTTCAATTCAATGTAATGACTAATCTTAATATTTTATCTGATATATTAGCAATCTTCATAATGTTGTTATTTCATTTTTTATTTATAATAAACCTATTCCATTTGAGGCTCTAATATTTGTGTCTTTTTAATAAAATATTTGTTAAAACACTAAACATCACATGATCATCATTTTTTATGCTTGCTCATAACTGTTGTTAGTCTGGGGATATTAGATGAGTAGGCACTAGATAGGGATTTTATGCACAAGCCTTCTGGCATCTAATGGCACTACTATATGGAGAGTTTTTCCTTTTTTAATAATAGGATCCTAAGATCTAGGTGCAGTGCACTCAGATCCAAGGCTCCTCACTGATGAAAGCAACAAGTTTAAAACTAGTCTGGGAATATTGTATGAGTATACTAGATAGGGATTTTATGTACCAGCCTTCTGGCATCCATTGATTACTCTGGCTTGCACTGAGTGGCACTATTGTATGAAGAGGTTCGCCTGTTTTAAAATGTTTGTTCATTTTAAAATCATTTTTATACCATTTTTTTAGACTTCACAAAGTTTAACAATTCATCAGTTCTAATATATTCAATCTTTCTTCAAAATGATTTGTAGCTGTAGATAACTATATGAAACGTCATCATCAAATGATGACTCCAGATCTATCAAGCAATCATTCTTAGTAACTTTTGTCTTGACACTTGCCAATCAATGCTTTGGCTGTGATTTTAACATTTCCACACTAGCAGGCCTTAATTTATTTTAGTTTTTAATAATTGTAAATATAAAAAAGAATGAAAATTTCCAAGTATCTGTCTTTCAGGAAAGTCCAACTGATGTTTCAGGTTAAAACTGTCAGACATCTGAGGAAAAAAGACCATAATGTTTCTCAGTTTTTAATTCAGAAGTAAAAACTAATAAACTCACCATGCTGGCAGATGGGTATCAATTAGCAGCAAATACAATTTTATTTACCAAATGAGAAGAACATATGAAGTGGAAATTAAAATGTTTACTTTTGTTGGAGTTTCAAAGAGATCAAAATTACATTTAAAAAAATCATTTTGGATTATATTTTTATTCAAGATATTTTTTGCCATTTTTATTATAATAACAAATAGCAAATATATTTGTTTGGCATCACTATTTATTTACACTATGTATGTTTGTCTTTATCTTCTGGTATAATTTTTATTTATTTGTTTTTTTTTTTCAGAAACAGGAATAATAATTCAAAGTTTATCAGAATTTTTTTTAAACTACTTTTTTAAAAATTCAAAATGGTGGAGATTGCATACTAAAAGAGCACCAATTAATCTTTCTTCTTAAACAAAGTGCAACTTTAATTTTATCTATGAAACAAAACATTTTAAGGATAAATATTTACATATGTAGTTATAATCTGCTATTTGATTAATTTACAACAAGCTTTTATTGCTAATTTTTTACAAAGTGTAATTTTTAATATCTTCTTTTTTTTTAAATATTAAATAAAATGAAAAGTGAAGTGGCAATTTTTCATTTCAATTATATATACTCTGGACAATATCTTTTTTCTTTAATAATCTTCTTTTCTTCTATGGAAGTGTAACTACAGTCTTGTTATAAGCAAACTAGTTGTTTTGATATTTTTAAGTCTGTTTTGACTATATATCAGTCCTACTTATTGTTTCTCATTTTAAATCCTCACATCTTCAAACTTTAAACTTTTTGATGCAATATAAAAATTTTTATACTTTTTTTGGCCACTATTAAATAAATAACTTTCATTTTGTCATTTAAGATGAATATAATTTTTAAAAAAATTGCTTAAAATTTTTGCTTCATTATTGAAACCATTTTGTTACATGAAAATACTGTACTTTATTAATTCTAAGACAATATATCATTTTCTTATACTGTATGTTTTCTATATATGTAAATAAAAGCATTTAAACTCAGAATTTTTCAATCTATTCATCCTCCACTCTATCTCAGACATGACTATACATATGCAAAAAAGATACATTATCCCTAGTATATATATTTCATGCAGAACCAGCACTATTAGTTGGGCCAGATTATAATCTCCCACACATATATGCAATCAGTGCTTGGTTTATATTAAGATAGCAATTCCTCAAATTTTAATGCATAGGCTTCAATCTCCTCATGGATCCAATTATTCAAATGTCCATTTCATTGAAAAACCATTGATGGAATGCTCAAAGCCCATACTGGATTTGATATTTATAGTCAAACTCATGTAGACATTATGTCAATCTAATCCCTGACATTATTGGACATTACATATCCATATATATTAGTAGGAGAGGGATGGGCTAAATTTATACTAAGATGTAATCTATTTTCCAAGCAATCTATAATTTTAATGCAGTATGTCATTTATTTATACTGAATGTTTCCTATATATGTAAATAGAGGAATTTAAACTCATGATTTTTTAACCAATTCATCCTCTATATTATCTTAAGCAATCCATACCCTTGTTCACACACATGTGAAAAAGATACACAATCACAAATATTTGTATTTTGTGCAGAACCAACACTCATCAATTGGCTAAAACACAACCATCTACATATACAATCAGTGCTCAACTTAAGTTAGAAATTCCTCAAACTTTAATTGATTTTATACATGTGTGGTAGAATTATGATTTGACCCAATTGATGAGTGTTGGTTCTGCACAAAATATGCATTTTGGGGATCATGTATCTTTTTTGCATGTGTATGATCATGGGTATTGATTGCTTGAGAGAGAGAGAGAGAGAGAGAGAGAGAGAGAGAGAGAGAGAGAGAGAGAGAGAGAGAGAGAGAGAGAGAGAGAGAGAGAGAGAGAGAGAGAGAGAGAGGGAGAGAGAGAGAGAGAGAGAGAGAGGGAGAGGGAGAGAGAGAGAGAGGAGAGAGAGAGAGAGGGAGGGAGAGGGAGAGGGAGAGAGAGAGAGGGAGAGGGAGAGAGGGGGAGAGAGGGGGAGAGGGAGAGAGAGTGTGTGTGTGTTCAGGATGAATAGACTGACAAATACAGAATTTAAACTCTTCTATGTACTTTATTAATGTTTTGGAGGAATTAAAATACTAAGAATAATGTGTATGTACTTTTAATATAAGGGAAAAAAAATTATTAATAATAAATGTCATCATGTATGATATTCTAAGATAAAAAAGTGGTTGTTGCTATATTGTAAAATTTATTAATTTTATGATTTTTATTTTTTGTTTATTTACATTTTTTTAATAGCTTATAACAGAGTAGTATATATTGGTAGAGCTCATATCACAGCTCCCCTATACTGCAGTTCAAAAAACATTACATTTAATGTAAGACTTTTTAAGTTGGTATTATTGATTTACAAAAGTCAGCTTTGCAAATAAATTTATTGATATTCGAATATTTATTTTTTTTAATTTTTTTAGAATTCACCATATGTTTTTAAAAGTGTAAGAGCAAATCAAAAATTATCTGCACTCTGGCTGTAGAATTTATTTTAATCAAATTTCAGGAAAGTCAAATACATCATTTTTCAATGGAATTTTCTGGCTTTCCAATACATAGTATTTAACATGCGTTTGCATTCCATCATTAAAAATGTTTTAGACTGAGTTGGGAGCCACATATGTAACATTATCTTCATCTCTTCATCAGATATAAATCATTATCCTCATACAGCTTCTTTCAGGGAACCAAAAAGTGATAATCCAATGGAAAAAAGTCAGAACTATGGAGCCAAAATGACATCTTTGGAGATTAGCAACAGAGTGGGAAACAATGTGGGAACCTATCCTGTTATGCAATAATGCAATGCAAAATCATGACTATAGGCAAGATGCTCAATAAATGTCAACAATATGGCAGCAGTGCATAGTTATGCATTGTCATGCAATAATGGAACCCTCTTGGATAGCAGTCTTCTGTGTTTTGTTCTAATTTTAGGCTTCATCTCTTAATGATCTTAATGTAATAAACACTGTTGATTGTTGAACTTTTTTTCTGACAATATTTTAATAGTGGCCCTTGAGAATTCTGAAAACTATAGGCATTAATTTTCAACCTGATGAGTAACTTTTGAATGTTTTTCTTGATCAGTGATTGAGGGTATTTCCAGTTTATATTCTGCCATTTATTTTTAGGGTCATAGTAATGCACACATACCTCATCATTAATAATGATTATTTTTAAGAAATTATCACATCCCTTGGGTATTGACCCAAATTTTGTTTGCAAATATCCAAATGCTTTTGTTTATGCTTTTTTATGAGTTGTTTCTAAATCATTTCAATACAAACTTTTCAAAAGCCAAAGTTTCTGTCATGGATTATTGTATAGGCAGACCCATTACTGATTTTCATTGTCACTCATCTATCCAACAAAATCATCTCAAGTTCATGCTCAAAGTTGTTGGCAGTAATGGATATAGATGGACATCTGGCTCGCCTTCTTTCATGGATAATATTCATGTGAGCCACCTTGAACTTTTATATATATATATTTAAATTTATAATAAAAACTTTATTAATAACATACATATTTACAATTTATATAAAAAAATATTTACAATTTATACAAGTAGTTAAACAAATAATAACCAAAACACTAAGAAATTGAAATATTTTACTATTAAGACAAAAAGGTTCTAGGCCATTAAACAGTTAATTCCTACTCAAGGAGGTTGACCTGTAACAATGTAATAGAAAGAGACTCTTAAGACATATGCAACCTAGTAGAATTCTAACTTTTACTCAAAACAAATGTTTATCTGATTATCTCACATAGAGTTATTCCAGGGCCACCCCAGATTTGAGTCATCATCTTTCTAGGCAAGTATCTATGACACTGATTGAAATAAGTTTCCCAGTCACTGTAGAATTTTCTCAGCCAGTTGAATTTCTTATTGTCAAATATCATAGTACATCTTATATACCATATTCTCTTAATGGTATGCACCATTACCATTGCATTATGGGGGTTAAATTTCTTAAAATATTGACTAAATAAAAGTTTTAAGTTGATGATTGGTTTGTGGAATACTCTAGCTCTTATCTGTCCAAATGCTGAACATTCTTCAAATAGATGCTGGAAAGTTTCATCACCAGATTTGCATAGTGGACAGATTGGATCCAAGTTCATATGTAACCTTTCATTTAGAACCTTAGCTGCTGGAAACAAGCCATTCATCAGTTTGAAAACAAATTTCAAGTAGGATTGAGGTGCATATATAGAGTGGAACTTTTTCAACACATTTTTTATTGATATATCCAACCATGAATTATCATGACTTTTAAATTGATTCATTAATTTAAGTCTTTATATTTAATACCTTCCAAACTATTTTTTACACACACTTCTTCATGACAAAATGTTTTCTCCATACCATGCACAATATCTTTAATAAATATCAGATACAAAAGTAAAACATTTCATGTTCTTCTTTCATGCAAACTCACGTTTGAAATTATGTAAATGTTCAAATTGTAAAATAGTGACTGATAAGATAGAACCTTATATGGGATGTACTAATAAGATTATGTGGTCAACAGAAGTTTTGATTTAACCATAGTGTGGACAATAGGTAATAATTTTTAGCAATAAAGTAATTCAGAAAATACCCAACTTTTAAATTTACTCAGCCAATAATAAAAGTTTAAAACATTCAAGAATATACATACTTTTTAACGGTATATATTTTTCCCACAAAATAATAAAGTCACAATAATTAGTTATTGTAAATTGCCTTAAAATTATAATTTTATACTTTATTATCTCCAATGTTTTATTCTATTATTATTTTATTTCCAATATATTTTTTAAAAATTTAAAACATTTAAAAAAATAAATTGAAAGAGATACTATAGCCCTTAGCCAATACATTGAAAAAAAAAAAACAATTATAAAAAGATTTTGAAAACAATAAATTTTAAACTTGTAATCATGAAACAATTTTACATCATGATACTTAATCAAAACACTTAATTACAAGAAAAATTCATGCATTTATGATAGACGTTTTATATTTTTAAATTAAACCCATAATGCTCTGCAAAAATAGTAGAGTCAGTAGTTAAATTTTTTTCTTGCTGATTCTCAATTGAAAGAAAGTATATAAAAAAAGATTTACTATGCTTAAAGTATCACTTCGATGCACAAATATTTTTTGATTCTTTAACCAATTGCATGCTATAAATAATATTGATTTATCATTATTATTATAGATGCTAATAATATGGAATATTCTAACATTCAGAGAACAATTATGTGGTGTACTTACTGCGAAAAAATATTTTACTTATATTGTACTTATTAGTAATGCATTAAAACATTTAGATTTTAACATATTGCTAGAAGAGATGATAATAGATGGACAATTGAAATCTTAAACGGGATTCCAAGAGAGTGTAAAAGACCCAGAAAAAGACCCCATGTGAGATGGATGGATGAAATAAGAAAGTGTGCAGGATGATGTGGAGAAGAGAAGTTAAAGATTGAATGGATTTAACTTGGAGAGACTTTCATCCTGCAGTGGATTGATAATGGTTGATGATGATGATTTAATCTCAGTAAAAAAATTAACAGCTTTATTGGATAAGTGATGATAAGAAGTTTAAGCAATGAAAGTGCCAAAACTGAATTTGATCTTAGGACCTTAGATTTCAGAATTTGACTCTCTACCAGTACACTAAACTACACAGGATATATATTATTTATGAATTGGAATATAGATGTAAATATTGGTAATGGTATATTAAATACCATAGCTATATGAATTCAGAAATTGGTTAATCATTAAGTGATTTTGATCCAAATATTAAAAAAAAAACCTCATTTACATTTTACTAAAAATAGTAGAATTTTTACTAAATTATACAGACAGAAACCAAACATGTGAAGCTACTTTGCCTTGATAAAATGTTTAAAAAGCTGATGCAAAAGCAGTCAAGAGGTCATTGCAGCTGCCTTGCAAGCAAGTAGTTGTTTGCAGAGAGTTGTGGGTTCGCCTCTTGGCTGATGCTATAACATATGAAAAAAAAAATTCTCTTTTAATTTTTATTTAATTAATTTAGTCCTGCACAGTTTATTTCGTTAAAACAGAAAAAAATCCTTAATTCAGAAAAGTTTGGAAATCAAGATTTCTGGCTTAAAGCTGGATAATGGGTAATGCTTGACATGCAATGATAAATACTTAAAAATATTGCATTATAGTATTAATAAAAAAATCACCAAATATTTTATTGCTCAGAAATTGATACAAACATTTATAAAAATTTTGAAGATGGTAAATCACAAATTCAAACTACAATTCAAGGTCCTTGAACCCTAGAGCCCTCCATTCTACTATTATTCTAAATTATATAGATGACATTATAATATTGCATTAATTAAAAAAGAATTCAGTAGTGCCTAATTTAAAATGTTTTTAAAAAACATTAATAATTTAAAAAAAGTAAATGTACATTTATTACTTGCTGTGTTTAAAAACAGACAAAACTTTCTATATGTTTTGCCACTCAGTGTAAGCTAGAGTAATCAATGGATACCAGAAGGTCTGTGCATAAAATCCCCATCTAGTCCCTATTCATCAAATATCCTCAGACTAGTTTCAGGCTTGTGGCCTTCATCAGTGAGAAGCCTTGAATCGGAGAGCACTGCATCTAGCTCTTAACTGCAAAACTATGAGTCTTAAATTGAAAACCCTATAATATTTTCAATCCAAGCTCATTCACTTATATAATCATATAGGTCTGAACTCAGTTCAGTACCTATACATTTTGGTGTCTCTGGTTCTTTAATAACCATAGTCACCACTATCTTATTAGGATAGTATCATAATGTATAAGTACTGAACTGAGTTCAGACCTATATGACTATATAAGCTAACAAGCTTGGAATGAAAATATTATAGTGTTTTCAATTTAAGAGTCATAGTTTTGTAGTTAAGTAGAGATAAAAGATGGTTGCTGGAAGGTTGCATTAGATTCTAAGATCTAGGTGCAGTGCTCTCAGATTCAAGGTTCCTCACTGATGAAGGCCACAAGCCAGAAACTAGTCTGGGATATTGAATGAGTAGACACTAGATGAGGATTTTATTCACAAGCCTTCTGGCATCCATTGATTACTCTGGCTTGCATTGAGTGGCACTACTGTATGGAGAGTTTTGCCTGTTTTAATTTTAAACATAAAGGCAGGCCATATTTTTATGTTGAAGGTTTTATATTTTTCTAGTTTTGAAAAGAAAAAATCATTTATTTTCTTAAATCAGTATCCAAATTTATTTATAGCAGAGTTTGAAATAATTGCATTTGAAATACTTTTTATAAATAATAACTATTTCTTGGTTTTTATAACTAGTATTATTTTTTGTTCTTGGTTTAAATAAATAATGGATACTTTAATGAAAAAATACTTTGGTTGTGATGTGATGGATTCTGAAAATGGCTTTAAATTATTGAGGTTTTAATTTATGATTTTTTTGATTTATTTTTAATTTTCATAAAATATCTAAATTAGTTTCATTTTCTGGAATGTCAGTAGGTTATTAGTAATCTAGATATTATTTTCATAACATATTCTAACATAATTCAAGATTCTAATGTAGTTATTTTCCATAATCACTAATAGATTACATCGGTCAATGTTCATTGTATTGGAGCATAGAAGATTATAGTTTCTTAAAATCACATTCATTTTCTTTCAATGATTTGAGATTGTTTTACCTGAAATTTTAAAAATTTCACCTACATATATAATCAATGATTACAATCCTCGATTTGTCATTGATGGTCGATTGTTAAATGACCTATTGATCAACTAATCATACTTATTATTATTACGTTTTAATTTAAATTTTTTTTTTATAAAACAATTGAGCTTTGATAATTACCTACCATCATATTATTTTCAATCATTATACATCCACTTTAGAATGAACATCTCTCCAAGATTAATCCAGTTTCTACAATTCATAGGGAGTTTTTTTTTTTTTTTTTACGCGCGTCATTTTTTTGTCAACTGCTATTGGTCAATTTTTCTAGCAAAAAGTTTATCTCAATTACACTATAGCTTCCTAATTTTTTTAATGATAATAATAATACTACTTTTAAAAAATGGAAATAGATTAATTTTTATGTTTTGCCATCCACTTATAATACATAACTAAAAAAACATAATATAAAGATGAAAAAAACTTGGCATATAAGTGCTAAAATAATAACATCATTATTTTTATATAATGGAGGCTATGACAATTTTTTTTTTAGCAAATAAAAAATGTTTGATTTTTTTTATAATTTTTTTAAATTATTTAACAAATAATTAAATCATCCCAGTAGAATTCATTTTCAATAACGAATTAATAAAACTGTGAACACAATGTACATACGAATTAAAATATCAATTCTGATTTATGTAATATACATTTTATTATTTCAATTTCATGTATTTTTCATATATATCTTTTTATATACTATTTCTGCTATATATAAGATTAAGCTAACTATTTCAAAATATTTATATTTCATTAAATTAATTATTTTGCACAATAAATCATTTGATTACTTTTTCTTTTATTACTTTCTTTAATATAGCCATATCACTGATAAAAAATATAGTGACTACTTCCTTATCTATTTTATTATGGACCCTTAATAATTTAATTAGATCTTAAGCCAATAAACATCACAAGCCTTTTGGCATCCATTGATTACTCTAGCTTGCTGTGTGTGGCATACATATAGTGAGTTTTGCCTGTTTTAATTAGATCTTCATTAATTAGCATAATTGTTGCCACTTTTTAACTTAATTGTAGCCATTCTAACTTTTTTCATTATTATTGTAAAAGTTCACATTATTCAAATCACTAGAAGATACCAAAAGCAGATAATTCAGATTTATGTGCACACAAGTTTTTATTGTGATGAAGAAATATAGAAGATTTCTGTAAAGATATACAAAATGTCTTTGATCACAGCAAACAATATTTCATTTTAATGCTACAATTGGAAAATAATTGAAAAGTTTTAATGTTGTAAGTAAATTTAATTAAGATGATAGAAATGAGAGAAGACATAGATTAATGGAATTTGTAGAAAAAGAAAATTTGTATATTATGAATTTTTCTTTGAAAAAAATGCTTACTGGAAATAAAGAAGAAAACAGTCAGATGAAGATATAGCAGAATTGAATTATATTTTGATTAACAGAAAATATGCATTTTAAGACTGTAATATACTTAATTGATCATTACAGAAAGTTATCATTAATTAGTGAAATATCAGATATGTGTTAATACATAGCTAGAAAGATAAAACTATTAAAAAATACAATATTATCAGTTAACATGTCTATTATTCAGAAATACCCCAATAATCTTGCAAAACTAGAGAGAGAAAAACAATTAAAAAAGACAATATTGTCAGTTGATATTTCTAATTTTTAGAAACAATCCAGTGAATTTAAATTAGAACTTTCTAATTGCTTTAAAATATTGGCAGATTATGAAAATGGTTCAAGTTTAAAAGATCAATAAGATAAGTGAAAAAAAAAAGCATTGTTTCTGAAATAAGAAGAAAATATAGATTACTAAGAAGAGGAAAATGTTCTACAAAGAATTATATAGAAGTAAATAACAAAAAACAAAATAATATCTGCAATTATTATATCTTCTGAATTAGTCAGAGTTTATGAAGAATGAAAAATCTCTCAGAAGCAGATGAAGAAATAGAAATAATTATTATTAAGACTGCCTACCAAATATGTGAGAAAAGTAGTAAAAAGGAAATTAAAAGCTACAGATCTATCAGTCTTCTACCAGTACTATAAAAATTATTTTATCAAGATAATTCATTAGCAGTGAACTTTGAATTTTAGTCAACCAAAAGAACAAGATGAATTTAAGGATGGTTTTAGCACAGTAAGTTATAGAAAGGTTCAGTGAATATGTGTCACCATTATGCTTGATATATAGACAATGAAAAAAACAACAACTGATTATATAAGCACTTCTGCTGTGATTAAATCTTTGAATCATCAAGATATAGGCCCAGAATACTGTCATATTCTGAAGAATATTTACCAAGATCCATTAGCAGTGTTTAGACTACATAGTGATACTAAGAAACTCATAATTAAAAAGAAAATATGACAGAGTGATTCTATATCTCCAACTTTTTGCAGTACTTTTATATGAACTATTTTGTAGATTAAAATAAGTTAAAAAGATTAAAAGTAAATGGAGATTATTTAAATCATCTAGATTTTGAAGGTGATAATTATTTTTGCAAATTCAGAGATTCGGGAAATGGTACCAGAATTATCAAGTAGTTGGTTGCAGATGGTTGTGGGTTTGCATCCCTGCCGATGCTATGACATATGAAAAAAAAAAAAAAAGTAATATAAAAATATTTTATAAAAAAATACTTTTATTTAATAAAAAAATAATATTTTCTTCAACTACAAATTTAGTTGTTATATTTAATTTGAAATAAAAGTGTGTGTGCATGTGTGTGTGTGAGGTTCATAAATTAATTAATTCAATCATAGATGCCCATACTTTTATTTCAAGTTAAATATAACAACCAAAATTGCTATTGAAGAAAAAAATATTTTTTTTAGTGTATTAGTCATTTCAAATTAATAAAAGTATTTTATATAAAATATTTTTCATAAATATTATTTTTTAGTATTCAGATATATTCTTATACAAATTTAAAATTGATAATTTAAACAATACTATATTTTTAGTATTTGAAATGAAAATTTGTATGCATGAAAAATCATTTATAAGGATTTTGTGTTTATGAAAGCATAATTTTTTTTAAAAAAATAGTTAAACAATCATGAGAAATTAAGATCTTATATTTCATTTTCTTTCTATTTTAGTTACTGTAATGGATTTTTAGTGAATTAGTTATGAAATTCAATGAAAGCATATTTAAATATCCAACACATATATAAATATTACACAGAGCAAAAAAATTTAAAATAAAAATAAATACTAATTCACCAAGTGAATGATGAATTAGTATTTATTTTTTAATTTAAAATGTTTTGCTCTGTATAATATTTATATACATGTTGGATATTTACATTTGGAGCAGAATTGGTGAAAGTATATTTGTAAAAAGTATACCAACACCTATTGTGCATCACTGTAAACTTACACAACCAATATCAACACTGAGAGGGTGAATAACTGGATAAAGAATCCTGAAATATTACATTATAATGTTGCATTGTCACTGACACCTAACGTGTAAACAAAATTTATATAAAATTCATATCATTAAAGTATATTTAAAATCAGTTAAAAGATTTGATCCAAATAAATAAATAAACAAACAAAATTTTTGAGTTAAATAAAAGTATTTTAAAAATAGAACTAAAAATATATGCTATAAAAATTAAAATAATGTTCTATAAAAAATTTTCAGAAGAAAAAATAAAGATTAAGTCAACTACAAATACCTTGGGTAGATTATTAATACAGATGGAAATATAATGGATGAAATTTGAATCAAGTGCTTTTGGAAATAATTTAATATTATAAGAAAATATATGTATGCTTTTGGAAATAAAGGATTTTAATAGATGTGTTTTGCCAATTATTACTTATGGCTCTGAGAATTGAACTATTAACAGAAGAGCAATAGAGGCACATCAGATCATTCAATGAAATATATGGAGAAATATATGTTGGGAGCTAAGAAGAGATCAAATATGGAATATTTGAGTGAGAGAACAAATATTATTGTTATCAAACTGAAAGACAGCTGGCCTTATTGGAAATAATAATAATAGATGGAAAATTAAAATCTTAAACTGAATCACAAAGAATCGTAAAAGACTACATGAGAGATTGAAGCATGAAATAAAAAAATTGCTGGTATATTGTGAAGAAGAAAAGCTGTAGAACAGAGACTAAATTAAACTTGAATAGATCTTCATTCTGAAGTGAATTAATACCTTAAAATTGTGATAATTATATATATATATATATAATGACAATATATGAAATACACAGGAGTACTAAAAAAAACTTAGAATTTTGTAATGAAAAGTGGTACATTTATTTTTAGGTCTCACAAATTAAATAACTTTTAAAGCACTGTCCATTTGATGCAATGCACTGGGCTAAATGTGTTTTTGACTTTTCAAAGCAGTTCTAAAACTCTTGCAAAAGGGATGTTTTTTAATGCCTCCATCATTTCTTTCTTCACTACTTCCAAGATCTGCAAAACTTTTTCTTTTGAGATATTTTTATTCTCCAAAATGGAGAATAAAAAAAAGAGAGTGAGATAAGATGAATAAAGCTTATGGATAAGCTAGGTTATGATATTTTTAATTAAAAATTATTTTACAAATTGGCTGAAGTCGCATCCTTCCTGCACAGAAATCATAGACTATGTAAATGTGAAACTGACTGCAAAAAGAATCTCACAAACTATATTAAAGAAGTGGAAAATGTTGGATTTTCACACAACATTATCTACAAAAAGATTAGTCAATTTCAGACTAAGCTACAAACTGACACAGTTAGAGATAATAAACCAAGAATGCTGCTACCTTACATACCATCATTTTCTAGGAAATATAAAATATTTGCTGAATCCTTCGAATTAGGATTCCACACACTACCTTCAACAAACAGACTGATAAACAATACCAAAGACAAAATACCCTCTGATCAAATAGCTCAAGCAGTTTACAAAATTTCACGCCCAACCAATGGATGTACAGCAGTATATTATGGAGAGATCCATGCCAACATCATCACTAAAACATCTCAACATACACTATTTGTACAGAAGAGCTCTAAATAATACTGAAAACAAATCCATATTTTTCGAACACCAAAAAACAACAGGCCATGTGTTTGAACCCACTTTGGCAAGGTACTGAGCGCAATTTATATGAAATAAAAAATAAAGGAGACATGCTTTATTGCAAGTGACAACTATGCAATAAACCAAAAAAAAAATCATGCTTTGCAATCTCCAGAAAATGGTCTATATGAAAAAAACTTTGAATAAATTACTGCCAAGATTTGCTTAAAATCTCAATGTAAGCCAACACTCCCAAGATAGGCTATGAATATGGAGACCTAAGTTCCCCAAAAGTGCTAAGCCTTATAATTCTTTTTCTGATAATATTAAGCTTCACTTTTTGCATAAAGTGCAATTTAAAACTTACCACTCCAAGGTGAAGTAAAAATAAGGATTTTATTACAATTCAAGGTTTTGTGCACTGACATTATTATAATGAAGCTTGTACTCTTTTCTTTACCACAAATTGAGTTGTTTCTAATTCACCACCTATACAAATATTTCAGAACTTGTAGGTAAAATACCTGATATTATGAATGAATTCTTAGTGAACAATGCCATTTACATAAAAAAAAGAAAATAATCAGCATTGTCTTGACATTGAACTTTATTCACCATGCCTTTTTGAGACACAGTGAATTTGATCCTTTTATTATCTAGTTGTTTCTCCAGAACATCTTTCCTGTAAGCTGTTTCAAGCATTATAATTACTTATACTGCTATTTTTACTAACAGAAACAAACTGTCATATTGTTCCAACTTTTTAATCATCACAAAAATCAACAATAAGCAAGGTGCATTTATTAAAAACATTTACTGTCACATGTCATTTGATAATGACAGTCAGCAGACTAAGGTAGGCAGCCCCTGCCAAATACATCTAGAGATTAAAGTATATACTATAACATGATCACTCTCCAGAAAATGATTTCACTTTCTTTTGGGTATCCTCTTGTAAATGTAAAAGGAGGAAGTTGTATGTAAATGGGAAGTCTGCTATACAAATCGTTTTTGTTTTTTTTTGCTTACAGTAATTTTATATCTGTTAATATATATATATTATCAAACAAAATAATATATAAATAAATAACAGCTATAATTAGCTTACGGTATGGCTTTCACCCTTGAGTGCTATTTAGAGGTATAATTTAAAAATAAAATTCTCATTAATATCATACAACATCAACATTTCAACGTAAGTGGCCAATCATTCATAATTTGTGTACATGCTACTCAAGATAGTAGTCATATTATAAACTACATATAGCTATTATTTGTTTGTGAAATTAATTCCAATGTTTTGTTATAGTGTTTTATTCAATTTAAACAATAGCAAAACTGATACATTCATTTACCAAAAACAGGTAAAATAAAAATTATTTTTGAAAAAAACTTCTGATTAAATATATTTGACATAAATGTTGCTGCTTATTGTCAATATTTTTTGTTTATTAACATGAAAATATGTAAACTACTGCAGCAAAGTTCTCGTTTTGCGCACACACACACATATAGGTAACATCATTTTTATATATACGACAATACTATTATGTGTTTATTTAAAATTCTTTATTTGACTAAACCACATATAAAAATTTTACATAAACATCTTTTTTTGTTCGAATTTGTACATAAATAAATTGTATTATATTATTTTTAAGATAATTAGATATTACACGTTTTTAAAATTCATAAATACATTTTGAATTAACTTGATAATGTGGCACATTTATCATTATTTATTTACATTTTTAAATTTTTTCTTATAGATGCTAAAAATATTATTTAGATCAAGATAATTATGTAATTATTACAGATCTTTTTACAGCTGGTAGCAATTAAAAACATAAAACTCGTGGCTTTTCTTTTTAAAGTAGTTAGAAATAACATACCCATGCAAATTAGAAAACAAAAAGATGAAAGAGCAGGTTTAAAAAACCGATTCCACCACCACTTTGATTCAATATATTTTTTAAGCACTAATGAACCTAGTTTTTTCGAGATGAACTATTTCAATAGTGTGGGATTTAACATACATATTTATTGTCTGTTACAATGTTTTTGTTGCAATTTATAAGTATATATGAGTTCCAATATAATTAGACAAATAACCAAATAAAAATGGTAATCGTAAAATAAAATCATGCCATCTAGTAATTGTACTTTTGGCTGATTTCCTTATTGTTTATTTACAGCATGACTAAAGTTTATCTAGATAAATACATAGATTTCCAGTTATATGAAACTACTGTATGCTTTTAACATATTAAATGAGATAACCCTTGTCTTTATTATGACTCAGTATTGCAAACCACTTTGCAGTGAAGTATCCATTATTAAAATTGATTTGTTTAAAATGTTACTAATTGCATTAAATAATATTAAGGCAATTAATTTTACTGATAGCAACTTGATTGTAATTTTTAATTTATTTTATACAAAATGAAAAGGGTTCAAATATGGTTTATTTCATATTGGGAAATATCTATCCCATTATCATAATTTGGGGTAAAAATAAAAAAGTAACTGTTTCAGATCAAATTCTAACAAGATAATGTGAATGAACTTTCAATAGTCAAAAACAAAACAAAACATGAAAAGTCTTTAATTTGAATATTTTGATTTATCATATCACATGTTATAAAATATACATAAATGTTGAACTTAATACTTTCCTTTATTGAAATGGAGGATTTGGACATGTGTCAATAATAACATTACACAATGATAATTTCTTAACCTATTATTTATAAGGTATAAATATGTTGATAATATTATGCATATCAACTTATAGTAAAAATATTAATGTTTGATAAAAATAAATCATGGCTACTTTTGAATGCATAAGCAATAAAACAAATGATTTGTTTAAATAATTTGCATAATCTATTCTTCCAAATTGAGTTATTTAATTAATAGTTTAAAGATATGACCGAACTCTATAGAACTGAATTCTCACAATACAAAAATTATATCTCCAGATTCATATTAATGAAATTTTGATGATTAGTGGGGCAAACATTATGAGCACAATTTTAGAAAAAAAATAATAGGTTATTTTTATTAATTCAGATAAGTTATGTTTTAAAATTATTAAGTAAGTATTATACAAAGTAGTTTGATTTTTTATATTTTAATTAGTTTTTTTCTACTGACGATCATAACTGTTAAAAGCATAATATGGTCCTACTCTTTTTGCTATATATTAAATTATGAAATATTTCTTTACTCACCACTATCACAATTATATAAATTAAAAAGATTGTATGTTATAAATAAGTAATTGTAAATGTCAGTTATAGAATAAGATACCATGTATGTTGTACAATATAAAATACAAATTAAGATCATTAAACTTCTAATCTGTCTGTGTTTATTTTAGCTTTCTAATAACTTATTATGAGTTATATATATATTAAAAAAAACACAATTACTTGTCAATTAATAGTAATTGGTAGTTTCTTAGCAACATTAAAAGCTAAAAGTTACCTCTGTTTACATGGATACAATCTAATTTCTATTCTTTATTGTAATGACAATCTATGGAAATATTTAATTCAGTATATATATATATCTAAACCATTATACAATTACGAATATCCAGTAACGCCCTCTGTTTAAAAGTCTGTATCTCAATAATAGTGAACTTCAAAATAATACCACTTTGAAGTTGTACTCTAAACGATGTTAAATATTGAAATACAAACCAACTCAAACACAGAGCATAAAATTTTAAACAAGCAAACGATCTAAATTAAATGGTTTAGATATTTGTATGATTATCTCAGTTATTGTTAATGGTAACTTTATTTTCATATAAATATATAGTGAAATGAGTTTATAAATTCACACAAATAAATGATATTTAATTTATCTGTTAGCAATTTTAATATAATATTTCACAATTTCAATGTTGAACTCAAAATAATTACATATAGTCATTTTATGATACTTCTCTAACTCTTACTTTACTAATCAATAAAAGAGCAGAGTAAATTCTTTTAAGCAATAAGAAACCTGAAAATATTAAAAATTGATTTTATATTGTTTTATGACACAATTAGAGCAATGATCAAAATTATTAAAGAAAATACAATATTTGTTGTCACATGTTCTGCAGTGTTTTCTTTGTTTGGAGTTTGCTCGTGATGTTCGTGACCAGTGCTGGCAGGAGTGCTATTGCTTGACACAACTTCATATTTGGTATTTTCTACTGTTGATGAATGATCATTTTCACAACCTGATTGTGTGATTTTACAGTTTTCTTTATAAATTTCACCCAAATTTGTTGTCACATGGCATTCAAAAAAATTTGCTATTTCTACACCACATTTTTTGGTGATTTCTTCTTTCAAACATTGCATGGCTGGATTATAAACCCTAGAATAAATAAATATTTAATATTAAACATCTTTTAACATTATTGTAAAAATTATACAAAGTATAAATAAATTAATATACAAATAAAATTTAAACTATTTAACTTACAATTAGTAATACTATAAGTAATACTGTAATGTGATGCGATGTATTGTGGCTTCTCCTTAAATGAAGCCAAGAATATCTCAGCAATTATGCCCAGATAAACCTGTTAGCCACTTTATTTTCCATACAGTAGCACTCTCTGTGCAAGCTTTAATAATCAATAGATGCAAGAAGGCTTGTGCATAAAATCCTATCTAGTGCCTACTCATTCAATATCTCCAGATTAGTTTCTAATTTGTGGCTTTCCTCACTGATGAAAGCCACAAGCTAGAAACTATCCTGGAGGCATTAGATGGCACTACTGTATAGAGAGTTTGCTATGATAATAGTAAGGAAAGTAGTTTATTGTTTAAGGCTCGAACAGGATCTTTAGCAACAAGAGAGTATACATGTAAATGGAAAACTATGGGTGATTTAGCGTGCAAATTGTGTAAGGAAGGTATAGAAAATATTAGGCATCTGTTGATTGAATGTAAATGCTTGAAAGCAGAAAGGGTACAGATAATGAAGTTATGGGAGAATAGGTATGAACAAAGTGAGAATACAGAAAGTGAGTTAGTAGTTTTTATGTTGGGTTTGTGAAAAGATAAAGGGGATTTAGATTTAAAGGCCATAGAGTTGACAAAGACTATGTTGTGGAAATGGGATGGGGCAGAATATGGAAAGACAGAGTGGGGAATGGAAAATAAAGTGGCTAACAGGTTTATCTGGGCATAGTTGCTGAGTTATTCTTGATTTCGTTTAAGGAGAAGCCAAATACATCACATCACATCACATAAATATTGTATTAACAGTTTGTTTAAGCATAGGCAATAGTGATCATGTGATGTTATAGTAGTTTAGTACTGTAAGTATTAATATAACATGGTTAATCCTTAATTTAACTACAGGTCTCAGAATACCATAGTCTGATTCATAATTAAGTTAATTGCACATATTTACATATGCAGCATAAAGTAAACTAAATAAATTAATCACTACATTGCCAGATCTTTTACTTGAATAATTATGTTGTAAATATTAATTCTTATTAAGCGCGATAGCGCGATGTCAGCATGTAATACTTATATAAGGCTAAAAGCTCATACTTTTAAAAAGTATGTTTAATTTCATTTTTGGGACATAAGTTTTGACATTTCTTCTAAAAACTTGTAAAAGGTGATACTTCTTTAATCAAAGAAAAATTCCAGGTTTTCTTTAGATGACCATGATGCAACTTTTTGCTTAAATATTTTTTTCTGTTTAAGTTAACATTATTTAAATAATGAAATACTTGAATTAATTATGTTTACCAAACACCAGAGAAGTAAATGACTTAAAAAGAAGAACATAACAAACGTAATTGTTAGCAATGTGAGTTGCAGTTGATGTTTACATAAATATAAAATCATATTTTTATTATGTAACACCTTATGCAAACAATTGCTTTTCAAATAAATTTTTTTCACAAAGTTGGTAACAATTTTTATCACTAAAAGTTGAACAAATTATGGAAGATTATTTATATATATATATCTTTAAAATGTATTTAAATTCATTTCTTAATCATGTTTTGAAATATTATTTTTGTAATAATAAATTTAGTGTTATTAACACTAGCAAACTCTCCATACAATAGTGCCACCCAGTGCAAATCTTAGTAATCAATGGAGGCAGGAAAGTTTGTGCATAAAAGTCTTATTTAGTGCCTACTCATTACTAATTTCTATCTTCCAGCATTCATCAATGAGGAGCTTTGGATCTGAGAGCTATGACCTAGAAACTAGTCTGGGGATATTGGATGAGTAGGCATTAGATATGGATTTTATGCACAAACTTTCCTTCATCCATTGATTACTAAGACTTGCATTGGGTGGCACTATTGTACGGAGAATTTGCTCCTGCTAATAACAGCTTGTGTAAACATAGAAAATGATGATCATGTGATGTTTTGGAAATTTAGCCTCACTAAAGTGTTTATATTTTCAATTAATATTCTATTTCTGTTCATATAACCATTGCAATTCCACTAGATTAAATACTTTTTAATTCAAGATCAAAATTCATAATTGTAAAAATATTACATTTATAATTTTTGTTTAAATGTGAAAGATGGAAACTGGAGATTAAATTATAGAATGTATTTTCCTAGTAAAATATTAAATAACCCTAGTTAATAGTTTATTCAGATCATATGTTTGCTGAAAATATAAAAAAGTTATCTGCCTATTTTATTTATAGTTAATGTATATATAAACGTGTATACACACACGATTGAGAGAATATAATCAGTGTAATGGTGTATATATTTGAATTGATTAAAAAAATAATAAAAGTTTCTAATTAAAACTTTTGTGAGATCAAAGGTTACAAATAAATAATATGCAAAAAAACAAGACAATCTAAATGTTTAATTAAAAATATGTTAACTAAAGTCGATTAAAATCCGCATTTAGTATTAATAATCTATCGTGATTATATTGCAAATATTTCAATTAAACGATAGCGTGTAATGATTAAAAGATAAAAATTTAAAGTAGAACAGTCAATATATTAAAACCCTATTTGCAAAGGCAGATTATTAAATCTATTGACTATTTTTCTTTAAAACAAAACAAAGCAAAAACACCGATGTAAAATGGCATATTAATTACAGTTGCATTGTTTTTTAGTAAAAGAAAAAACCCATAGATAATGTGAGATGCGAAAGCAAATTAGATAAAATTTAATATAAATTTGTAAAAGATTTATAGCTGAGCTAATCATACTTAGTTCATAACTATTTTATTGACCAGAGCTATTGAACAGAAGAAATAAGAAATTAACTCAAGTATTCCCAGAGATAACTCTCATCATTATTTTTCTTTAATATAATTTGCCTAACGGCCTTACTTCCGTCTATTTCACATATGGTCTTTTTCTAGTCTTTCTACAATCTTTTGGGATCCAACTTAAAACTTTAATTATCCATTTACTATCATCTTTTCAAGCAATATATATATATATCTTAGTTCCATTTTAATTTTTTAATTCTTTCAATGATATCACTGATAATTATTATCCTAACCATACATTTCACTTTCCAGTTCTTCTTGTTACTCCTAATATATATATATTTCGTCTTGCTTTATTGAGTAGTCTGAAGTTTAACCATCTTTTTCAAACACATAGGCATATTTCCTTTTAATATTAAATTATTTCTACCCAAAACATTCCATCCATGTTTAATGCTATGATTAATTTCATCCATTATGTTTATATTTGTATTTTAATCTGACCAAGATATTTGTAGTTATTATTTTCTAATTCATGATTATTCTTCTGAGAAAATTTATTAAATATTATTTTAGTCTTTTTTAGCATATATCTTTAGTCCTACTTATTTACTTTTATCTGATAACTCTTGCAACATTTTCTGAAACTGAAACATTATTTGAAAAAAATAAATACACCATCTACAAAATCTAGATGACTTAAAAATAATCTCCATTTACTTCCACTTCCAGTAGCTTTTCATTTTAATCCACAAAAAGTGTCTTATAAACCAGCTATAAAAAGCTTTGGACATTTGGAATCATCCTTTCTCAATATAATTCCTCTCAGCACTATTGTATAATCTAACACTGTTGTTGTATTTTGATATATTCAGAATATGACTACATCCCAGGTTTATATCTTGATTCAATGCTTTAATCACTGCAGAATGTATATGCACATAAAAAAAAATGGTAATAGATAAAAAGTGCTGGTTTTGCTTATTTTTTTTACAATTTAACATTCAGTTTTATTTGATATATATATATTCAAATCCTCTTCCCAAATGTTATGATATTTCAGCAATGCCCTCTGTGAATAAATATAAATTTTGAATTTCAAACATCTGACTTAAAAGGATACAGAGATCATTGATTTGAATATTAATTTTCAGCTTACAATATGCATTAGAATATCATATATATATAAATTTGTCCATAATGTTGTTTTCAATAATTAATAAAAGTTCCAACACAATTGAAATAAAACAATTATATAAAAATAATAAATATTTTCTTTACTGAACCTGTTTTCACCCTATATTAGGGCCTTTTCAAAATACACTTTTCTAATGTAATCACATGACCATTATATCTATCAATGCTCCCTCTAACGTTCTAAGAGTCATGTGATTATATTAGAAAAGTGTATTTTGAAAAGGCCCTAATATAGGACGAAAACTGGTTCAATAAAGAAAATATTTATTATTTTTATATAGTTGTTTTATTTCAATTGTGTTGGAACTATTATTGTTTAATTAAAATAACAAAGGTAATATTTAAATAATTTAAAATGAAAATAAGTGAATAATAAAAGATAAACATTTGAAATTGAAAGCAATTCTAACAGTTCAATGAGATCTTGCCAAAAATTAATTGAAACTATTTTGTATCTTTTTAAACTATAAATTCTTTTCTAACTATTAATTAAATTAATTTCATGTTTCAAAATTATTGTTCATTGCTACAGACTTGTTCATCATATCTTGTATATATCAAATCATTAGAAAGTATTAAATATTATATATTAAATGTTGTAAGTCTTTTGTTTTAATTTAATTATGTTCTGGTATTTGTTCAAATGAAACATTTAGAGGCTGCTAGTGCA
Source organism: Epiperipatus broadwayi (assembly GCA_028023455.1). NCBI lineage: Eukaryota > Metazoa > Onychophora > Udeonychophora > Euonychophora > Peripatidae > Epiperipatus > Epiperipatus broadwayi. The sequence continues at coordinate 524,757 of JAQFVV010012439.1, read as the reverse complement.
TCTTTGTTTTTTTTAAAAATAAAGAATAAAAGAGGAGTCGACATTTTGTTGGTAACCTTTGAGTGATCAGCATGTAAATTAATAATTCAAATATTCACATTCTAATTAAATTGTGGAGAACTGCAATAGCAAAATACTCAGCTTTTTAATTAGAATTATTATATATATCCAATACAAAAGTAACACCCATATCATTCTCTCAAAGGAACTTCAATATACAGATAACACATTTTTCTCTTTGCCTTAATTTATTATCATTATTGATAATTATTCTCATCACCATTAGTTAACTACTAAACCTTTTGTTTATTTCTGTTGCAACATATGTAATGTGATTAGATTACCGTCACTAATTCAAAACTTCTATTATAAAACCAATAAAATATCATATCACATGACTTGAGCTTATTTATTGATATTTCAACATCCTATTATTTTCTTCACACCTCTATGCCACCTACTATAAGTTGAATGTGCCTACAATTGTTAAACAAACAAAGCCATCAGAATATATAGATATCAAACTAGTTTTAGATCTATATGACTATACAGGTAAGTTGACTTTGATTGAAAACATTTATACATTTTTCAATTTAGACTGATAGTTTTATAATTAAAAAGAACAGTAAATGATGGCTTCTACAAGAAGAATGCATCAAATCCTAAAGAGCCAAGTGCACTCTGTTCTAAGATCCAAAACTCCTCACTGATGAAATCCATAGACATTAAACTAATTTGAAGATATTGGATAGGACAGTACTGGACAAGGATTTATTAATCACAATCATCTGGAATTTTTTAGTCACTAAAGCTTACAATAGGTGGCATAGAGATGTAAAAAATATGCTGCTAATATGTAGATTATCCAAGAAAAATTGTAAAGTACTATTTTGATTTATTGTTTTGTGTGCTAACATAAATATACACATATTAATACAACAAATTTATGCCCTATGCAAGAAATATTTTAATATATACCAACTATAGATAAAATAAAATTAATGTTTAATTTTGGTTTTATACTGATGGAGAAAACAGTTTATTGTTGAAATGCAAAAAACTCACAAACTCAAGAAAGCTGTGAGACTAGAGATTTTGGATTAATGATAATGTACTTATGTCAGGATAAACTATTAAAATATTTAAAACTATAACCTGAAATACTTTTAATAGTTTATGAATTAGGAAGCCAAGTTAAATGTTTAATCAAAATAATATCTTACAAAAATACAATGATAGTGCTGAAAGATTTTTGTAATAAAATCATATCTTCAAAGAATTTAAAAACTTTTGCAAAACCAAAATTCCTGATAAATTGCCCACTCATTTCCAATAAAAATCACAAAAACATATAGCCAAAATTAATGATTTGTATGAGAAATTTGTGATAGCTTATGTAGAATATTCTTTTGAATTTGTGTCCTTAAGGCTATTATTGTTGATGTCTTTTTTGTTATAGTTGTGAAATGCAAAATTATTTATTAAAATTATTATTAAGTTGTATTTTCAATTACTGTTTTACACTCAGGAAAATTTATTTTGCTATTTTACGGTTTAACTGAAACATACAGGCTTATTATATACCTGTGTCTAAATATGTAATATATGGGTATATGAGCACAGACTTTCACACATGGGTGTAACAAGAATCTCAGCCTCAGGGTGGCCTTTGAGCATTCCATCATCAGATTTTCAATTGGATGGACAGTGTGGAGTAGATAGAAGCCTGTCCATTAAAGTATGAAGTTTGGCTATCTTAATATATATATGAGCACTTATAGCATATATGTGTAGAGATGGTAATCTGGACCAACTGATGATTGCTGGTTTAGTATGAAATACATATATTGGTGATTATTTATCTTTTAACCATATATGTGTTCAAGTGTATCAGTGTTATAAGATAGTGTGGAGAGTGGTGGGTCATGTGAAAGTCTGTGCTCATATACCCTATATATTTTACGGTTTATAAAAACTATTTAATTAGAATATTGTTTTTTACTAAATAAATTATTTTACCATCTGAAGAAAAAAATCTGAATATTCAAATTAGTTTAGTAGAGAAGATAATAACCTTTTGAAATACTCATGAAATTAATATTTCACTTGATTAGAAATCATATCACAAATTTAAAGATTTTTATTTTTAAAATTATTATAAATGGTCTAAATACTGTAAATAATGGCTTATTATATGGCAATATGAAAACTTTTGATTAAAAAAAAATTATCCTCAGTTAAACTTTACACTACTAAAAGAATTTTTATTAATTTTACATTAATGGAGGCTTCCATTTGGAATGAGTTTTATTCTCAAAATTTTTTTTGTAAAGTAGTAAAATCATTCAAAAATAGAATAAAAAATATACTGCTTCTAATATTAATTAGATTAAGCACTTCTGGTTTAGTCTAGAAAAGAAATAATAACATTGATAAAATATAAATCTAAAAATCCCAATATTTAATATCATTAATGATAAAAGAGATAATATTTTTCATATTTTTTCACTGCTAAAGGCATTTATATATTGAATTGCTTTGAACAAATCTACTTTTTTAAAACAAAAATTAATTTTCAAACAATAAAACCTAGCAATTAAATTTCAACTTTAATAAAAACATATAATACAAGTAAAGCAATCCTTTCATTTTAAAAGTTCTGTCAATAAGAATATCAAAAAAAGATGTCATTAAGACTACTGTTAGCATTAAAATGGCAAACAAAATATATATTTACATTGTTAACAACAATAGTGATTCTACGTCTTAAAATGACTTCCAAAATATTAATTGAAGGAGATTATAAATGCATGAAGAAATATCGGTATCACCTTGTCTATATAAGATATTAATATTTTTAACCTACAATAAGTAATTACAATTTACAACATATTCACATTTAGAAACAGATCCTCAATACATTTGTTAGAATTAACAATTATTAGATGAAATCTTTTATGTGTGCAAGCATTCAAAGCTACACTTTAAAAATAAAGAATATATATTTTACATACCCATCAAAAAATTAATTAAGGTGGGCTTGAAGAATCCATACATTTCGTTTTTATGATATCATTAAAACGGGTTTGATAGGTTCAGTTATAAGATTGATTTAATGTAAAGTAATGAAGTGCAATGAAGATATGTATTAAAATATTTAAATCTCATATTCATAAAAAAATTATCCAAAAAAGTTTAACAACCAGTTATTTTTAGTTCTATTTAAGGTATTGTTTCTATAATGAATAAATAAAACTTTGCTTTAATGCACTTAAATGTCAAATCAGATTGAATTTTATTTTGAGTTAGAGACATATAAAGGCATAGATGATTTTTAATTTATTATCACCTTAGATTAAGTTTCCTTCATAGTACAGTCTAAGATGACACTTTACAAGATTCCTGAATATATCAAATACATCATATAGCATTTTAGTAATTCGTAGAAGATTATTAGTAGTTTTGTTAACAAGACCATGTATGCTATATAACTAAGCATATGTTATGTTCCGAAATAGTATTCTATAAGTGATAAAATATTACTAGCTTGAACTTAAACTCAATATAACTATGGAATCAGGCAACTTTGTTGCTGCTATAAATGAAGATGAATCTATCACTGCAATATTTCACAAGCTAGAAAAGTCTTTTTACAAAAGATCCACAAAATATCCATAACTTTACAAAAATTTTATCACTGATTACCAAATTGTATCTATCATGCTCAAAAATGAAAACATGATGAGAATTGTAGCTTACTGAATTAATTATCTAAGACTAATCATAGATAACAGTAGCAAACTCTCTATACAGTAGGGCCACCCATTGCAAGCTTTATTAATCAACAGATGCAAGAAGGTATGAGCATAAAAACCCTATCTAATATCTACTCATCCAATATTTCCGGACTAGTTTCTAGCTTGTGGCTTTCATCAGTGAAGAGTTTATCTTAGAGCACTGCATCTAGATCTTAAGGATCTAATGCCATTCTCCAGCAGCCATCTTTTATCTATTTAATTCACTATAAAGCTAGGAGCCCAAGATAAAACACAATAATGTTTTCAATTCAAACTTATTTGCTTGTGAGTCATATATATCTGAACCCAATTTAGCATTTATATATTTGGATGTCTTTGGTTTTTCAGAAACCACAGTCAACATTATCACAGAGGTGGGATTGGTATAAAGCCACCAAAGCATCATCTGATCATGTGAAATTTTGGTGGTTTAATAATCATAAATTAGAAAAAAATCAAAAGAAATTGATCACTGAAGGAACATTTGCAAAAGGTAGAGTTTCAATGTTGAGAATAAGGTAACAATTTTACTAGAGAGAGCAAATAAACTGTCTAGAATGCATTAAGCACTGTTAATTATAATTGTTAGTGATGATAGACCTAATAATCTGCCGACTACTTGAGTCATTAACATTAAATCCAACATCCTACATATCTATTTTTTAGAAATTTTATCCTACATAAGAAGTATCATACCGATCAGTTATTTATATTAAAACAATTGAAACCAATGATTTGGTTCTAAATAATTAAATTTTAATATTTGCAAAAACTAAAATTAAAAATTAATAGTAAATAATTACATCATTTCAAATGTATTTCATTCATCCTTGAGTATAATTAAGCCATTTAAAATATAAATTACATTCTAAATATTTTAGGCAATTGAAGTTAACTTTCTTTAATATCATGAAATAACTAATTATCTACCAACTCTAATGTAAATAATTAGGATTATCTGTAATCAAAATTCCAAGATTTCTCACTTATTCTTTTTTCAAAAAAATATTAGTAAAATATTTTAGTTTTATTATACTATTATAAGATGTACATGTAATAAAATCAATAAATTTAACGGTGATAATATATAACGGGCATTTTATTTTATTTACATATTGTTGATTGTTATTGATATTGGGATGATCTAAGTGTGAACTGATTTTAATGATTATATATATTATAATATTACAAATCGATGTGTGTGGTTGAGAGAATAAACAACATTGAAAGAATTAAAAGACTAAAATGAAGTTGGACTGGACATATTGCTAGAAGGGATGAGAATAAACGGACAGTTGCTGGATTTCAATAGATTGTAAAAGATCTAGAAAGAGACCACATGTGAGATGGATGAAATAAAGAAATGTGCTGGGATGATGTGAAGAAGAAAAACTAGAGATTGGAAAAGATGGAATGCAAGTTTAGAGAAACCTTTATTTTGCAATGGATTGATAATGGTTGAAAAGGAAAATGATATATATATATGATAAACAAAACAAGTTATAAATTTCACAACTTACTTTTAGCTTGCATTTTATGATCACTAGATGGAGCTTGATAAAGCTCCATCTAGTGATCATATATATATATATGCATAATAAAAATTGAGTCTAAAGTAAATTAGTAAAAAATCAAATATTGTATTACATATATCATGTCCAGATATAATTAATAAATATATTATTCTATTTGCTATTATATAAAATAGTAACAAATTTAATTTTCAATTTTTAAACTATGATTGCTTTTTGTTTATTTTTATTTCATTTTTAAGAATTCTTACAATTATGACATTTACAAAAAAATGTATGGTTAATATTTTCAAGAATATTTGTTTGGAATTTATTACTTGGATACTGGGTAAAGATTCCATATCAATATGTCTGATTTTTTAAAAATATTCAACAGTGGTATTGTGAAACTATAAAAATTGGATTAGTTCAAACATCTTTAAAAAAATTATTTTGTTTCAAATAAGAATTTAAAACTTTTTTTCCCAAAAAGACAAATATCAATGGAAGGAAGTCTAGAAATTATTTATAATGTTTTTAATTGCAGAAATAGGATATCACTACACAGTCAATGCAGAAGCAATATTACTAACAGCATGAATGTAATAAAAATGGATAGAATCCAATGTCAAACACAGTACAATGTCACATTGATGAAACAGCTAAAGGTATTAAAAAACCTTTAGTATTAGAATTTTGAGAGCAATCAAACTTTATCTTTGCTTGGATGGAGAAACCTTTGATAGAATAAATATTAATGGTCTATGTTTATTATTGTATGTGTGGAAGAAAATCAATAAAGAAGGAATTTCTTTGTTCAGAAGAAATGAAAACTTATACAACATGATAAATTATATTTAATTTTTAAAAATATTTACAAAATTCCTCTTTTTAATATTACTGCAGTTTCTTGCATTGGTTAAATCAGTAAAATCAAAGAAATATCAGATTTTTGGCTTTGAACCAAAAACATATCCAGTATTTCAATAGTGCATTGTTTTTACAGGCAACATTTATCTTCTAAAAATGTATTAAAAGAATCATATAGCTTTAAAATTATGCATTAAAGCAATAAGTCATCAAATTGTAAGCCTTAAGTGATTGTCTCATTGCACAATTACAATAAAAATGAAATTTACAATAATTAGCTTCTAGATACAGAAGTACATTGACTATCAAAAGACAATTGTTTGCAATGTGTAATTGAATTTATAGATTTTTTCTTAAAATTGGCAAACCTAAAGGAATGCAAAGGAATTTAAAAATGTACTTTTATTTGATTGACATACTGTGTATATTCTAAATTTATATAGAAATAAAGTTTTAACAATTATTTTTAGATTTCTTTCCACAGTTGATTTTGTTATTTTGAAAACTTAATGAATCCATGCATTATTAAAAAGTTAGTCATCAAAAAAAAAAAAAAAAAATTAACAGAATTAGAAATTTTAAAAATCTTAAAAATGTGGATGTGTCTTCATAAATCATGGAACCCTGTGAATACAAAATGTTTAAAACAGATATTATTTTCCAAAAAATTAATTAAAATATATAAAAAAAAAGATTTAGAATCTAAAGTTTTATTCCAAACAAATGAATAGTTAAACTTTGGGTTGATAAAAAATATGTATAAAAATACTTTTACCATATACCCTATATATTATAAGAAATATCATGGAATGAATATTTTAACTTTTCTTAATTCATATCTAGTTGAAACTGGTTTCAGCCACTTATTAAGAAAAGACAAGAATGAGAATATGATAATTTACAAATTGGTCTGATTACATTTTAAGCTGAAGATAATAAATATTCATGAAACTCATTAGGTTCAATCATCTCATTAAAAATACATTTTAGAAGCCATTTATATTTATGTTTTTAAATCTATTATTTAACTAGTATTTACTGTTTTTTTATATTTAAGCACAAAATAAATTAATAAATTTTGTAAAGGTTCTATAAAAACTAAAGCATATTTCAATCATACAATTCCCCAAATTTTTATATCAAGTAGGAGGACAGAGTGGAGGCATTAAGTAATATTATAATTGGTAACAAAAGTTTCAAGGATGTCAATGGATGCCTTTTCTTATAAGAAATATTCAGAGTAAAAAAAAATTGGGAACCCTAGGTCTGGAATAATGGTTTTTTGGATTAGAGAATAAATTCATAACATTTATGAAAAAGTTTTAAGATAATATTTTTATCCAAATAATTTTTGAATTCTTCCTATTCCATTTCATAGAAAGAAATATAAGATAAAATATTTTTACATAATCACATACTAATGTGGTATGCATCAACTGCTTTCTTGTCTAATATACTTGCTTAAATTTTCTATTTCTCTCTGTATATCCAAGGCTGCAAGTACAAATAATTATTTTGCATTTGATTGGTAGTCTATCAAAATCAGAACTAGGAATAAAAGATTTGACAGAATTCTATTAAATAGTCAAAACTGTAGATTTCATATAATATTATATATATTAAGCATATATTAAGATTAAGAGCTAAAAAGCAATTTCATATTTTAATAATTTAAATCAAATAAAATTTAATTAAGATAGGTTAACAAATGAAAATTAATATCCAATCAACATATGGAAATATTAACTCTACATCTACATAATTTTACATTATATACTAGTTGTCATAATGGAATACAAAACAATAATTGTGTAATATACTTGATGTAATACAAATATAATAGGTTTGTACTTATATAACTTTTCATTATATCTTAGATATAAGAAAAGATGATTGATGTGATATGGAAATCAATAATATATCTTCCATTTTATTTTTAACAAAAATTACAAACTTATCATGTAGAGGTCCCTACTGTCACATTTTAGGCTCATAGTCTTAAGGTTGTAGCCTTAATATATATTACTTATGTAATGAGTATGCACTTTACAAATTATTAATTAGAAGTTTAAATTGCTTTAAAAGATTTCTAATTATAAGAACTTCATACTGACTCATTGTAAATTGAAAGATTTTGCATATGTTAGTTTGTATAGAAATCGTGGACTTAATCAGTAAAGTAATAAATAGCTTTACGCTCTCAAATCAAAATGCTTTAGATTCGCCTATATATTTAGAAATTAGGTCAAAGATAAGAGGGGGCACTCTTGTCTTTTAAAGTTGTTAATCTTGTGTTTAGATTTGTAGAGGTCCCTACTGTCACATTTTAGGCACATAGTCTTAATATATATTACATAAAACTTTAATTTTTTTAGTCTACATTTTCTTTGACATAAATTTCTATAGAGGTTGAAATTTAAATAATATACATTAATTTTCCATAATTTTATTTTTAAATAAAATTAAAATGCACTTCAGTGGATTTTATTGCTTTTTCCCCCTATATTTATCAGTATAATTTAAACTATCATTTTTTGATATATAGTCATTTTTGGAAGACTCAGTTTTTTTGTTATATTTAAAAGTTGTACATATTAGAGTTTTTAATATCTTTGTCAGTAGATTTGATTATTGCTATTACAAATGTTTCTCTTACATATGATGAAAGCTTCAATTTACTATTATTTCTTATAGTATTTAGAGGTTGCAATTTATTGCTTTATATATTTTTATTATATTAAAGATGTTATATTTTAAACTCAAATTGGCTATTAAAAAAAGAAAAATCATCCATAAAATTCAAGACTTGAATATTTCCAAATAAATTCATAGAGTTCACAGTTAACATTCAATTTTAGATTGAAGAGAATGCATGTACTTTTTTCATATCTAGATTCAATCTCTTTTGTAAAATGAATTTTCTGAGACCATTAATTTTTAGAATCATATTTTTTATATGTTCTTTCATTGATTAAATATATTTATTCACCATTATTGAACTGTAAATGGTTGGTTTCAGGATCCAAGAAATGTCAGGACATAGAATAGAGTTTTTATTAACATCTGATATCAAATCACATTTGTTATGGATCACTTTTGAAATTAAGTAATAAATCCAACCATATTAAAAATTTTAAAGAATAAAATCATACTTATTGAAACCTAATATTGATTGCTTTTCCCTAATTTATAATAAGTGACTACTCAATAAATGGATTTTTTAGGAGAGAATAGAGTAAATATCCAAAATCAAAATTAATTAGGTAAACGTTAAATCGATCATTTGGCATCCTTAAAGAAATGAAGATACTCACCACAGCTAGTTAATGGTCAACAGTAGTATTTCCTCTAACATTACAAATTATCAAATAATTTATTCCCATATCAAGCTATTTATTAAGATTAATTCACATTTTCTTTCTGATGACACTTTCATTATGTAATTCTAAATTAAATAAATCTGACACCAGGGAGTCTTTGATTATGTAATTTAAATTATTTAGTACATTCAATAAGTCAGTCATTCGATTTAAATACACCCTTTTGCATCATATCTTTTTATACTGAAATCTAAAGATAAAAAGAAGACAGTCTTTTCTTATAAAAGATCATGTGGAGAAAAAGATAATGGTTTTATTTATATATAATGATTTTCTATTTAATAGTTAACCATTAGATAATGTGCTGGGCTTGACCTGGTAATGTAAATCTAATGCTTGAATATCCTAGCACCTCACTGAGGAAGCCAGAAGCAGAAACCGGTCTGGGATTAGGGATATTCTGAAAATCTTGTTAAGAGCTATTGGAAAACTCATTACATAACATTTGTAATACACGCTTGTTAAATTAGATCATGTGATATATGACTTGATTTTTTTGCAATGATAGAATATTTTAATGCTAATAAGTATATATAATACTTGGAAAAAAGAAATCTCTGAAGTGCTAGCTGTATAAATATAAATAAAAATAAGCTGATCCAAATAAAACTAATATAAACATTTTATTTGATTTAATCTTGTTGAAATTATTTTTTATCTGAATATCAGTTTTGGTACTAGGGAATATTATATTTATATAATGACACTTCTGAAATTTATCGCTAATAAACTTATTCATGGATCTACTAAGTCTGAATAAGTTATTAGTATTCACAAGATTATTAAAGAATCATCTCTTTTAACAAACTTGCAAACAGAATATTATTATTAATTTAATGACTAATATGTCTATAGTATAATTTTTACTGCACCATTCTCACTCAAAATAGGGACTAGTTTTTATCTGCTTTTATACCTTGTGGAGAGGTGTAATCATAAACATATGATAAAAGACTTGTGAAAAAGATGCCTGACCTCTGAGATGCATATTTCATGCTAAATCAGCAACTTATGAGCTCATGCAGATCACAATCTTCTACACATATCTTTATCAATGATCAGCATATATAGATAGTCAATTACTAAAGTTTTGTTTACTGCCCTCACAACTTTGACACAAACCATTTTATGAAAGTATATTAATAATTTTTATTAATCATTTACAGAAAAAATATTCATTAAATGGATAAGCTATAGTCGAATGATTAAGAAAAATTATTACTATTATCAATTTATTTATCAAACTAAAAGATTTTGTTGACTCTATTTCTATTGGTAATTTTTTCTTTTACATTTAATATTTATATCATAATTATAGTTTTTTTTACAACTGACTTATGAGATACTGCTTAATTGAGTAACTTCTAAAAAATAAGAATATACAAAGTTTTCTGTTTGAAGTTAAGTCCATAAAATAGACAATAAAATACTGTTTTTGTTTAATAACATTTAATTGACATCAAATAATAGTTTGTCATTTCTTATATTCTTTTTTTTATGTTTTATATATTTTTAAACTTCAGGACAGCTGGGATGTGATGTACTGTAGCTTCTCCTTAAATGAAGTCAAGAATCTCTCAGCAATTATGTCCATTCCCCAGTCTAAGTTTTCCCATATTCTGCTCCATCCCATTTCCATAACATAATCTTTGTCAACTCTATGGCCTTTATATCTAAATCACCCTTATCTTTTCCCAAACCCAGCATAAAAACCAATAATCCACTTTCGGTATAATCACTTTTTTCATGTTTATTCTTCCATATCTTCATTATATGTACCCTTGCTGTTTTCAAGCATTTACATTCAATTAACAGATGCCTAATATTTTCTATTCCTTCCTTATATAATTTACAGACTAAATCACCCATATTTTTTCATTTACATGTATATTCTCATTGCTAAAGATCCTGTTCAAGCCTTAAACAATAAATAAACTACTTTCCTTACTATTATCATATATTAACTCGCATCAATATTCTGTTTATTTCTATATATATTTAAACTCTTTTTACTCTCCATACTAGTTCTCTATCTCTCTAACTCCCTATTCTTTATTAATAATTCTATTCTTTCACCCCATTCCTTACCACTATAACACTCAACAATCCTAACACAATCATCCCATTTTTTGTACAAATATACTGATATAAATTCTTTATCCAAATCTTTTGCATACGTCATTACCTTTCTCACCCATCTTGTTGCCTCATAACCCAATTAAATACTATTTTGGTTATTTTTTTATTATCCATAAACTGCAATCTACCAAACATCTTTTGGCCAATTCGCCCCTGATGAATTTTTTCATAAGTATTATACGTTAAAATGTGTGTAAAACAGTATATTTTAGTATAATAACCCCCCCCCCAAAAAAAAAAAAATCTGTGATAAAAGGTGTGAAATTCAAAATTCCCACTCTTACAATAGACATAAGTCCCGCCCTGACATGTTCAGCCATTGGGTGTTGCCATGGCTGTAAAACAGTGTTTTACGACACTGAAGTTTCTAATGATGCAAAAACATGTTTATTTATGAATTTATTATGGTTTTAGATATTTTTTTAAAAATAATTTGCACTATATTTATTAGATATCAAGAAATATAAATTATTAATAACTTATTTCGCCTTGAAATAACAATCTCATAACTGAATGATTTATAAAATCCCCAGTTCCTCTTATGTCCAGATAGAAGTAATTTGACTAGAATAACCAGAGAAGATGAGTCTCATCAGCTACATTCAAAGAAATCCATGTAGTAGAAGAAAATATTTGAAAAACTTGATCAATAAAGCAAAGATATATAATTCAGGCAAACTAGAAAATCTATCTAAGGATTTTACCTTAAGCTTTCACAATAAAAGGAAAAGAATATAAAATAATCTATGCAATCTAAAAACAATTAGTAGAAATCTGATTCCAGGTCAATGGATGTGGAAATAATGATTAGGAATATGAAGTATAAAGAGCAGCCTTGATTGGTAACTTTTCTGTGGGCATAAATGATAAAAAATCTCACTATTAAAAAAGTAATTGATAATTGATACATAGAATTTAACAGGAATATTGCAAATAAAAAAAAAAAAACTTCATCTTAGTGGTTAAGAAGTAATTAAAATATTTGAATATCATAATGTAGTTACTTCCTTCTCAATATATGTCTGATATTTTATAAAAAATATTAATGCAGTTTGTTCTCAAAAATGCTTTAACCAGTCAAAATAGAGTGCATGTGAGTGAACAAAAATTACCTCACTTTGCTGAGTCTTAATAATCTAATGAATGATTCAATATTGACTATTATATTATCCACAAAACTAGATTGATTTAGTGTAATTCTGATATATTTTCCTACATGTAATATATAATATTCTGAAATTAAATCATTTTAATAAAAATATAGGAAAATTTTTTAAGACAAAATAAATAGTCATTCTAATGATAGACATCAATGCAAAAGAAAAAAATTGATGAGAGAAATGCAAGAGAAAAATGCTTTATATAGTTTGCTAATGAAATGAATTTTATAATTCTGAAATAAAAAAACGTCCACTTGGATAGCATTTAGATATATTTATAAAAGTCAATTAGATTATATTTTAATTCAAAAGGTAATCTGTAATAACGAATATCAAAACAATGCATGATACAAAATAGAAAACTGATATATAAGATTATCAGAATTTCCTTTAAACAATTAAAACAATTTAATCCCCCCCCCCCAAAAAAAAAAGAGCCAATGTTAAAAATGCATTTCTGAATAACAACATTTAATAAAAAAAAATAAAAGAAAAGAACAAATAAAATAGTAACTTCAAGCAAGACAATGTTTACACTCAACTGGGTAAAATAATAATCACATGATTTCTGCAAAGTTGAGGATAAATACTATCTTTCCAAAATCATGGTTACTGTTTCGTTTTGTTTTATTTTTTATTAAACGAAGTTTGCACTGAAAATATGATTTATAAAACATCTTTGGCCTATGAAAACATTCAGCTCAACATATATATTGTAATAATAAATTTAAGTGAATGTCTCAGTTAATCAGTTTAACTCAGTGATAACTCAGAAATAATTTTATCAAATAAAAATATAAAATATAAAGCTGAAAGAACACAAGAAATAATAATAAAATTAAACAAGATTGCAAAAAAGATAAGAATTCTTTTACAAAAAGATTTGCCAAAAATTGAAACAGCATGCAGATAGAAATGAATTATCAAAATTATGTATTTAAGTGCAATATCTTCCTGTTATATTTAATTTAAAAAATATTTACAAACTGTCAATGAAGTATTGTGATATATACAATTGAAATATTGTGAGCATAGAAATAATATTGTGTCTTCTTTACTGTGATTTACACTAATGAGAATAATGTAGAACCAGATAATTAGTTCAAAATAGATAAAGCTACGTGGAAATTAAACAACAGAAAAGCTTCTTGTGTGGATGAAATAATGGCTGTATCATAAAAAAATATGGTTCTAGATAAAAATAATATCATCTGTGAACTTTATCTAAGAATTTAAGAAATCAGAATATAATTGAATAAATAACCATTTAATTACCTTAAGATATAAAAAAGAATTTAGTGGATTATGACAACTAGAGATCAATAATCTTAAATTCTTGTGCTAGTAAAATAATAGTCGATATAATGAGTAACAATTAAAAAGCACATTCATTCCTTCACATAACTGCAATGAGCAATAAGGACTTATGTCTAAAGAAAATCCTCCCAAAAAAGGATATTGAATGTTCATCAGATGATTAAAAAATATAAAGAATATATTAAAATATATCTCTGTTTTGTAACCTATGAAAATAGTCTTGATAAAATAAAATATAAAGAGACTTGGAAGATGCTCTTGGATTTAGAGACATTTTTACATATGGAACAATTCATTTCTAATCTTTATAAATCCAATTCTAAAAGAATTAAAACAGACAAAACATTATAGCCAGAATTTATGATGTGGGCAGGCATTAGATAATAATTTCTTTGCCTCATAATTTTTATTGTTCATTTTGACAGAACCATGTGTAATGTCATCAAAATCTAGAATGGTAATGTAGAAGAAATATGATGGAAATGACTATCTAATTTGAGATATGCTGATGACACTTTCATTCATCTACTAATGAAAATGAATTACATAAATATCATGAAAAATGAATATTTTAAAAACCCAAAATCATGATTAGAGATCATGCTACTAACAATTTCTTTCAAATAAAAGTTGTCACATATTTTGAAATAGTAGACAAATGTAACAAAAATAGTCAATATTATCCAAAATATGTAAAACTCAAAGTAGAAAAACCACACTATAAAAAGTAAATATATTGAAGCATTTCAAGAGTCATCATTTTAATCTGATTGACTGATTCATTTTTCCAATTGTCTACATATTACTGAAACATGGATGCTAAAAAAAAAAAAATAGATAAAAAGATAGATGCACTTGAGGATGATGGTATTAGAGAATGATTTTATAAGTCTTTAGATCATCTACAGAATTAATGCATTTTTTAGAATAAATTAAAGAGCAATATAAGATTACCAGTGGGTACACAGTAAAAAGATCCAATACCATAGAAAAACAGGTAATTAAAGAAAGAATAAAGGATCACCATTCACATGGAAAGTTTTTAATGGACAGATAAAATTAGGCAATTTATCAGTTATAATTTCATAAGATTTTATATATGGCACAAATTATAAAGTATGAGAAAAACAATGGAGTTCTTCACATGATGACATTAGATAATTTTAGGGGTTCCATTAAAAAGATGATCAGAAAATAAAGCCAAATCACATATACTTCAAGTATATGATATGAAATATATAAAGGGAACAGTATATAAATTTACTTGTGGGATATGTAAAATGGTTTACTATGGACAGACATCAAAACAATTAGAACAAAGGGCAAAAGAACATAATAGTGCTATTGAAAGGAGGGATGATAGATCAGCATTATATGTTCATTATTTAAAATTTGGACATAAAATAGATTGTATTTAAAAACATAAGACCATTAAATTATTATATAAAGGAAATGAATAGAAGGAAAATATATGAAACAAATTATATAAAATGTAATATAAATACATGTATGAACATTTACAAAAAGTCAATTGATTTAATGAATGATTGGGTAATGGATAAAGAATGGAAAGTAATATAAGGGGAAATAAATAAAATGTTGAAAAAATAATGAATTATAGGAAATGTCGGTAGATGTCGCTATATACGTAATATACGTGTTAGTATTAGTACGAGGTATCATATTGAGAAGGGTAAAAAAATTTAGAATTACCGAAAAAGGCTTTTATATATATAATTTTTTTTGTTGATGTATTTACAAGTTGTTATTCTTATATAATAAAGATTTATATTATATTTCATTGAAAATAATATATATATTATTTGAATGTTTTCTGTCTTGGAATATCATGTGAGATTCAAGTACTAAAAGAGAAAGATTGTGTTTTATTTCAGAAATCTGCATTAAACTGCAATAAGCAATTGAAATCATTTACTATAATAATAAGATAATCATTTCATAAATGCTGATATTATCTCATTTCTGTTTTAAGAACTATTTTTTCAAAGAAAATAAAATGCAAACAAGTTTTGAAGCTGTGACTTATTATTATATTTACTAAAATAAACGCAGTAAAAATGATTTAATAAGAATCTTTAAAAAATGCTGTATTACTAATTTCTAAATATACAAGATGCATGATTTTATTTAAATTTGTCCTAAACCTACAATCTCTAAGCTGTCTCTTGAAAATAATGCATATAATATAAATATATTTTGGTTTTGAATGTATTAAATATTCAATATATATATATTTTGGCTGCAGAAAGGAGTTTGCTATTAACTGAAAGGAGACCCTTTGATTCCTCTTGGAGGCCTTAAAGGAACCGAGCAGGGCAAATTCCTAATGTCCACTCCATACGTTCTTGTCGTTGCAGCTGTTATTACTATATGTTTATTCATATAGTATACGAACATGGATGGGCTGCTCACCAACACGCATTAGCCAGCGTGGTGAGTTTATTGGCTTTTTACCTCTGAGTTTAAGATCAAGAAACACCATGGCCTTTCTTCTCAGTGCCTGATAAGGCAGAATGAATGTTTGTGTAAATGATAAAGATTTTTCCCAATTATACAATTATGACAGACAAAAATAAAGCATGGCCCTTAATCCCAGGAGGCTGTAAAGTCACCAACGAAGGCAGCGGTTGGTGACCGAAGGCAGAGGGTGCTAAGAATATCCTGGAGGCGGACCCAGGCTGCCATTTGATGACAACTTTTTATTTAGGTACTTACAACTGCAGATCACTTTCAAGTGAAGGAAGATTGCAAGAATTAGAAGAAGAACTGTCTTATATTAAATGGGATATTATTGGACTTTGTGAAGTTAGAAGAAAAGGTGAAGAGACAATTGATTTAAAAAGTGGACATATGCTCTATTATAAAGGCACAAATATTGGAAATACAAGTGGAGTAGGATTCATTATAAATAAAAAGTGGAAGAACAATATTGTGGAGATTGATGGTGTATCAGACAGAGTGGCAAGATTAGTTATACAACTTAATAGCAGATATCAAATGCAGATAATTCAGGTTTATGCCCCAACAAGTTCTCACAGTGATGAAGTAGTAGAAGATTTTTATATGGATGTACAAAAGGCTTTTGATCAGAGTAAACAACATTTTAAAATTGTTATGGGAGATTTTAATGCTAGAATTGGTAAACAAATGAAAGATGAAAGTGTTGTAGGTAATTTTGGTTATGGTAATAGAAATGAGAGAGGACATAGACTTGTGGAGTTTGCAGAGAAGGAAAAACTTTATATTATGAATTCTTTTTTTGAGAAAAATGTTAGAAGGAAATGGACATGGAAGCATCCAAATGAAGGTACAGCAGAATTGGATTATATTTTGACTAACAGGAAATACATATTTCAAGATTGTAATGTTCTTAATAAATTTAATACAGGAAGTGATCATCGATTAGTAAGGGGTAAGATACATGTTAATGTAAAACTAGAGAGACAAAAATTATTAAGAAAAACTATATTTACAGTTGATATTCCTAATCTTCAGAAACATTCTAATGAATTTAAATTAGAACTTACAAATCGGTTTCAAGTATTAGTAGATTTTGAACATGATTCAGATTTGAATGAAATTAATATGAAAATAACTGATACACTTTTAAAAACTGCAACAAAGATAGCTGGTAGAAAAAAGCAGCAATTGACTAATAAAATTTCTACTGAGACTAGAGAACTTATGAAGAAAAGAAGGAATATGAAGATATGCAAGAATGATGCATTAAAAAGAATTGAATATCTCGAATTTTGTAAAATGGTGCAGAAAAGAGTTGAAAATGATATAAAAAAGTATAACTGTGAACCAGCAAGAAAAGCTGTAGAAGAAAATAAAAGTCTTAAGAATGTAAAACAACATTTTGGTATTGGTAGGAAATTTATATCTGCAATAAGGAAAAAAGATGGAATTATTACTAAAAAGAGGGATGACATTATGAAATTGGTAGAAGATTTTTATCAAGAATTATATAGTAATAAAGAACAAGTACCTCCTATATCTATTACATCTTCCGAATTGCCCAGAATTTTAAATGAAGAAGTGAGAAATGCAATTAAATGTATGAAAAAAGGAAAGGCTCCAGGTAATGATGGAATTATAATTGATATATTAAAAGAAGCAGGTGAAGAAACAGAAAAAATATTAGCAAAGTTATATACCAAATGTCTAAATGATAAAGATGTACCGGATGATTGGAAGAATGCAGTAATAATATTAATATTTAAAAAAGGTGATAAAGAAGATATTAGAAATTACAGACCTATCAGCCTTTTATCAGTTTTATATAAAATTTTTACCAAGATAATTACAACTCGTCTACAGAGAACCTTGGATTTTCACCAACCAAGAGAACAAGCTGGATTTAAAAGTGGTTTTAGTACAGTAGATCATATTCAAGTATTGAGAGAAGTTATAGAAAGGACAAATGAATATGAGTTGTCATTATGTTTTGGATTTGTAGATTATGAAAAGGCATTTGATTCTATAAACATTTCTTCAGTGATTAAAGCATTGGATCATCAAGGTATAGATCCAGGATATTGTCATATTTTAAAGAATATTTATAAAAATGCAACAGCAACAATTAGATTACATAATGATACTGGGAAAGTCAACATTGAGAAAGGTGTAAGACAAGGTGACTCCATATCTCCAAAACTTTTTACAGCAGTGCTGCAAGAAGTATTTTGTGGATTAAAATGGGAAACTAAAGGAGTGAAAGTAAATGGAGATTATTTAAGTCATTTAGATTTCGCAGATGATGTAGTTGTTTTTGCAAATAATGCTTCTGAGCTGCAGGAAATGTTGCAGGAGTTATCAGATGAAAGTAGGACTAAAGATAAATGTTAAAAAGACTAAAGTAATGTTTAATCGATTTGCTCAAAATATGAAAATAAAGATTGATTATGATGAATTAGAAGAAGTTAAGAGTTACAAATACCTTGGTCAGATTATTAATACAGATGGAAACATAATAGAGGAAATTAATCATAGAATTAAACTTGGTTGGAGTGTTTTTGGTAGAAATAACTTGATATTAAAAGGAAATATGCCTATGTGTTTGAAAAGAAAGGTTTTTAACAAATGTGTTTTACCAGTTCTTACTTATGGATCTGAGACTTGGACACTTAATAGAAGATCAATACAGAGACTTCAGACCACTCAAAGAAGTATGGAGAGATGTATGTTGGGAGTAACAAGAAGAGATCGAAAACGCAATGTATGGGTAAGAGAACAAACAGGTGTTACTGACCTCATTGAAAAAATTAAAAGATTGAAGTGGAGTTGGGCTGGACATATTGCTAGAAGAGATGATAATAGATGGACAATTGAAATTTTAAACTGGATTCCAAGAGATTGTAAAAGACCCAAAAGGAGACCACATGTAAGATGGATGGATGAAATAAGAAAATGTGTAGGGGTGATGTGGAGAAGAGAAGCTAAAGATCGGAGAAGATGGATTAAACTTGGAGAGACCTTCATCCTGCAGTGGATTGATAATGGTTGATAATAATGATGATGATGATGATATATATTTTAACGGATTCAAAAATCTCAATAAGCAATTTAAACCATCTTTTTTTATAATTGTGTTTATAAGCATAGGTAAATATTTTGTGAAAGTATTCATATTTAAAAATTCTAGAAATTAATTGAAAGATCTGCAATTTTATTGTTTAATTTTTCCACAAATATTTTGTCTTTGTAATGCTTCATTTCAGAGTTTGCTTTATTAGTTTTACTTTTTAAAATGAAATTCTAAATTTGGATTGTAAATTTATAAACTGTAATAAATTGCATTCTGAATTCCAGCTTTTCTTTAATTTTTTGTTAATTTCCCTAATCCAAGCTTATTTCTAAACTAATATTTGATATTATTGGAGTTGTAAAACTTAATGTAAATCATAATTAATCGACTTTTATTTTAAAATAAATAATTTTGTTAAAAATATTATTTATTGATTTAGCATGGAAATTTAATTTTATTATTGATTCTGAACTAAATTTTTTTTCTCTCATATAAATGATTAATGCTATAACTGTAAAAGTAATAGTTTAGATATTGCTTTTAATATATATATATATATATCTTTTTGAGTTAGCTGTTTGAAGTTCAGACTTTATATTTATTCATAGAGGGCATTGCTGAAAAACAATATTTAAAAGAGTAATTTGAATATTATATATATATTAGAACATAGTAATATAAAAAGTCAGGTGTCACATGACATATATATATATATATATATAGCTTGTATTTACAAATATGTAAAATTAAGAGTGTACTAATAAGCTCTAAACAAGGTTTTTTTTCCCTATGATAAATGCCACTATTTTATTTGGGATTGTTACCACCCCCAGATTAATTTTGAGCTATGACTCTCTTCAGCTATATATATATATATAGTCAAGTGACATCTGACTTTCTATATTGCTATTATTATTTTGCTGTTGGGGCTTTGGATAAATTAAATGGCTAAACCTATTAATATATGGAGTATCTGAATTAAATTCAGGCCTATATGATTTTTTAAGTTGGAGAGCTGACTTTAAAGATATGTAGCTATTTAAAAGTTTCAGATCTTCTTCTTGAGAGTTAACTATTAGATAAATGCTTGGCTTGAGTTGGTTTTTTGAATCTGGTATCCTAGTTTTTCACTAAAGAGAGCCATAGCTCAAAATCGGTCTGAGATGGAGACAATCTTAGATAAAGATGATTTGAATGCCTTCGCCTGTAGTGGTATTTATCATAAAAAAAGCTTGTTTAAAGCTTATTAGCACACTCTAAATTTTATATATTAGAACATATATGAAAATTATTAAATTAGTTTCAGTGCATTTTTTTTTTCATGTGTAGCACAATTTTCAGAAAAGTTTCTATATCTGAAAATTAATAGATCAATTTTGATACATTTTTATTGTATGTAGCACAATTTTTGATAAATGTTTTATCAGCAGAAAAAGATGGGGATGAAGATATTCTTAGTTACAAGAGACACATTCAGAAGGAACAATGTATGAAAAATTTGAATTATTGTGATAGTGTTTTTAATGTGGTTTTGATAGAATTTTATCAAATTATTATTGTGAAAACTTTGGTTCTCTCTTTCTAAACATTTCAGTAAGATCTATATTCGATCTATAATATTTGAGACAATCCATAGAAACTAACAACTATCTTATCAGAAGATATCTATGATTATTAACATAACATCAATCTCTGATATTTATTGGTATTGAGTTAATTAGCTATGAGTCAGGTTAAATAATCTACATTTAACATAATAAATTTTTTTTTATATCGATGTACCTAACTGATATAATAATTTATGCTGCTCATTCTTAAAACGCCTAGATTGTTTATATGTTCACTTTATAATTCTATGAAAACTAAAATTTGATTCACAACAAAACAATCCTTGCTGATATTGCTGTTAGCACAATAAAAATAAAAGTTGTTTTAACTGATCTTAGTATTCAATTAATATATATTTTTGTTAATAAGACGTGTGTTTATGAAATGTTTCAATCTGTTTCTCTGAATAAAATAAAATAGCAGAATTTTTTTGTTTAATATATTTATGAGAAGAAGGAAATATGAGGATAAAATATTGGATCTAAAAATAACTTTCATTAAAATTAAATTACCCCCCCCCCCCAGTAATATATATTAATTTTATTTAAGAAACGGCTATTTTATATTACAGCAAATATATGATTATATATTTTTTAAAGATATGTAAAACCTATCCCATCATACATTCCTGAAACATATGAATAAAGATACCTGAAAAGTTAAACGATCAATAACTTCTTCATTCCAAAGATATACATGATTATGTATGTACATAATATTGTCTATTGTTTAGTGAATAATATATATTATATTTACGGATGTTACATTGGGGACTAAGAAAAAGCTAGTAAATATAAAAATGAATTTAATTAAAAAGTTTAGGGTATGAAATATTAGGTAGAGTAAATGCTGATTAATATGAATAAAAATATAAAAATAAATAAATTAGAAAACTAATTTTATTAATAATAGGGAAATATGTATTGAGATAGCTAGGGAAGCAAAATGAAATCCAAGATGCAGTAACTTGATTATAAATATTTTAGGGGCTATTCATAACATAACAATACTTATTAAATAAGATTACCATATTGATATTTAAAACAATACATTATTTGCTTAAACAATGAGCATTGCCAATTGCTCAACAAGCTTTGTGATAAATGCTTGGCCAGAGAAAGCATTTAGAATATCTCTGCCAGGAAACCCCCCCCCCAACCTCTGACCATGGTTTCATGCTTTAGCACTCCTCAGAGAGGCATTAGGGTAGCTGCCCTATTGCCACTCTGAGGAGTGCCAAAGAACAAAACCATGGTCAGAGGTTTGGGGGGGGGTTCCTGACAGAGATATTTTAAATGCTTTCTCTGACCAAGCATTTATCACAAAGCTTGTTGAGCAATTGGCAATGCTCATTGTTTATATCTTAAGAGCTTAAGATAATTGGATCATGTGACCTATGACTCTTATTTTGATTATTTGCTTGTTTGAAAATCTTTTAAAAAGCTTAACATTAATCTGTAATATTTGTAGTTTAAAACTTAATTAATTTATAAATAAAAAAAGAACGCAAATATATAGCTTTATTACTCAAGAGTTCCTAAGAAGTTTGAGCATCAGACCTGCAGGTGCCAGAATCAACCCTAAAACCTGCCGATCCAAAGTCGGAAACTCTACCAACTGTGCTAAACCCCACAGGGCAATTTATAAATTATACTCTTATAAAATACCTTTTTTTGGAACATATTTACAATACAATAATCTTTATTTTTATAGTATATTTTTATGAATTTAATATTTTTAATAGTAAGAATTAAATTCTTAAAAAATATATGTGGTTTATTCATATCAAATATAAAAAATAATTACTTTATTATTATTATAATAACAATAATTAATAATGATAATAATAAGAGTAATATTAACAATAAAGAACATTTACTTGCAAATTTCTTGCATAGTGTTAGTGAAATTCTTTTTGGTTTCTTCAGAAGAATTTGATGATTCTTGTTCTAGCTTACAGGTTACATTAATACTTGCTGAGTATGCATCAGACATGCATGAAGCCACTTGCAAATATCCTGAAACACAATATAAAATACTTCTGGATATACACATACATAATTTATAAACAATATACCATGAGTAAAAAATAAAGTATATATTTATGAATGCCAGCATTTAAATTTCCTTTATTAGTTTATTACTTAATTAAGATGTTACATAATAGCTATTATATAAACATTTTATATTTTGTTTAAATAATTAACTAATAAAGAATATTTAAATGTTTTTATTCATAATTATATGATATAGCTCTATAACATATTAATTGCATAAATGATTACAACACATATATATTTAAGTATACATAATTTTACAGTTAATATAACATTTAATTAGGATTGTTAAGATTATGTTATCTAATTTTTTTTTTTTTAGATTTACAACTATTTGAAAGTATTTTTAGAAAACTTGAGTTTGCTAAGTTTAAAATTTAATCAATACAGCAATAACATTTAACTGGTGGTTTGGCTTGTTAATATCTTATAATAATAAGAACATTATAATAGTTTATTGATATATTAATAAAAATAACAATTGATTAATTTTTAAAATACTAAAGACAGACAAACCTAGAATACAATGTCTTTTTTTTGTGTGTGGGATTCTTTTTTAGAATAAAAAGAGCAAAAACTCAGCTATTTTACGTCTTTTTTTCTATCTCCTTTTTTAAAAATGATTTTGAAATAAATTAGATAAACAATATATATATATATAATAGTAAGACATCATCAACCACTATCAATCCACTGCTAGACGAAGGTCTCTCCAAGTTCAATCCATCTTCTCCGACCTTTAGCTTCTCTTCTCCACACCACCCATGCACACTTCCTTATTTCATCCATCCATCTCACATGTGATCTCTTTCTAGGTCTTTTACAATCTCTTGGAATCCAGTTTAAGATTTCAATTGTCCATCTATTATCATTTCTTCTAGCAATATGTCCAGTGCAACTCCACTTTTTAATTTTTTCAATAAGGTCAGTAACACCTGTTTGTTCTCTTACCCATATATTGCATTTTCAATCTCTTCTTGTTATTCCCAACATGTATCTCTCCATACTTCTTTGAATGGTCTTAAGTCTCTGTATTGCTCTTCTATTAAGTGTTCAAGTCTCAAATCCATAAGTAAAAATTGGTAAAACACATTTATTAAAAACTTTTCTTTTCAAACACATAGGCATATTTCCTTTCAGTATCAAGTTATTTTTTCCAAAAACACTCCAATCAAGTTTAATTCTATGATTAATTTCATACATTATGTTTCCATCTGTATTGATAATCTAACCAAGGTATTTGTAGCTGTCAACTTCTTCTAACTCATCATAATCAATCTTTATTTTCATATTTTGAGAACATCCATTAAACATTTATCTTTAGTCCTACTTTCATCTGATAACTCCTGCAGCATTTCTTGCAGCTCTAAAGCATTATTTGCAAAAACAACAATATCATCTGCAAAATCTAAATGACTTAAATAATCTCCCATTTACTTTCACTCCTTTAGGTTCCCATTTTAATCCACAAAATACTTCTTGCAGCAATGCTGTAAAAAGTTTTGGAGATATGGAGTCACCCTGTTTTATACCCTTCTCAATATTGATTTTACTAGAATCATTATGTAAACTAATTGTTGCTGTTGCATTTTTATAAATATTCTTTAAAATATGACAATATCCTGGATCTATACCTTGATGATTCACAATGCTTTAATCACTGAAGAAATGTTTATAGCCTTTTCATAATCTACAAATCCAACGCATAATGGCAACTCATATTCATTTAATCTTTCTATAACTTCTCTCAATACCTGGATATGACTACTTTTAAATCAAGCTTGTTCTCTGGTTGGTGGAAATCCAATGTTCTCTGTAGATGAGTTGTAATTTATCTTGCTAAATTTTTTGTATAAACCTGATAAAAGGCTGATAGATTTGTAATTTCTAATATCTTTTTTGTCACTTTTTTAAAATATTAATATTAATACTGCATTCTTCAAATCATCTGATACATTTTTATCATTTAGACATTTGGTATATAACATTGCTAAAAAAATTTCTATTTCATTACCTGCTTCTTTTAACATATCAATTATAATTCCATCATTACCTGGAGCTTTTCCTTTCTTCATACATTTAATTGAATGTCTCACTTTTTTATTTAAAATTCTGAACAATTCAGAAGATGTAATAGATATAGGAGGTACTTGTTCTTTACTACTATATAATTCTTGATAAAAAGTCTTCTACCCATTTTATGATGTTATCTCTTTTTTTAGTAATAATTCCAATCCCCTGATTGTGGATCCAGGCTGCTATTTGGTGATGACTTTTTATTCAGGTACTTACAACTGCAGATCATTTTCAAGAAAAGGAAGATTGCAAGAATTAGAAGGATTCACAACAGGCATGGACACAAAAAATGGCGGTTATTAAAAATTTTAAAAACAAAAATGATAAATATAACACAGATAGGAAGATAGCTACTTTGCAAAAAGAGAAATTTATAAAGTTATATACTAGTTATGATATAACCCTAGAAGCATTAGAAATATATTCTTTAATTATAAACAAAATAATTTGGGTAATAATAGCGAGTCAGAAAATATAAAATGGGTAAAACTTTCATATGTTCCTAAAATTTATAATACATTATTAAAAAATAAAAATTATATAGCTAAAAATATTAAAATAGGATGGACAAACAGTAAAACTCTTGATATATTAATAGGGAATTATAAAATAAAAAATGATTTAAAATATAAAAAGGGTACAGTATATAAAATTACTTGTGGGGTTTGCAGTATGGTTTATTAATATATATATATATATGTGCTCTGCGCACAGATAATGAAGCTTTTAATAAATTGTCATGAAATTATTAAAATTTTACCACCAAGCGCTTTCGGGACAGTCTACAGTCCCATATTCATGGTGAGTTATTCTGTTAATAACTGTAAAATTATGCAAATTTTATGCAAACTTATGTGCAGATGTTACGTGGACCATTTACGAGATAGGGAATAGCAGGCCTCTCTTCTGTTGATTGCTGAAGGGTCAGCCACAATGAAGTAAGCTTCCCTAACTTTACGTTTGGTGTCGTTTGTTTCAGAAAAAATGACACTGGCTGTGGTAGGTAGAAAAGCATGTCCAGGGTTTCTCTCATGTTCGACAAAAATCGAATTACCTTCAAACTTTGTTTTGGTTTTATTGTAAAGGTATCGGTGTTGAGCTACTCTGGTGGCAATGTTAGTTTTGGTCTCTCCATAATATGTTGCAGTACAATTTCTTTGGGGGCAGATAATTTTGTACACAACTTGAGGGGTGAGTTCAGGTTTGATCCTGTCTTTGGTATTTCTATTGGTGTTGGGAGGTGAATGAAAAGCGACTTCAAAGTCATATGATAGTTGATTGATAAGGCTTTTAGCTGTAGAGTGAACATATGGGATTAAGATTCTTGGTTTGTTTTCTTTCTTGTAGGTTATGGTTTATTTTATAGAAAAAATTGTTAACTTTTCTGTTGATGGATGAATAAGTGTGTCCTATTTTCCTTAAATCAGTTATATAATTGATGAGATTTTTTTCTTTTATCTGCCTCATATTTGCACAAGTTATGGTTCCTAAACATGAATGAAGAGAGGGCTGCAAGTTTGTGTGAGTGTGGCGCGTAAGAATTAGGGTTTGTCAAGCCTCTTACTTCCAAAGGTTTGACTACCATTTGGTAGTCCAGCTTATCTATATTTTTGTTAACACATATGTCAAGGTATTTGACCTGTTTGTCTTGGTTTTCCCAAGTAGTAGTAAAAGTAAGCTTGGTTTTATTCTGGAGGCTATTGTGAAAGTTAGTAATGATGTCTTCTGGGGCAGCAATAAATATGTCATCAATGTAGCACGTGTATATAATATGTGGGGTTGACATGAAGAGTGCAGGTAGTATTAGCTTCTCGTAATGGTCAAGTATAACACTTGCCATTATACCACTAAGTGGAAGGCCCATCGGCCATCCGTTGTTCATACTAAACCATTTATCTCTGAAAACAGCAATTATATTTAAATCAAGCCATTTAAAAAAATCGATGATGAATTTGGCTCATGTAGGTGGGCAGTTTCTTGCAATTAATGTATCGTTGACTACAGCAAAACAATTAGAAGAAAGGACTAAAGAACATAATAATGCTATTAATAGAAGAGATGACAGATCTGCATTATATGTTGACTACTTAAAATATGGACATATTAAAAAAATTAATAGAAGGAAGATATATGAAACCAATTACATTAATTATAACAGAAATAATTGTATGAACATAATTGGATACTGAAAAATAAATGGAGCATAATATGTGCTGTTATAAAGATATTTAAGTGTAATTATAGGCTTGTGTTAATTTTATATAGAGTCAGTAGATATCACTATGTATGCAATATAGGTTATTTTTGCAATTAAGACATATTGAAAAGGACAAAAATGTAAAATTTGCGAAAAGAGCTTTTATATGTTATTTTTATGTGTTATGACTATATTACAGCTATTGTTATATATCATTTTGTTGTTAGATAAAGATATTTTATTATATCTATGATTTATTTTTAATTTGCAAAAGCAACATAAAGAATTTATTCCTTGTATTTTAGATAATCTAATTTTATATACATTATTATTCAATTCATTAAATATTTTTAATACATTCCTACTATTTCAATAACAATTATATCATCCACATATCTATAATACTTAATTATTTCTTTATTTTATATATACTTTCCTATTATATTTTCTTTCAAATTATTTATAAACACTAATGACAATAATCCATTTACTGAAATCCCATAACTCATTCTTTTGTTATATTGCAAAACATAACATTATATTTAAAGTACAAACTGTCACTTATCATAATCAATGTTTCCTTAATAGTATATACCTTTTCTTTAGATATCCTTCCATTTTTTTTCAAACATACTTATAATTAACTTTATACTTTTATCTCTTGCAGTAATTAATAAATGAAAAAGATTACATTTAGTTATGGTACCTCAAGTTTATCAAAGCTGTATCTACTAATTTTAATCTCACAAAGTATATAATTTATAATACAATTATAAAATTTAAATTGCCATTTTTAAGGTCATATTAAAAATTATGTGTTATTTGGTCGATAAGTAAAACTAAATTTTAATCTAAATTACTTACTTGTTTTATATATATTTGAATTGCATAAATTTTCTACAGTATCATCAAATCCTTGAAATAATCTTAAAAATGCCTCTTTCATCTTATCTTGGCTGCAAGTATTGGCAAAATTGTTTTTCTGAGCTTGCAGATTTTTCATTCGTCTAAAAATAAATTTTTAAATATTATATGCAAAAAAAATATATTGGAGTTAAAAGTAAAAATCCATACTCAATCATATACATATATATATAAATTTAAATGCAAAATATTTTACCAGTGAAAGAAATTTTCAGGATCACTATGTAAAATATTAAAAGATGTAATATAAGATTTGTCTTCACCTCAGTAAAGATATTTTATGAAACATTATTAAAGTTATATATTTATTTCAATCCCCAAAATTATGAATTATAATATATAACAGCTAAATTGTTAAAACTCATTTTTAGAGCATTCTTTCTTTCTCTCTCCCCTTCCTTCCTTTCTTTCTTCCTTTTTTCCCTTCTTTCTTCCTTCTTTTTTCTCTTCTTCTTTCCTTCCTTCCTCCCTTTCCTTCTTACTTACTTTCTTTCTTCCTTCCTTTCTTTCTTTTTTCCTTTCTTTTCTTTCTTTGTTCATTTCTTTCTTCCTTTCTTTTTTCCTTCCTTTTTCCTTTCTTTCTTTCTTCCTTTCTGTTTTTACCAAGATAATTACAATGCGTCTACAGAGAATATTGGATTGCCACCAACCAAGAAAACAAGCTGGATTTAAAAATGGTTTTAGTACAGTAGATCATATCCTGGTATTGAGAGAAGTTATAGAAATAACAAATGAATATGAGTTGCCATTATGCTTTGGATTTGTGGATTATGAAAAGGCATTTGATTCTATAAATATTTTAGTGATTAAAGCATTGAATCATCAAGGTATAGATCCAGGATATTGTCATATTTTAAAGAATATTTATAAAAATGCAACAGCAACAATTAGATTACATAATGATACTAGAAAAGTTAACATTGAGAAGGGTATAATACAGGGTGACTCCATATCTCCAAAACTTTTTACAACAGTGCTGCAAGAAATATTTTGTGGATTAAAATGGGAAGTTAAAGTAAATGGAGATTATTTAAGTCATTTAGATTTTACAGATGATATAGTTGTTTTTGCAAATAATGCTTTAGAGCTGCAATTAGAGCTGCAAGAAATGCTGCAGGAGTTATCAGATGAAAGTAGAACTAAAGATAAATGTTAAAATGACTAAAATAATGTTTAATGGATTTTCTCAAAATATGAAAATAAAGATTGATTATGATGAGTTAGAAGAAGTTAACAGCTACAAATACCTTGGTCAGATTATTAATACAGATGGAAACATAATGGAAGAAATTAATCATAGAATTAAACTTGGTTGGAGTGTTTTTAATAGAAATAACTTGATACTAAAATGAAATATATCTATGTGTTTGAAAAGGAAGATTTTTAATAAATGTGTTTTACCAGTTCTTATTTATGGATCTGAGACTTGGACATTTAATAGAAGAGCAATACTGATACTTCAGACCACTCAAAGAATTATGGAGAGATACATGTTGGGAGTAATAAGAAGAGATTGAAAATGCAATATATGGGTAAGAGAACAAACAGGTGTTACTGACCTCACTGAAAAAATTAAAAGACTGAAATGGAGTTGGGCTAGACATATTGCTAGAAGAGATGATAATAGATGGACAATTGAAATCTTAAACTGGATTCCAAGAGATTGTAAAAGAATTAGAAAGAGACCCCACATGAAATGGATGGATGAATAAGAAATGTGCAGGGATGTTGTGGAGAAGAGAAGCTAAAGATCGGAAAGATGAATTGAACTTGGATAGATCTTCATCCTGCAGTGGATTGATAATGGTTGATGATGATGGATACATGTTTGATAAAGTCACCTGTAAACTGTTTCAAATATTATTATGAAAAGTAACACATTGTATATAATACCCATCATGTTTAATGCCAGTTTTAATTTTAAATCCATTACCTGTCACAATACTTTCTTTTAATCTTCCTCTCTGGTTGTGTCTATTAATATGAAAGAATTTTCATAAACAATTCAAATGCCAACACAAATTTTCTCATTTAACTAAATAAAATATTCTGATCAAATAAATAAATATGTTAATCATATTTTTAGTAGTAAAGCTTTTCTCATTCACTAGATAATAAAAACTATATCTTCAGTGTTTCATGCTTTTCTAAATTATTGCGAGTTTTTGATTATCATTTATTAATAAAATTACTTTTGCTGTAATGGATAACAACGATCTCCATTGACACGTGGGCCTTTATATATATATATTTAAAATTCCAATATTTATAAAACCAACAAAATATCATCATATTTAATAATATTTCTTAAGTTACCATCAGAAACCAACAAGCTAGATATAAATATAATCGAGACAATAAAATGTATATTATTAAGTAATGTATTTATTTTTGTATTATTCAGCTCGCATACATTCTTTTATATTTATGCTAAATATTTTTTTCTTCTCATGTGTCATAGCATCAGCCGGGAAGCGAACCCGCTAACACGGGACAACTGCTTGTAAAGCAGCTGTCGCTGGCCTCTCGACCACCAATAATATTCGCGTTATTACAAGATATCTTTATATGTTAAACCTTCAAACATCACATGGAGAGTTTTGCCTCAGTGAATATTTATATGGTTGTATCATAAAGATCTCTCTAACTACTATTCATTTATCTTATTCAATACTATTTTTCCTTTCAATTTTTGTTTTGTTTTCATTCGGCTTTTTTTTTTTTGAACCATAATTTACAAATATTAATTGTAATATTACTTTTCCTTTCGTTGTATATGCAATTTTTTTTTGCTTTTGTGTGTGTATGTGCACGTATGCTTTACTAAGCGGGATTTATATCCTTTCTTTTAAGTACCCTCAGTTTAATAAAAGAAGTGAAACAAAACCTGCTTTATAAAGCATTTGCACATATGTACACAAAAGAATTAAATATTAACTGTTATCATTTTAAAAATATTTTGTTATTTAGTTAATGTATATTATTATATATAGATAATTTATGGAAGCATGATTTCATCTACATTATCAATTATTTATTGATTTATTTATTTTTAGTGAGTGAAACTAAATGGTTAGAAGAATTGGTTATTTGACAAAATCCCATGTTTTCTCATAATTTAAAATAATGGATGTACGTATAGTAAATGATTTACTAGCGTTAAATGCACATTAACAAAGTTAATAATTATTCCTATTATAGGTACTTTTTTATTTGAATCATTTCAAGAGAAATGCATTTTTAGTGCAGTGTACATAATCGTAATTCCTATATATTATTCGAAAATGCATTAATTTGAAATGGGACGGGGTGGATTTATCCAATAAGCAGTAATTATTAACTTCTTTTAAAGCAATATATACGTGAAAGAAATACGAATTACTCCCGATTATTATAGATATAATTTTCTGATTATAAAGCCGTTTTAATTCACAATGTGATTACTGATATTTTTGGTACTTCTGTACAACTAAATATTTTATATTAGCCTTTTCTGTTTTCTGCTTAATGGCTCATGAATTTTTTTCGATATAATAAATCCATTTTAAATAAGAATATAATTTTTAATTAAATTGATATAACATTTTATAAGACAATAAAAAAAAAGGCAGGGAGATCTTAAAAATAAAACAACAACAACAACAACAAAAAATATGAAATTACGTTTTATTTAAATACTTATCATGCTAAATGGGGGAAGTTCGAACCTGGCATTTAATAAAATTGCAAAATTCTTATGAAATTTTTATTTTTATTTTATATATATATTGTCTTTGGCAAAAAAAAGTAATATATTTATAAGAACCAAGGGTAAAGTTAATTGATTAATCTAATAATTAAATAATAGAGTTATCAAGCATTTCAAATCATTCAATTCTTCACCTTGCAGCCAGCGGCTACAGAGTTCCCTGATAAAAAAGTTGTTTTACTTTTAAAAACAAGCTGTTGAAAAGAAGTTAATTAATATAATAGCAAAAATCAAAAGAAGCTAATCAAAACCATCAATCTTTAATATTAACTCTTAAAGTATTTTCTAATCTAAGAATGTGATATTTTTAAACATAACTAATGGTTTTGTTTAATATTCTAAATCTAGGTGATATTTCTACAAACTTGATAAAAATATTATCTTTTTCTTATAATATTTACTACTAAATAATAGTGAAATGGTTTACTCCTCAAGAGTTCATGAGAAGTTTCAGCATTAGAAGTATCAGACTTGGAACTTTGACCCATAGGCATTTAGCTTCAGAGACTGCCCTTCTATCATTGCATTAAACTATGCAGGGACTAGAAAGGCTATATTAAATAGGAATAATTGGCATTTCAAAACAAATTTAAGAACTAAACATAGTTCACTCAATTCTTTCTCTTTTTTACACATATATGTAATATATATATATATATTGAATTAAATAATTCCATGAATTATTATTATAATAAAGAATAGAAATGATGAGATAATAACCATGTAAATAGAAATAACCGTTAACCTGTGATGTTTATCAAGAAATTATCAGTTACTACTCATTGACAATTCCTAAAGCCCAGCTAATTTTTTCATCAAACCTATAATTGCTCTTTTGTTTGAGTTTTTTGTTGAAGTAAAATAGTTCTTCCTTACTTCTCAATTTCTTATATGGATTTAAAGTCAAAAAACTATTTTATGTAGATGCAAGAATATATAACTTTTATCTACTTCTTCTTTCTTCCTCTATATTTTGCTTCTTTTTATATTTCAATATAAACTTCATTAATACTCCTTTAATATTTTAAGCAAATAATATTTATTTATTAATAACAGTTTCGATTGTCCTAGCAGTCTTCTTCAGTTCTACAGCAAAACATTATACAAATATTGCATTATTTTATTTTATTATAATTTTATAATGGTGATTGTATGAAAATATAAAGAATAAGAATTTTTGGTTGTATTGATGTAATATTTGTATAATTTTTTGTTGTATATCTGAAGAAGACTGCTAGAACAGTTGAATCTGTTATAAATAAATAAAGATTATTTGCTTAAAGTGTTAAAGGTGTGTTAATGAAGTTTATATATAGGTGTAAGAATAGCATTTTTTAAACTTGTTCAGAGAGTTGTATATGTTGAATAAAATATTTTTATAGATTGTTATTACAATAAAAAATAGAAATGAAGACATAATATTATAAAAAACTGGTTTGTGCTCAGAGATAGAAATTAGTATTAATTGATAATTTCTGGTAACATCAAAGGCTAAAGCTTATTTCTATGGAGTGTTTCAAATATTATACATATATCTCCACCCATTAGTTGACCAACAGTTTGATGAAAAGCTGAAATGGCTATGAAGAAGCCTCCTTTTAAAAAATTCTAAACTTGCTTAGAACATAAAAAATTCCTTTAAGTGCCAAATCATAGGCTTACTGTATAGGAAACTAGCTGTCCCTGCAGCTTCACTTGAATTATTAAAAAATTACCAAATTTTTCAAATAAGTACCATAAAGCAAAAATCCACAGTCTATATAATTCTCTGCATAAAAAAAGATTTCATCAAGATTGGTGCAATATTTGTTTTGTTATTAAGAAACAAACAAACTTTTTCAGGTACTTTTTTCTCCCACTGGACACTGCAGAACCACCAAGAAGACTGTAAGTGATAAATTTCTATACAAAAATGGCTCAAAATTGCTGAAATTGAAATTTGAAACACCTGAGGTGAAAAATGCAAAATCATTGAAATCTATGAAAAATTAAAACACCTAAGGTAAGAAATGCAAAATTGCTGAATAAATTGTAATTTAAAATGCCTAAGGCAAGAAATGCAAAACCACTGAATAAATTAAATTTTAAAATGCCTGAGGCAAGAAATTTCTATCCAAAAATGCCTGAAAAATTAATGGAAAAATAAAATGCAATAGAATCGCTGAAATCTATGGAAATTAGAATGTCTGAGGTGAGAAATAGTTAGAACCCTCCCCCACATGAAGAGTTCAATGAAAAATAAGTAAAATGTAAATTATGAATGCTATTTTCAAAATCCACCCTCCCCCACATGAAGAGTTCAATAAAAAATAAATAAAGTGCAAATTATGAATGCTATTTTCAAATCCTATGAAATGAATGAAAAAAAAACTATAATAATTATTATATAATAATATAATTTTTTAAATCACAAAAGAGACAGCATTATGTGTAAGCAAAGAGGTCAGTAAAAATAAAAGATAAAGGAATTGTGATTTCTTTTCACTTCAAATCATGCTTTATTCAATAAAACCATAATTGGAAAATTTAATTAATTACGAGTGATCATTTGTGTAAAATTATTTCAAGAGTACTGAAAGACCATTAATCAACTTTTGAATATCTTGAAGATATTGTTATATTTTATTCTTTATCAAATGTTATGTGAGTTTATATACATATAATAAAGAGCAAACATATATATAAACATTTAAAATGCTTTTAATTCAAGCCTGAGGGGAGAGTGCTTCCCCCCCCCCTTTATTTACATATACATTGCAGTTTTGTTTAATTTAAAAGTTTACATATTAAATCTTGATTAATTATTACAATCAAACTGTTAAAAGAGAGATGCTGTCTCCAGCCTTGTATTACTAATTATGACTTTAATAACTCTTAAGTGTCATATTCCATCTGGTTGATAAATTAATTTCACTCTGAATTACCAACAATGTTAACAAACGTATGCTTATAAATATCAGAGCAACTAAGAATAGGTGGATGCATTCTATTCTTGATCCTTTGTTCAACATTGAGGTCTTTTAATTCATAGCCTGGGGGAGAATGATTTATTATCTATATTTACATATACATTGAGTTATGTTTAATTTAAAGTATATATATAATACAAATAAAATGGCCATTAATTAAAAACTATGGTAATAACAATAAAAATAATAAAAATAATGGTAATTAATTACTATATACAGCCTTTTAATCTGCAGAAGTACTTTTGGTTAATTCCTTAACTCTCCTCAACTTCTATTATATATATATATATATATATATATTGTACCAGTCAAACATGTTTATCCATCTAAAATGAGCTGGAACTCACAAAATATATTTCAAACCCAGTCAAGTCTAAGATTTAGGTCAAAGACCAGCCTGAATTCGAACCCACTCTCTAAGCCCTAGATCTAACACCTAATAAATAACATAATAGTGATGGCACATGAGAATTAATTTTAATCCGGCCGACTAGCAAAGCTGAGCAAAACAATGAGACATCTATTAAGTATGACTAAACTAAAATATATATAAACATGGCTGTATGTTTGGAAGTGGAGAAAAAGGAATTCGAACTACTCAAATAAGTTAGACAATAAAACTATAGTTTAATATACTGACAAATTATTATACATTTATAAATTAATTATATACATTAGTGTGTGCATGAATGAGCAAGCAGTAGATGATTACATAGTGTCATTCACACTATTATTTCTCATATGCTCTTTTATTAACTAGCTAAATAATATATTATAAATAAACACACATCTTTGGTGGGTCCAATATTAAGATGCCAATCGAATATTAGAAAGAATTACATAATACTGCCATTAACGCTTTGATTTACGGTTCTGAAACATGGTAACTAACATATTACTTCGGGAAGCATTCTGAGATTCATTACAGGTATAATATAAACCATTTTCATGCCATTACGGTCATGAAAATACATAAAAATACATTTGAAAACATATTAGATTATACGATAAAATACTTAATGAACATTCTTTTAATTTGCTCTGGTAAGAGGAACGCTTTATTTTCCCAAAGGCACAAATACTCTTAAATATAGAAATAAGTTACAATGGTGGGATTGTATAATAAAACTAAAATAATATTAGTAATTAATCTAGCTATTAATATTTGGCATTGATATATATTTTGAGCAGAGCGCATTTTTAATACTAGAGCATTAAAACTGGGTCACAAAGCAAAAGAAATAATAATAATATGAAGAAGTTTGCGGTGCTGACATAATAGCCAAAAAATAACAGGAAAAGTCATGCTTCTGGATGAAAGACGAAGTGGATGGGCATGGCACATGCCAGACTTAGGGGTCATCACCAGAGGCCTTTTTATATGGAGAAGTGATATGCATAGGGTGTGCCAAACTTACGGGATCACTGCCAGAGGCATTTTATATGGAATAAATAATGAGAAATCTATGGGTTTGATCTTGTCATAACCCCCAGATTAAAAAGCACATATATATAAAAACACGAAGATCAGGCCAAATGTCAGTAACACAGTATGAATGAATGCCATTAACGACATAAAATATGATTTACTGCTTTAAAAATAAATGACCCTTGTTTGAATGCTATAATTTATACAGATAATATGCTATGCAGTTATATATATAGAGATTTCATTTATTAAAATACAGTATACATGAAGATTTTATTTAGGAATAGAAACATTAAGATTTATCCCCTTCCCTTTTCGACTATCTAAAATAATTCAATCCCACCTTCGTTGATTTTACAATAACTGGAATATATAAGTACTGTATTTGATATTTTAAGAGTAAATAAAAAAAAGGCTAGCACTTATTTAGAAAACAAATAATTGGTCACCTTTTCAGAATTGAATAACATTTACAAAATAACTAAGGTTTCAAAGCGTTAATTAGCCCAAGCTCTGAATTCACCCCGGGTAGAAAATCCAGAGTTAAACAAATATATATTTTTATATTAAAACATACATAAAATGTTGGCTCGTAAAACAATCTGGCGAATGTATTAATTAATAATACGTTGTTTTAAATGGACATAAAAAACCTTAATTCATGAAGGTTTATTTAAAAAGAAGAAAAGATTTTACAAAATTCAACTCATTAGATTGTTTGAGATTGGCAAATTAATAACTAAAATAGACAAATAAATTCAAGTAATAAATAAATGACCACACCAAAATTAAAGAAAGTTAGAGCATATGATATAGGATTAAATTTATGAAAATCATTTAAGAGCAAATTACATTTACATATTAAAATATCAAAAAAAGGTAAAGTTAAATAACACATTAGAAAAAATCTTCATAGAAGAGTTAGGCTAAATTTAGTTTGAGGTGATGGCTTGAAAATTTATCTTGCAATTTTAAGAGTCCAATTTAGTAGTGCACATTCATGGCAATTGAAATACAAGTTCTCCTGTGGCAGCAAGCTTCTATTAGCACACTAAAGTTTTTAGGTTGGGCTTTTACTTCACTCTTGGGCAGCAGAATGGTACAGCCGTGGAAGATGATGACCTAACAGGGCTGAGAAGTGATGAATTTACTGCTACATTTAAGTTTCAAGTGGCGTGTAATACATTTACAATCAGTTCTTTCAATAGTAGCTAATCTAATCTGTGACTCAAAATTCAGCCATTTTATACTTTTTCTTTATCGGTTGTTTTTGAAGATGCAACAGTAAGATAACATCCAAAAATAAATTCAAATCTATTTCCAGATTAGAAACAGATTTGACAACATGTTTAGAACAAAAGTATCTTTAATCTTAATCCCATTTAATTAAAATACCTTCCCCACATTAAAATAATAGTGTTTCCAACCCCTTTAGTTAATTTTAGACAATCAACTGTAATTATTTTTAGACAATCAACTGTAGCATCTTCCATATTGGATTTTACAAAATATACAGTTTAAAAGAAAAAATACTTTAAAAAGAAGAAGTTGCACAAATGACATATAATAAAATATTTACAAAAAAAATAATCAATATTTTCTTAGTATTTTGCTCCTATATATATATTTAAGCCGCACCTATGATATTTTAATTAAAAAAAGAACTAATAATTAATAAAAAAAAGAATTAATAATAATTTTAAAAAATGTTATGGAACGTTAAAATTTTATAACTTAGGCATGATATCAAATATATACATAAAATAGACATATATAACAAAAGGAGTGGGGTGGAAAATAGGGTTTGAATAAAAGTTAGTAGATGGAAACATGAAGCTCAATCTTAAGCTAAGATTGCCTGCTTCTATATATATATAAAAAATCTTTAAACATCACATGATCACTATCTCCCATGCTTGCTCATAACTATTGTTAAAATAAGCAAAACTCTCTCCATACAGTATTGCCACTCAAAGCAAAACAGAGTAATCAATGGATGCCAGAAGGATTGTGCATAAAATCCCTATCTAGTGCCTATTTATCCAATATCCCCAAACTAGTTTCTGGCTTATGACCTTTGTCAGTGAGGAGCCTTGGATCTGAGAGCACTGCACTTATCTAGTGCCTACTCATCCAATATATCCAAACTAGTTTCTGGTTTATGGCCTTCATCAGTGAGGAGCTTTGGATCTGAGAGCACTGAACTGATGAAGGCCATAAGCAAGAAACTAGTTTGTGGATATTAGATTAGTAGGCATTAGATAGAGATTTTATGCACTAGCCTTCTGGCACCCATTGATTACTCTGTCTTGCTTTGAGTGGCACTACTGTATGAAGAGTTTTAACTATATATATATATATATATATATATTAAAACTCTATATATATATATATATATATATATATATATATATATATATAATTAGATACCAACCAGTAACCACCTAAACATTCACAGTAAACATAGTAATCAATATTTTTAACTGCTGTCAAGGCAACTTTCTCACCTTTTAATAGCAGGAATGGAAATCCCATTCTTACTAATGGTCCATTGAATATATATGGAAGCTTAAAGATTGCAACTTGACTACAGAGTATGAAATATTGACACAATGAAGTTTAAATAAACCTCTTTAAATGTGAAATATATATATATATATATTGTAACCAGACCACCATACAACCCTTTTATTACTTCAGTTGTAACAATTTCCTGATGAGCATGTTGCAGGAAGGAACTATCAATTGGCATTACCCAATGCAGATGTTAACCCCCCCCTACAACAATATTTCCTGCTCATTAGAGGATATAGCACCATAGAGGCTGGAAGCATCTAGACATTTATGTTTGGTTTTCCAAACGGCGCCACTAGAGTTCCATCTCACTAGAACCTGACTTACCTAGGTCTAGTTATGCCAGACGTAGCTCAGGAGGCATGAGATTCTCATGAACAAATGCAATGACTGATGAGTGATGCAACAAAAACAAAATAGAATTGAACAACTGGATAACTAAGATTAATTTTAAGTAACAATAAATTTATTTAAACAAATTAATTTGCAAGTTCTTCTAATAAAGTTCCTTCATATCCATGTGAAGATTCATTGTTTTATTTATTTCTGGTCCATTGGGTTTCTTTGGTATACTTCAGTATGTCTTAAAGAATGTAACTTGTTGAGAATATAATAAAGTCCTTTCATAGTTCTTTTAACAACTTACATCTTTAGTTACATAATTAATTCACAGAGAGGAATGTGTCAAATTGAGATAACAGAGAGAGTAATGAAGACAACCGATAGCATCTGATGCAGAGTTCCATTTAATTTAACAAATATTTTGTTTGCAGTCCACTGTGTATCTTAGTATACATTCAATAATAGTACAATAGGAATTAGAGAATGCAAGTTCTTTAACAATTTACCTTTGGTGTCTCATTCAGAGTTCCAGTTAACCTTAAGTTATTTTATTTGCAGTCCATTAGTATTTCATTAAATTTATTAAATCCAGTAATGTAGTTTAAATTACTCCCACAAAATCAATATTCAGGTAAGCATTAAGCATTTGTAATTTTACATTAATATGCAGATAAGCATTTAGAGTCCATATAATTTTACATTAATATGCAGATAAGCATTTAGAGTCCATATAATATTTCATTACATTTAACTAATATGGTTTAAATTACTCTCACAAAATCAACATTCAGGTAAGCATTAAGCATTTGTAATTTTACATTAATATGCAGATAAGCATTTAGAGTCCATATAGCATTTCATTACATTTAACTAATGTGGTTTAAATTACTCCCACAAAATCAATATTCAGGTAAGCATTAAGCATTTCCATTTATACTTTATCACGAATAAGTGATTTTCATAACTTTAGTTTCATTCATAATTTTCCTGTAACAAACGTATTTTCATGCAGCTACATTTATTAATAATTCTTTTTTTTATATTTATAATAAAGATGTTTGGTTTGTCTTTTAGAACATATATAATTTTAGTTTAAGAAATACGTTTTGTTTATCTTTTAAAAAACACATATAATTTTAGTTTAAGAAATACGTTTTGTCTTGTCTTTTAAAAAACATATATAATTTTAGTTTAAGAAATACGTTTTGTCTTGTCTTTTAAAAAACATATATCGAATATTTTTATAAAATCATTACCTTCATTTATCCAGTTGTCACTTCAAAAAGGGGTTATCGCATTTCAGCTGAATGGCATTATTTCCTTTCTATGATATCTACCCAGGCAAATCTAGAAAAATCATGGCTTAGAATGAAGAGGTACAGCTGTTACGTTAGCCCTCCATCGCTATGTTTTCGTTAATAATGTTTTCTTTTTCCATTATTAACAGTGGTTGTAAAAGTTATACTCCACGGTGATGAAAGTCAGAGTTGAGTACCACTTAAATAAGAATTTTAACTTTTTAATTCTTCACTTTTCTTACTATCTTTTTCTCAAAAAAAATCTTCTTTAAACATACACTTTAAAAATCCAATCTAATCTGCCTCTGAACTTCCAACTTGACTATTTATATCTCATTCTTGGACTGATTAAACAGCCTTTTCCCCCAGCTCATTGGCTATTCTTTTTAGCAGTAGAAGACCGTTTTTAATTATCTGGCTATGTGTTTTCGAATTCCAATTAATTTTACATTTCTTTGCCTAAAGGCATTGGCTTAACACCTAAGTTATTTTGCCTTACAAATTATTTTTCTGCAATACAAAATAAACTTATCTTTTTTTAATGTTTAAATATATTTTTTTCTTTTTTACTTTATTGATTTCCTTTTTTTTGGATTGATGAATTTTAATAAAGAAAGATTTATACTTTCTTTTAATTGCAGATTTAACGTATTTGTTGTGTTTTTTTTATTTTTAATTTGACCAAATTAACTTTCTTTTTTCATTGCTGTCAATTTTCATGATTCCTTTGTTTCTTTAAATTTTTAGTTTTCCTCAACCATTATTAAGTCTTTTCTTTTCTAACAACAAATCATGCCAGTATTTTTAAATGAGGGGGGGGGGATCTTTTGAATATATATGCATGGAACAGTATACCTGTTTCAATATATATATATATAATTAGTTTCCAACCAGTAATATATATATCAATTAACTTTACAAATGTCAGTTTATAATACACACCAATCATTGATTAACTTTCTTTAATATGAGATACCTTTAATTCATATTAAAGATTAAGCTTTACATTATTTACACATATTTAAGCATATGCTTTTTATATAATGTTTCAAACAATACTCCTTAGAGGAACAATGAAAATGAAATTATTTACTAAGCTAATCAATTGCCAAATGGTAAGAGTTTTATAATTTTTTTTTATTTTGCAATTTAGCTAAAAATGTCCCTATACATTTTTCTGTTCAGTAATTTGATGTCTAATTAAGATGGTTTTGGGATAGCTAATTGCAAAAAATCCCCAAGCATACAGATCTCAGTTATCTGAAATCATTTCAAACTTCATCCATATTTAAATCTAGGTTGTAAAAACAAGATAGGTAGAAGAAGCACTATAGCAAAATATATATACCATTTGTCTATAAAAGGTTTATGGCTAAAATATATTATTTTATTTTAGGCTGTATATTAGCTATAAAATATGCAAGTCTTTACATATGCAAATAAATTATGTCTCAAATAATTTTTATATTTAAAAAAAGTAAAAAGTAAAACACAACTTACATACACATGCTCTGTAACTCTGGTTCACTTTTTGGAAATGACAATGAATGTATATTTCTGTACTGAGCAATTGAACTTTCAAAGCTGGAATCATTGCAAGCAAGTGAAACTGTAGGAGGAATAGCAACTCCAGTTCCAATCTCTCCCATTCTGTCACCTTGGCTAAGTTGAAGGCCTTCCATACGATCATGAAAGACAGGTCGTTTATCATAGGAGTTATCAACATTTGAACTTTCTCGGCTATCAATGTAGGAAATATTAACTCCTACATTGGTTTCAGTAACTAGTGGTCTATTTGGTGTGTTTGTATTCAAATTTCCTTGAGGTTGTGATAGTGAGGACTCTAAAAAGTAAAATAAATTAAAAATAAAACAAAAAGTAATATAATAGATAATAAAATACCTTATTTTTTTTAAATTTAAAAATAAAGCATGTTATATAAGAACATCTTATAGAAAGTACAAATATTATATTTTATATTTATCCACATGATTTATTTCAAAATTTAATTATCTAATATATTATATGTAAAAAAAAAACATATTGGATAATACTCATAGATATCTGATAAATATTCAAACTCAGGAACATGTCTTTTCCAATAACTGATTATTTTTATCAATATATGATAATCCTAATGTTTGTTATGATGGAAGTGTTAATTATTATAATTCTTAGTTTAGCATTATTTATTTATTGATTATAATTAATGTATATTTAATTCTTTAAGATGTTAGTAAATTTGAATTAATTTAATTCTGACTTTAGAATCACAAAGTTGAATAATTTTATATTTAAGGCTATGCCATGATTTCTTGTGCACTTTCATCATCTAATATACATTAAATTTGATATTTATTAAAAATGCTGTTTTATTTTAATGTGAATTATTGGCAGATGCTTATAGTAAGCTGATGGTATCTGTTCAGACTTAAAAAGATGTAACCTGCAGAGTAATTGTTATTAATGTTTTTTATTATTAATTTCTGACAATTATAAATTTTCTTGCCATATGCAATATGATTGGATAGAAGTTCTTTTATTATAACTTCTAATTTAGCACTAATCATTTATATATACATAATCAAATAACATATATTAAAATAATTAAATAAATACATTATAAAGTAAAATTTTGAAACAAAAATATATCGAAACTGTTTTCAATTACTGATAATGTTATCCTTCTCAAGTAGAAAAACTCTTAATATATGTGTCAAAATCACTTTTGTTTTTATATAGCTTGATATTTCTCTGCCAATATTAACATTCTCTTTTATTTTTCTTCATGTGGTGTTTCTCTCCTCAACTAGAAAACATAATCTCTATCCAAATCAAATACAAATTCAAGTTTATATTTAGATACATAATTAAAAGAACACAGTTGAAATATTATAATTTGAAATTTTAGGCTTGTTATATAATGATTTAAGTTTGCTAAAACTCTTTTCTTCAATGAACATCATGGTGTACTCACATATTTATGTTCTGCAACGGCATCAAGTATGGAATTCAATATATTTTTAATTCATTATAAAAACATTTTTTGAATTATTCAAGTCTATTCAGAATAGGCAAAACATAAAAAGACCAATCAAAATATTTCTTACACTTTTCTCCCATTTTACTGATAACAAAAACTATATGAAATTGAAATCCAAATTTTAACACTTTGTTCTTTATTTATATTATAATTAAACTGTTTTCAAA
This sequence comes from Epiperipatus broadwayi, assembly GCA_028023455.1. Taxonomy (NCBI): domain Eukaryota; kingdom Metazoa; phylum Onychophora; class Udeonychophora; order Euonychophora; family Peripatidae; genus Epiperipatus; species Epiperipatus broadwayi. The sequence goes on along the minus strand of JAQFVV010012439.1, from coordinate 480,600 downwards.
ATATCTTTTATATTATATCCTATGGACAATAATTCTTGTGTATATTTTATTAATTTAACAATTTTGTCACATAAATAGTTACATAATTTATCATTCTAAAGCAAAAAAAGGTTTTAAACCTGCCATTTTATAAGTATGAGATGTTTTCTAATTAGGATACAGAAAACCATAATCTTGAATTAGTTTAATTATAAGATTAAATTATTAAAAGATTTTACAGAATTTTAGATAAAAATATTAATAATTTTAATAACATTTTCCTATGTAATTTTTGGATAAATATCAGGTATGATGTAACCAAATGAAGTACCAATTAGAAATGACCATTGCAAACTAAATCATGCCATTTAGAAATAATATTTGATTAAATCACTTTAAATCAAAAGAATATCTGCTTTTAGTGCATTACTCTAGCTTTATATAAAATCATGTATAAACAGAAAATATCTAAATTTCTTAAATATTTTCACAACTAAATAAAAACTGTCATGTAAAAAGTTATAGATAATAATTAAAAGATTTTCGTGGGCTTTAATGGAATTTCTTCTTGTATTTCACAGATAAATTTCTGTTATGATTAAGCAAAGTATTAATTAAATTAAATATTGGCATTAAAATTTGAAATCACCAATAGCATTTATTTGAACCACTACACCAAAAGTGGCATTTTCTTTTTATTATTTTAGGTTATATGTCTGTTTAATGATCATTTATATAAGTTAAGGTAATAAACTAAAAGTAAATTCATTTTGGTTTAAAGTGTTTCAGACAAATATTGTTATTTATTAAATGACATAATTTGGACTTAATAATTGTTTACAATACCACATCTAAAAACCTAAATTGGACAAATGTTTGAATATAACTTCAAATATTTTACTTTTTAATATTAAGAAATGTACTGCAGTTGAAAAATTAAATTTGGATTTTATTATTAACAATATTGGTAGCCAACACTATATGAAATATCTTTAACAATTAACATATTAATGCAAGAATAATTTTGGAAACAATGGTCTTAAGGGGGATACACTGATTATGAAAGTTAATTTACAGGATGATAATAATATGCCAAAGAAAAGGAGGATATATGCGGGAATTAAAAATAGAGAAACATGAATTATTGAGAAATACTATGGTTAAGGATTATGAAAGTAATATCTCTATTAAATATAGAAAAAAAGAATGTTGTGTCTTCTAGAAGCCATGATTTTAAATATTGTTAAAGTATTTAAAAAAAAAAACAAATAAAAGTAATAATGTTGTAATGTTGGTGAAAACAAAATGATGTTTTAATAGGGATTATTGAAGAAACAATAAAGCATTTAAAAAAAATAATTAGAAAACTGAAAGAAAGGAATGAATAAGTTAAAAGTGATGGGATTATATTAAGATTTGACAGTAGAGTACATTTAAATAGGATTTGTGGAATTAATCTGAAGCTAAGGTATTTGTGTAAGAATAGTAGTGTTAAATTTTTAAATATGTTGGATATGTTCATTAGAAATATGGATTTATTTAAAAGGGAAAGATATCTTTATTATAAATAGAGAATAAAGTATTGGATGAGTTAACTTATAATACACTTTATTATTCATTAAACTAAAGATTGGGGGAATGAAATATGTAGATAAAAATAAAGATGGTGTGTTGAACATAGATGTGAAAGGACGCATATGTTTATATTTAAAAGTATTAATAAGATAGTAGATAATATGGGTGAAGATAGAATCATGAAGGATGTAAGGATAGAAAAGAATTTTCTATAAAAGATGCCTAAAAATAATTATAAAAAAATATTATTTAAAAAAAAAAGCAAGAGGGTTAATATAAAATTACATTTTATAAATGTGCAAAAAGGTAAAGATATAAATAAGTGGAGAAAATTGGAAGTTTTTATAGAAAAATATAAAAGAAAACACTCCATCTTAAAAAAATTTTAATGGCAGGGACTAAAGTAGATGTGATGAGGGTAATAAAAAGGGAGATACAGAAATTATTGTTGAGGTCATCTTAGAAAAAATTCTAAAATATATATATATACTGGTTAGACTGAACTTGAGTGTTGAAAAATAGTAACTACTGGAAATAGCATGAATGTGAAAAAGTGGAATGAGAGTATTTGAGAATGTTTATGTAAGGATATATAAGAGTTGAAAAAAAGAATAATAGTAAAATATTATATATATATATATTGAAGATGATATGAATAGTTTTACTATTGAAATTGAGGAAGTAGAAATTGTAAATAAATTAAATCAATAACAAACAAACACAGTCTCCTATTTTAAAAATAGCCCATTAATTTCAATATATATACAAAACAATCACATGCAAACTTCTTTATAAATCTTGATTTATTATATGAACTATTATAAAATGCAAAGAATACACCAACATTTCGACTATATTCTTTTTATAGTCTTTATCAAAAAACAATTAAATAATACATAAAAATATAAATAAAAATATTTCACAATAATCCAATACATATAACAAATACAAATTACTCTTATCTTAAAACTCTTCTAACAATCTTAAATTTTCATTACATTAATTTCTTAAATACTTTTCTTAAAATAATCCTCTATAATTATTTAATTAAATCAACATATTATCCTCTTTTTTTTCAATTAATAACTTATTCATTACAGATTTCATTTCATTAATATAAATTTCTTCTTTTATAATTCTTTCATAATATGATCTAAAACATTCTGAAGATTCAATTTTAAAATCTTTATGTTTAAATTTACTCATATGACCATAAACTGCAGAATTTTTATCATTTAATGCTGTTTTAATCTTGTTGTCAATTTATTCTTCATATTTCCAACATACAACATTTCTTTATTATCTTTACGACAATCTAAATATTTTATAATGTAAATGGAATTATTATAATCATTATCATTATTAATTAACAAATTTAAACTTTTTTCCTTTTTATAAACAGAACAAATAATTTATTTTTTATTAATCATATTAAATAATTTCCTAATTTTAACAAACAAATCTTTTGAAACATTAAAACCAACATAAATTATCTTATTATTATTCTTATTTAATCTTATCCTATTATTCAGTTTTTCAATATTTTTATTACAAAACAACCCATTTGTTTTGTAATAAAAGTATTGAAAAACTGAATAATAGGATAAGATTAAATAAGAATAATAGTAAGATAATTTATATTGGTTTTAATGTTTCAAAAGGTTTGTTTGTTAAAATTAGGAAATTATTTAATCTGATTAATAACAAATAGGTTATTTGTCGTTTATAAAAAGAAAACATTTTAAATTTGTTAATTAATAACGATAATGATTATAATAATTTAGAAACTATGAATTCGGTTTATATTATTAAATGTTTAAATAGTTGTAAAAATAATAAAGAAATATTATACATTGGAACCACAAAAAATACATTGGCAACAAAATTAAAACAGTATTCAAATGATAAAAGTTCTGCAATTTATGGTTATATGAGTAAATTTAAACATAAAGATTTTAAAATAGAACTTTTGGAATGTCCTAGATCATATTATGAAAGAATTATAAAAGAAAGAATTTATATTAATGAAATGTATCTGGTAATGAATAGGTTAATTAAAAAAAAGAAGGTAATAGGTTGATTTAATTAAATAATTATAGGGGATTATTTTAAAAAAAGTATTTAAGAAAAAAATGTGATGGAAATTTAAAATTGTTTGTTAGAAGAGTTTTAAGGTAAGAGTTATAATTTTTTTTAAAATTATAATAAGGTAAGAATTATTTGTATTTGTTATATATATATATATATTGGATTATTGTGGAATATTTGTATTTATATTTATTGTTTTTTATGTATTTTTTAGTTGTTCCTTGATAAAGTCTATAAAAAAAATATAGTCAAAATGTTGGAGTATTTTTTGTACTTTATAATAGTTCATATAATAAATCAAGATTTATAAAGAAGTTTGCATGTGATATGTTTCGTATATATAGCAGAAATTATATATGAGAAAAATAAGGTGAATATTGGAAATTTAGTTAAAGTATATGTTGGAGGAGACTTACATGGTTGGAAAAAAACATGAAGTATATTGCTGTTTATGTGCTGGCTAAATGAAGAATTAGCAATGATAAAAAGGTGTAAAGGAAATAAAGGCTATAAATTGGATCATAATTTTATATTGATAGAATTAGAGATATCTGAAAGGCTAAGTAATAAAATTTATATGTCATAACACCAAAACAATTATAAAAGATGGTTATTTTAAAAGTCATAATAACTGTGTGGGCCATTAAAAAGTAAACATGTATTGCATTAACATTAGTGTAAAGAGATAATGAATAACTTAAAAAGCTTATGATGACTGGTTCATAAATCAATCTAAGTGTTTAAATAAAGTAAGCTTATTAAAAAGAGACAACAAACAAAGAGCACACAGAAAAATATTATCTAGTCTTGAGCTAGAAAGAAAAGTTCTTAGTTGAGCATTGCTTAATTATAATTTATAGCTAGCCTTTATTTCTAGAGATCATTTTGTTATCCATCAAGTATCTACTGTAGGTAACTTAAAAATTTCTATATAGCATGTGGGACATGAGATTTTTGATACACTGTTTGACAATGAGATGAAATTTCAGATATAAAAATAAAAAGGTCTTGATAATGATAAGATGGTGGTTAAAGTAATGGATACCATATTTGCTTCACAAAGATGAGCAACAACAAAATTAATAGTTCAAACAACTCAAATAATGCAGTTATAGTAATATTAGAAAAACATGATAAGCATTTAATAACTGTAGATTCATTGATTTATTATTAGTTCTTTATTCACACCTTTAATGTTTCATATAGAATTTGCCACTACAAGTGCAGATAAAATTTATAACTAGATTCAGTATGAGTCATTTATAAGGACTAAAGAAAATAGCTAATTCAAAATGAAATAAACTTATGTCTTTAGGCTTCAATGTTTATATTGAAAAACCAAACAATGATATTATTAATAAAATTAGGAAAATAGTCCTTTAATTTCAAAATAAGCTAAAACATATGAGCAATATATTTTTTCAGTAGTTTTAAGTTACTTTAGATACTTTTTTTTTTTAAAGATTTGAATTAGAAAATCTACCTAAATTAAAAAAATCTAAGTCTCAAATTGAACTATGATTATTTAAATTATTTTTAAATGACATTTATGAGTAATATCTGATGATATGTATAACAAAAATTAATTAATACGAAAAATATGAAATTAATCTGAAGAACAATAATAGCTAGCTATTAAATAAGAAATGGAAAGACCAACAAATCACAATGGAATATTAATAATAGAAAAAATATACTTGGGAGTGTTTTTGACAGACTTATAAATATGCGTGATGAAATATGATTTTACATTTTAAAAATAGCTCAAAGTGAAGCTTTTTTAAATCTGTAATTATAAAACCGTAAATCAATATAATACTTCTGTTAATACAATTTATAAAATACAATATAACAATTCGTCAATTGCTGAAACAGAAATGATAGTTTATTCAGCTTTTTATGTTCACCAAAATAGTACTGGCCACATGTGTAGTCCAAAGGATTTTGCAATATTAATGCATGAAACACACGACAAGAAACGCAAGATTAAAGAATCGTATCTTATACAAACGTCACGTTGTGCTACGAATTCAAAATTAACCAGTTTTCCGATTAGTTGTTCCTGTCCAATGCAATGAATTGTTGAATTTATCGCTTAGGAGAAAATAGGTTTTTTTTATTGCCTTGATAAGGACTCATAGGAGTTGAAAGCGTTTGGCAATAGTTATTTTATTTATATTAATGATTCTTTGTTTTAGCAATTGACGAATTGTTATATTGTATTTTAAAACTGTAAATATGAAGAAAAAGAAAGAAAATAAAAAACTTGACATTTATTTGATATTATTGTTAAAATTAAAAATACTTAAACAAAGACGCAGACAAAATAATTATTTACAACAATCTTAAGCAGAATATTAGTAATCAAAAAACATTTAAAAATGATTTTGATATAAAATCTTAATCTATTATATATTAATCAGTTCGGTAGGTTCTAAAGTCTTTATTTTTTAATTCAGCAATAATCAAAATGTTATAAACGTGATAAATATCTATTTTATTTTGTTTTAAAAACTGAAATAAGTATTAGATTAAGATAAGCCACAACAAGTCTTTTTTAAAAAACAAACCTAAAAATGTTATTGAAGATTTAATTTTATTCTCATTTATCTATATTTCTTTTAAATTGAATTTCCAGTTCATTGAGTAAGTAAATGATTTTTAAAAAACATAAAATCCATTCTTGTAGACAACGATTGAATTTCTTTTAAAAAGAATATCAAAAACCAGATGAGCTTCTTTGCAGTAATTTTTTGTTGTAATTACCAAATCTTTGCTTCCCTCGGAAACACATCTTACTGAACTGTAACTAAAAATGGTATATATATATTCTTATATTTTAATTATTATTAAATAAAATTCCTGAAAAATATAGAAAATTTATTGCTTTCTTTAATAGCAGTAACAGCAGATTAGCAGCAACAACCACAATAATAAAATGAACATTTGGATAAATAAATGGATTTTATATTAATTTAATAATTCTTTAAAAAATTAAAAAAACTATTTAAATGTTAATAATAAAAATCCAGAGAATTAAACGGAATAATCTTGTCAAATATATCGAAAAAAGGTGAAATATTGATTCCATTTTTGAAACAAAAAATGGACTTGTGAGGATTTAAAGGAAAATGCAAGAAGAATGGATTATATTTTTGATTTACAAATACTGTATATTTTATACTGTATTGCATTTAATAGATTCAACACGAAGTAATTGATAATTAGAGAAATGAAAGAGATATATTAAAGCAAAGTCAGAAACAAAAATCTACTATGAGAGACAGTAATAACAAATTTTCCAACACATTTAAGCTAGAATGCAAAAACTATTTTATTAGTATTAAGTATTTATATATGATATAGTTCAAATGTGGTCAATTGAAATATAACATATCATCATCAACAACCATTATCACTCCCCTGCAGGTTGAAGGTCTCTCTAAGTTCAATTCATCTCCAATCTTAAGCTTCTCTTCTTCACATCACCACTGCACATTTTCTTATTTCATCCATACATCTCAAGTGTAGCCTCTTTCTGGGTCTTTTACAATCTCTTGGAATCCAGTTTAAGATTTCAATTGTCCATCTATTATCATCTCTTCTAGCAATATGTCCAGCCCAACTGGACTTCAGTCTTTCAATTTTTTTCAATGAGGTCAGTAGCATTTGTTTGTTTTCTTACCCATATATTGTGTTTTTGATCTCTTCTTGTTGCTCCCAACATGCATCTCTCCATACTTCTTTTAGTTGTCTGAAGTCTTTGTATTGCTCTTCTATTAAGTGTTCCAGTCTCAGATCCATAAGTAAGAAATGGTAAAACACATTTATTAAAAACCTTCTTTTTCAAATACATAGGCATATTTTCTTTTAATATCAAGCTATTTCTACCAAAAGCACTCCAACCAAGTTTAATTCTATGGTTAATTTCATCCATTATGTTTCCATCTGTATTAATAATCTGACCAAGGTATTTGTAGCTGTTAACTTTTTCTAACTCTTTATAATCAAACTTTATTTTCATATTTTGAGAAAATCCATTAAACATTACTTTAGAATTTTTAACATTTATCCTTAGTCCTATATACCTTACTAAAAATAGCAATAAAAATAGGAGTAACAAAATCAACCATTCAAAAGTCAATTTTTTAAAAGACAAAGCAATGTAATAAAAAAAATGACAATAATAAAAGAGAAAATTTTATTTAATGTAATTTAATGCTTAAAATTCTATAACATAAAAAAAGAGTAAAGATGACTATGAATTAGAATGTTATATTCACAAACATAAAGATGTTTCACATGCTGCTTCTGTTCTGCTAGAGAAAACCACAGCACAAGTATCTAATCTGTGCATTCAGTTCATAACACAGGTATCTGACATATGCATGTAATCCTTATTCTAGATATATTTTAAAAATATTTCAAAGAAACATTGTTCAGATCTTCCAAGTCAATACCAATAAATATTGCAATCAAATCAATTTTATACATATCTAAACTATTTATGCAGACTGTGTTATTTAAATGCAAGCTTATTAAGACTTTGTAGTCTTAAAAATTAATCTTTTAGACTAAGAAAGTTTAAATGGAAAAGATATAATTTTAAGTTTAAAATAATTCTTGCATATATTAGAGCTAAAAACACTCCATAAACAAACTTGGTTTAAGTATAGATAATGTGTTGCAGATAATTTTACAGTTAATCTTTAATTACCATATTTGTTAATTAATGAGTTTAAGATAATTTTCTAACCATTGCTTTAAAACGCTCTTCTATATCTTCATAAAAAGAATCTGTATTTTTATGGGTTTTTTTTTATTTGTTTTATTTGCATTTTTCAATACTTTATTACTAATATGTATATTGAAAAGCAGCAATGAGAAGATAAGTCTTAATTAATTGAAGACAAGATAGCAATGAAATATCTTTTTAAATTAATTTAGAAAGCAATCATAAATTACTTCAGTATACTATGTTAAAAATAAATGAGTAAAATAAAGCATAATTAAACTATAGTGCTGTAAAATAAGTTTACAAGTCTAAAGATATTCATTATCTTACTAAGGAATAGCCAAATATCATTAAGTGTATATCTATCTGGCTTGTGCCACTGGGTACATTAAAACTCTTTGGGTGTCTATTTTTTTTTGATATTATTATGTAAAAAAACAATTCATTTTCAAGAAAAAGATCATCTTAAAAATAAAAAAATGTAAAGTATATCCAGTTATAGCTTGATATAGTAAAGATAGAAATGTATTACTTATACAGTTCCTTTTAAAAATTAAGGTAGTAATATGAACTAGATTTTATATTGGAATACTAAGAATGTCTATTATTCAAACTGTCAACAGCAAATTTGTTAGGAAGAATGATAATTGTTTGATATAATTCTATAAATATTGACTTCATGTGCACCTATTCAATGTTATTATAATACAAAGTCCATGCCTAAAATCTTAAGCACTGAAGTAATTAAAGTTTCATCAAACAAATATACACAGAAAGTGAAATATCTTATATGAAACACACATTTAATGACTATCAAATAGAATCTCAAAAAAAAAAAAAAAAGAGATGAAAATAGTATTATGGTATGAATAAAGTTTTTGTGATTTCATTTCATTTTTAAACAATCAAAGTGTGGAATATGCACTTGAATATATAAATGAAATTCATACAACTCAAAGTAATTATAATTTTGGCTTGTAGTGAGGATATGATTAGAAAGATTAAAGCAAGTTCTCAATTTAACCTATCTTTGCCTTTACAAATAACATCTAAAATGGATTTGAGATGTTAGATTAACTGACAAACCAAATGAACAGAATATAAAAATAATCATTTAAAGTTTAATATAATTGAGTGTCAAAAAATACAGTAATAATTTCAAAAGAGAGAAAACAATATGATAATAATAATGATTTATTAAGAATATCAAATGTTAGGATGTCACTTCAACAGTATAATAAGAATAAAGATATCTGTTGAATGACATTTAATGCAATGCCAAAAACCATTTGTGAGATTTGATTGGCATTACCACCTAATGTCCATTGATTATTCATGCTTGCATAGTTGACCCAAGAATTGAATAATAAAGAAAATTATTGCTGTTAAACAGGGCAGACATTATGGAGTTTATAAAAGAGTTTTATGAAGTATTAAATAATACTAAAGAAAAAAGTGTATAATTTATATTATTATATTATCCAAAATGCCACAAATTTTATACGAATAAGTAGTATATAAAAATTGGAAATCTTAAGAAAGTGATGAAATCTCTATAAATATTTAAAATCATAAAAATAATAAAAAAAAAGAATCAAATATTACATCTATGAATATAATAATTAAGAAACTGACATTAATCGTGTTTCAGTTAAGTCATGAAAGAGATATAGACCACATATTTAATTTGAATAATTTCAGTGTAAGAGACCAGCAATAGAAGATAAAACAAAAGTATTGTTTATGCTCTCAAACAGAATTTTAATAATATTCAATTATATCAAAACTGAAATTTTAATTAAAAGCATAAACTTTTTTATTTAATATTATTTCAATACAAGCTTTAAGTATTGCATAAAAATACTGGATTTTTTTTTTTAAAATTTGTGAAGTATATCTTACTTTGTGTGAAATATTATAGTTATTTGTATGTGTATATATATTGAAATAAACAATCCATTATTCATTTCAATAAAAAAATATATATATATTTTTTCTTCCTTCTAAGCAAAATGATATGCAAATTTATTAAAAAAAAAAAAGAATTAAAACGAGGTTCAAAAAAATAATCTAAATTTTGGATATAAAAAATCTTTTTTCTTTTCTCTTAATCAGAAAGGAATACTACTTCATTCAAATTCCAGGATTGACTATGCCTTGTGATTAAAAAGGAAGAACATCACTAACAGTTAGTTAGATCTGATCTGGAATATTTTTGAATCATATTTTGGATAAATCTGGCTAAAATGAAGAATTAGCCCTTACTTAAATGATGACTAAAATTTACAAGATTATTATCACTGTAAAAAGTGTTTTAATATTTGTCAGAAAAAAAGTAAATGATAATTATTTTGTTTTGGTGAGTCATATTTAAAGTGTGATTTGTATTTTATTTTAAATAATTTGGATTTATAAACAAGGTTTACTATCTGGGTACTATTTTAAAAGAAACTGTAAAATTAAAAAAAAAAGAAATGAATTTATAATAATTTCTCTTTATTTATTAAAATTATTTTTTAAAGCAAAAAAAAATTAATTATTATATATCACATGTATGCTAAGCTTTTGAATTTTATATAAATTATTAATAAGGAGAAAAGCAAAAAAAAAATGATAATCATGTAAATGCAATGCACACATATAAATTGCCTAAGTTTCAAAGAACTGTAATTTCTATTAGTCTTGTGTGTTTACAGTTAAACTTATATTTGATTACTGAAATTGGATCTTATGTAGATGGATTTATATATGTGCAGTTGTTTGTTCAATGTTTAATGGTTTAGATGTGTTTGCATCCATATGAGAGAATACATTTTTATCAGTTTGATGAGTTAGGGATCGATCTCAGAATGAGTCATACCTGTATAGAAGGTTTATTCAGATATGGTTTGGACCAAAAGACCATCCCTTTGTGATTATTATTATATAAGTGGTTATGTTTAGGAATAGGATCTAAAAAGACCATTCCTTATGATTATTGTAATAAAGATAGCGTTGATGTCTATTCCATATAAAACGTGTACATGTAAGTACTAGGGGACATGGGAGTCATAGAAATGATTGTATTTATGGGTTCATACATGCATAGAATTATATTTAACTTAATTGAAATCAGAGTTAAAGGTACAGTGAATGTAATAAACTAGTCTGACCATTACAATATATATTGAAATACAGATAGATGTAGTCAATCAGAATCACAGTGCATTTATTGAATTCAAGTTTGCAATATTATAAACTATTGTCTAACATAAAAATTCAAATTCTTTAAAAAACAAATAAGTGATCTTCATTAATACATAAATATAAAAGCCAGGATATTATATTAATGTGGAAAATCAGATGTCCAAACCTCTAATTTAACTTACAATAATAAGTTTGTATCTGAAATATATATATATAATGAGACGTAACATAGTTTGAATTTTTATGCTGAATGATTATATGTATAAGTAATTATATGCATTTATTTCTAATAAGAAATGAAGTATATATTTGAAAATCTGATTGGTTTTAATTAATTATGAGATTATTTAGAAAGTTATTATACTTTCAGTTTCCAAACATACAATCATATTGGCTGCACCTCTGACTTAGGTGTGACAGACAATATAGTTTTCAATGGTAGTTTTTAATTGATACATTGCTTCATTACATCACATCTGAAAAATTCTTATTAAAATTATATCATTATATATATATATTGTAATGATATAAATTTTGAAGCACATAAATATGTAACTCTGGGAACCATAAATCAGTAATTATTTAAAAGTAAGAGGTATTTACATTTTTATAGCTAGAACTCAATGCTTTATGGCTCCCAGAGTTTCATATTTATGTGTTTCAAAATTTATATCATTATAATATATATATATATAATCATAAAAATTTTAATAAGAATTTTTACAGGTATGAACTATTACTTAAGACTCAATATAATATCTCCAGCCCAATCTCTCTCACTACGCATGTTTCATAAAAACCCTCATTCAGCAAGTGATCTCTAAAACTTCTGAAAATCCAAATAGAAATGGTTGTCAGGTGTTTGTATTTATTTGTTTAATAATAATCAGCTTGATTTGGGAAAATGAATGATTTAATTATTGGTTATGTACACATAACTCATTTAAACAAATTTTCAATAGTTGTATTTGCTATTAGACGGAAATGCAGAAAGAGTTGAATGATTATAATTTCTACTTGACATCTGGCTTTTCTGAAGCAAGCTTTTTTTTAATAAAAAACTTCAACATGTATCTAGTTGTAACATTTTATTATATTTTATTATGAGTAATATCTAAATAATAAAATAAATTTATATTTCATCATTTTAGAGTTTGAGATTATTTATAATGTAAGTAGATTCTACTCTTTCTGAGAAAATTATACTCAAGTTTAGCATAAAATGCTTATTTAAATGTTTTGAAATACAGACATTCTTATATCTGGAACTTAATTGTAAATACAAGGAATTTGAACTCAGACTTTCATGTAACCTTCAACTATCCACACTATTTTATACTACTGATACACATGACCACACACATGTAGAAAAGATAAATAATTACCAATATACATATTCCACGCTGAACCAGCACTCATCAGTTTGTAGATTTGCTATCTTAATAAAAACTGAGTACTGATTATATATATGTGTGGGGGAGATGATAATCTAGACCAACTGATGAGTGTTAGTTCAGCACAAAATACGTATACTGGTGATTGTTTATCTTTTTTACATGAGGGTGGTCATGTGCATTAGTAGTAGGAGATAGTGTGGATAGGTGAAAATTGCTTGAAAATCTGTGTTCAAATCCCCTATATTTTGTTGTTTCATTTTTCTATTACTTAACATATACAATTGAGATGGTGATATGTACATTTATATTCTTAGATTCAATATGATCAAGATTCAGCAGTCTGAAGAACATAATGATTGATATTATAATAATTTGAGATTATTAGAAATTCCTTAAATCAATTTTTATAATTCCTTGCATCCAATATCTTACCTTCAGTTTGATTAATTCAGAAATATAACAGTTCTTTATATACAAGAAATTTTATTAAAGTAATTACATTTCTATTCAAAAATAATCTATCTTTTAATTTGTTAAACAACAGTATCACATTAATGTTAGTTTATATTTAAGGTGCAAGTCTACTTATCTACCTTACTACACTGATAAAATGTTTCAAAGACCAATGTCAAAAAAAAAGCAAAACAAAGTTAAAGATGGCTGTGCCCTATATACATTAATTTTATTTTAAATGTCTCAGATATTCCAACACTACTAACAATAGTTTTTATCATATGATCATATAATAGCTATATAATATAAATAAACTTCTATGGACAACTAACTCACAGACTGCTCTAAGCATTTTTGACCAAACCAATTAAAAAAATACATAAAGACTATATTTTCTTATGACACTTTTTTTTATACTTTACTTAGCAACAGAAATTAAAAAAACATTCTATAATAATTATCGCAACCTTTTTCCATTTGATTAATTTTATAAATTAGAATAACATTCTTAACATCATGTAGAACAACTTCACAGCCTCACACCATCTCTACATTTTAAATTGTTTTCAAAGATCTTATCAAAATCTATTGTCTTTTTTATTTTTAAGGTTCCAAAAACAACACAAGTTGGATATCTCTGATCAAATATAAATAAGTTGATAAGAAGAATTTATCATTAAATGCAATCATTTAATAATATTATTAATACAAATTACAGTTTTATTACAAATGATCAAAATACTTCATTCCAATTTCATTAATATTATATGTCCAATATGAAATATCATTCACTGATTTAGTTATATTATTACATCATGTATCATTTCAATGCAAAGTGTAAAAACTCGCATTATATAGAATGCCTAAGAATTTTATATATTAAGCCAACAAACATCATATGACCACCACTAGATGGGGATTTTGTGCACAAGCCTTCTGATATCCATTGATTACTCTAGCCTGCTGTGTGTGGGAATATGTATAGCTAGTTTTGCCTGTTTTAATTTTATATATTACCAAAAATGGGAGATCAAAGTACAAAACACCTAGATTTTCACATATATCCTAGGCATGCTATAAAATGCTAAAAGGAAAATTGGAAAAGTCTAAAATACTCCCAGCATGAATCTTTGATGTCATAAAAACTAGTCATAAACATTAAATTACTTGCATTTAACAAGTGCAAACTCTTTATACATTAGTGTCACCCAGTGCAAGCCTGAGTAATCAATGGATGCAAAAAGATTTGTGCATAAAATCCCCATCTACTGCCTATTCATTCAATATTCCCAGACTAGTTTCTAGCTTGTGGTTTTCATCAATGAGAAGCTTTGGATCTGAGAGCAGTGTAGCTAAATCTATGGAGAGTTTGCTAATAATAATAACAACTTGTATAAGCATAGGAAATATGAATCTTGTGTACATTTTACAGATAAGTAATGAAGAATAGAAAGATAATTATCAAGAAATTCATTACATTTTTGAAGATTTATAAAATTTTAAAATTCTTAATTCATGGCCTGACTTGTTTGATTTTTAAATAAAATTCAGCATTTCACTGCCATCACCATGTGCTAATTTGTTATTATTATGTTTTTCCATCTTTTCAGTAAGATATAATAGTCATGCCAAGTTGAAATTTAGAAAATGAAACTCCATTGTAATACAGAAAGTCAACATAAAGATAAATGTTTATTTTTTAATAAAAACAAAAACAAAAAAAAATATTATTTTTGACAGTTTGTTTCATTCTAGTATTTTACTCCATAGATTAAATATAAAAAATCCTGCATTTTCTATTTTGTATTCCTTACATTTTCTTATTAAATAAATTAAATATTTTATTTATATTTATACTGAATGATCTTTTAGTTTTTTTAAAGTAAAATATTAATTATCTGGTGTATCCAAATGCTAATCTGGTGGTCTTTAGATCATCGATTATTCTAAGTCAAAAGAGGTAAACAACTGTTTTTCTTATCAGAAGGCATTGAAATATTTGCATTTATTATGATAGTTCTTACATTAGTAAAGTTATTTTTTTAGATGTTTATAGATTAGTGTAGATGTTTTTTGAATTTGTTGAACTTTACAGTAAACAACTATGGTACTAAACACAAATGCTTCACTTCTTTGAAATTTATAATTGTTTGATATATAATTATTAAGTCTGTCAGGATATTTGAAATTTAACTCTGCCATACCTGTTTATTGTGAGATACCAATAAAATCATGCCTGAGAATAAATATTATTTCTTTTTTGTTAATTAATAAATAAGTACATTAATAAGGAAAAAAACAAGAATAAATTGATAATAAAATTTCTTAAAAGCTTAGAATATTCCCATTCCATCATTGATATATATATATAAATTATATGTAAAATTATTAAATTATAATATCTGGCTTACTGATGAAAATCTATTAAACAATAGAGAATTAGAAAGTTTGTGAGGTTTTGATTCCTTATAAATATATATGATTATAATTATGCTTTATCTCTAAATAAGATCCAGAACAGTGCTTAAAAGAGAACTTTTAAATACAAAAATGCATTAATAGTTTGTTTTTTTACATCTGTATTTATTATTAAATAAAATTATAAATAGAAATGTCCACATATTAAAATATTTCATATATATATGTTTAAATCCCCCCCCACACACGCACTATTAATATATATATATATATATATAATAGTGATTTTTCTCTTTGCTTGTATTTGTAGTTCAAATTTACATATATTTGTTTATCTGTGTAATAAAGTGGTTTCTTTTTTCTTTATAATCTAAAGCTTAGTACACTTTCGATGATGTTCACCATAATCAGCTATAATGTGATAATTAGATTGTTTTAAAAAAAATCCTATTATATAGAGTTTGAATACAGGTTGAATATAATTTAGAATTTTCATATGCCAAACAGCCTTAGAATTTTTTTTTTTTTAGTAATTGGACAATAACCAACCCAGTTCCAAAGTATATTTGGTCAATAAAGGAATATCTTAACTATATCTATAGTCTAATGCTAGATGATAAAAAAAAATCAAAAATAAATATTCAGCATTTGACAGAATTATTAAAGCTGTTTTATTCAATGCACCTCTATTGGAATCTGCAGAGAAATTCTTAATGATTCTCTATATATATACATACGTGTGAGCAATATTTTTTTCCCAATTGAATGCGTCCGGCTTTCTATTCTGTTCTTTATATTTTTCTTTTTGGTAGTGATTCAACAAAATCTTTTGAGATCTATTTTTTTATTATTAAGTATTTAGTTTTACTGTGCATATATATATAAAGCGTTTCAAATATTTTTAAAAATATATTATATGTAAGTATATAATGTATTTAAAACTAATTTTAATCACACTGAACTTATTTGTATATTTAAAGAAGCTAATAATTTTAATAGCTTCTATATTTATTTTTTACTAATTTAAACATTTAGCTTATATAATAAAGTGGTTGACGTTTGACATCCTTGTATATTTCTACACACAAGTTGACAACTTGTGGTGGGCCTGTTAGTTGTAAAAAATAGAGTGAAATATTTCAGCAGTAAGGCTATCCCGTAGATTTTCAGAATTAAGACCTTAAGGTAAATTAGCTGCCTCATACTGTGTTTTACTGTTTGTAAGAGCTAATTCATCATTTTCTATAGACTTTTAACCTACTTAAAACCAATTTTTTGCCGAAATATCTGTTAATACTTTCTACAGCTAATTATTAACTCATATAAAATAAAATACCGTTTTAAATAATAATACATTGCACTGAAAATTTTGATTTATGGTGATCAATTTATTTTATTATAAAAACAAATTATCTTAAACTTTTAATCGATCTATTTCAGATTAGAGTTTGCCTATCAGTGAATAAAAAAAGATATTAAAAGTTTATTTATTTTCATAATGAAATTAAAATAAAAACTAAGATGACATAGTTTGTTTTCTATCTAAATGAAAGTTGAGTAAATCGGCAATAAATTATTATAATAAAGTAATAATAAGTTATCTTTATCCTAACAATTTACTCTAGTTGGAACTTTGAGGACCTTCCCATCATTAATATACTAATACATTAATTAGATTTTAAAATTAACAGTGGTTAACATTTTTTTCTATAGAATCAGAATTCAAAGTTAGAAGAATAGTTTCAAACTCTCATTATAAAGTGATTAATTACTATTTTGAATGAATAATTTAGAAAAAAATATTTGATGAAGAGTTACTACTTACACATACTGAAGATGAACGCAATTACAACTAAAGAAGAAGATAATAAAAAATAAATGAGAGTTGGACAGAAAGTAATAAGAAGATTAATACATTTAAATATAGTTATAAAATTAGATAAGTGATGATGATAAAAAATCAGAATCAGAAATTAAACAATGAAATTACTTTTAGTGAGAGTAAAATGTTTATTTTGTCACCTGATCTCTATTTATATCATGCTGTTTAGCACTGAATAAGAATTTAATAAGAGCTACCATCTAGCATCTATAGTTTACTAAAGCTTACACTAGGAAGCATAAATGTGGTGAGGAAAAAAGATTTTTACTTAGGAACCTCATAAAATGATTATTAAAAATAATTCGAAAAAAGTATTATATAAATGATAAACTTGGATAAGAAAGACGAAGAAAAAGAATGGATATTTTATAGATAAAGAAAAAATATTTTTATAAAAAAAAAAATTAAAAAAATGGAAGAGAAACTAGATTGGATATCAACTAAGAAATAATGAATGTTATAAAAATAATAGAATACATATGATAATTTTAAATAAGAATGCAGTTCAACAATTTTGTGTACAATAAATGTGGGCAGTTTATCTTCAATTTTATTAAATTATAACATCAGAGTAATCCAAAAATTTAATTTATTTTAGTCTTGAATGTGAACTGTTCAGGAAATAATTAACATAGTAATCAAAGTTCAACTTCCTGTTTCTACTGTATAAAAATTATTTGCAACAAATCTGTGTTAGTCATTTGTGTTGTAAATTTTATTAACATTGCAAATGACATTTTAACCTTTAAGCTACTAGAGACAATATATATATTTAAATAAATAAAAATAAAACAAGAGCAAAGACCTCTCTCACATCTTCCATAAAAAAAACAGGAACTTTATATATTATAGAATCAACTGTTTTATAATTACATACTTATTTGTTTTTTTAACAATGAAATTTAAATTTCAACAAAAATTTAATATATATTTTTTATTATTTTAATGAACATATTGAACTATTGGTAGTCGAGAGGTCAGCGACAGCTGCTTTGCAAGCAGTTGTCCCGGGTTAGCGGGTTCGCTTCCCGGCTAATGCTATGACACATGAGAAAAAAAATGCATTATGCAATGCACATTTTAAAATATTAATTAAACATGATTAAATGTAATTTATGTTCTTCAAAGTAAGATGTAATGAAAGACTGACTGAACCTAGAACTCAAGGTTTATGGTTTAAACCCAATTTCTGCATTTAAATTTCTTATGTAATTCTGATCAATAATCTATTAATTTTATTTATTTTAATATAATTTATTACCAAATATTACTAAAAACAGATTAATTAAAGAAAAAATAAAACAAATTAGTCTTTGAATATGTTGATATGAAAGTGAAGAATATTAGAAGGTTTAATTATATTTTTTCTGTTACTTGATTTAAAACTAATTTTTAGCCTTTTAATATACAATTGCAAATTGTTTTTGTTTTTTATATATAAAAAAGGTTAAGAATCAATATGTATACAGATATTCACATAGAATATGAAGAAACACACTTTGACCTGCTTATTTTAATAACATTTCAACTTTTTTTTTTTGTCAAAAATGCTTTATTATGGCCAACTTAAAAATACTTGAAAAATACAAATTTTTAAATTTAAATTTTAAAATAATAATGTACTTAGTGTATTTATAAAAGATTATATATTATCAAAGATCAATAGTAGATACAATAGATTATTTATTGGCCTAATCATATATATAAAATTATGATACAGGAATCATAATTTAAATTATGACCATAATTTTAATAATTCAAACTCTGAATAATTAACCCAGTGTTTTCAAACTAACTACCTTATCTGATTGCTTTTGGTTCAATCATGGATAGAATGCAATATCTCCTACAAAAAACTGATGTGCTTTTATATCCATTGTTAGTTTTTGATTCTCGATAACACAATATTTTAAACATAAGAACAAAGAGTAAAAAAATAAATAAATTTGTAAATAGTTTTAAATTTCAAAACTAGTTAAATGTTAATCAAACTATTGTCCAAAAGTTAACTTATTTCAAAGATTACCATATATGGATTCATAAATTACATGTGGATAACATAGATAGGAACAATTTCAATGCATCCATTATTCGCACCTAAAACATTTGATTTCAATGTGGCTAGAATATTTTAACATTGAAAGGGAAACAAATTCTCTAAGAATGTTATTCACATCTCATTCATTCATTCAATAATGTGCCATAGATATTCAATAATATTTAAATTAGATGACTTGAGAAGGGCATGAATAATGTGCAACATTACATGCATTTTTATTAAACATTAAATTCATGGTCAGTATAAATTGCTGCATTACTATTTTGAAAAATGAATGTTGTCTACAAATAATGTTTTTAGACAATACTTAGTTTTGAAATATTCAAAATATTTAGATAAAAAAATACTATTTATGCAGAATAATGACTAGACTAAAAGGTAAATATGAAATGATTGTCCAAATCATAATCATTCCATCAAGTTTTAAACTGGAAGAATGCAATTTGGGTGACAGACTTTTCTTAAAAGTATGTATTATCTTAGACATAAATATTTTTGATGATTGGATAAAAAATGTAAATAATGATTGGTTCAACTATATGACAAATTTTCAAACATCTGCCATTTAAGAATAGTATTATATTGCACCTAACACCAATGTTATTATGCTCTAATATTGATGTCAGAAAATTTTCATCTTTAGCTTCTTACAGTGAATTGTTCTGTAACAATGGCATAATTTTAACTTCCAAAAATAAGTAATAGAACCATTGTTTTTGAGTCTACCAATCATGACAATCGTACAGTTTAACAATTCTGAGACATGAGTTTCAGTCAGATGGTCATTAACAATGTGAACCCTTTTGAATTTAGCAAATCTAACATTTCTTCTTGTAGTATTATGAAACTGATATTAATATTTTATTAAATTCTCAATTAAGTATCCCATGATTTTTAGTTTCTCCAACAAGAAGCACTGAATTGTATCAACATAGTTAAAAACCACAGTTAAAAAAGTACTGATGTGCTTGAATCTCAAGCCATTATCATGAATTATGTAAAAAAAAATATAACTAGCTGATAGATATATAGATACAATTTAAATGTTTCTCATTAAGAAAGGCAGCAACCATAAATTAGGTTAAGAATTTGAATAGACAAGTAGCCATTGGTTACTCAAAGTTATAATAGATGGCAGAAATAGAGCAATTATAGAAAATTATACATGCTATTAGACACTTTTTACATAACTATATATTTTCATTACTTGTTGCATGATATTAAAATATAAAGCACACGTGACAAATATTCTATTAATTTACTAAATCCTTGCATATACATCGATAGAGAGAGAATATAATAATAACTCAAATTAATGAAGATTATTCTTATTGTACAAACAAATCAGAAAAAGTAATATTAATTACTTTTTTTTTTTTAAATTTTAAAACAGATGCTTTTTATATAAGATATAATAATGATTCTGAGTTATATGACTTTCAAAACTTAATTAATACTTTAATGAAGTCTTCATTAAATATTCATTTTAATAAATTATTTATTTTTGCTTTCAAACACCATGTGCGCCAAGGCTTTAAATAGCCTTGAACTTGAGCGTTGACTTCCCGGTAAGCAATTCAACAATTTTTGTTTTAAGTGTTTTTTATTTCACATTTAAAATTGCTTTTGTTAATTTTAATTAATAAAGTGTTAATAAACAACGTTGATTCATCTTTTTTTTTTTTAATAATTAAGAATGCATTATTTTATTTAAATGCTCATGTAGTCACCAAAACAATGAGAAATTTAATTGAAAAAAGTTTTTTTTATTAAAATGAATATAAAATAATCGTATATAATATTTTTTCGACTTAGTGACAGAAGCCAGTATTTCTAACTTGTAAGGGACAATATATATTGGATATAGATTTAATGTCTTTTTTAAAGTTATAGAATATAAATATACGATGACAACCTTGGCACTAAGATGGACTTCTATCATCAGATTTTCAATAAAATGGAAGTCTGAAGGGTGGGTTGGAGTAGTTTGAAGCCTGTTTATTAAAGTATAAAGATTGGCTATCGTAATATAAAGTTGAGCACTGGTTGTATATATGGGTGGAGATGGTAATCTGGACCAACTGATGAGTGCTGGTTTAGCACAAAATATGTATATTGGTGATTATTTATATTTTCAACATGTGTGTGATAAGGTGGGTCAGCACTATAAGATGGCACTGAGAGGTGTGGGTCGTATAAAAGCCTGAGTTCGAATCCTGCATATATTACACATATAAATGCAGGTTTAAGCCTGTACAATGTATTAAATATACAGTAAATAATTTATATTGTAAAACTGAGATTACAAAACACAGATATATTACTTTTTAAAGATATACTTGAAACTTCTATTCTGGTCAGCAATGTGCTGGATCAGCATAAATGGTGCCTCCTGGACATCATTGGTTTTCTTAAAACGTCTTGAGTCATATGCTGTAAGAATGTGTGATAGAGTGGAAGTTTGAAGTATATCTTGAAAAAACATTAGACATGGAAAAAGGTAAGTGAAATTGAGGTATGTAATAAAAAAGATGTGAATAATCTCTAGTTAAATAAATAATTAGTAATAATCATCAATCTATTTATCTGAAGCAGTTGCTGTAAAAGTTAAAAATTGTCACTTGTATATTAAATTGTAATATAGTTCATTCACTGACTGAAGATTAAATCCTTCTCTGGCTGAAGATAGATTGAGATAAGATAACAAAAATGCATACTAACAAAGTGATATGTAACTTGATAATTTTTAATAACAATATGTCTTTGTTTGACAAACTTTATGTTAAGTTAATCTAGTTTTCAAATTCTTTATCCATACCTTTCAACTCCACCACACCCCAATACATGCAATAATGAAAGGGATAGAAAAAGAGAAAGAGGGAGAGAGAATCTAAGTAGAAATGAGTTGACAGAATCATGTTAAAAACCAAAAAAATTGACAAAGTTATTCTACTATCTCAAAGATTAAACCTATATCATAAACCAAACAAGCTCATTATCTCAGTTACATGGATAATAGGTGCAGACAGCTGTATATATACATTAATTGCAAGATAAAAGATCCTTCAACACTTTCTTCCTCAATCATTTCATTAAAACAATGAATAAGAAGGCATTACTTTCCAAGTTTAATAATCTTAGAAGGAAAAGTTTGAGGATTTTTATTATTATTGTTTAATTAAGAAAAGCTACATATCCATAATGGATAGTTAACTGGATTGGTATCTGAAAGATCCTAAGTTTTATTGACCCCCTCCCCCCCAAAAAAAAAATCAAAATTTTCTCATTTCATGGTAGGGGAATGTATTGACATTAAACCATAATCTTATATAATATGGTTAAAATGGCTCCATAGTATTCAGTGTATTAAATTTATGAGGTAGTTAAGAATGGACAACAGGTTTCAACTTTTTTTAAAAACACTTTATTCTTAATTAGTCTAATTAACTATGCACCATGGGTTTTGTAAAATAATGTTTACCTACCTTTAACTGAAGAATAAATAAATGACATTTTGTGACATCTCATATGTTTACTCACATGTTCTTAAAGGCATTTATCTTCATCCTACTGTAGAGCCAGCTACTTTATGTTGAAAAAAATCAATAGCAAACAGATAGTACCAATAAAGGTAAACCCAGAAACATGCCAAATTCGAAATGGGAATTCATAGCATTATTTCATCAGGGGTCAATTGATTACTCAAACTTACAACAGATAGCTCTAGAGTAGGATAAAGGTAACTGTTCTTGGAGGATAAATAAGAAAGAAAAGCCATAAAACTTCACATTATCAGTTGACTATTCTAATAACTAATGTATATAATATTAAATTGTTTAATGCTATTGAGATTCCTGCAATAAGTTATTACCACTAAAAATATCTCTCACAATGATCTTAGGAGAATGCATTGAAGTGCAGTAAACTGATAATTCCACTTTATGGGTTTTGATACTTTCCAAAATCATTTACAGATTTCATGCAGAATGGTTTTTATGCCAAATTTTACATATATATTACCAAGTAGATAATCACTTCTCAAATCAGAAGATTATTTTACAAATCAACTATATACTTTCACATTATTCATTATATAAGAAGAATATATTTAAGCAAATTATTACACTTACATTAATTTAAATTATTAATGAAATTTAAATTTACTAATAGTAAAAATAACATTAGATCAATTTGTAAAATAAAAACAAATATACGCATTTTTTTTATAATGATAACAGTAAACCTCATTAATTATATAATGACCAACTTTGAACTCAGAATACATATGTAAACACACAGGTATTTAGCAATAAAACAAGTTTGAACTGTTTAGATGGATCCTATAACATTTTGAACCTGGAATTCTTTTAATAAAACAAAATTATTTTATTAATGACATGGTTACATCTGCATGAGTATAAATATATCTATAATTTACATATGTAATATTTTATTAGACTACCAAATTTCAAATTAGTTTATTATACCAGTCATGCCAATCTAAATTTTAATTTTCTAATATTGATCTAATACAAAATTAACTAAACAATTCTTTAAATTTGTAAATATTAAAAATAGAAAAAAAAAGTTTATAATACTTTGTAATCAATAACTTCTTAAAAACAATTTTTCAAAGGACTTTATTTATAAACAAAGCAGTACATGTTCTGATTTCTTTTGATCACATGCTATTGGAAATAAAACTAATATTTTCTCAATACAGTTGGTGATCTACAAAGAGTAATGTAACTTCATCCATCATGTTTCAGCAGCCTGATAACTTATGAAAACTGGAAGCCCCAATGCACAAGGTGCTTAGCTATTGTTAGTAATTAAATGTGAAAATTGTAATGATCTGCAAGGTTCCGCTTTGCTAATAAAACGTTATTATAGATTTTGTCGTAGATTCATTATATTATGTATGTGTGAAAACCAGGGCAACACTTGAAATTCAATGTTCAAAACAAAGTCCAAATAATATTCACTATTGAACAAAAAATTATTAATTTATTAGGTAAAATCACTGGCTGGCAGTACAATGACTAAACCGCAATATATAACATTATTATTGCTAACAGATGAATGAGTTATCCAAATCTGGCAACAATCCTCACAAGCCCTCCTCACAGCCCCAAACCACATAGGATCTGCAATTTAGGCCCCTAGGGACTCCACCACAACTTCACTCTCATTCAATCAGAAAGGTAGAGTTAAATCTAAATTTTCATTCGAAATAAATTCTCCAATAGACTTCTCTAAAATCTTCCTTGTTAAAATTGGTGCTAATTTTGGTGTTCAACTTTTAAGATAGAATAATGTTCTGAGAGATAACTTAATAAATTTAATCCAGGATGTATAGATGAAAATTAGAGAAAACTTGAAAAGAATGTTTATATCAGTCGAAAAGACAAATCAAAGTTGAGCAAAATTTTCTGTAAATTAATCTCTGGTTTGTAACGCAAATACTCAAACCGCAATGAATAATGCTGCTCCTGCCAACAAATGAATAAGCTATCCAATTCTGATAACGATCCCCTCAGTGCCCTCCTCCCATTTTAAGACATAATTCCTCAAATTAAAGAAACAACAACAACAACAAAAAAACTTCATGCTACATATGTCTTCTCGCATTTATCAATTCCTTTTACTTTACAACAACAGCAATAAAATATAAAAAAGTAAATAAAGCAAGTAAAATAATAACTCCAAATTTCATATCTATATTGCCATCTATGATAAGAATAAGCAATCAATGCATTCTTGATAATAGTGCTATTCACATTAACAAACTAGGGTCCAGATATTTGCATTGATGGACAATAAACAAACTAATTTGAGATATGGATATTATTTCCATTTGGTATCCACTGATTACTTAACTTTCTGCTTTGTTTATTCTTGATATATTTAATTTTCTAATAAAATAATTATTTTTCTAACAACTATATTTATCTTTTTTATTCATTGAAATCATCATTTTAATAAATACATAGGCATATGTATGTATAATGTGGCATTGTTATTTGCAGTATTATGAGAAAAATAGTGTAAATCAAGGATCATCAAACTTTCAGTAGTATCGTATCGAAACTATGTTACAATGTTATTCCACATGCTGAAATGATTCTATCAATTTTATTTTATATATAATCAAAATTTATCAGTTTATAATGGGCTTCAAAATTATATTATATACTTTTGAAGCCCATTATAACCAGCTTTTATATTATTAGTCATTCAATATTTTAAAATACGTAGGATCATATGTGAAAAGTATGTTGTTATATTACATTCGAAAGACATGCATACAATTTTCTTTGGCATGGAGAAGATTCATCTCGTTGGCGCTAAAAAAATGTGAGATTGTTTACAAAATTGCCGATTAATATACGGTGATTCAGAATAGGCAAAGCAGCTAGCTATAGCTTTCTATGATTTAATTTAAAAAACTGATTAATGAACTCTAACAAAATAAAACAAGTATTTTTCTAGCAAAGGAATTCATTTTTATGATATAAAAAAATCAACTCGAAATTGAGTTTTTCATATATTCTTCTTTTTTAAAAACTATGGACATACATAATTTTTCTTTATGAGAAATTTGTTTTAATTACACAATAGACATTTAAAAGGAAAAAATTCTTTTAAAATCTCAATGATATTATCAAATCTCATGTATTTGCGATTTTATTCACTCATTAACCCGATTATCCTTAATAATAAACTTTTCTTTCCAAGTAAACACACCTAAACTTAAAGTGTATTATTGAATAATTACGAATAGAAGTTTTTCAAATGAATTAATCGATATAATTCTGTCTGAATATAAATTTATTCTAAGGAAGCAGCTGCATACAAAGGTATTAAAGGTCAATTGACCGTGGGGGGGGGGGCAGGAAAAATTAATCCTCCTGGGAAAAAAATCCATCCCACTTAGCACTTATTTGTATTAAAAATAGCAAAGATCAAATGAGTATTCATTGTACAAAATAATTAGTAAATTAAACTGAATCATGTTTTCCATTTACTTGTGTCACATTTGCAAATGTAGGTGGTGTAAATGGGTGCATTTATAATTTTCTATTATTTCAACTCAATCAGAGTATCATTGATAATTGTTCTGCATGCCACACAGCATGTGCGCTCTAAGTTGCTAACCCCTAGTGTAAATAATTCTCTATAAAAATTTCTGTTTTTGCATTTTCCAATCGCTACTATTTTTATATCTGTGCTAGAGATAATCTCTAGTTTAGAAAATGATTAGTAATAATCATTATTGTATCTATCTGAGGTGGTTGGTGTCAAAGTTGTGAATGGAGTGAGTTTGACAATGGTAAATAAAAATGTAAGAATTTACTATAGATAAATATTCTTCATATAATAGAGATATATATGAGAGATAGTGACCTGGGCCAACTGATGAGTGCTGATTCAGCATGAAATGCATCTTGGGGGTCATTTGTCTTTTATTGTATTTTTATTTTTATGAAATTTAAAAAGAATGGGGAAGTTTGAAGGTT
Source organism: Epiperipatus broadwayi (assembly GCA_028023455.1). NCBI lineage: Eukaryota > Metazoa > Onychophora > Udeonychophora > Euonychophora > Peripatidae > Epiperipatus > Epiperipatus broadwayi. Next base: position 453,308 of record JAQFVV010012439.1, on the reverse strand, counting down.
GTTTAATATATCTATTATTTTTACTGCTAATTTTTAAAAACAATTTATGGGAAGATGGAATTCTACATGTAACCAACTGTTAGTGTAATCATGAAAAAGTGTCTACATTGTAGAAGTTGAAATTTTTTTTTTGTTTGACATCAAACATATTTACAAAAGTGGATTTTTTTTTTTAAATAATGAATGTCACCAGCAAGCAATAACAGTACTTAATAATCTTGGAGAATTTTTCTTTCCACTGAAATCTCTAAGAATGGTTGAATTACATTAGAGTTACATGCTTATAAAAATTCCTGGCATGTATGTTCTTCAGATATTGTGGATATCGCCCAAAATCATAATGGTAAGATTTTCACTCAATTAGCCAACATTTAGATAACAGTTTAGATGAATTAATGTTCACTTTAATTAATTGAAGGACTAAAATTTTCAAAACTTTTTGGCAGGTATTTATTTATTAGCCTAAGTAAAATATAACTGATATAATAAAAAAAACACCTAATTTTTTGTTTAAAAATATCATTTTTAAAATTTTATTTTTAATCATTAAAACATTACATGACCACCACCTCTTATGCTTGTGTATAACTGTTGTTAAAACAGGCAAAACCCACTATATGTATTGCCACACACAGCAAGCTAGAGTAATCAATGGATGCCAGAAGGCTTGTGCATAAAATCTCTATCTAGTGCCTACTCATCCAATATCCCCAGACTAGTTTCTGGCTTGTGGCCTTTGGGCTTGGATTGAAAACATTTAAGTGTTTTCAGTTTAAGACTCATAGTTTTGTAGTTAAGTGGAGATTAAAGGTGGCTGCTGGAGGGTTGCATTAAATCCTAAGATCTAGGTGCCATGCTCTCAGATCCAAGGCTCCTCACTGATGAAGGCCACAAGCCAGAAACTAGTCTGAGGATATTGGATGAGTAGGCACTAGATTGAGATTTTATGCACAAGCCTTCTGATATCCACTGATTACTCTAGCTTTCTGTGTGTGGCAATATGTATAGTGAGTTTTGCCTGTTTTAACATTAAAACATTAAGAAGAGTTAATTTGGATTTAAGTTTATGACTTTATTCGAAAAAAAAGTATGTATAAATAATAAGTATATATGTTACAGAAAAAGTTTGAAAACTGGCATTATAAAGAATGCCTAGACATTTTATACAATATGTGACATTTATGGGCAAAGTATGAAATTTCATTTTTATTTTTTATATACTTATCCTAGACATTATGCAGAATACATAGAACATTATAGAGAATGACAAATAGATTTTCAGCAAAGTATGAAAAGGACTTTTATAAAAAGATCCATGGAAAAATGTAGCAAATAGAAATTAAAAGATAATAAATTTTTATATTTAACCTATATCAAACCTAGAGTGAAAGAAAACATTCACCTATACATTGAATTTCTGATATTACTGTAGAATCTTACTTTCTTAATTTCAAGTATGGCATAATTGTTGTTTTTCACTGACAAACCTTTTGCCAAAACATAATAATAACAATTTAACTTGTGATGTTGGTAATGAAGTGCTGAATTTTATATAAAGATCAAACAAGGCAGTAAAGAAATAACAGCAATTTTGCACTATTATTTTTGAATTAAAGCACCAAGAGTGAAGGATTTTAAAATTGTATAAATCTTTAAGAAAGTAAGGAATTTTTACTCTTCATTATTAATTGTAAGATGGATACATAAGATTTACCAACAATTTCAATCATTGAATAAAATGCTTGTAATTTAACATTTAGGTCTAGTTTTGCAACATCAAAAAGTTCTTACTGGGAGTATTTTATACCTTATCTCCTTTTGGTATTTTATAGAATGCCTAGGAAATGTATGAAAATCGAAGCATTTCTTATGGCATTGTATAAAATTCCTAGACATTCTATATGATGCCGATTTTCATTCATACTTTCTGGTAACATATACATCAATGTTATGTTTTTATGAAAATAAAAATACAATTTAATTATTAGATCATTCCATATTACAAGTATTATCAACATTATAATTTTTAATCATGAACAATTCTTTTTAAGATAGTCTTTCCAAATTTAAACTAGTTTTGTCTATCCATAATTTCTATTTTGCACTTCCCTCCAACAAACTTTCTTATCCATTTCAATATTTTTTCTTTGTTTTTGATAGTAAGTTGGGATTCAGATTAATTCTTCAGTTGTATATATTTCATATATCCAACTTAGCTTCATTTTTTGCAACTAGGTCTATTTGCTCTCTCACATATTTCAATTTTGGTCTTTTTGTTATTGTTAATATACTTGCCTTCATATTTACTGTATAATCTTCAGTCTACATATTGAGCTTCTATTAACTGTCCAAGTGTCCCACCCATAAGTAAACCTAATAAAACATGTTAAAAATCTTCTTTATAAAGAAGATATTTTCTATTACTGTTATATTATATCTACCTAAATCATTTTATCCTAGTTTAGTTTATGATTAATTTCATTTATTATATTTCCATTCAAATGAATAATCTGACTAAGACCTTTACAGTTATTAATATTTTTTATTTCGCATGCACTAAGGTTTTAGCCTTATATAAGTATTATGTGCTGACATCGCGCTTAATAAGAATTAATATTTACAACTTTAAATTGATTCAAAATATTTCTAAATTTAATATTTAATATTTACTCATTGTAAATCGAAAGATTTCACGAAAGTTAATGTTTAATAGAAATAGTGGTCTTAATCAGTGAAGAATTTATTAGCTTCATACTCCCAAATCAAATGCTTTAGATTTGCCTATATAATTACGAAAAATAGGTTAGAGATAAGAGGATCCCTCTTATCTTTATAAAGTCGAATCTTGCATTATGATTTGTAGAGGTCTCTCTTGCTTAAAATTAAGCACTCAAGGTGCATGCACTAAGGTTTTAGCCTTATATAAATATTACTATCAATTAATATTTTTCTTCATTTTTGAAAAGCCATTCAAAACTATTTTAGTATTTTTAAACCTACTTATCTTTCACAATGATAAAATGGAGATGAAAGCCGGTTTGATAAATATTTAAATATAATTATTAATAGTTGTTTATTTCAATCTTGTTTGATTGATTATTTATTTATCTACTTATCTTTATATGATGACTTTGTAACTTTTACTGAAACCCTGATACATTAATCATGAAAATTATCACATAATTTCCAAAATCCTAATGACTTAACTAGTATTCATTTATTTTTATTTTCTTAGCTTTTCACTACATATTTTCTGTAAAACTTCTGTAAAATAATTACCTTCCTATATATCCTATCAATATTAATCTTCTTAAGGTCATCATACTGTTGCAATTGATAAAAAAAATTGAAATAATCTGAGTTTTTATCTTGTTATCTCATAACTTTAAGCACCAAAAAATGCTTATGAAGGCAAATGCTTTTTTTAGCATTAATAAATTCAATGCAAACAGCAACTCACCCTTACTTGTCTTTTTAATAATTTCTCTTAATAATGTGAATGCAATCTGTTACGCATTAATTATTTTTAAATTTAGTTCATTCTTGTGATTGGTTTGTAATTAATGATCTCTGTAGATGATTTATAATAACTTTAATATATATTCCATGTAAAACTTTCAGACAAGTATTTTCCAACATTACATTTTTCTTTATTTTTGCCAATAATATCCTATGAATACAATTTAGCCAAACCGCTTCAAACACTTTTCAGCAAAACTCTTTATTTGTACATATACATACATCTACGTTTTCAAAATAGACTTGCTCTGAAGAAGACTGCAGGTCAGTCAAAATGTAGGTGTATGTATATGTACAAATAAAGTGTTTGAAGTGGTTTGGATAAATTGTATTTTCCAACATTATTATTACTGCATTTTTCAAATCAGCGAATATAGTTTTATAAATATTGAATATACTGCTTCACCAACAATTCTGCATTTTGTCACCTGTTTTTTACAATGTTCATAATGTGCGTATAATTTTTGAGCCTTTTCTTCATTTTTCATAAATTTTATTATTTCACCTTTTCTTTTAAAATTCTTAGCATTTCATAATAATTTTATCATAACTGAATAGCCAGTTTGTTAATTTTTTATTATTATAAATTTTTTTATAAAACTCTTTTAATATTTTATGATGTCATTTTTATTTTTTGTAATAGTGCTGTTTCTTTTTATTGCTGAAATAATATTTCTTCCAGTATAAAATATTACATAACTATCATTTCTTATGCTTAAACAATTTCCATACAATGATGCCACCTAGTATAAGCTTGGATTGAAAACATTGTTTTCAGTTTGGACTGATAGCTTCCAAAACTCTAAGGGTATTGCTCCCAGATCCAAGGGTCTCAGTGATGAAAGTCATAAACTAGAAATTAGACTGGTGCTATTGGATGAGTAGGCACTAGATAGGGATTTTGGTGCACAAACCTAGCATCCATTGATTGATTACTATGGCTTACACTTGATGATACTATTGTATAGAGAAAGTTGTTTTATATTTTTAAATATTATTTTTTACAACTTTCTTCCTTTTTTTTACATTAATACATTTTTTAATCTCATCATTTATTATTTTTTGTACTATTTTACAAAATTTTGGAAATTCAGTTCTATATTTAAAAAGTAAATATATTTTATTATAAATGCACAAAAGTGATATTCATCACAAACAATACGTTAAACGAGTATCAGACAGAATGGCAAAAAATTATCCCACTTAATAGAGGATATTACCTGAGAATAATTCAATTTTATGGCTAACATGTTTTTATTCTGATAAAAAAAAGTAGATGAATTTTACATATATGTATAGAATATATTTGATCAAGCCAAACAAAATTTTAGCAATGACATGGAAAATGTTAATATTAAAACTAGAAAATCAGTAAATAATATAAGTTGCTTGGGTGAATATATTTGATTATGAAGACAAGAATGAGTGGAGATGTAGATACTTGAAATTGGTAGAAAATTAAAACCTTCTTATGAATTGATTTTTGAAAAAAAAAAAAAAAAAATCGGAAATAGACATAAAAACATCCTAATGATAGTGTGGGATATTTATTTTTAAATAATTCCCCACAAATGCGAAAACATCATGCTCCAATAGGTGCAAAGCTCTTGACTTACCTTTACTTAATTATATATCAACTCCCCCCACCCCAACTTAAGTTTTTTGATCAAAATAATTTTTTAAAGTTATAAAAATTTGTCTTCTAGCAGATCACTATACACATTGTTACATGTCCCAATGAATCAACATAAAATCAGTTAAAAAGTTTAAAAGTTTACAGTTTGAAGGTCAGCGCATTTAAGATATCATTGACTATTTTATTTGAAATGAATGACATGATCGTAAACAGTTAATTTACTAAAATTAAATGATTTTTTTTTTTTTGTATAAAAACGCTATTTGTCAACTCAAATTAACATTGTGCATTGTCGATAAATAACGTAGATAGTGAGAAGGCGTCAAGGTTTATCTTAGCAGCTTAATTAAATACCAACTTTCATCATTTTCTAGTTCGTTACTCACTACGGTGCAGCAAAATAGACATGATAAGACAGAAATCACATATAAGAAAACATTAAGTGCGATCTTTTAACGCCATAAAGCAAACAAAACGATTATAAATTCAAACCGGCTAAAAAAAGAAAAAAAACTTTTGAAATTATTATGGAAATGAATTTTTATGATGTTAAAAAAAAGTTTTTTTCTTTCAATATATAAAAAAAGAAATTTTTCTTTTTATTTTAAATTTTCAATTTGACTTTCAAATCAGATTAAAATGTATTCATCTGAGTCGTAAACGATTATCTAATTTTTAATCCCATATTATTATTATTATAATTTTTTTTTTTAAAAAAAGTAATCGATAGGGTTTACAAAGTTTGTAAATTTTAATAAACGAAAAACAATTTTTTTAAAAGTTATACTAATAAATATTGTATACTTCAGTGAATAATAATTGCAAGATAAAAAAATGCTGAAAAGATGATTGGCTGTCAATTTCATAATTCATTTATCTATTGGTCCATTTACTTATTCATCCGTATGAAAACTTTTTCTATTTTTTAAATTTCTTTTTTTATATATATATTCAGACGTATATGTGATTGTAATTAATTATATGTTGAATATTCCCATCGTCTGGTTTAATTGCTAAATATTTAAAGCAAAAAAAAAAAAATCAAAGTATTTTTTTTTAAAATTAATCTAACGGTTAAAAAAGAAAAAAAACCCGGTTAGTAAATAACTCAACATTTCGAATTGTGTTAAATCTTTTCTATGTATGCACAGATACACAGGCGCATATATTCAAAATAAAAGTCATAGATCAATTCATAGATCACATGACCCTATCTCTTAAGCTTGTAAGTTATAAACAGTGAGGATTGCCAATTCCTCTACATTTATCATAAAGCTTGTAGAGGAATTGGCAATCCTCACTGTTTAGGCGCATATATATTTGTAATTAATTATACGTCGGAATAATTCCATTATCTAAATCATAAAATCAAACTTTATTTATTCTTCTTCAAATTCATTTAACAGTTAGCAATACACAGGGTAGTTTAATCAGTAACAGTACTAGCATGGGAATCGTATAATATGATTTTTGGATTAGTAAGATAACGTTCTAATCAACTAAGCTATTCTGTTAAAGGAATCCATCAATAAAAAAATTATATTTACTTTATCTATGATTTGGCGACATTTAAGAAGTTTGCTATTAATTGAAAAAAAAACTCTGATTCAAATTCCTAATATTCACTGCATACATTTTTATCATTGCGACTGTTATTACTATGTAATTATTCATATAGTAAATGAATGTGGATGAGCTGCCCATTAACATGGATCAGAGAGCATTAGGTTTTACTTTTGAGTTTAAAAAAAAAAAAAAAACACCAATCGTCCTTCTTCTCAGTTGCCTCATGGTTTTTAAATAAAAATCAATTGAGTTTTCTTAAAAGCAGAATAAATGTGTGATTTTTTTTAAAAATAGACATCTATAATAATGACAGACAAAACTAAAACATAGATAATTTCAAATCAGTCAAGAGAGCAATTGATGGTTGTAAGTGGAGATTGTTAAGAATTACTGATTGTGATTCAAACTGCCATTTGATAATGATCTTTTATTTAGGTACTTAAGCTGAAGATCACTTTCAAGTAGATGCATAATGCACAAACTGTAAGAAAAATTGTCTAATATTAAATGGGGTATTGGTGGATTTTGTGAAGCTAGAAGTAAAGATAAAGAGACAATTGATTTAAAAAGTGTATATGTATTTTATTACAAAAGCATAAAATAGAATAAGGATTTATGCTAAATAAAAAATGAAAGAACAACATCGTGGAAATTAATGATATATCAGACAGAATGACAAGATTAGTTATTCAAATTAATGGAAGATTCCAACAAGTTCTCATTGTGATAAAAAAGAAAATAATTTTTTTTATGAATGTACAAGATACTTTTGATCAGAACAAACCTCTTAAAATTTGTCATGGCAGACTGTAATGCTAAAATTGATGATTAGTTGAAAGATTAAGGTGTTATGTATATATTTGGATATAGCAACAGACATGGGAGAGGACAAAACCATAGTAAAACTCTATATTATATATTTTTTCTATGAGAAAAATGCTAAACAGAAATGGACATGAAGGCATTCAAATGAAGGAATAGAAGAATGGAATTATATTTTGACTAACAGAAAATATGTATTTGAAGTTTATAATGTTCTTGTTAGAATCAATAAAGTATATTATCATTAATTAGTGAGATGTAACTAAAACTGTTAAGAAAAACAGTATTAATAGTTGATATTCTAAATCTTTAAGAACATTCCAGTGTATTTAAATTAGAACTTGAAAATCATTTAAAAATATAACAGATTTTGAAGATCACTCAGATTTGATTAAAATCAATAAGATAGCTGATACACTATTAATACCTACAACAAAGATATCTGGTACAAAACATCATACACACATATTTTAATATATATAGATGAAAATGACAAAAAAATACCAAAAAGGTTTTATATGAATATTAATAACTTCTAAGTTTATGTTACACAAGTTAAATATATTTGAAATAACACAGTGGTAATTTTTTTCAAACAATAGTGCCATCTAGTGCAAGCTCTAATAATCAGAAGATGCTATAAGATTTGCACTAGGTGGCAAAATTGTGTAGAAAAAATGCTCCTGTTTTAACAGCCTATGAAGTGTAAAATAAATATGACATAATCATACCAGAGCAGCATGACAAAGTCTCGCAAGTATTTATACTCAAATCACTAATTTTTTTTGTCATTAAAAGAGATTCTTATCTAAAGTAAGACCATTTACATATATTATCATCTCTATGTATGTTTTTGACAAAAGATATATTGCTCTTATAAAGATTGATTTAGAATTTATTTCAATTGTATAAGATCACAAATTATCAATTTTTTATTTATATATATAATCAATCAAATTTTCTAAAATATTCACACTTGATATCTTAACTTTCAAAATATTCCAATGAATTGAAATTAAAATTTGCAAATCATTTAAAAATATTTAATGGATTTTGAAGATGTTTGAGATTTGAACAAAATCAATAGAAAGATAACTGAATTTAAGAACTGCAACAAAGATAGATGGCACAAAGAAACAACAATTGACCAATAAAATTTCTACTGAGGGGAGACAATTTATGAAAAAAGAAGAAATATAAAAATATATAAAAATGATCCATTAAGAAGATTTAAATATCTAGAGTTTTGTAAAATGGAACACAAAAGAGTTAATAATTGTGAATTAGAAAGAAATATATAAAAAGTGTAAAACATGTAGAAAACATACTTCTGCAATAAGAAAAAAAAATGGATGGAACTATTCCTAATATGAGAGATGTCATGAAATATATGGCAAATGTCTATAAATAATTATATAGCAATAAAAAACAAAAAATAACCCTACAATTACTACATCTTCAAAATTGCCCAACATTTTAAATGAAGAAGTAAGACATGCAATTAAATCTATGAAGAAAAGAAAAGTTTCTGGTAATGTGAATATTAATTAATACCTTAAAGGAAGCAGTGAAGAAATAACAATATTGGAAAAGTTATATATCAAAAATCTAAATGATAAAAATGTTACCAGATAATTGGAAGAAAGCAATACTGATATTAATATAGATGATAAAGAAGATATTAGAAATTATGACCTATCAGTCTTTTATCAGTCCTACATCAAATTTTTACCATGATAATTACAACTTATATACAACTGACTTTGGATTTCAATCGACTAAAATAACAAGCTCGATTTAAAAATGAGTTTAGCACAATAGAACATATCCAAGTATTGTGAGAAGTTATAGTGAGAACTAACGAATATTTGCTATTATTATGCCCTGGTTTTATGAGATTATAAAGGCATTTGATTCTATAAGCATTTCTTCGGTGATTTAAGCATTAAATCATCATATATAGACCAAAGATATTGTTATATTCTGAAGAATATTTATCAAAATGTAACAACAATGATCAGATTATTAAGAAAATTAATATTGGAAAGGTTATGTGATAGGATGACTTTATATTTCCAAAACTTTTTTACATCAGTTTTGCAAGAAATCTTTTGTGTGTATTAAATTAAAAAGCTAAGGAGATTATTTAAGTCATCTAAATTTGTAGCTCATGTAATTGTTTTTGTAAATAATGTTTAAAAGCTTCAGAAAATGTTGCAAGAATTGAAATAAAAGTAAGAAAATAAGACTAAAAACAAATATTAAAGTCAAGAATTGGTGGCCTAGTGGTTAGCATAGCTGCCTTCCAAGCAGCTGGCCCAGATTTGCTTACCTGTCAACACTTTGACATATATATAAAAAAAGATAAATATTAAAAAGAGTAAAGCAATGTTCAATTGATTTTCTCAAAAAAAAAAAATAATAATAAAGATTGATAATGATGAATTAAAAGAAATTACCAACTACAAATACCTTGATCAAATTATTAATACAGATGGAAATATAATGGATGAAACCAATCATAGAATTAAATTTAGATGGAATGCTTTTGGTAAAAATAATTTCGTATCAAAAAGAAATGTCTACGTATTTGAAAAAGATTTTTAAGAAATGTGTTGTAGCAGTTCTTACTTATGAATATGAGATCTTGGACACTTAACAGAAGAACAATACATACACTTCAGACAACTCAATGAAATATGGAAAGATTCTTGTTAGGAGTAACAAGTAAAAATTGAAAATGAAATATATGGGTGAAAAAACAAACAGATGTTACTGACATTACTGAAAGAATTAAGAGACTGTGTGGAGTTGGACTGAATATATTGTTAGCAAAAATGACAATAAATGATCATCTGAAATCTTAAACTGAATTCTAAGAGATTTTAAGACCTAGAAATATACCACATATAGGAAAACGTGTTGAAGTGATGCACAGAAGAGAGACAAGAAATCAGAAAAAAAGAATTAAACTTGGAAAGACTTTTATTTTATAGTTGATCAATAATGATTAAAAATTATGATGATGGTGAAATCCTGAAAAATCACTTTAAAATATTTCTCACTATACATGTATTTTATGTAACAAAACTCTGATAGATGAATTGGATTTTTAATATACCTGAGTATCCACGCAGAAACAGTGAGCAAAATGTTTTTATTTATATCTTTTAATTATGATCCATATGATTACATAAGAGACTGCTCAAGACTTATAACAATTATACAGAAATGTGTAGCAAATTTGCAAGATTTAATTAATTACAGATATTTATCAAATTCAGTAGCCATTTAATATCAATTTAATAAAGTAATACTTTTTTACACCAGTAAAAATGTTAAAATGCATACATCTAGAAATATCCTTTATAAGGTAATCTTCACATATATCATCATCTCTATGAATTTGTTGTGCTCCTGAAGTTATGCTCAAATATACTGAGAAATCTTGTTTTAAATTAAAATGTTTGATGCAGCTGGATATCAGTAAACATTGAGGTATATCATGATTTTGTGGGCACAATTCAAAAAATCCGTTTTATTTTATTTTCATATGCAGTGAATAGATAGGTTATGAAGATCTGGTTCACATTTTCTTTCATTGTGCTATCATCCTTATAACAGCTTTAGAATAGTTGATCCCAAACTATTTTTCCAGTATATGATCATTATTGTACTCAAAAGAGTAGGTGTTCAGGTGTAAAAAACAATATGGAAAAGTCATCATCATTAATAACATTAAGTCTTGTAGAGCCATCATCATTAATAACATTAAGTTGTGTAGAGAAAAATCTATTATATCAAGCATTGGTAATACAAAGTATGATATTGTTAGAAACATTTTCACTGATCCAAAGAAAATCTAACTTCTCTATTAATAGAACTGCTAAACATATGGTATATATTAATAGACAATTTTGTCATTAGTGAATTTACATCAAAAATGTTCTAAGCATTTTAGTGCAGTGAAAAAATAATCTACTTGAAAACTATAGTTTCTAAATCAATCAATTGTCTTCAAAGCTTTAAATGGCATATGACATTTTGAATTTCCAAAATGTTAACTGATTTTTATTATAAAAGAGTTATTTAATTACAATGTATAGTTTGTATAGAAAACATTATTAAATTTGATTGAAGAAAAGGAATGGTATTTATTTTATTTAAATTTATGATCTTAGAAATAGTAATTTTTTTTTCAGTCCAATTTTTTTTAGCATTGTCACAAATTTACAGTTATTGGTGATCATGGTTACACTAATATGTAATTTCTTCACTAAAATTTGGAACATTTTGTGGAATCATTTCCAAAATCAAATTTGGTTTTCTCATACTTTTAAAAATCTGAATGGCATAAAGTTAGCAACAAAATTTTTCTGGATACAAATGAGTTATTTATATGTAAACAATGAGTGCAGATCATTATCCTAAGGATAGAATTTAGTAAATGAATGAACAGAAAATTATTAAACTGAATATTAATTCATAAATTGTGAATAATTAGAATATAAAACAAATATGAATCATGGAATCACAGTGCCACAAATTTCTAAACAATTTTTTTGACAGTGACAAATTAAACAATATTACATTAGGAAATCTTTTTGTTGTTAATATCACCAACTTCACAGCCATGATGATGAAGTATTACTGTTTGGTCTTAGAAATCTTTTTGCCTAGTTATTGTACCTAAATTTAGGCAGAATATTTAATGTGATAACTGAATATATGCTTATAGACATAAAGAACTCAAATTATGTGCTTATATATTTGTCATAGTTATGGATACCAGGATGTTGGATTAATTACATTGATGTTGATAAAAAAATGGTTAATACCTTTATTGCTCAAACATTTGTAAGAAATTTGAATGCCAAACTTATGAGCACCAGAACTGACCCTGGGATCTCCTGATCCCAAATTGGACACTCTACCCCCAAACTGTGTAGGTTATTGAGGTAGATGATCAAAATGAACAAAATTTGAAAATGACTTACTAGGACAAATAAAGTTTTCTTCCCCAGATAACAAGAATGCATCTTTTCAGATTGTTTATTTTGCACATTTACTTAAAAATTACTACATAATATTACATGATTTTGAAAATGCTAAACTTGCACACAACTAATGCTTCATCTGACCTCTAATAAATATATGTTTCCCTTATTCATAATCTATTAATACTATAATCATTTTTAGTATGCATTCAATTCATATGTTTTATAAAAATAAATATAAAAATATAACTAGTCACTTATTTATAATATAAAATTAATTAGAATGAATTTGAATCCAGACTTTCAAGTGTCTTTTAGTCATCCACTCGATTTTATACAACTAATGCACATATACCACATAATGTGAAAAAGATAAATGATCTCCAATATAAGTATTTCGTGCTGAACCAACAACCATCAGTTGGTCTGGATCATCATCTCCCACACACTACATATATATATATATATAATCAGTGCTCAATTTATATATGTGTGGGAAATAATGATCTGGATCAAATGATGAGTGCTGGTTCAGCATGAAAATATATATATATATTGGAGATCATTTATCTTTTTTGCATGTATGTGGTCATGTGTATTGGTTGTATAAAATAGAGCGGATGACTAAAGGGAGCTTGAAAATCTGAGTTCAAATACCCTCTAATTTAATCTAGCTTAAAGTATATATGCTATACATGTATTTAAATATTATATAAAATTAAATAAATAAACTAATGATTTATTTCTTGAGAGTTCATAAGAAGTTTGAGAACTGGAAGTAATTTAGCTAGGCCACAATTCCAAAACCTTACTCTTCAAAGTTCCCCATTTTACCACAGCATCAGACTGTGTAGAGTCATAAAATTAAATTAAAATATTTAAATGAACTTTATATGATATACATTATAACTGAAAAATCAATGGAAAAGGAGGCTAAGCTGCCTTTACTTACAAAAAATATATGTTTACTATAGGGAATTTAAGATAATTTGATGGTAGCCAGATGGTTTGATGATCTTTCAGAAGTAATATTTATAGATTAAATAATAAACATAACAAGGATATTAATAGCTTCTTTATAAAATGACCATAGGAAAAATAAATATAAATAAAAACATTGTAAAAAAATTAATGTTTTGAAGTTATATTGCAGTCTCTACCATTATTTATGCTAAGCTAAGAAAATGATTTTTCAGGTTACAGGCATAAATCAAATGCAGTCTCTGTTGAACAAGATTTTTAGAGTATTAAAGTGTAACAAAATATTAAATGATTTTATTGATATGGACGCATATTCCTGAGGTTACAGCCTTAGTAAATATTACTTAATATAATAATGTGCGTTTAAAATAAATTTATAATTACAACTTTAAATTATCGTAATAGATTTCTTACTATAAGATCTTTCCATTGACTCGTTGTAAATCGAAAGATTTCGCGCGAGTAATAATGTATAATAAGAATTGTGGACTTAATCAGTGAAGTATTGAATAGCTTCACGCTCTTAGATCTAACCGCTTCAGCTTCACCTATTCATATATAAAAGTAGGTTGAGTAAAGAAGGGTTCCCCTCTTTGTTTCCAAGGCGTAAGCTTGTGTTTAAGACCTGTAGAGGTCACTACCATCGCATTTTTCAGACGCATATTCCTGAGGTTACAGCCTTAGTAAATATTACTTGATATGGATATACTAATTCTGACTTTAGATATGATTTAATTCATCAAAATAAACTTCATTACTTTTGTTCTATTTTAATGTAAATACTAATTTTATTTAATATTAGAGCATTTTTTCATTATGTTCTACTAATAATATAAATATGCTTTTATATGAAAATATTAAAATGAAATACTAATAGCCACTGCAAAACAAAGTATTCTCTAGCATACTTCAAAGAGGAACATAGAAGTTGAACTTCCACCAAGCTTTGCCAACTATCGGGTGATGATGATTTTTTTTAGTATTCTACTCTTGCTTTACTCTCCAGCTGAGAAAAGCTACTTATTCATTTACCAATCAATGATTGTAATAAAGAAATTCCAAGCCGGTTTGGAAAATGAAAAATTTCCAAAAGATTTGTCTAGGAGAATTCGACAGGTGATGCTATCATTTTTCGGAGTTTCTACTCTTTGTTATGTAAATAAGCTTAGTTTTAAATATCTTATAAACCATTTTCTTACTTATAAAAAAACATTAAGATAAAATTTTTATATATAAAGAATTTGCACATTTTTATTTAAAATTTTTTTAATTATATTTAAATGAATTATTTTACTAGTAACATATTTATTCAAATGATATGGAAATGGAAAAATTATACTTTTAATTTGTACAGTATTATAATAATTGTAGCTGTTTTAATAAGATCTGCAGATAAAATGAACGTTTGTACAATATTTTCTTTAAGTAATAATTGCAAACAAACTTATTTTATTTGAAATAACTATTATTAAAATACCTCCTTATTATTTTCGATTGAGAAGGTGTAAACGAAAAAAAAAACAACGGGAAAAAAATGAACCAAAGAAAGAAAATGGTAAAAAAAAAAAAAAAAACGGAAAGAGAAGGAAAAAAAGATGATAAGATAGTAGATAACTGTTAATTATTATTTATACCCGTACATTCACTAATATTTATACATATATAAATATAAGATTTGAAATACCAGGCACTCTTATACCTGGAGCCTAGTTGTAAATATATGGGATTTGAACTCAGACTTTCAAGCTCCTTCACTATCCACACTATCTCATACTACTGATACACATAATCACACACATGCAGAAAAAATAAATAATCACCAATATTCGTATTTCGTGCTAAACCAGCACTCATTAGTTGGTTCAGATTACCATCTTCCATACATATCATCAGCTCTCAGTTTATATTAAGATAGCAAATCCTTACACTTTAATAGACAGGCTTCAACCTACTCCAATCTCCAACTCTTCAGCCATCCATACCATTGAAAATCTGATGATAGAATTCCCAAATCCCAACAATATTGGCATCAGCAAGGGATTTGGGAATTCTATCTTCAGATTTTCAATGGTATGGATGGCTGAAGAGATGGAGGTTGGAGTAGGTTGAAGCCTGTTCATTAAAGTGTAAGGATTTGTTATCTTAATATAAACTGAACACTGATTATATATATGTATGGGAGATGGTAATCTGGACCAAC
This sequence comes from Epiperipatus broadwayi, assembly GCA_028023455.1. Classification (NCBI taxonomy): domain Eukaryota; kingdom Metazoa; phylum Onychophora; class Udeonychophora; order Euonychophora; family Peripatidae; genus Epiperipatus; species Epiperipatus broadwayi. The sequence continues at coordinate 437,587 of JAQFVV010012439.1, read as the reverse complement.
TGATGAGCACTGGTTTAGCACAAAATACATATATTGTTGATTATTTATCTTTTTTGCATGTGTGTGCTCTTGTGTATCAGTAGTATGAGATAGTGTGGAAAGTGAAGGGATTGAAAGTCTGAGTTCAAATTCCTTATATTTACATATATAAATGATAGTGTTGATCATTTGTTGTCATTAATTAAGATGTTTTATTGTGAGTTGAATTGGCAGTGGTTTACAGACAAAAGACTTTGCTCTTTCTATCAGCTATCCAAATGATTTTTAGAAGAGTAATAGTAATCATATAGCTAGTTGCATGATATTGAAAATTCAATGACCGGTTAAAGATTTTTTTAAGCTTTTATCTGTCATTTTAACAATGTACCAAATCACACAGTGCTTCCAGAAAAATACATTCTCTTAAGTAAATCATATTCATGACAAGGCGAGGGTTTTATATATATAAACTCATCTAATTAATTTTCTAAATTACATTGTTATTATTAAGAAATCAAACTAAATTTTTATTTTCTGTTAAAAATGATTCTAGGATTTAACTCTTTAATTCATAAATCTTATTACTAAACTAAACTATGACATTTTTTTTTGAAATTTAGACATTAAAGAGCGTAAGGATTATTACTACAGGTGAAGTTACCCGAAACTGTAGGTGAATAATACGTTTAGATTTACCAATCACAGTTTGGGATTTACAGAAAATTATTCATTGCAAGAAAATAAGTGTTTTACAAAGAGCTTTTGTCAATTAAAATAATTTGTACATTATTTTTCTAAATAAATCGTTTACACAATTCCTTCAAAGAATCTTAATTTTGAAGATTTTACTTATATATCTTGCTAAGTGAAAGTTAGTTACAACTGACTATTCAATACTTTAATTAATAAATTTTGCAAGTAGTAAAGGGGTATACATCTATTGGCACCTACCACGTTATTGTTAAAGCTTAAATAAAGTGTTGGTGATCGAGTGGTAAGCACAGCTGCCTACAAACAGTTGTCCTGGGATTGTGGGTTCGCTTCCCAGCCGATGCTTTGACACGTAAAAAAAAAACAACTTTTTAATGATATTTAAGGTGTATGCTAATTATGACTGTTTAAAGCTGATTATGTCATTAACTAAGCTATTTTGCTAATTTAGTCTGTGGATTGTTAATTAAACAGGCTGATTTAAATTTACTTGATTTGTTAAATATTAACTATATTATCCTTTTGTGAGTTTTTCATAGAGCAATTAAAATGTATTTATTATTTGATTTGTAAATTACTGTCTCTATAAATATACAGTATAAAAAATATTTTTTAAGATTATACATCTCCTTGATCAATGACGAAGGCAAAATCATCTTATAATTATATTGTTTTTATAGTCATCAGATGGAAATATATAACAGCATAAATTAATATGGAATCTTCTACTTACTATTTAATAAAAGCCAAAATTTTATATATTATTATTATGAGATGACTGTCTGAACAAAATATTCTCAATCTATTTGGGATATGATTTTTTTTTAAATTCCAAGAAAGCTTAGGATTTTCTCAAAGTTTAATTGGTTTGAATCATGAACAAAACACACAAGACTCTTGATTATTTTCTGCTTAAAACTAATAATGAGAGTTCATGAGAAATGATAATTAGAAATCTTACATCCCTTTTATTTCGCAATAGTAATGACATAGTTTAGATGATTTTCAAATGACTATCACATACTTAGCAGTTCTATAAAAAGCATGCCAGTTCTTCCGATTCTTAATTATTTCAGAGTAATAGGTAATAGATAACTGTTTTTTCTTTTACTAATGAATTTTACTTTCAATCTATTTTGGTTAATCTTAACATACAACTTTTTATTTTTTATTTTATAATATGCTATCTTTACATTTCTTTTTTTGTAACACGTGTCTAAAGCTACAGAGTATATAAATGTTGGAATAATATCTTCATTAAAAACATTTCTTGAACACACGGGGCACACACACGTTTTTAATATTAAATTATTTCTACTAAAAACATTCTCTCCAAATTAAATTATATGATTAATTTTGTCTTATGTTTTTATTTATACTAATTATTTAATCAAGTATTAATAACAATTATTTTATAATTTATTGCCATCAATATTTATTTTATTATTTTTAGGAAAGCCACTGAAAATTACTTTTTAACACTAGAGTTTTGCTTTCCTCTTAGTGCTTTTGAGACACTTTTTACAGTTTGTATCATTATTTGCAAAACATTTATATCTTTAGTAAAACATAAATGTCTTAAGTAATATTCATTTATTTTTATTTTATTTGTCTTCATTTTAATCCATGAAATAATTACCCTTTCAAAGAAGATAAAATCACTTTGTTCAGCACTCTTACTAATATTAAATCTGCTATAGAGTTGTAGACTTTAAATTCAACACAAAATGCATCTCAGAGGAATAGGTCTTTACTATAAATGTTTTTTGATACTTAAATATTATTTGCTGAATGCTATTCACATTTAAACCTTATTATTTCTTTTGACTGTCTTTAAATAATTTGCAATGATGTTAATAAATATCTGATATAGGTTTGTACTTTTTATTTTCTCTTTTATCTTATTTAAATGTAAATATCATTATTATATTATTTCTTTTATTTAGCATATCTTTATCATTTAGATATTTTATGTATAGTTTTTCCAGCAATTTCTTTTTTCATCTACATTTTTAAAAATATCTATAATATCTAATAAACATCACATGATCATAATTTCTTATGCTTATGTATAGCTGTTGTTAAAACAGGCAAAACTCACTATACGTATTGCCACACACAGTAAACTAGGAATATTGTATGAGTAGGCACTAGATGGGGATTTTATGCACAAGCCTTCTGGTATCCATTGATTACTCTAGCTTGCTGTGTGTGGCAATACGTATAGTAAGTTTTGCCTGTTTTAACAAAATCTATAATATCTCATAATTTTTTTGAAGTTTTTTATTTTTCCAAGATAAAACTGTATATTTTTTTTATTTGAAACTATGATATTTCAAAATATGTCATAAATTGTAAGCTTTATTTTGTTTTTATATTCTTTATTACTATATATCTTTTTGTGTATATTTTTTTACATACTACATGATGTCATATTTGTTTTTAGTAGTTTTGTCATCTTTTCTTATTTCCGAAATAACTTTTCTTCTATCACCAAGTTGTCATTTTATATCTTATAGAATTTTATTCTCTTTTATTTTTTTTTTTTTAACTTGGCATTTTGCACTTGTATTTTTTATGATGATTACTTTTTTATACATAGATATTTTAGAATTACAAATATTCAGTTTTTCTAAAAGGGTCATTTTTAAATGCCCTTTTTTTCTATGTTACTTTGCTTTATATTAGTAAGTTTCTGAACTTTTTTTTATTTTGGTTATCTACATAATGTTATTAATTAAATATTTAATACCTTTATTAATATTCCTCAAATCCTGTTATATTTGAAAATGAGTTTTTTGAAGTATTTTTAAAGATTAAAAATAGCAGCTGTTAAAATTATCATTCTTAATCATATTGTTTTTCTAGCCTTATGTTAACATGCATGTATTTTATATCTTATTAATAGATAATCACTATAAAAGCAATAATCTTGAAATATATATTTTCTATTAATTGAAATATAATTTAACTTAATTAATCATATGACTTGTTTAAACTATTTTGAAATTACACAATCAACTAACTTAAACAGGTATGTTTTTTTATTAGTAATTTATTTCTGGATACATTAAAATTAGTTCAGAGATTAATATGATGTAAAATAGTTTTTTGAAATGAGATGAGAGGTTTCATGCATAAAATCTATATCTCTAGAAATCCAATTAATTACGGTAAACATTCTTTTCTGTTGAAAACCTTACATTCTTCAAAACATTTCCTCTCATGTATTATCTTTAATAAATTTACTTTAGTAAATCATTCTCACAGCATTGACACAGTATATTTTCTTTTTTCATGCAATCTAGTATTGATTTTAGCATTTTATTAAAAATGAGATAAAATGTAATTATTGCTTAGTGAATAAAAAAAATTTGCTTTTATTACTTTAAAATTAATTTTTAATATATTTTTATTTCACGGAAAATATATTTTTTGTCCTAAATTTTAATCCCCCCAAAAATTATATCTTATGTTTTTTTATATGATAAAAAAATAAGTGGATAATTTATTATTAGAAAGTCATATAATATTCCACCATCAAAAGAGACGTGTTGAGCTTTGATCCAGAATTTTTTTGTTCTCCAATCCATCACTATATCACAGTGCTAAATTGCATAGGGAAGTTATCAAATGATTGTGTGATATTGAAGCATTCATTAAAGTGTCAGACTTATACTCCAGTTTAATTTAATTAAATTTTCAACTTTTTTCCTGTCTTCAATAGAAAGTTAATTCAAGATTATTTGCTTCTAAGGTAAATTATATTTAGCATTAGTCTAAACTATTCTGAACAATTTCAAATATTTTTATTCCATTAAAAACAATGCAATTTATTTGGGAATTTCATCTTGTTATCATTTACCGCAATAAAAATTATCATAAAATTCAGTAAAGCATTACCTCCTTTGAAATAAAATATGCATCCTCCTTTTCTTTTTCTTTTTGTTGATTGCTAGGAATTAGATCTTACAGGGCATTTTAGATTTTTCTTACTGATTTGTTGAACTAATCCTGCTACCCTGATAATTAGGGATTCTAGTACAACTGGATGTCAACATTTAAATTATTTCTTTATCATAAAGAACATTTGTCTTATTATCAAGGTTTTAAGTACTATGTTATATTTTCTATTAATTTTATAATCTAATAAATATATAGCAATATATTACAGCTTTTAAAAGTATTTCATAATAAAAAATGTTTTGATAAAGATTAGTGGGATCAACATATTAAATAAATCTGACCACAATTATTGATTAACTGTCATCATAAAAAAGATTATTTTTAGACCTTTTGCCACAAATTCCTAAATAAATTTTTAGATTTATTATTATGATAGGATGACTGTTTTCTAATTATGAATCATCTTCTTTGTTTATTCTTTTGTTGATTGCCAACTTAGATAAAAGATTTAATTTTTTTACCTAGATCAATTTCTTTTATTACATATGTACAAAATGTGAACCTTTTGTATTGACAAAATAGCTTTTAAATAGTTTACTGGAGAGAAAGTATTCTTTAAAGTGTGATGTAAAGAAACTGAAAATGCTATTCCTCAAGATTGATAATTATCTAGCTTGTAAAAGTTTGAGAGGTTTTCCGTCTCTCTTTTCCACACTAGTTAAAAATAACTTGTTATCTATTTACTGACCAATATTTGAATGGTTGGTTGGGCTGGTTCCTGGTTGAATGCCAGAATGTGGAGCTGATAGATGAACAACTATTTCTACACTTTTCTGCAAAGTCATGACTTAAAATAAGAAAGTAAAGTAGTAGTTGAAAATACTCTTCCTCAGCATTTTCCAAAATATTGCTGGTAGAATAAACACTCCCCCAATACGCAGATTGATCAAAATCTTAGTGTTTTTTTTAAATTCTGTATTTAAAAAATAACTAGATACTTAAAAAAAAAAAAACTAAATCGTTTTAGTTAAAGAAAAAATTTTGACTGCACTCTGGAGCAGAATTTAAACAATGCTTTATTTACGCTGCTTTAGTCACCAATCTGAATTTTAGTTGAAAGCTCTGAAAAGTGTAGATTCAGTCTAATCTATTGTAGGCTAATGCACCATAAGAATTAATAGTTAACATGGGTAGTTGATTTTAAATATTTTTTCTACATTACAATATTTAAAATAAAAGAATATTTTATTTTACAATTATTTGGATTTTTTAAAAAAACATTCAATTGGAAACTATATTTTGGATAAGTTTTACGTCTGATTTCAAATTTACTTCATAAAGAAAAGATTTATTTAAATATAGATTTTGTCTAATTAAATTTTAAAATCAATACGTCAATGAAACATTAATTAAAATGAAAACGAAATGGCACAGTTTAATTTAAAAGTAATTAAAACACATATCTTTTTTTCAAATTCTAATTAGTTGAAACTTATTATTTTTAAATTCAAATCTATTGGCAGCATTGAAATTATATTTAATGCTAAACTTTTATATAGTGTTATAGGTTACAATTGATTACATTTAGTGATATAGGTTAAATAACAGATAAATATTAATCTATAATATAAGTTAAAAACATAATTATTTGTTGTGCATAAATAAAGATAAGAATATTAATAATTAATTTATCGTGAGATATTAGCACAATATTTTGTATTTTAGCTTTATTATTTTGTAAAGAATTTTATGTTGTTAAAAGAACTGATTTTCAATATATATAAAAAAGAAATATTCAGACATTATCATTATCAAGTTATCTCATGTGATATTACTATGTTCAGAAAAAAAAGTTATTTTTATATAAATATATTTGCTCCATAACTTACGAAGATGAATCATTGCACAGAATACAATAAAACTTAAATGTTGTATGTCATATTACAGCTTTCACTAATATAACTTCTAATATTAATATATGAAATTATATTTTAATAGTAAACATAGCGGAAGCTTGTGGTTAAGACCTATAGAGGTCCCTATCTTCGCATTTTCCAGCGCACATTCTCGAGGTTTAATGCCTTAGTAAATATTATTTATGTAATCAATGTGCATTAAATAAATTTATAATTATTTAATAATAATAATAACAATAGTAATGATAATATATATATATCATTTTTATCTTTGATTTCAAATCAAACTCAGATCATTATGATATGGCTTTTTTTCCATCAGCAGGATACTTTTCCCTGGACCTTGTTAATGAGTTCACAAGGTTGTATGAAATCTTATGTATTAAGATGATGAAAATCATTGCTAATTCAATTCAATAATACCTGCATTCACAGTTGCAAATTCATAAAAAAATAAATCATGTTATAAAAGAGTGCCAACCAACACACTTAATGCAGTTACATGCTTTTTCTCACAATTTAAATTATATTATAATTTGCTTCATTCCATAGCATTAATATTTTTTTAATAAATTAGATATTTTACTAATAAATAAGAATATACAGATCTACAACTAGAAGATGACCTAAAAATCATATTTTAGTGAGATACTTTTTCACTTTTTCTTTACCATTTATTTTAAGCTTTAATAAGTAATGATAGAAATCATGTGATACATTATGATGTTTTATTGGTTTAAATTCATATTTTTAAAATACTTAGATATAAAATAATTTTTTTTTTGCATGTGTGGAAGGGGAGTGGGTAATAATAATTTTAATCACACTAACAAAAATTTTACAGAGTATATTCAATTACCTTAGTAAAACTTCCAATGTGCATTTGATACAGTTTTAAATTTGAAGCCAAAAACTGGCAGGCCATTGGTCTATATTGCCAAAATATGTACATATATATATATATAATTTTCTTCAAGAAAGAATATCAAATAATAATTTGTTATCTTTGTAATATATTTTATATTATTATCTCAATGTTAGAACTTCTTCATAAATTTTAATAACATCTTATGTTATGCTATTGAATACACATATCAGTTTTCAATTAGATAGTAGAAAATAAAACCATAAAATAATGTACCATAAAAACAACTAAATATATTAATTGATCATTTTACAACACTATTTTTCAACAAAAAGTTCCTTGGCAATAATAATATTAGAAACTTAATTGTGGAGATCTTCAAATCTAATGTAGAATAACCAATTCTGATTAATTTACTTTTTACATGACAATGGGAAAAAGATTAAAACATAAAATTATATTTGAATTCAAGCTATTTTTACTAAATGTAATGACAATGTTTTTCAGAATTAGTAATAATTATTGGCAGATAAGATAAGTTAATGCTATTGACATAGAGTTTGTACCATATTTATAACATTCTCTAAATGAAAATAAATTCATGTCATACTATTAAAATGGTTTTTAAAGTATGAATTAGCACCATGGCAATACAGTATAAGGTCTACCTACTTGATAGAATTACACAATGCTTATAATAATTGCTGAAAAAGAAAACATTTGCATTTACTATTGAATTTACAACTACAACAGTATATTAAATAAAATCAAGAAAGCAATATATTTTGTAATAAAACTAATTTATTTGCCAAGGCAATTATTTAATTTAAAAAATACTTGATTTCAAATAAAATATATATAGAAATGAAATCCCATGTGAAGCATTTGTACTTATTTTTAAAATTAAGATGTTCTTAAATTTACTGTGATAAAGAGCATATTAAATAAAATGAAGAAACTGATATATTTTAAAAAAGAAAATGTATATTAAATAATTAGGGATACTGCACATATAAGATGAGTATGAAATAAAAATGAGCTATATTTAATATACATACTGTAAAATTAATAATAAATGTGGACATCAACAATTCAAAAATAAAGATGAACATTTGTTACATGTCATGAATGAAAAAAAAAAAAAAAGTCAACATTTTATTTTTATATATTTTCACTAACAGTAAATATTCTTCAGATTAATAAAGCTGGTAGAATGTACACTGAACTAGCATCCAATTTTAATTAGGCATTATCTAAAATTGGTCATGATTTTTTGAAAAACACAAGATATTGAATGTTCATTTCTCTAAGCAATAGTTGAGTTTCCTGTTGTGGTTACAACATTGGCATATGAGATCAATGTATACTATAAAAATAGTAATCAAAAATTCTTTGATCAGTATATATTTGTAGAACAAAAATGTTGTGAAGAAAATAGGTGTTTAAGGCAGAACTGTACAAAAATATATAATTATTTTATTATTACCTCAAAATAATTTTCAGAAATTAATGCAAAAATTCACAATCAAACTTTAACATCAAATTGAGCATTGCAAGTCTATTTAAACTCAAACTGAGTTGCTATATTTTCTATAATCTCAACTAGTCTTACGAGCAGCTGATGACATCAGGTTTGATTGGCAGAAACATGTATTATTGTATATAAGTTTCTAAGTTTCTATAAAGTGCATAAATAAATAACATTAATTTGATGGATAAATGTGTTTCTAATAATAAGTAATATTAACTATTTTTATATTTTAACTACTACTATATAATATTTCATAAGATTATATTTTTCTCAGTATAAATATATCTAGATTCATTCATATTGATTTTTTTGTTTAATCAAAGTATTTGTGATTGTCAGCTAATGTGCTTTAATAAATTCAATAATAATAAACTATTAGAATTCATAGAGGACAATACTATTATTTTCCTTAACAGTGAACCATTTTTTATTATTGTTATTAACATATTCATTAAAGTTGCCAAAAAGAAAATGGTTTTTTAAAGATATTGAGGACAAAACACTATGCAATAAAGAATAAATACTTTATCTTAAGATCTTTCTGTATCTAATATTGAAGCACAAACACTGAAAAAATGATATAAATATTATTATGCAAAATATTTTAAATTTTATTTGAATTTTGCTTATATATTTAGGAAATTAAAAAAGAAATTGAAACTGAGATAGACCTTAAAACAATCTAATACTGTAATAAATATTTTCTTTCATCTTTACTTTGTAATTAATAATATGCTGATGCGTTTCGGTGAAACTTTTCTACATAATAATACTATGTAGATTCTGTTCACATGATTTCTTTTTCAAAAGAAACATGTGACAGAGATATTTTAAGTGCTGGCTCTGACTAAGCATTTATCACAAAGCTTGTAGAGGAACTGGCAATCCTCATTGTTTTATAACTTACAAGCTTAAGAGATAGGGTTATGTGATCTATGACTCTTATTTTGACTATGTAGTCATATGTCTGCTCAGTTAAGCTTTATTATTATTTTGAAGATAAAATTCATTGATAACATCTATACTAATGAAAACCTTGATAGTTTGCATTTTTCGAACTTATAATTAAAAAAAAAAGATGAAAAGTTTATTACTAACATTTTTCTTTAATATCCTACCAACATCTTTATTGATATTATAACTATTGCTGCTTCTTAAATGAAAAATGCATCAGATATGTCTAGCTTAGCTACAAATTTTGAGATAAGACATTTTAAGACTACTTTTTTCCATACTTGTGGAGCAAGAAAATTCTCAAATAGTACACATCCTTATGTACAACGACTGAAGAAACCTATAGTTCCAAATTTAGTTTCCAAGTGATTTATTATTAATGGTGTTTCACTGCATAATGTCACACTTAAGAACTTATAGTTTAATTAAACTATCTCCATCATTTGTTTCTTAATATCAACAATTTTCTATACTTATACCCCAAAACACATGATATAAGAATTGCTTTGCAGTTGTGGAAATATGATATTACACTATCATAAATAGTGTAAAGAGATAGCAATTGAAATAATACCTAACCATAGAAATATTCTTGTTTAGACAGAGCATATTTGTTTTTCTGTTATCCCACATAACGGTAATCACTCTACTATTTATTATTATGAAGCCCATTGCTAGCCTGAATTCAGCACTTGATTAAATACATGTATACACATTTATATTTTACAAATAAATAAAAAAAATTTAAAACGCACACACACATACTGGAATAATAGTTATCATCAATTAATTCATAATCCCTGTTGAAAGTTCAACGTACTTTCCCTACAGGGATTAAAATTGCCTTGACTTTTTGAAAAATGTAAGCCCAGAAGAATTACAAATAATTTTTAGTTTTGATATATTATGTAAACAAATTAGAAAATTATGGAGATTTAATAATTTTGGAAATAAACTCGTTCTAAAATAAACATAAAGAAAACAGAAACGCAAAATATTATTTTAAAATATCTTTTGGGATTATAAAGTAAACATTTTATTGTTTTGTTTTTTTGAAAATATTTCTACTCAACGCTATATATTGCTCAGTCATTAATGAAATATAAATATAAAACATCTTAATTTTACCATTGATAAAGCTTTAAGCATATAAAAATTTTACAACATTTAACGATGTATTATCTTTTTTAAAAATTTATTTTTATTTATTATTTTAAATAGTGTTTTATCATTGTTTTTATGCTACTCTACCTTTTTACAATTATGTAATTTTTTTAAACGAATATAAAACTTCAACATAATAAATAATTTAAAATTGTTAGAAATAATCTTTTTATTTCTTTGTCTCAAATGTATTAAGTTCCATCTATCCTCCTCAAACAATCTTTCTTTATAAGGAATGCTTATTTTTTTTGTCTTCTATTTTATCTTGTTTTTTTATTTATTTTTATATTTGTTGCCTCTATTTTTTTATCTTCTTATTAGTGATATGTATAGGGTTAGTAACGATATAGGTTGATATTGGTTTAGTTGAACACTAGCTGCATCAACTGCAAAACTACTTCAAAATATACTGAAGAAAGCATTCGTGAACTCTTCTGTGTTGAAAATTATACGAGTAGAACGATTGATCTTTTTGTAGGTGTGTTTATAAACAACAAAACACTATATCTTTTTTAAAAATTCATTTTAATAATTTTATTAAAACGTTTTTTAGTGACCAAATAACAAAATGCTAGAATAATATAATAATAGAATTGCACATAATGTGAACTATAATAAATTCCTGTTTGGGCATGTTGTTAGTACATTTGAGTAGTAAGTTGATATATTTTAATTAATGAAGAGATAATGCAAATAGTATTATTTATGTAATGTAAGTAAAAAAACCATCACTTACACAGCATTAGCTCCCAACTCTCTGGATAGATTAACAAAAAAACTGGTTGGTTTATATATCTTATATAAAATATCATTGGCGTTTTTGCTTGCATGAATGCAAAATTGTGATTAATGGATTCTGAATACATGAATAGTAAATTGGTTCTTAATACTCATGTAATACAGATATTGCATTATTTATATTAAATGGTGATATGTATTAGCCATCATTAGCCATTTACAAATGAGTATAAGCATTCCAATTACAAGGGCAAAATAATAAAAGAATAAAAAATAATACACTATGCTGGTCCATTATGTTTATTTTATATTTTGCAATGCTCTCTTTTAACATCTTCTGCAACAAACTAGCATCTATCCTCAATCATATCTTATCAATAATAACAATCAATATTACATTGCTTTAAAAAATATTTGAAATAAACTTTATAATGTACAGTTCATTCATATCATATGTCAAATCTAAGAAAAATGTGATTTTATAATATAGAGTCTGTAGTATCATTTAATCATTAACTAATAATAGATAAATGAATATTATCATTTTAACTACTGAGAAATAGAGAAAGATAAATAAATAAATAAAAAATTTAAAGTAAATGTTGATACAATATAAACCAATATACATCACATATATGCTGGTTCTTTAGACATATTTTGATGTTGTGCAGCAAAATTTTCTTTCTGTAAACCTTTAAAATCTTACTTAAATGCATTTTTCCAGTATATTCTATTCTTTATCACCTTTAGTTAATGAAAAAAGATGGTATTAGATATTTTTAGATTGTCTTTAAGAGGAATTTCTATATATATATATATATAATCAATAGATTTCTATATATATATATATATAATCAATAGATGGAGCTTTACCAAAATCTCTGACAAGCAAATGTTTACATAAACATCAAAAGAGTCAGAATTCACTATCTCTTTCATTGTCTCCACCTTCAGATCAGCTGATTTCAAGCTAATTTGCTATCATCAGTGAAGAGTAGGGACCAGAAACTAGATCTAAACACTAACTCCAAGTGTTTATGAAACAAGTTCCTATCAGTTTGCAAGCATGAATTTTTCAGACACATAATGTCTTCAAACCCAGCTTAACAAACCAGATAGCTATATGGGTCTGATATCAGTTTAGATTCACCACATAGTAAAAGCCTCTGAAATATATATATATATATATAGGGATTGACACTATCATAAAAACCAAAATCAATCAGTATAAATCATTTTTGAGATCTGATATTCTTCATCCTATTCACATATTAATTCATTAAATATGTAGCCCTAAAACTACAAATTATTATCACCACAACTACTATATTGCAGAATATATCAACTGGTCTTATGAGTCCATTTTTGAAATATTGCAGAATGTCATTAAAGAAGTTTAAATTCAAGGACTTTTTTTTTTTTACAATGTCAGATCAATCTGTTGCTGTTACACAATAAAATTTTATAACGTATCAGTAAATATACAGTTAATTCAGTTCAAAAAGTTCTATCACTATGAATCTTAAAATTCATGACTATTCTTCTGTTTAAAAAAATTACTAAAACATATAAACTGATCTACTTTATCAAGTTGAAAACTATTTTAGCCAAAAGTTGCTAATAATTTGCTTTCCATTAATGGCCAATAAAGCATCTGGTAGTTTTTAATGCAAAGTCCTTAACTTTTTGTAAGTTGTATTAAAAACATAAAATAATTTCCTAGAACATTTCTTGACTTTGAAAGAATAACACACTCATCAACATATTATATAAGAGCTATAAAAATTAAGGATTTTTTTTATTAAGTTTAAATTAAAATCTTTTTATGAAATCTATATTAAACTTTGATTCATGCTTCATAAAACTGTCTATGAACAATTTCAATATTATTGCCATAAAATAAAATTTGTATTAAACATAAGTTTTCATTTTCAAATGCCTCACATTTGTCAAGAATCAGTAGCTGAGAAGTCGCTTTGCAAGCAAGCAGTTGCTTGCGGACAGTTGTCATGGGTTTGCTTCCCGGACGATGCTTTGACATATGGAAAAAAAAAGCCTCACATTTTCTATTACTAATAGCAATAATTCCTGTCATGCCATCATATGGAACATACATAATATGAACAAAGTTTTATAAACAATCAGTGATTTTAAATATTTCTAGAACCCATCTTAATTAACTGAGTCAAATGTCTGTACTAAATAATAAAACAAATATATGGATTAACATTTGTTCACAACAATATTTTTATATTTGTTTGACACTAAAAACTATATTTATTATGCATTTTGATTTTCTAAAACTTCATAGAGTCTGCTATTTAATCATTTATGATTAAGATTCAAACAAATTTTTAATTTTACTATGCTAAATATTTTGTTTAAAATTAAATGAGTCCATATATCGAATCCATCATTAAATACAGCAATATAAATTTTTTATATAATTTCTCAAAAGATTAGCAAATTTTCCCTTCCATTGGTTCAATATATATGTATATTACTCTATAAATTTTAAGATTTATATGTTTAATAAAATTTAATACTAAATTTTAGTCTTTCACAGGGTAAAACAAGATATGAACTTTTGAAGATTCTTACTTCCTAGTAGCATACATTCAATTAGTATCTTGCCCAGTTAAAAGTAAAATAAAATATTACACAGGCTATTGAAAATTGTGTTAACAATAAACTAAAAAACTTTTAAACTTAAAATTAACAATAATTCAAAAGCAAAAATTTTAATTTTTTTAAAAAATTTTAAAAATTTTTAATTTAAATTTTTAAAAAATTAATAGTGATGTTTATTTTGGAGGTTGGTGTTTTGTGGTGAGTGATGCTGTTGTTTTTTTAATTTTTTTTGAATGGTAGGGTGTGGGTTGTATGTCACCATGTTGTTTTGTATGTATGGAGGGGGGGGGGTGGGTGAGACACCACCCCTCATAAATAAGGGGGGGGGGGAGAACAACACCCCCCTCCCGAGAAGGAGGAGAAGGAGCAGGCTTCCTTCTCATTTTTGTTTTTGATAAAGTTTTAAAAAAAAAGTAATATCTTTCCCTTCCCCCCACCCACACCATCCACCAACCAACCCCAGAGGGAAAAGGTTGGAAAGGGGAAAGCCTAATTAACAATAATTCAAAAGCAAAAATAGAAATAATAATCTGTGGAAATACAAGTATAATGAGAATATATATATATATTAATGAGCTTTATAAAATTGGATATAATAGATTTTTTATATATAAATCTATCAATAGTAGCAAATAAATATTACCAAAATTGAAACTGGTAATGTATACTGGCATAATTATCGTATATAATTAAAATAAATAAATACATCTAAAAGATATACCAAAATGATTTCAGTGATAAAACATTTTTAAACCTGAATGCAATACTTAAAAACATTCAGGATAAACTACCAATTCAACACCATTCAAATATTATGTATTATAAAAAAATTGTATTTTTAATTGCAGTTGTGAAATCAAAGCAAATGTTGGCTTTAAGATCACATATCACATACATATCTATTGTAGAGTATAAACAAGATCCACATATATTTCCATATTTTTGGAATATGATAAATGAGGCATGCTTTTAGATTAGAAAAGATCAAGGCATTACAATTCATTGAATATTCAAAAAGTTAATGAATCAGGGCTCCAACAATATTGAAATATGAATATTACGTATGTACAAATGGCTATTTACACAATTTAACATTGCTAATATGTCATGAATATAATGTATAAACATTAAAAGTGCACTAGGTAAGAAATTAATAGAATTTATATTTCTAAAAATAAAAATTTTCATAGATGATTTATCTCAAGTTATGCTATAAGATGTTCTAACATGGTATTAGATTTTTTTATTATATATGTATTAGTAATAATCAGCCATTAAGCTAATGCACATGTGATTTGTGGATTTTTACCAATAAATGAATACTCTCACTTCCAAACACAAAATAAAGTCTTTGTGAAAAGATAGAATAAATCCATCTATCCTTTCTACCCAAATGTTTATGTATGGGCAAATCTTAAGTATTTGGAAATGAGAGCATCATTCATTCAGACATAGTAAAGGTAATTTAAAGTAATTGCTTAACATCTTTACACTCTCATTCCCAAATGCTTAAGATTTTCCCATACATAAATGTTTGGGTAGAAAGGATAAATGGATTCATTCTATCTTTTCACAAAGACTTTATCCTGGGTTTGGAAGTGAGAGTATTCATTTATTGGTAAAAATCCACAAAGGGTATGCACATTAGTTTAATGGCTGATTATTACTATTACATTATATATGTATTGTAACTGACAGAATTGCACAGCCCGCATGAAGAATATCTGAGGGCAATCCATATGTGCATTTCCCATTCTGACATCACCAATTAATAGTTTTTTCTTTTAAAGCCTAAGGTCAGGGAGAAAAAAGAAACTCTTAACTATTTTACTTAAGTTATTGATTGCAAATGATGATGACAAACTGCCCAAAATAATGAGACAAACATAATTTATTTATGTATATACAAAATAATACACACTGATGGCTCTTTACTTAATTGCTTTATAAATTAATTAAAGGTAATTAAACCTTTTTAAATCTTACTATTTTATTTTAATTTAAGCACAGATATAGTATATGATAGCTTAAATGTTTTTAAATCAATTGATAATGTCTAATTTAGATATTATTATTGTTAGATATTTTGAATGCATCTCAATCTACTGCATAGACATCTAACCATTCACACCTCTCATTATTGCAGTTTTAAGGCTATCCAACCCTGCCTAATGATGATAGTACCATATTATAAATTAAGAATGATTTAAGTAATTGACTGTTATGATCAATTTCAGGTTATGATATTAGCAAACGATTAAAGTAATAAAATAATTGTAAAATACAGAAAATAACATCTATACTACAATAATTTCTGAACAAGAATCAATACATGATAAACTATATCATGATAGGAATTAATCTTCTACTGTGTACTATTTCTTAGAGTATTTGGTACAGAGTATTAGTGATTGGTAGTTGCAAATGTATCATTACATGACATGTATAAAAATAAAATAGATAATATACAATAGGAATTGTTTAGCTACTGTACATCACTGTTAAACAAAATAATGACTGTAAGAGATCAACAATCACAAATGATGTTACAAATATTTCACTAATTCATTACATAAGAATGAGTTCCAGATGTAACTAGCATAACCTGAATTGAAAGATTAATATCAGAACCATTTTTATCAATTACATCACATCAAAACACAAAAATAATTCTCTCAAACTGTCATCTATTTAATATAACCTTTATCTAGCCTATCTATGCAGTGTGTTTGATCTCCATTGATAATTTATAAATTTACTGCTTTAACATATTATTATTAAATAAGTGGAAGTAACTGATTTAGTTAGCATACAGACATTTAATAGCTTGGTCAGAGGTTGTGATTACAAGTTAATTACTTTTTATAAAATAATTTTATACCATTATTGCAGACTAAATTGTGGCATGATAAATCCAACAAACTACAACCTCTTGCCATTTCTGCTCATAAACAGATTAAATAAATAACTATTTACTAACATACTTTATTAGATAGGAAATAAATAATGATTAACTAAAGATTAGTTTAAAGTTTATACTTATCCTTTTGGCATCAAAACTTCACAATCAGTCTTTAGATATTGGTTTATTTTTGCAGCTTTTTTCATTAAACCATAGCTTAGTGATGGTAGGTTTAAGTCACAATTTCACATTTATTTAGAATGCTTGAGTATCAGTTTAGTTTTATTTTGGAAGCTGGTTCTTCCTGAAGCATTGGTCAATAGATTTATTCTTATTTGTTAATGCATAGAGGACACATGTTCAGACAGCTTCTTCACATATAAATGGTTTCTTTTTCCAGGATTCAGCAATAAGTTTTCCAGTTTTCCCTCTCAGTTTGATAGAGTAAGGCAGATAACAGTTCATCTACTCTTGCATAGTAGATCTTTGGAACTATCAGATAAATTAACTGACTCACAGAATAATAGCAGCTTAAGAATAATGGCAGAAGAATAGAATCCTGGAAGCAGACTAGAATTATTGGAATAATTCTCTCAATATATTGTAAGCACTATTTATATTCAATGGAGTTAGCTTACCAATAAAATTTGGATCCATTGCTCATCCTTTGGATCCTTTGATATATTGGCTATAGATAACTCAAGAGAGTCTGCTGTGGTATGAGTTTATTTTCCCAATATCATATTTACAAATTCTTATCTTTGAGTGGAAATAACTCTTTTTAATTAAATCATGTCAATTATGTATCTCCTTGATTTAATCTATTGATTTATTTATAAGCATTTTAATTACTTTTTCCTAGAATGTAATTTCCACTTTTAATTATTGTTAAAAGAAAAACACCTTTTATTTTAACCTACTTTTAAAAATAAATTTACAATCAATTATCTTTTTTTACAAACTTTAGAAAAATATTTTGTTTTTAACTTGATTTAACAAAATAACTTTATAATTAATTATGCTGTCTACATTTATCTGTGCATTTACAATATATATTTAATTTTTATTTATTAAAACTTTTAAATTTAAAACTTCTTCTTGGTTTTAAACATTACTGATTAATATATATTGTGCCATTACAATTTAGTCATTAGCTAAATTTATAGTAATGTGCATGTAAGAAAATGTAAAACCAAAATCATCATCACATTTTTATATAACAATAAATGAAGCTGTAGGGCATCCAAGTTTAAATCCTACAAGATCCAGTTTTAAAAGCTTTAGAGAGAAAGAGAGTGGAGCCACAGTTATATACTTTAATTGTTTGTGTGTTGATAGAAAGATAATACACACATTTAAACTATTTAATATTTAATTTTTCCATTAAAAAGCAAAGTTATATCGCATATGTATAGGCAGTGTGTGTTATAAAAGCTATTTAGTTAGCCACTTTTAAAATTTCAGACATTAAACTTTCTTTAAAACTAACCTATGCTTGATCAATTTTAATATCTTATTCTATACTTCTATTTTTGCTTTTCTATAATTGTAATTGGGATTTAAAAGTTACAGATTTAATTTTAAATATTGGGGTTATAATTACTAAGCTAGAAATTATATTATTTAATGTCAGTTTATAAATGATTTGAAATGATAAAGTATGTGTGTACATTGCATACAGAAATTTACATTTATTATATATTGAAAGGAAGAAGGGAGAAAATCTGTTGAATCAGATATCTGTTTTTGTAGCAATTTTGTTTTTATAAATGATTGTTTGTCATTTTGGGAGCTTAAGCTTGGTGGGAACTCTAATTTTGGAAATTGTCTCATCTTAAGATTAAAGGGAAAAAACTCCAATTTTAGATATTACAGATATACATGAAAAAGAAAAAAGGATTAAGTCTATTTTTTTTAAGACAAAAGTGTCTGAAAAACAGGTGTGTGATTTTTTGAGTTGGTCAAAAATAGCAATTCACACTATCACTCTAATTGGGTGAGTTGACTCAAAAATTGGATATAAAAGCAGTCTGGAAAATCACTTGAGCTATTAGATTACTATATATTCTTATATGATTGTGAGAGAGACTTTTTTAAAATTATTGAAACTGAAGCAGACAAACATTTTTAGTTCTGCTAGATAATTTTTTTTTAAAATCTTTTTTTTATATCAAGTTTTGAATGTTGAAAATATAAAAATGACGGGGTAGAAAAATTATATATATATGTCTCATCTTTTACCTGACTGTCACAGAGCCGCAGATCATATAGGAAGGAAAAGATGTCTTGTCTGAAAATAATATTCTACACCTTTCAACTAACCAGAAAAATAAGATGTTTTTAGCTGGAAAGAAGAAAACATTCACCTGCATTCGAAAGAGGTCAGAAAGATGAATTAATCTACTGATAAATATTAATCATGGAATCCAATTAATTGTTCCAGTAACTGAGTTTGAACCCCAGAAAAATTACAATGTGAAAAGAACTGCTGTATTTCATCCACGACAAGAATCATGCTGAACGGGAAAAATTTAAAATTAATATAAGAATTTCTAAATTGTCCACTAAAGCAAATAACTGTATTCGAATCATCATCATCAAATAGTTATACACCTCAAGAAAGAGATTGTTCCAAAGTAAAACGGAAATGGTATCTGCAGAAATATAGACATTATACAAGATAAGTTTGGCTCATTGGAAGTTCACCACAAAACAAAAGATCGATAATATGACTTTTTATATCTATTTTCTTTATGAAATCAGTGTCTTAATAAAAATTTAGTAATAAAGTGGTATATTTTATTTAAAGAACTTTTAAAGACAATTCAGATCGATTAAAATCAATAATTTCTTACCAATAATAACCTTGAGCTTCATAAATGATCTTGAATGTATCAAAATTATTTGTTTATTAATTTACAGTTATGAAATATTAATGTGTAAAATAATTTTTTGTATTATTATTTTGGTTTTAAATAATATTTTGTTATTATGGGATAAAACACACACCTACATAATAATATTTTTACATGTGTATAATTGTGTGCGAATGTGAAGTAATAAGCAGTGTTAAAATATTAAATTATTTTGTTTTAAGAAAGTATAGCATTTCAGAGGTAGAAGGAAGGGGAAGAAAATGATTTAAAACTTGTTTGGTAAAACTTGCTCTTTCAATTCTACTAACATTTTTTTTTAACATTCTGCTTACATGTTAGATTATAAGTGATGTGTGCCAATGAGTGAATTTTTTTTTTTATATGAAATACTTTTCTTGTGGATGAAACATTTTAACAAATCGGTTACCCAATTTAATACAATATACTTTTGAAATACATTTATGGGAAAGGGGGAAGAATTTAAAATTTAATGTTATGATTTTAAAACAGTCGATTATGATTATTGTTGTTATTGTTAATATAAATTTTCATGTAAATACAGAAATTTTTATGTATATGTTAGAAATGCAGTAATAAATATTAGTTTATGTTATTAAACGAGGTGTATATATTTCATTAAGAGTAGTCATTATCAAGTGTGATCATTCATCATCAATGGTTGAATATTAGTTGTTTAAGATATGATTGAATATGCTAAGATTAACAATAATTATGAATTTCGTTATAAAAATTAGGTTTATGTTTAGGCTTAGTCCTAAAGCTGTGGTTGAAACCATTGTCATTATTGTTATCATTATTGTCATCATCATCATCATCAACGTTTTAATTAATGAGCTGTTTAAATGTTTAAAGGCCATAAATAAATATTGACTTCATAGTATTTAGTGATTTCTTAGTATTATTATAACCACCATCCCCTCATCTATTTCATGCAAAAATGAGTGAATTTCCATCTTAAATCAATAGTAATCTGAGCTAGTAAAACTTATAAAAAAATATTGAAACACATTTGTTATGCTAAGATCTAAGAAATGATTTATGTCTAATGAATTCCACTTCAGTTTAAAAATGTTTTATGTTACCTAGGTGTTTACTTAAATATTAGTGCATACAGTGTTATGGGTCTAAAATCAAAATCATACATTTTGTAAGAAATAAGGTACCAAAAGGGATTCAAACCCGGTACATGTGAAAGGTTATTAGATATAACTGTGTCTAGATTCAAATAATGTAGTGGCGCCCTGCTAGACCATATTCCCTTGGTATTTGTTTGGATATGCACTTAACATCTAACCAAGAAATGAAAGTGGATAAAATCTACTGTCTGTATACCTGAGCAGATATTTTATTGAGTTACTAGTGTACTCACCTCATGTGATTTCCATATACCTGAGTTATAATAGTTGTTATTAATAATTTGTTTATAATTATTGATATTGTGATATCTTGAGAAATCTAATTATAGAAATATGTTTAATTTATTCCTACTCATTATTTTAATATTTATGATCTTGTGGCTATATAGCTACTATCCAGGAGTATGTTTCATTTAATCCAATGACCCTTAATATGATTGATAACTCAGTCTCATCTTTTGTTTAATAGCTTATGCTCAGCAAGTTGCATATTACAATTCTTTGCTCTTTGATATAAAAATTCTATTACAATTTTTTTCCGTTTATTAAGCCAAATATTCATATTTGAATTGTTTCTTAATTATTTAATACATTTGGATCGTTTGATCATCTTTATTAGTTACAATGACTATAATATTTGAATATTTGTGATTTTAATAATATTTGGATTTTCAACAAATTCAATGATATTTTAATATACAATTGTATTTCTCTTTAATATGTTACAATGGACCTTTTGAGCCACTTTAATATGTTAATATATATATGAATGCATATATATAGTTTCAACATATATTTTAATATGTGGAAATATCTGTTATATTTTCATATAAGAAAAATCACCATCAGAGATCAATAGACAGTAATCAATCAAAATGTTAAACTATAGACACTTTTTGCATTCACAAATATACACTTTGAAATGCAATTTCTTAGTGTTATATAGAGACTAAAGCACTACAGTAATTATTTATTGTTTAATGAAAGAGAGCTAACAACCTTTCACAATTTCTTATAAATAACAGACTGTTCCATTGATCAATTAGATGTTATAAATTAATAATTTTTAACAGATGTAATTGTTTTTTTTTTAATATGTGGAAATAACTATTATATTTTCATATAAGAAAAATCACCATCAGATGTCAGTAGACAGTAATTATTGAAAGTGGTAAATTATAAATGCTTTCTGCTTTTAAATGAAATCTCTTGGTGCTATATGTAGATTAAAGTTGCTATATTATTTGTTTTCAGCATAATAATATATATAAATCAAACAGTTAGCAAAATAAGTACAAAAAGATTCAAGTCTATTCAGTTTTATTATTAGTAAAATTTAAGAACTTGGCACAGTTTATAAAGTTCTCATTAAACTTGTTTTTGCATAATCATGTTAACAGTTCAAAAATTGGTTATATATATATTGTAACAGAAGAATGATCTTAGATTTGCATATACTGACCACGAGGGCGCCACTAGTCTGAAAATCAGAACTAGACATTTATTTTAAAGGTGGACAGGATATGCTAACCAAAATGCGCCGGACTAAACTCAGAGAGAAACAAGATATCTTAAATATTGTTTAGACAGTTGAGAAATCAAAGCACAAAGACAAATGTCAGCCAAATTAAGTTTAAACAAATTTTAAACTTTTATTTAAGAGCCAAATAACTTGTAAGAAAAAGTTTACACGAAAATCGATAGGCTTATCTCAGGCGTGTACTAGAAAGATTAAACACATTGCTCTGGTAGACTTACTAACTCTCTAATAACGAATTCTACAGGAAGAAAGTAATTTCATTCAGCAAAAGATTCACCAAAACATTGGTTTTCACTCTCAGATACTTAAACAATATATTCCCAAAACAAATCAATGAAACCAGTGCCAGCGAGCTTTCCGAGATCCGCAAAATGTGACGGCCCATGGATGACATCTGTCGGTAGAAGCTGCACCTATTATTATGTTTAAAATAAAGGTGATTGATCTGCCTCAAGAACAACCACAAAATATGATTGAAAATGAAAAGAAAACAAACAATTAAGACTGGCGAATCCCCAACCAAATGATTGGTGAAAACTAATCTAAAAATTAAAGATCTCAATAGGAGACAAGTAAATCATTAGAAAATCAGTTACATCTGCCCCAGCATTTAAAGAAAATGAATTACCAATAATTATAATTAAAAAATAAATTTATGACACAAGTTGTGAGTACACGCTCTGATAAATTTTCAGCTATACAAGTAAATACAAAATAAATCTATTGGAGAGTGCACATGAGTACGAAAATAGGAAAGCTATAAATACTTTAGCAGCGAAAGTCTCTCTCACCTGTAATTTACAAAAGGGATAAATATTGTCTTCCTGCTGGTGGCTTAAAAAAAATTACAAAGCAAAAACAATTATAGTTTCCACTTTCAGAGATATAAGAAATGAAGACTATGAAAATAAAATCACCAGCCAAAAGATTTGGTGGTTTGCAAAAGCGCAAACACAGTATTTAAAATTAATTCAGGCTACTAAAATAATTACAGGTAAGCATTCAAAATATACACGACTGCCAAAGCATTTAGTAAAAGTTAGGCATAAAAATAGAAAAACTCACACATCACTCTCCAATAAACAACAACTGAAAGCAAACTTGGAATCTTAAAACTAAGATTCCAAGACACATGGCAAAGTACAATAAAAGAGAATAAATATAGCTAATCAAAATGAAGTTAAATATTAATTTATGAATACAGATTTATAATTAGATTGAGCAGAGATTTAATGAAAAGAAATTTACCCTGGAAAGAATAAAAGAAAATTCCATCTTACGATAAAGCACAGTTCGCATAGAGTGCGCACGTTTATCTTTAGTCCATTTTCAGGTCCTTTGACAGTGGCAAGGTAGAGGCAGTGTTTATTTTAGAGGCTCATGGCATGACTGAAGGAGAGCTGGCAGGCGTGGGTCCATCCTTTGTTTAAATTAGCAAGACATTCTGATGATGGCAAAACTCATAATGGTAGATTTTGACATCTTGCCCGGTAACGAAGTTTGTCAATAATTGTTTAAGTTTTTAGCAGGAATTAAATGTTCGAACTGCTATCCAAAATGGTCTAACTCTCAGCAGGCGATAATTCAAGTCTCCTCCTTAATAATGAATCTCCTCTATTCTCTAAAAATTGGCGAGCTATCTTTTCCTCGCTACATTTCCCATGAAAAACTTTCATTAGTGTCTTTTTCTATATTTCAGGCAGGGCAAATATTAATTTCCTGCTCAATCTAATTTAAGAATTCCCACCAGGGATTATTGAAACAAAAATGACAACACAATTAAATCTCCGCTTTTTAGAATTAACTTTAAAAATAATTACAATAAAAGCAACAGGAATATATAATTAGCAAGCTTGTCTGTTTTTAATCAAATTGATTAAAACAGGCGGTGAAAGTAAACTATTTTAAAATCAATTTTATAAACATGAAAATGATCTATTTTACATATAAACGTGTATGTGTTTTAAATAATAATAAAAATAATTTAGCATTAGACATTTAATGAAAATGAAGTTGTTTTTCCCTTTTTAATTTTTAGTAATAAAACAATTGAATCAGAAATCAATCCGGTTCAATATATATTATATCAGCTAGTATCTCATTTCACAAGAAGTTTAGTAAGATTTTGATTCATATTTGCTAAAAAGAAAATTAATTTTGAATGAAATGCAAATTATATATTGCGATGAATGACAAAATAATATTATGACTATTTTTGATTCATTTGCTGGAGAATGGATGTGAATGCATCTTAATGATGTGAAAGTTTAATGCAAATATGAATATTAGATACCAAACCCTGTATAGTTTAGTGCAGTAATAGTAAAGTGAAATACACTTAAACTCGAAATCCCGGAATGACATTCAGCTGTTCTTTCTGATGCTTGAATTTCTTACAAAACACTAAATCATTCAGTTATAATTTTTATTATTTTTAGATGCCAAAATAAATCAAGAGACAGAAGGAAGAAATAATGGCAAACAACTCAAGTAATATTATTGCTTACTTCTTTGAACAGTAAACTTAGCAAATATAGATGCAATACATATATCCTGAGCTCTATATATTAAAATAAAATATATAATTGTATATATATATATATAGATAATATTCACACAACCACTACTTTTTAAAAATAAGTATTAAAAACGTAAATCTATTATAATTCATTTTTATTTTCTAGCTAATTATAATTAGTCTAGCTTCCACTTTTAATATATATTGTTATAAAAATGAAAAATTTAGATCTAGAAAATTTGATTAAATTTGTAAGTTAAATGCAAATTTTAAATTAACTTGCATTATACAATATATGTAAATGCATGCACATGGTATATATATGTACAATGAAATGTTATAATTCATTACCTTTAAAAAAATAATTATCCATGACAATTTCTAGTTCATTTTTAATATTATATATCAAGATCTTGCGAATGAAATTTATTTTTATAAAGTTTACAATCAATTTACATTCAACATTATGGCCTTCCTCCCTAGAGGTTGATAGATTTTAATTGAAATATCAGTCAAATTTTTTTGAAAGTAGAATGGATATATGGAAAGGGATCATTTTCTTTTTTACTCATAATCAAATTATGGCTGCCATTTCCAAAAGTTCATCAGTCAAGGCAACATCTGACAAACCCAGAGGCCATTAAAAATCTCTGGAATATAGATCTAATCTTCAATAATGACTTATTATTGAGCCATCTACAACTGTAAGTCAAAAATTGCATGAATTGGAAAAACTGCCTAATGTTAATTGAAACATAGCATACCTTGTGAAGTTAAAACATAAGGTAAAGAGACAATTGGTTTAAGAAATAGGTATGAACTTTGCTAGAAAGACATTAATATTGAAAGAATAAATATAGGGGGATTTATTATAAATACAAAATGGAAGAATATCAGGGTGAAGACTGATAATATACCAGGGAGAATGGCAATATTAGTTATTTAATATTAATAAAAAATAAGTATTGGAGATAATTCAGATTTATGTCCCAATGTATTCTTATTCTGATGAATTAATACATTGCACAGTCTTAAACCTGCATTTATATATGTAATATATGCGGGGTTCGAACTCAGACTTTCACATGACCCACCACTCTCAGTGCCATCTCATATTTCTGACTCAGATGAAGAAACTGAGAATTGTTTGTCCAGATATATATGAATTTCATTAGATCAAACAATATTTTAAAACTGTTATAAAAAATTTTAAGCTAGATTAGAAAACCAATTGAAAAATGAAAATGCTATAGGTAAATTGGAATATAGAGACAAAAATGAAAAGTAGATTTGAATTTGTAGAGGAAAAAAACATATATTAAGAATTTATTTTTTAAAAACAATCCATATTGGAAAGGCATGTAAACATCAAAATGAAGGTAAAGCAAAATTGAGTTATATTTTAACTAATACAACATACATATAAATGTTATTTCAAATGCCAATTTTTAAACTTTAAATTGCCTATAATAATTATTTGTCTTCTTAGGAAATATAAAATATTGATTGTCTATAGATAAAACTGATAATAAATAATCTAAAATTAAATAAAATTTAATTATAGCTTTATATTAGTTTTCATTTTTTTAGAAACTCTTTCAAGACGAATACTTCTGATTACCACGACAAATTATTTCATATTAACTTGTTCTAACAGTCATAATTAAAAAAATAATATATTAAAAATAAAATGTGTAAGAATTAATAAATAAATACAAAGTTATTACTTTCTATTTTATGTCCTGATAATCAAATCTAAAAAAAAATTATTTTAAAATACATTTTTAAATCTTCCAATAATCTAATAATATTATTTATTTTGTAATTACATTGGATCTTTAACTCTACTTTTTCAGAATATACAAAATCTCATAACTTTTTATTCTATGACTTACATCTAAAAAAATGAACATACATACTGGATTCTGTAACTTTTTAAAAAAAAATTGCTCCATCATGTTCTTCATCTTTTCATTCACAGTATTGTATTTTCTGACTGACTTAGATAAATCATATTTCAATAGTTACAATAATTTGATAAACTATCCCTATTTTATTTGTAATGTTATCATTATTTTTATAATTACATATTTATTATCCTAAATATCTATTATTTTCCCATCCTACTTTTACATCATCTGACAATTTTTCATTATTCAAATTTGTATAAATATTCATTGAATATGGTATTGATATCCAATTACTTATTTACATTTTTAATTTCTTTTATTATTTGTTTTATTATTTAATATTCTTATAATATTTTACATAATGATTCTCATTCTAATTTTTGTTTATATGCTCTTCTTGTTTTGATGTTATTAAATCATTTTTCAATTTTAAAGATGTTATTTTTGCAGATTATGGTTGATATAAATTTGTATCAATTATTCTTATTTTATCTTTGTTTAAAAAATGTCTAAATATCTTAATTCTTTTTTCCCTTTCTCTTTGTATATCTAACATTTTATCTAATATTACTGAATTTTTTAAATGTATTGAAAATATTTCTACTATTCCCCAATGATAACATATCTATTATATAATTTTTTATTTTAAGATATTTGTCAATTATATTTCCTTACAGATAGTCAATTCCAATGTATATGTTTATGTTTAATTAAATAGCAGAGTAATAATTTATAATTGGTTTTAAAGTTTAGCCTGGATTATGATGTAATAATATCTAGTTTAATATCTGATAAATGATTAGTACATTTACTTGAAGTGGATGATGTCAAAGTTATGACTGCATAAAGTTTGACAAGAAAAAAATCCAAAGTAGAAATGATCATGGAAGTCTCTAAATGAAGATTTAACACAAGTGGATTATATTTTGGCTAACACAAAATATATATACTTTTATGTAGATTTAACATAGGAAGAGTAAAACAATTAGTAAGTCTTTATTAATTCTTAATCAGAAGGTAATCAGCCTTTGACATGTGCTGTTTAATCATGTTACTAACTCACCAATGTTCTAGTGAGTATGTAGAACATTCTCAAACCCAAACACATGATAGAGACTTTTAAAAGATAAGAATGTTTGTTTTATCTTTGTACCTAAATGCAATTATTTAGACCAATCTAAATCATTTAAGAATGAGATCACGAAGATTTAATTTTTGTAATTTTATGTTTATTACATTAATTAAATGAATATGAGTTGCCATTAGGCTTTGAATTTGTAGATTATGAAAAGGCATTTGATTCTATAAACATTTCAGTGATTAAAGCATTGGATCATCAAGGTATAGATCCAAGATATTGTCATATTTTTAAAAAATATTTATAAAAATGCAACAGCAACAATTAGATTACATAATAATACTAGGAAAGTCAACATTGAGAAGGGCGTATGGCAGAGTGATTCCATATCTCCAAAACTTTTTACAACAGTGCTGCAAGAAGTATTTTGTGAATTAAAATGGAAAACTAAAGGAGTGAAAGTAAACATAGTTTATTTAAGTCATTTGGATTTTGCAGATGATCTAGTTGTTTTTGCAAATAATGCTTTAGAGCTGCAGGAAATGTTGCAGGAATTATCAGGTAAAAGTAGGAAAGTAGGACTAAAGATAAATGTTAAAAAGACTAAAGTGATGTTCAATGAACTTTCTCAAAATATAAAAATAAAGATTGATTATGATGAGTTAGAAGAAGTTAGCAACTATAAAGATCTTAGTCAGATTTTTAATACAGATAGAAACCTAGTGGAGTTAAATTTTGTTGGAGTGCTTTTGGTAGAAATAACTTGATACTAAAAGGAAATATGCCTATGTGTTTAAAAAGGAAGATTTTTAATAAATGTGTTTTATAAGTTTTTACTTATGGATCTGAGACTTGGACACTTAATAGAAAAGCAATACAGAGACTTTAGACCACTTAAAGAAGTATGGAGAGATACATATTAGGAGTAATAAGAAAAGATCAAAAACACAATATATGGGTAAGAGAACAAACAGGTGTTACTGAACTCATTGAAAACATTAAAAGACTGAAGTGGAGTTGGGCTGGATATGTTGCTAGAAGAGATGATAATAGATGGACAATTCCAAGAGATTGTAAAAGACCCAGAAAGAGACCACATGTGAGATGGATGGATGAAATAAGAAAGTGTGCAGGGGTGATGTGAGAAGCTAAAGATTGGAGAAGATGGATTGAACTTGAAGAGACCTTCATCCTACAGTGGATTGATACTGGTTGGTGATGATGACATTAATTTATAGATAAATCTAGCAAAATTTTCAATTTTGTGGCTGGTAAATATTAAATAATGTTAGAATCAATTTAATAATAACATAATATACAAGCACAGTTTTTGTTATTAAGTTCTTAATAAGAAGATAATCAACCTTCGATATGCATTGTTTAATAGCACGTCAAAGGCTGATTACCTTCTGATTAAGAATTATTAACGAAAACTGCACTTGTAAATTATGTTATTAAAGAACTAGTAAGATATATGATGTATTAAAGCAGATCTACAAAGACAAAAACTAAATGTTTCAAATTGTTTTAAAATTTTAGATGTCATTGAAGATTCAAATTTTGAGAATGATTATAATAAGAAGATAAATGATCCTCTGTTATGGTTAGCTATGCTGATCTGATAGTTTGTATAATTTATCAGGAGAATGTTCTATTGAGACAAAGCAATATATATTATGAGAAAACAAAAATATTTAAAAATAATCCAATTAAAAAAATTGGATATCTAATTTCTGTAACATGTTATAAGAAAGTTAATTATATAAATAATAGAGATAATTTTTTTAAATATTAATTGACTATGTACTAAAAGGAAATAAAATAATTGAATCTTCAACCACAATTGAAATTTTTAGATTTAATTTGAAATAAAAGCATGGAGGGTCCAGAAATTAATTAAGTCAATCCCTATTTTTATAACAATTAAGTCAATCCCTTGTTATAAAAAATAGAAATTAACTTATATAATTTCTGGACCCCCCCCCGTTTTTATTTCAAGTTAAATCTAAAAACTCCAATTGTGGTTGAAGAAGCAATTATTCTATTTCTTTTAGAGCACAGTCAATAAAAGCATTTAATATATATCTATTATTTTTAAGTGTTTAGTATATGGCACATTTATTGAAAATGTAAAACTATATCATACTTTAAATTGACTGAACACTTATAGTCGATGTATATAAGTAGATATTTTTGCTATAAGTTAAAATGTATTATTATTATTATTATTATTATTATTATATAATAATACATATACATTAAGAGTTTAAAATAGTTTTAAAATGTTATTAAATTAAAAGGAAAAAAAGATTTAAACTCCCCTCTTGCGATCATTATTTAAACCAAATGAAAATTCTAAGGATAATTGTTAACTGTTAAACATGAAATTATTGAATATTTTTCATATTTTTCCAGTCTTCTATTCCATATCTATCAAACTAGTTAATATACTGAAAAGATAACTGTTTCAAATGAATTAAGGTGTCATAACATATATTTTCAAGCAATTTTATTGAATTCAAACAATTGTATTAAATCTCGATTTTAAAATTTCATTCTAACTTGAAAAAGTTCAAAAATTAATAAACAAATAAACAGATTTTCTAAAATCAATTAAAACTTAAAAAAAAGAAAAAGATTCTGAATTGATAAAGAAAGATATAAAAAAAAAAAAATCTTATTAGAAGTTTATGTTTTAATTCAGAGGTCCCCAACCCTATGCCCGCGGGCACCACGGCGCCCACAGACCATTTTACGTGTGCCCGCCGCTATCCGAACATAATAAAAAATTATTTATCTGCTACAAATAAATTTAATTTTTAAATTTTCTTATAAATTATTGTATTATATTATAATCAAATTGTAGGGCATACTATACTTTTACAGCGTAAAAATATAAATGTTAATTATATGTTAAAATTTTATTTTTGAAATAAATATTTTTTTGTACATTATGTATTATTAACAATATCCAACTATAAATTTACATTGAAAAAATATATGGTGCCCACCAACTGGTTGAAAAAATAAATGGTGCCAGCCACCTGGCCGGTATTATAGAATGTGCTCTTAAGTGCAAAAAGGTTGGGGACCCCTGTTTTAATTTATAAGACATTGGAGGAAAAAAAACTTTTTGAGATGTTTTCATCTATAGAAATTTAATTAAATAATTTTTAATTGATGTATATATACATGGATTGGCTAAATGATGGAATCATTCATTTTATTTATATTAATATGGAGTTAGGGTTATTAATTACATTAAGAAAAGTTTGTATATGTGGTGCATATGCAGTATAAAAGTTGTTTAAAATAATAATGTCATCTATAATAGTTATATTAATAAATTGTTACATCATTATTTGCAACAAAAATGTCTTGTATTTGTTTAAAGGAATATTAAGCAAATAATTATAAAAAAACATTCTCAATATCTGTGAATTATGTTGACTGAGAATATAAAGTACTCATCAATTGATAACAGGAGTTTTCTGTGAAAATATGTAACATTTTCACATTCATGAAATCGATATTTAATGTTATGAATTGTATCAATTGGAGTATTATCATCACAAAAACATGATAATGATGTTTAAACAATGAGATAAACTTAGTCTTCCAAATCTTCAAGTAAAGAGAAAACACAGCTGATGATATTATAATTTTACAACTGTTTTAGGATTGGGAGAAAATCTACTTAGATGATAATTGTTTTTGATGATTGTTAGATATATAGCCTTCAATTATTTTTTAAAATATAAATAATTTATCAAACCAATTGACATGTTTTTTAGTTCCAGTTCTTACTATTGTGATACCACTGTTATCATATTGTGTCACTCTATTAAAAGCTATGAAGTGGAATCTTGGTCTACTTGTATGGAGTTCATCATGACTTCAAATGTATTTTGATATCACCAGTTAGTTTTACAACTATAGTTTGAGTTTCTATTAACACAGCACTATTCCTTTATCATCCTGTTTTTTTTTTAATAAGCATTGATTTTTGTTTTAAATTTTGTTTGCTCAATTTAAAAAATTAATAACACTCAACAGTTTTACAAAGTGATGTTTCAATGAAGGAACATCCCTATAATTTGACCTCTTTTAAAAAGTAGATAGGTCTGATATTTTTTCTCATAAGCTTATAAAACTAACATGATTTTTTAAATCATTTTCTTCAGGTGTACTTAAGAAAAAATAAAAAGTTTTACAATGATATGTATTTTAATTTTTGTACTATATATATAAAAAAAGAAAATTCAATGGTTTTATTGCTCTGGAGTATAATTATAAGAAGTTCGAGCGTCGGAAGTACAGAACTGAAATCAATCAATGACCTTGAACAGTGACGCGAACATTTTTGAGAAGTAGGTCAAATTTTTGTTCATTATTTTTTTTTTAGTACTAGGTCGTGGGTCACTAAGTCAGTGGCGTCACTTGGAAAGGGGAAGGGGATGATGGTTAAAAACTACTTTTATTTAGTTCTCACTTTTAAAATCCTCTAAAAAGTTTACGTTTCCTTCTTATAAAAATCAACACGTGGGTCGTTTAAAAGCCTGCGTAGGTCAGACACTGACCCACGGGTCATAGGATCGCCATCATTGCTCTAGAATCTGACACTTGCACTAAACCGCGCAGGGCATCTTACATAATGTCAAAAATATAGTCTGGTAGATACTCCCCTTATTTTGTATTTGTTTTAGCGTCGCGGAAATAGACTTTCTTAGCTTTAATTATGCACTCTGTACTGTTAGTTTAATATAACATGAAAAATTAATGAAAGCAGTATATTATTTATATAATAATAAAAATATTAGTTTTATTGCGGAGATGGCAAAAAATAATTTATTCTCATATTTTTAATAGTAATAGTATATTAGAATAAAACGTTTTTAAATTATTTTAGATACCAATATAATTTTTTGTATTTTAATTATGCAAATTGAAAGAAGTATGTTTATGATTGTTTTACACATATTAATATTAAACGATAACAAATATTTCTGTTTTTAATTTGATTTATATAGGCAAAACAATCAAAACGAGACTAATTTAAATGCTAAATGTGAAATTATTTCTAAAAAGATTGACAAGCAATTTTTCCAATTATTTGTGTAAACTTATAACAACTTGCACGATTTTTAATTCTATAATTTTATTTTGATTGACAACAATAGCACAAAAGTGAAGAGAAATTACCAACTCTGTTGCCACGTGGCATCACGCATCACGGGACGCTACCTAACTGTCTGATATCTCAACTTCATCTTATATTTTGTCATGCCATACATAAAGGATTCAATCTAGCGAAAATTTAATTTTTTTATTTTTCTTTAAAAGATTTTCAATTAGTTCGTGTTTTTAACATCTCCTCTATCTTCCTTTTCATAATAAGTGCAAAAAGAAAATAATACATGTTCTATATATATAATAGTTGTGCAGTCTGTTTACAGATAAGTGAACGTTGAACGTCTTTGAAATCGTACTTTTAATTACTATTGGCATGTTAACCATATATATATAATCGAAAGGTTTTATTGATCGGGAATACATAAAAAATTTGAACGCCGGAAGTAACAAAGCTAGGCACGATCCTATGAACCTTAAGCGTCAGCGATTAATCAATCTACCATTGCTCCAAACCACACAGAGAAAAAAAAATAAGCAAAAGCTTTATTGTTTGAAAGTTCGTAAGAAGTTCACCCACCAAAAGTATCTGAACTGTGGTCTATAATTAAGAAACTTGAACTCGAGAGTCAGACATTTACCATTGCGTCAAACAATACAGGACAAATCATATTCCTTCAAGAGTAATAACTAATATTTATTTAAGAGTGGCATAAAATTTGATGCTTGAACTTTTCAGTAGGAGTGTAATGTACGTTCAATTTCGCTAAATAAAAATATATATTTTAGATGAAGTTAAATATTCCAAAAACAGTGCATTATTAAAGACAACGCATTCTTTTCAAACCAGAATTGAAATATAGAAAATGTCATAGAAATAAATAATATGCATATAAGAAATTTAATTTTTTTTAAAAAAGTTTTTCGCGATGGGGAGAGGGTAATAATATTAATTCTAAAACACAGCTTCACGAAATTATGCAAGATGGGTTCAGAAGTAAGAAGTTCCATAAATTATTCAGATTATAAGATAGGCTTACTATCAACTTATATAAAAGGAGGTAAAGAAAGTTTCAAAATAATAATAATTTTTTTTTGATAATAATGATGAAAATTAATATTAACAATATTTAACTATTATTAAAGGTCTAAAGGAGTTTTTTTTAAAAAAATTGAATAGGGGGGGGGGGTTAATAACAATAAATAACGAAAGAAAGTAATGTCGGCAAACATTATGCACCTCTTATGAATTAAATGGAGTTATATGCAATGTGTAAGAATTTGAAATATCTTACGTTATCACATCTAATGCTAAAAAAGTATTAAAGAAACTTTAATAAATCTGCTTATAAATAGTGATTTATTAGAGCACTTTAAAGTCAAATTCAGTGTTCGTTTTTATGATATTTAAACATCAAAATAAAAACATCATCAAGGGACAGACATAATTATCAATATTCTGTCAAATTGATAGATCCAGAGAATGATATCATCAATTCATCCATTTTTCCATTCTATTCTCTTCATTGCCCAGCTCTTCAATTTCACATAACTCTTTCCATCTCTTATATCATCCAACAATATTGATCTCTTCCAACCTTTCCTCCTATTAAGTATATTTTTTTCTTAATATATGTCCAATCCTGTTTCTCTGATTTCCTCAATCAATCTTTTTTCTTTATTTACTGTTTTTAACAATTTTTCATTTGTTAATTTATTCATTCCTTTCCAGTCTTCTCCATGTCCACATCTCAAAGTCTTCTAATCTGTTCCTAATAGAACAGATATACACATATAAAATAGAAACATATTTAAATTAAGATAAACTCAGACTTGGTGTCATCTATTTTATAAGTACTAATCATTTACAGACAAATAAGATGCTTTCCATATTTCAATATGAATATTTTAAAATATATCTCAAGCATAAATTTCAGATAAAGAATCAATGTAAATTATTGAAAGATTTGGATCCCAAAACTTTTAGAATTATTAAAAAAATATTAAATAAATTGTTATATCAAACAGCTGAGTAAAATATATTCACATTCTGTCATTCCAACTATTATGATTTGGATCAGAGAGTTTACAATCAGCATTTGATGAGTCAGTCCATTTCATGTAAAATGATATCATAAATGATATCAATAATTTGATTACTGAAATAAAAAAATTAATAGCAAAAAGAAATGATATTCTAAAATAGTATATAAAGTGAGCTATTATTTTTATGTCTTGAATACAAATTCTCTCACATTTGACTATTATCCTTTTTTGTTTTGGCAATTTACATCAACTTTGAATAAGAAGCTGGAAAGTTCTAATGGAAATTTTACTCTCCAGTTAGCAGTTCTATTTTAGATGAAAGAAATATATAATAAAAAATGCTTTTAATTCATTTGATGACTAATATAGTAAAAAAAAACAAAAATTATTATTTCCTTTGAACCACAATTTTGGTTATATGTAACTTTAAATAAAAGCATAGGACATCCACAAATTCATTAATCTGAAATTTTTTTAGGATGTTTGTGATCCAACCAAATATTCTATTATTGATTGAACTAATCAATTTATGGGAACCCTATACTTTTATTTAAAGTTACATATAACAATCAGAACTGTGGTTCCAAATTTTTTTGTTTTTGTTTTTTAGTTCATTAATCATCAAGTGAAATAAAAGCATTTTTTTTTTAAAAAAATATTCCTTATATATATTATTTTTATTTTTATTTTTTGAGTATTTTGCAACTGATTTATTGTTAAGAGCTCAATATCACTTTAATTTCTCAAAATCAAAAGCTATTTATATTCAAATTTAAAAACTGAAAATCTAAAAAATGCCATATTTCCTGTATATGAAATTAAATTTGCAGTGTGCCAACACTGTTAAACTGGAAACCATTAAATATAGAATTGTCAATTATACAAAATACTACATAAAATTTGAACAAAATCCATTCAGTAGAAGTAGGTTAAAAATTGATTACAAGATTTTTGTTTCTATTAAACTAGTAGATTAAAAAAAAAACAGTTTATGAAAATAATCCAATGAGAAATTAAGATTTCATCCTTCACTTCTTATTTTATTTCTATTGTAATTAATACAATCATTAATTCCCCTAACATTTATTCTCAAATGAAAGTATTTGATTAAAAAATATATTAATTTACCAAACTTATTTGAGTACAGTTTTAAATGTGGCCATCAACATTCCTAGGTTGGACTAGCCTAAAATATTACGTGTTAAATTGCATTGGCATTGAAACTAAACACATACAAATTTTAAAGAAAATTTGATAGAAATAGGCTAAAAACAGTTTCAAGATTTAATCCAAATAAGCACTTGCTTTAGGAACATATAAAAAAATCTTTTTATACATTACAATTCTTTTTGTGAGTTCTTTACGTGTAACTGAAATAAAAAAAATGAACCAGTATCTGAACAATCTATTAAGTGATAAGATGCAAAATAAGATTAAATCTTTTCTCCTAATTTACTTAAACAGATTTTCAATGGCCCTTTGATGAACATTTTAGTCTATTATAGTGCTTGGTTGCATAGAGCACTTTTTAATCTTTAATCACTATAGAGATTGATGCCATAATCATTATTGTCATTTCAAAAAGTCACTAACATTAGTAATTGTATTAATTTTCCTATTTTACTTATTTCTTTCTTTGTGATTATTTAATAACATAATATGTTAAAATAATTTTTTTTAATGATTTAAACCTAAAATTACTTTTTTAATACCTTAAAATTAACAGCTGGTTTCCCCAAACTAAATGTTTTACTGTTTAAAATGGGTCCAAATCTTTATTTTTTCCACAAACCTGACATGTAACATTAATATTCTATATGAGATTTCTTTATTAAAAATCATTTCACATTAATCATATTTTTAGATAGATATTTACAAAATACTATAAGAATCTGTAAATCCATGATATTATCATCTTGTTTTATATGTTTAAAATAGTTTTAATGACAAGAAATATGTCAAAGGAATTGCAAAGAGTGGTGTAAGTTATATTAATAAAAACAATTTTGACATACTTTAATATACAACATATGTCAGACCTGTTGATTAAATGTTTAAATAATAGCCTAAAGATAATTGATGGAAAGATGTCATAAGACTTCCTTTTCTTAGGGCCATGAAATAACTTTAAATTTGGAAAATAATAAGATCTCTCATTAGTATACTAATTTATAAAAAAAATTTCACTCAGTGCAAGCCAGAGAAATCAAAGGATCCCGGAAAGTTAGTGCATAAAATCCCTATCTAGTGTCTACTCATCCAATATCTCCAGACTAGTTTCTAGCTTGTGGATTTTGTCAATGAGGAGCCTTGAATCTGAGAGCACTGCACCTATATCTTAGGATCTAATGCAACCCTCCAGCAGCCACCTTTTATCTCTACTTAACTGCAAAATTATGAGAATAAAATTGAAAATAATATTTTCAATCCAAGCTCATTAGCTTATATAGTCATATGGGTCTGAAGTTAGTTTAGTAATCATACATTTTGGTGTTTTTGATTATTTAATAACCATAGCCACAAGAAGTGGCACAAGAAATGGTGATCATGTGATGTTTAGTAGTTTTATAGCAATCCTGTCTGATAGGATAGTGGTGGCTATGGTTATTAAAGAACTAAGAACACCAAAATGTATGGCTGAGTTCAGACCTATATGACTATATAAGCTAATGAGCTTGGATTGAAAATATTGTGTTTTTAATTTTATTCTCATAGTTTTATAGTTAAGTAGAGATAAAAGGTGGTTTCTGGAAGTTTGCATTAGATCCTAAGCTCTAGGTGCAGTGCTCTCAGATCTAAGATTTTTCACTGATAAAAGGCACAAGCTAAAAACTAGTCTGGGGATATTGGATGAGTAGGCACTAGATAGGAATTTTATGCACTAGCCTTCTGGCATCCATTGATTACTCTGGCTTGCACTGAGTGGCATTACTGTATGGAAAGTTTTGCCTGTTTTAATAATGGTTATGAGCAAGCATGAGAAATGATGATCATGTGATGTTTAGTGATTTTATAAAAAAATATTCCATGATAGTGAAACTTGCAATTGAGAAAATGAATGATATTCTGCTATATAACTGGAAGCTTCACTATTTATTTGGTCAACTCAATAATTAAAATTTTGTCTAAAAATGTATTCCAAATTCTTGATTTATAATACATTAAAATTCTTTCAACTTGCACTCAATATCAGCATTAAAAACAGAAATTTGATTATCTTATTACAAAAGCATATAGTGAATTACTATTTCTAATGCTCATATTGACTGTTAGTTGCATGATGCTTTTTGTATAGCCTTTTCTGCCAAAGAATTAAAAATTTCTACAATTGGCATATATTTGAAATTAGTAAACATATAATTGTGGTTTTAGAAAAAGATGAATTATGCAATATAAAAAAATAAAGTTGATTGGTACTTATGATAATATAAATTCAATATTTCTTATGGTTTAAAACTAATAACCATAAAATAGTGTGAGGATTTAGTTTATCACTCATAGGTAGTTTCGATTTCTCAAATATATAAGATCTCTGGTGCCAAGTAATAAAGAGGATTACCATGAGTTTTCATCAATGAAGTAATTAAAACTAATTATTTTATCAACGCGAATTTATTATTTTTATCAATAATCACTTTACATATTATTTTTAAAAATAAGTTTATTAACAAATAAAAACATTAAAAATGCTTTTTTATTGGCTACTGTCATTATTCAAATACAGTGATTTTCATTGCATATTCTCTCATGCATAATACATCATTAATAATAGTTTTATACCAAGAAAATGGTATTTATTTATGTAATTCTTTTGAGAAGCTTTTATTTTGCAGAGAATGTTGCTATTTATATATATACGTATACGGACACATATGTGTTAAGAAACAGTGATTTTATTATTGAATATCAAACTATTCAGTTAAATTCACATAGTAATTTTTCAACACAATAAAACAAAAGAATGTTAAAAATCAAAGAACAACTAACTTCGATGTCTTTTTGAATAGTTTGTTTAGCATTTTTAAACGATTAATCTTAATAATGCGAACGATTTACCATGTTTATTTTTTTTTTTTTTAATTAAAATTTTGATTTTAAGGTTCATTAGATTTTAACATAATGGTAATAAAAAAAACGATATTGCTTTAAAAAGTAGTCGCATTTGTTTTTAATTTCACTAACAAATGCTAGTATAAACATTTTCGATGCCATTGTTATCCAAACGATTTAAGTATTGAAATTATCTTAAAAGTCATTTAAAAAGCCAACGGATTTGCCAATCTAATTTCATAACAATCCCCCCTTCCCCATTTATAAATTTGCAATGTTTCAAAATGATATACAAACAGATATCATTCCTTTATGATATAATTTTTATTAATTTCACGAAGAGACCCATAGATCGAAACCGGTCTGGGGATGGGCACAATCCAAGATAAAAATGATTTGAATGCCTTCTCTTGTAGTAGCATTTATCATAAATAAAAAAAAAGCTTGTTTAGAGCTAATTAGCATGCTCTTAATTTTATATATTTGTAAGTGCAAGCTATATATAAGTCATGTGACATCTGACTTTTTATTATTACTTTATAGTATAACTTCGGAATATAATTTCAAATAGCGATGAGAAGCAATCAGCCATGACATTCTTCCAATCCCAGTTAGATATATTAACATTTATACATTTTTATCAGGATTGTAAGTTACTTGATTTTTAAGCTGACTTAGAATTTTTTCTGATAACAAGTCAATAGTAATTGCTGATATTTATTATTCATTGATTTTATTAAATAGAAATCATTCAGCATGATCAAGTTCTCCATGGGGGTTCTCTTACACTTCCATTCCTATGGGCTTTTTGGTTTCTTTATTACAATCCTGATTATTGATATTGACCATATATTATAATTTATAACCCACTATTTCAAATTCTATCATTTATTTCCTGGAATTATCTTTAGAATTGCTTGTCCATTTTTAAGATTTATTATTTAAAATGACAAAATTTCACATTTTAATAGAATAACTTTTGATTTAGGTTAGAATTGTAGATTACCCAGGTCATACATTAATTACTTCTTTTTAAAATTTATTCCTGTAATTTAAACATTAATCAATCAATCATGTCCTGAAAATTTTTATTGTTAAGATTTTTAGTTGACCTTTCTCTTATGGCTTCCTGATATTCCATAATCAATTTTGTGAGATTTCTATTTTCATTCTGTTTTCCTGTACTTCATTTATGATTTCTCTCTCTAATGGATTTTGTTTGTTTCACTTTTCTTCTATCTAGATTTAATGTGCTCTTTTTGATCACTTTTTAATTTTTTTGATATTCCTTTTTAAATTTCTTCCCATGTCTATTTTGGAATTCTCTTCCAGCTTTCTAGATTATCTTAAGTAGTTGACATAATTGGGTAAAGGACATTGTACCAGATAAGAAATTTTCATTTTGATTGACTTAGCATTTTTCTATTTATTAAATTTTATTTGACATGTTATTATTATTTACTGTAAGATTAATTTTCATTATTATATTTTTAATTTCTTTTCTAACTTTAACTAATTTTTCCTTGCAATGAAATTTCAAAATAAGACACTACAAAGTTCTCCATATAGTAATGCCACTCAATAAAATGTCTCAGAATCTCACAGTAAGTCTACGAATGATCTAACATTTCTTTCTTTTTCAATTCATCTTGCCACTATATATCTGGCAAACATCTTGTTAGTATTAGACCATAAGTTGATATTGGATCTCTTATCTTGAGAAAATTTCATAATGGAAATATTTGAGTGAAAGGCAATGGATCAATTATTCAATAGTATAATTATTTTATTCCAATTGACATGCTCAGGAATTAAAATCCTAGAAATCTAGGAGTTCTTGGGATATTTGATATATATATGTATAAAATGTCTGTTTGTGGAATAGTTTTAAAAACTTGAACTTTTTTAAAACTTTATCAACTTTACATATAATCTTAAATTATGTTTTTTAATTTTTAAGATGTTTATAGAATTTTCAGACACAATTATTTATAAAATGAGAAGAAAAGCCCCTCTTTTTTAATACACAATGTAGACATATGACTATAACAGAAAAACAAAACTGAGATTAAATATGTCTTAAATTATATCATGAGACACCAAGAGTGTGTGCTTGGAAATGCGAAGGTAGGGACTTCTACACGTCTTAACCACAAGCTTACACTTTGGAAAAAAAGAGGGGAACCCTTCTTTACTTCAATCTACTTTCTATATAAATAGGTGAAGCTGAAGTGGTTAGATCTGAGAGCATGAAGCTATTCAATACTTCACTGATTAAGTCCACAATTCCTATTACACATTAGTACTTGCTCTCAGATCTAACCACTTCAGCTTCACCTATTTATATAGAAAGTAGATTGAAGTAAAGAAGGATTCCCCTCTTTTCTTCCAAAGCATAAGCTTGTGGTTAAGACCTGTAGAGCTCCCTATCTTTGCATTTGCAAGTGCACACTCTTGAGGTTTATTGCCTTAGTAAATATTACTTACGGAATCAATGTATATTAAATAAATTTATAATCATGAGACACCATAAAAACAATTAGATAATTGATAAAGATGTTTGAGATTAAACAAAGATTTATAGTTCGATTTAGAGAGGGGAAAAATTCTTCTTGTTTTAGCTGAATCTATGCAAAAGCCGCAACAAATATGATCTCAGTAATACTCTAGCTAATCATAATCCATTAAATTGACTAGATATCATAATTAATCATTATTTAAAAAAACAAAAACTCAAAATGATAGCTATATAGTAATCACTGTATGACAAATAGATTTCTAGAATCGAGATGCTGTTAGTAATCAAAAAAGTTGCTCTGTAGGGTTTTGATATTCTGATGTTCAAATTTCTTATTAATTTCTGAGCAATAAACCATTTGATTATGCTTATAATTTCATTTAAGCAATTATTTTACAAATATGGCAAATAATTATTTTTAAAATAGATTATCACATATCTTATAAAATCTAATTGTTTAGAAAGGCCCTAGATCAGTCACTGTCCCAAATTACAGAAATTTTGTAAATAGATTACCATAACGGTATTTTAAAGTTGAATAGTGTCTAACATCTGCATAATTCTTATGGTTTTAAAAGTTATTAATCAATTTAAATTACAAATTGTGGGGGGAAAAATCAAGTAAAATAGAACAAATAATTTCCACTATGATTGAGTATATATTATTATGCCTTACAAAGATGTATTACAATATTGCTAAGCAAAATAATACAATCTAATTTCTCACATGCCTGATGAGGATTAGAGTTGTGATAAAGTGCCAGATTCAAAGCTAAAGGTTTGAGGTCAATTCTGATTAATTATTTAATAATAAAGAAACAGGAGTTCAGTTTAGATATCCAAATGTAATTTCTAAACACGCCATCAGAGTGCTTGAACATTATATGATATTTTGATTTAGCATAGTGGTCGATTAATGGATTTGACAGCTTAAGTTTTTAAAAATATCTATTTGATCAACTGTCATTTTGCACTTAAACATCACAACTTATTAATAAATTAATAATACAATTATTATTATTGCAATTTGATTATTTTTCTATAGAAATTTAAATTAAAAAGTAATAATGCTAGCTTTTAACATTAAAATCAAATAGTCTGCTTTTTTTTTTTTTTACTAAAAGTACCAAAATTCATGAAATAGAAGCTCTTGTAAAGTACTGGATTTGTTTTGTTTTATTAAAACACCAAATAATTATTTATAGATAGAGAAACTATGACATATATTGAACTTTGTTCAAAAATAGATAGAAAAACTTGTCACAAAATTTTTTATATATAGTGTGCTACTTTACCCTTTTATATTAATTAAAATGGAAAATGCAGACTAAAAACAATTGATTTAATCATATCAGTAGAATTTATAAACTTATATTAAATTAAAATAGACCACTCTTAGCTTAATAATATATTTGTTATAAGAATAGACATAAAATATCTGTTTGATTTATTAATCTTATTAAATCTAAAATATTAAGCTAAAAGTGGTCCACTTTTGGATTAATTTACATCAGATAAATACTATTATTATTGTTAGATTACATGGTTTTCTCTTGCAATATCAGTTTTGTTTGTTGATCGATTATCTTATATAGCTGAAATTTTATCTAGATTATTTCACAAAAAACCCCCACTATATTACAATGTTTTTTTTTCATATGTCAAATATGTTGACCAGGAAGTAAACCTGGACCAATTGCTTGGAAGGCAGCTATGCTAACCACTAGGCCACCAAAGCTTGAGTATATTACAATGTTTACATTTAAAAGTCTGTAAAAATGTTTAAATTAATATGTATATATGTGTGTGCATATT
Organism: Epiperipatus broadwayi; assembly: GCA_028023455.1. Taxonomy (NCBI): domain Eukaryota; kingdom Metazoa; phylum Onychophora; class Udeonychophora; order Euonychophora; family Peripatidae; genus Epiperipatus; species Epiperipatus broadwayi. Next base: position 393,652 of record JAQFVV010012439.1, on the reverse strand, counting down.
CATCAAATATTTTTAGGAGGTGTTTTTCTTATGTTAAATACAAGTATCTGAACATAGAAAAATCTGAAAATACATTTAATATTTTTTTTTTACTAAAACATTAAGACCATTCTATGTTTTTTTCTGTACTTAAAGCAGGTTCAATGACCGAAGCATAAGGTATTTATCAATAATAAGCCAATAATGCTCTATATTATTTTGATAATAGTTTGTAATTTATTCTAGCAAGTTATATTTAGACCATATCAAACAACTTTCAAAAAGATTTTTATTTAGAGCTTGGTTATATAATAATAAATGCTATATGAACATTGAATCAAAAATAGCATTATATTCTATTTGATAATATGCAGCACTGAAATGGAACTTTATACTAATATAACTTTCTTTTTATACAGATAGTATTCTAAGAAGGTATTTAAAGAATCTGAAAGAAATCAACATATTTGTAAATTTGAGTGACTAAAATAAATTAATCATTGATACCCTATTAGGTGGAGCACTCATTTTAAAAAAAACTGTTGACCTGTTGAAAGATTTAAGATCAAAGACTAAACATAACAACTGCATTTGCTAAAAATTGGAGATTCAAATTTGCAAATGTTTGTTTGTCTGTATAGAAACCACTTCAATATGTAGATGAACAAATGTTTGCAAATTTGAATTACAAATACAAATAAAGAGAAAATCAATAAAAATTGGGGAATAAAACCTGTAAAATTATTTACAATAGAAAAATTATATTTAAAAATAAAGGATGACAATTGCCAAAAATACAAAACAAATTGTTGTAGATGTCAATACATATCTTAATCCTTCAGTCCCTAATATAATCTGTCTTTTGTTTCTGATGAGAATTGTATGTTACAAAAACAGTAATGTAATGTGAAAAATAATCAATCCACATATAGTAAGCATATTGTTGATTGAATGAATTTTGCATCATTACTTACACTTTTCACACTTTAGAAAGGGTATCATTTGGATTATTGTCTTTAAATTTGTGAGTCATAGTAATATTACTAGTATGATTTGGATATTCCTATCATAGCACCACCCCATAATTACTCTGAATGATGACATCATGGTTGCAAATTATTTGGACATTTTGGAGGATGAGATTAACCATTGCTTCCAAACTAGCCTTATTTAAAAAATAATAATCCTCCAATTTAAATATTCTATGCAGTCAAATATTAATATAATTAACATGAAAATAATATTGTAATCTTCCATGGTTTCTCTAACCATGTGATTAAAATATTAGATATTCATGAGCCATTCTTGAAGAATGATTGAAAAGTTAGTATTCCATAATGATCTTTACAAAAGAACTTGAAGTTATTGTCAATGAAGAATGATTTACAATTTTCTAGATAATATTACAATGTTATATACCACCACCCCACATAAAAAACACATTGATTTTGATATAAATAGCAACTATATTATCTTATTAAAGATATGGCTTTGCAACAACCACAAAAGTATTTACATACATATGTAATCTATTTTAGTCATTATATGACCATAGATAATGAATATCACATTATGAGATAGTATAGTTAGTAAAGTCAAGACAATTACAAAGTCATGATATAAATAGTTTACCTTTTTTTTGGATAAACTTCCAAACATCAATAAATTATTACTAAAGTTTATATGCAGCTATAATTATTCCGAATTTTAAAATAAAGTTTTAATAGTCACCATCATCTATGGTGATCAGATATCATTTGAACATAGTATCAAATTATATGGATTTTCCTTTTGTTGGGAACAATATACATATATGTGTATATATAACAAAAGTATGGAATTGCTTTTAATTAGTATGCCAGATTCCAAAGTCTAAATTTTCAATATATTTGTACTTACACACATTGAGCATAGTATCAAATTATATGGACTCTCCTTTTAATGGAAACAATATACATATATATATATTAAACCATCCCATTGAGTTAAAAATCCAGCACCATCCTATGTGAAATAATTTATAAATATATTTCAACATAGCCTCAAAACATATACATTAAAAAGAGGTTGCCTTGACAACAGTTTGAAATTGTTGATTGTTATTGATATTGGGATTGTCTAAGTGTTGACTGGTTTTTAATGATATATATATATATGCATGATAAAAAATATAGAATTGCATTTAATTAGCATACAAGATTCCAAAGTCTAAATTTCCAATATATTTATATTTATAAACAAAGTAAAACTCTCCATACAGTATTGCGACCCTGTGCCAACCAGAGTAATCAATGAATGCCAAAAGGCTTGTGCATAAAATCCCTATCCGATGCCTACTCGTCCAATATCCCAGACTAGTGCTTGTGGCCATCGTCAGTGAGGAACTTTGGATCTGAGAGCACTGCACCTAGATCATGTGATGCTTAATATTTATATTTACATGCAAAATAAATTAGGAAGACAGATACAGATGTTACTATATTTCCCCCTCCCCCCAAAAAAAATAATAATTAAGGCTTTTTTTTTTTACAAAGTAACTTTTTCTAATCAAGTTTTGTATTGTAAAATCATTGGATGACACCAAAAAAGAAAAATGGAAACTATAGAAATATTTTATAAGATCTTCTAGTCACTTTTATATAAGTTTGATGTTACAAAATCACCTCTAATAGACTAGTGTTTCTGCTAATAGGATTGCTACTTTATATATTATATTTCTTAACTTAACATTAATAGAATGAGAAAAATCATTATTTGAGAAAAACTTCAAGTCTTTCTTTCACAATGGTTTTCTAATATTAATCTGATAAAATAATTAGGTGATTAGTGAATTTGGAATTATCCTTGATTGTTCTAAGCCAGATAAAAATGTAGAAGCAGATAATTTATTTTCATAGTTTCAAAAAAATTTACATCAAGGCATGGTTGATAATAATATTCAGTAGCCTTATTCATAAATATATATATATATATTTCAAGAATTTGACATAAAAGCAAAACTATAGCAGCTTTAAAACCAAATAAATCCAACAAGATCTAAAAATAATAATTCAGTATCATTATTACATGTTCCCAATAAACTATTTAAAATATCACAAGACATGAGTTTTTCCCAGTATTTGAGAGCCATTTATCTGTATAGCAGGCTGAGATTAGGCAGAAAGCTGTTAAAACAAGTTTTATTTTTAAAAACTTACATTGGAAAAGGCTTTCAAAATACTTTAAAAATGATGGTATCTTTATTGACTGTGTTTGAAAAAAATGTTTCTAAAAATCATAAATGCAAAAAAACTATTAATTTTTTTGACACAATGATCTTTAATAGAAAAATTCAAGTGACACTAATTAACAACCATAGAACATATAATTTTTACAGAATGATATATCATAGAGTTCACTTTTCTCACCTACTTCATAGAAACAGAATACTTTATACTGAAGCATTGTTTTAACTCCCTAAAAAGATCCTTTTCTGAAATATAAAAGTTTCTTAATAAAGATATGAGAAGATTGGAAATTCTTTTAAAAGATAGGGTCTTATTCCTAATCCAATAATAGGGAAACAATGCAAATATAATATTTTTAAACAAGAGACAGAACTACAATCTTACATCATGTTATTCAAGGAATAATTGTTGACCCTAGTCTAATTTCTTTTTATTATTTATCTAAGATTAGTTCTAAAATAATTTCTAGAAGTTTTTTTGGCAATTATTATCATATTCTCTTCGTAAATTTTGAGACTGTTTAAAAAAGTTTCCACATTAAATTTCTAAATACTCATTCAAATATTACCATAATAAACATTACTGGCAGACTCAAGTCTACTCCTTTGTAGTATATTTCCGTTCTTTTACATAGTTCTGAACAGAAGTTGCTCACAGAATATGTATATAGAATACTTCCAGTGCATTATATAACATTTGAGATCAAGACTCGTACTACTGTATAATAAAGATTTAAAAATATTCATTAACCCAGCATAAGACAATAATTATCAAGAAAAGCCTTGCAAGCAAGCAGTTGCTTGCAGACAGTTGTTGCGGGTTTGCCTCCCTGCCAATGCTATGACATATGGAAAAGAGCATCCATTTCTTCTCTTTAGATACATTCCATGATTGATTTAAACAGTTATTCTTTTTAATCTAGGGTTTAAACAAAGCTCTTTACTAATAAATGAGACACAAGAAGAGATGGCTGCTTTTCTTGTTAATTATTGTATTATTCTGGGTTAGGTTAGAAAGTGTTTTAAAATATTTATTATACAGTGATATGAGACTCATTCTATATATATAAAGCTGTTAAGAAAAATAGATATAACATTATCTTAAGATATAATTTGACAACCTAAGGTTAATATCAAATATTCCTTCTGGATTTTTAATCAACCATAAGATTATGGCATAAAAATCAAAATTTTTATGAGGTTGCACATCCCCCCCCATCCCAGATAGAGTACTTGTATGGATTTGTTATTTTTAATGTAACTGGAATCTCATCTGTTCAGGGAATCATGTGTCATTGTGACCGTTTGCTTTATAAATGAAATTGAACAAGCATTGATTTATATAGATGTGAAAGATACAGAACCTGAATCATATTGTTAAGACTATCACATCTTCAGTGACAGAAATGAATAACCCCTAGAGAATCTATCTTCTAGTTAGAAACGTGTTCCTTTATGATATTTTGATAATAATTAAACAACAACAATAAAAAAATTCATATACTAAATAAATAAATTGTAAATCTAAAAGCATTTTGCAAATGCATGTTTCATTTTATGATAATTTATGTTACACACATACTTCATAATTATTATATCAAGTTTGGTTGATAATTACGCCTTCTTATAAGACCATATAAATGTTTATTTAAAAAAAAAATAGTAAATAGACTATGGGCAAAATTTATATGGGTCAAATTTAAATTACAATATTTTTATTTTAAAATACACTAAAGACTATTATTAAAATAAAAGGGTTGACGAAATAATAACTTTTGTCCTGATTACGTTAATTGTAACTAGTATTTAATAACTTACTTAATTATTCTTTTCCGTTTTTCTTTTTAATACGCACTTATATATTAATAGAATTGTTGGCGAGTAAGTTACAGTGTATAATATAAACATTTTATTATTAATTTTGAGTTCTGATATATATAAAATAAATGGTTTCGTCGAAACCTCTGCAGTAGTCAGAATTTTAAAGAAACAAGTTTCATGTGGTTATGAAGATAAACGCTAATGATAGCCTGGAGGCATTTGTTTTTCCAGAACATCGTCATTCCGGTTTTATAGGAAAAATTTGTTTAAAAAAATAGGTTTAATGTTTCCTTAACAATTCAAAAATGCAATAAACTGAAGTTATTTTTATGCATGACAGAAAAACGATTTCTTTTTTGAATTTGTTGCTTGTCTTAATATTGAACTAAATGTATGTTGGTACATATACTTACAATATATATTAATAATTTTTGTTAGTCATTCATTAGACTAGAGATTATCCACTTAATGATTAATATTTCTGTATAATTTTTTACTACACCATTTTCATGCAAGGTAGGGGGGGGGTTCTATCTGCTTTTAGCATCTTGTGGAGGTGTGTAATCATAAACATATGTCTAAAGACATGTGAAAAAAGATACGTTTTTGGACATACCCCTCCACAAGGTGTTACAAGGAGATAAAAACCAGTATCTATCTTGCATAAGAATGGTATAGTGAAAAGTTACACTAAAGAAATGTTATTCATTAAGTGGGTAATCTCTAGTCTAATGAATGACTAATAAAAAAATATTAATATACATTCATTAAGTGGTTTGTGTCAAAGTTGTGAGGTAATAAGTTTGTCATCTATCATTTAAACTGTAGTAATTGTCTATCTATATATATATATTGAACAATAATAAAAGTATGTATTAGAGATTATGATATGGGACAACTGATACGTATTGGTTCAGCACAAAACATGCATCTTGGGAGATCATTTATCTTTTTCACATCTTGGGTCATAAGTTTATGATCTTGTATGAGAATGGTATAGTAAAAAATGACTTTAGAAATATTATTCGTTATACAGTATATATATTAATCTCAAAAAGCAAGCTATTATATAAATGTTTTTTCCCTTATTACATTAATAAACAAATAAATGGAGAATTTACATATAAAAATGCACAAACTTTACAATATAAATATTATTTATTTTATTTCTAACTACAATTAAATTAGGTATAATAAAAATTTGAACTTAAAACATGTCAACACTCATAAAAATAAGTGAAAAGAGCTTTTTAACAAATATATACAAAAAATAATTAAGTATAAGAAAAATATGATCAATAAAGATATATAAGTTACTGAATAAAAGTTGGGAGAATTTAAATATGTTAAAAATAAATAGGTCAAATAGATCAGAGAGATGACCCAAGATTACTTTCATAAGATATGAATTTTTTTTTTTTTTGATGTTAAGTAACAGTTTTCTGAAATTATTTTGGTAAACTCTGTGAAAGTATAATAAGACCACAGACATGACTGACTGTTGTGGGATCCCTTGATGATATCAGATATGGTAAATAACTTATCAATAATAGTAGTCAGTGATTTCTTACTATTTTACAATAGAATAGCTTTGGTTTCAAGAATTTTATTCTCACTACTGCTATTTTTATTTTGAATAATATGTTTGAGATTGTTCAGAATAAACATTAAAAAATACTTATAATAAATGAAATCAATCATTTATTCCTCATGCATTCATAAGAAGTTTGAGCTGTGGAAGTAAAAGAACTGCATTCCATGGATCTTGAATTCAGAGTTCTCCACTCTATCATTATACTAAACCATGTTGGTGAAAAAAAAAAGACAATTAATCATTGAACTCACTTTTAAATTCTATCTCTCTCCTGATTTTTGCTGATAATAATAAACAGCCACTCAAAAAAAGAGTATGGCCATTTACCCCCCCCCCCCAACAAGGGAAGGGGTAAGAGAGACAAAACTCTAAAAATAAGTTTTGCAATGATTACATGTCTACATAAAGAATATTCTGGTCCAAATTTCTGTTTACCAATTTTACAATATTGTCTTTTAGTTTCTTCAGCAGAAAACATTTCTTACTAAAATTATTCAACACCATGTCTAATTGTAGCTCTCCAATGTATTTTATTCACTGCCATACCGTTCCAATGGAAACAATTGACATTGCGCTTTTTTAGAATGTCTTTGAAATAATACTTATAATGTGCATTGGGTCAACCACTCCTAAAAAACCTATGTTCAAGTTCACTATAAAAAAGCTTTTAGGAAATCTTCCATTGTTCATTTGTTTTGAATATTCAATCCAATGAAGATGTTATTTTACAGTAGTGGACCCAATAGTATCACATCTTTCAAACTGAAGAACAAATTGACTGGTATTTTGATCTTGCCATTGTATTTTGAAAATTTTATGGAGAGTACTTAAATAAAACTTTCCTAATGTCTTTATATTGCACCAATAGGGGAATCAAGTTTCACATTCATACAATAAATTAAGTAAAATATGATAATAAATTCTATATACACCTAACTTATTTGCAGTTGTTATTTTTCTATGATGAAATATTCATTGAAATGAACAGCAGCACATCACAGTCTGTATTGAATCTCAGCATCTGAGTCCACCCTTGTACTTATAAAACTACCAAGTTACTTAAGATGGAATTACATTCTCAAGTTGGTAACTATCCAAAATAAATATTGATGATGATTTTTCTTCTGTCACTGACTTGAATTTTTTGAACATTAATATATAAACCAAGATCTTTATAAGTTACATTTAAAAGATTAAGAACATTCTGAAAATCATTTTTTGAACTGAAAAAAAATGACACAATCATTAAAATACTGTAACTCCAGAATATAAAAAGATAAAGTTATTGCTTTTTGCTTTTAATCAAATTAAAATTTTCATCATCAAATGTCTATTGTATCATTCCTGTTTAATTATGCTACCTATAAACAATTGAGCAATCACATATCCTTGTTTAACACCAGTTTTCATTTCAAATGCCTGATATTCTACTTATTGTAATAATATTTCTTCTCATTTCATGTTATAGAAACTGCATAATATAAATAAATTTTGGTAAACAAACAACTTAATTTCAAACAATGTGATAGATTTGTTCTATTAATTGAATTAAATGCTTGATCAAATTAATAAAATCAATATATAAATAATTACTTTGTTCCAAAGATTTTTCTTGCAGTTATCTGGCAACAAAATCATATCTATAATGCTTATTGATTTCTTAAAATCACACTGATGGATGATAATGATAGATATTTTAAGATATATTGCTGCTAATTATTTCTTCTGAAGTAGCGTTTCTGTCAAATTTTCCATTTGTTTTTGGGTTCAGATCTGTGTGATGATACCAGTGAATTAGGTTGGATTGAAAGCATCACTGTGTTTCATTTTGAGCTCACAGATTTGTAATTAATTAAAAAGGTATAAGGTGGATGCTGGAGGGATATGTGATTCAAAGATTTAGATGCAGTGCTTTCAGATTCAAGATTTCTCATTGATGAAAATCATAAACTAGAAACTACGCTAGGAATATTGAATTAGGTATCAGATAAGGATTTTGATCCATTAATCTTCTAGCAAGTACTGATTACTATGGCTTGGACTAAGTGGCAATATTGTATGAAGAAAGTTGCTACTATGTATAATAAGAAGGGTTTGAATTTATAATCACTTTTATTGATATCTATTTTCATTATGGACAATTAAATATCTGTCTAATGGACTAACTATATACACCTGAGTCTCATTTTATGTAGATTTTTTTAATGCAATTTTGAAGTTATGTAATTCATGCTTCTTCTTAATATATTTTTATGCGGGTTTTCTTTTATGCGATAAAGAACTTCATATTTTACTATATTTATTAGATATCAAGAAATTTAAATTATTAATAACTTATTTTGACTTGAAATATTTTTCTTTTCAAAAATATGTTATATTAGCAGCCAACATGAATATGGCCTGAAGCTATTTAAGAATCTTAGCTTCTATGTAAATAACCTACTTATACTTATGAGTAAATAATAATAATAGATTTATACTTATGAGTATAAAAATATCACAATAAATATTCAAAAATTTTAAACTTTTAAAGCATATTTTGTTAGATATAACAGAAATAAATATTTTTTTAGATTTTTAAAAATAATCACAAATGTTTTGTTGATTTTGTAAACTGAAAATAATCTTTCTAATGATAATGTATAATCTTTTTGTTTTGATTGTGATCTCATTTTTTTAATATAGAAGTAAAATGTGAACATTTAAAATTTATTTCAGTAGTAAACAAAAATATCTATCAAATGAAGACAAATTTATTATTTTCTGATAAGTAGCAATCATTTAATCATAGATTTTACATTGATGTGTGAGACAAAGAAAAATGTCAGAAAATGCTGAAATCTGAGAGTTTGCTGCAATGAACAACCTCTTAAATTTCAATGAGAGCTAAATAGATATATGTTTGGATATTGTGAGCTTTATAAACAATTAGTAAAATCATTGTCTCAAAGTTTAATCATGATTAAATTGGCAACAGAAAACCATTAACACAGGACAAGACTGAAGGTGGTGCTAGTTGTACTTTTTCTTGTGATGAATCTGATTTCTTACCAGTTCACAAATGAAATGCTTATTGTGAAATATCGATAATGATTAAAATATGTGTGAAAAAATGTAAAATTAAATACTGTAGTTAATAAAAAAATTTTGTATCAATTTTTTTTCAAATATTTGAAATTTTTTATTAGTCATACTTAATTTTCTTATTTTTTTTTTATGTGAATTTTAAAGTAATTTTTCCTTATTGCTTTGCTTTTATGCGATTTCTGAAAATTACAGAACGTATTTCAAGGTAAGTTAAGTCTATTTTTGTGTGATTTTTTTAATGCGGGTTTTCTGCGGAACCTATCTACTGCATAAAATGAGACCCAGGTGTACTAAATTAGTGATCTGATCAACTTTTATTTATGATTTGTCTTTATTAAGAATTATTTGGTTTTTAAAGAAGACATTTAGTTAACTTAATGAATTGGAAAGGTGATACTACATTTTTAATAATAAAATTAAACATATATAATTTTTTTTAAATTACTGAAAATATTAGGCATATAGTCTCTGAATCCATAAGAGGATGTAAACTACTCACTTATTTTAGTCAGATATTTTGATATACATCTGATAAACCCAGATTAACCTATGGGCATTTTTATTCATTAGCTAAAAGTTGCTCATAATTGTAAAAAAAAAACACTATTACTTTTAAAAGTGGAAATATAAAAAGTAAAGAAAAAATATAACTTTAATATTCATTAAATGTTTTGGCAATTATTTATGAATATCTGAGATACAATTAATGAAGAATATGCAACTATTCCATTTTATTTGCTAATTCATCAAAATTGAAAGCAAAAGGAAATCAACACACACACTTCATATCTTGAGTTTTAGCTAAACGTTTCATTTTATGTTTCTTTATGAGAGAAAAAATGGGGAAATTGGTTTTGAAATATCAACAATTGTATTGTAGTCTCACTAGAAACAGTCAGACATTAAGTCAGTCTAAGCTAAAAAAAGTATTGAGCCAATCCTAATACCATTATAAAACAATGGGTAATGACATTGCCCAAATGTCACTGAACACAATTTAACTGGTACAACTTTTTCGTTATAAGTTCCATTTAAGGAATAAATTAAAACTTTTCTAATCTAAAGCCACAAATCTAAACTCATTTGAAATTTCTATCACTACTACAAAAATTGTACTAAAATTTCAGAGGATGCCATTACCCACAAACAATCACTTTTATTTTATTTTGACTAATTTATCCTGGCTTGAAAACCACTGATTTAGATAATAAGGCTATTTTTAATTAACTATGGGCTAGATATCCAAGAATAAATTCTTGATTTGTGAACAAGAGATTATTTTTAAGTTTTATATAACTTGAATTCGAACCCTAGGTATTTTTAGCTGATAAATATGCTGCAACTATGCTATAAGGCTATATGTTATATTGCATTTAAAATGGTTCTTATATATATATAAATTGTTTTGTAGCATTTTTCCTAGATCACTTACAGAATAATGTAAAATAATTTAATTATTTTTTTTTTTCAATAAAAAATTGTGCTAAACTTTTTATTACAATCTCATCCTCAATTATTTAAAATTTCATTTGCAAATATTTTATTTTTCTAGTTATTCATTTTGATGTTTCTCATATGATTTTTTTCCTACCATATAATTGGAAGGTTTTTATTTTGCTAGTACATTACACAAGTCTTTTATAAAACAGTAGTTCTCAGAGATATAAATTGTAATCTTTACTTTATAAGAAATTTCTTTTATTGTTATAACAATTAAATATTGATTGAATGGTTTACAATTTGGAAGTTCATAAGAAATATGAGCACTGGAAAGGATAAGCTGAGCCAATATCTATGGTCTTTTGTCTCTAGAATTCATCAATCTGGTACTGTACTATATCACAAAGAGCTCTATGCACAATGAAAGAATATTTATTTGGACATTTAAGAGTCAATATCGATCATTTATGGAAGTAGGATTACATCAATTACTATTCTTTCACACGATGTCATATTTTAACATTAGTTTACTGAGAATTAAAATATAAAGCTCTTTCTATATCTGGTGGTTAATTACTTAAGGATTGTTATGCTTATGCATAGGAAAATATTTAAATATGAACAGTTATAAATAATTAAAAGAAATATAATAGTATAAGATATACATTTCTTGCAATAGTAATGTTTGTGAATTGAAGGAGTAATTGTAATTTTTATTAGTGAATGTTGATGATTGATAAAATTAATCATGTGGATCATTGCTTGAGACATTGTTCAATGCTTGAATATCTTAGCTAATTGTCCAAACATATTTTTTTTACTATACTCAGCTAAGAATTGAGACAGAAAGCTTTAGCTTTTAAACCCAATGAAGATAAGTTGCTTGACGCTGTAATTTTATAACAACCTTTTGTAAATACCGTATAATTGAGACATGTTTATTATGTATAAACGTCTTATAAATATTCAGTGATCATGTCGAGCATTGGTGGTCAAGAGGTCAGTGACAGCTGCTTTACAAGCAGTTGTCCAGGGATAGCAGGTTCGCTTCCCGGCTGATGCTATGACACATGGGGGAAAAAAATTTAGTGATCATGATGGATATTTGTAAATTATTCACATTGAAAATGCTGATCATATTGGTAAATATGTACACAAAAAGAATTTATTCTTAAATTTACATTAAAATATATTCGATAGCTAGAATAAACAGTTTAATTAGCATTATACATAATTGTGAGTAGGTTAGGTGTTATTATGTGAAAATAATATATATATTGGTTCAGTTTATGTTTGCAAACCAATCTAATAAAGAGGGTGGCACATTAAAATAAACAATATTTGGAAAGTGTGTCGTTCCAAGGTTTACATATGGTTTGAACTATTGTATTTGTTGATAATTATATATAAAATTAAATAAAATATCCATTATAGATGATAAGACAGTAAAGTCTTAAAATAATAATAAACATTAAAATAACAATTATAAAATATATAACTTTCAATTACTTTTTAATCATTTTGAATTGTTAAGTTTTTTAAATTTTTAGGAAATAAATATCACCATACCCCCAAAGATTCATGAATTTTGATTAATGAACAAATTGCAAATATTAAAATTCATGAATCTTGGGATATTACACAATGACTAATAATTGTGTAGTGTAATTTTACTACATCACTGGATGAATCTAATGAATGACTAATAAAAATTATTAATCACACAATGACGTTTACTTCCTGCAAATTAAAAAAATGTTCAGCAGGTAAAAAGTGTTGCGAAAGTAACTGAAAATTTTTCTACGTTTTTATAATTGTTATTATGACTATGTAATATCATCATTAATACTTTATAGCTTTATTTAGTAATTATATATATGATAATACCTATCAAATCTAATATTGAATCTATTCACTAGAGCATCTGTATCCAAAATATTTGAAATGGTTAACCTTCCATGATAAATCAGCCTAACAACCATAATGACAATGATTAAAGATAAAACAAATCCTGATAAAATAAAATCCAATCAGAAATTAATACTTCATGATCAAGCATTTTATTTTAACTGATTTTTTTTTAACAACAACAACAAAAAAATTGTTTCATATAATAATTTAAAGCATTCGTTATAGAAAACACAATCCTCATGTTTATAAAATCATTTTGCTAATTGAATTTAAATTTTAAATGAACTGATTAAGTTTTAAAATACTTTAAGCAAAAAAAAACAAACAAACATACATAATGATGCCTTCTGAGGGATGTTTTAGATTTCATTCTTTATTTTGTAGTTTGATTAGGATTAGATCTTCATAACTACTCCGACTATCGAAACTCTATAAAATATAATAATTATTACATCAATTTTGGTTCTACATTAGCCAATATTTTATTCAGCACTCTTTCTCTTCTTCATATCAAGTCCTCAGTAAAATTAAAATAAAACATTGTTTTGCCACCATTCTTAATAAACAGTTACAGAAGCCTCAAAATAATAATATATGGATCTAAAAGTTTATAAGTTATTGTTTTTTTTTTTTTCTTAACTTTAATTCTTTAATCTAGATACTGAAATTCTTTTTTTAAAAAAAAAAAAATTTGCTGCGCAAGAAATTTTAAAAAACTCCCCATTGTGTGACATAAAATAAACAGATTGATTTACCTAGGAAAATCCTTATCAAAACAGGCAAAACTCGCTATACGTATTGCCACACCCAGCAAGCTAGAGTAATCAATGGATGCCAGAAAGCTTGTGCATAAAATACCTATCTAGTGCCTACTCATCCAATATCCCTTCTGGCTTGTGGATATTGGATGAGTAGGCACTAGATGCGATTCTATGCACAAGCTTTCTGGCATCCATTGATTACTCTAGCTTGCTGTGTGTGGCAATACGTATAGTGAGTTTTGCCTGTTTTAACAACAGATATATACAAGCATAAGAGGTGGTGGTCATGTGATGTTTATTGGCTTAAAACCCTTATCACCATTTCTTTTTTTTTCACCCTCTATTTTTTTTTTTGAATTAGAATCAATCGTATGGTATTACAGAAGTAGCTTCTAATAACAAAAGTAATTCTTTAATCTGTTTACTTAACAAAAAGCAAGCAACTTAATTACATGTGAATTTACAAATACAGAACTAATCTATATTTTCTAGTCTTAAAAATCTTTTCCGAAAAAAAAAAAAAAATCAAAACAAAAAAAAACTTATATAAAAATAATCAACTTTTGTCAAAAAATGTTTTTTTTTAAAAAAAAAAATTAATTGGTTTCTCAAACTGATGCAGATTTTAATAGTAAATTAATGTGAAGAAATTAATGGCAAAATGTTTTTTAAAACTTCTGAAAGTTTATATCATTGATGATCATATATTTCTTCATATATACAGTATATAGATGTTACTGATTTGAAATTATATTTGTATTCCTCAAAAATATAACAAATATTATTTTCTTTATTTAATTATGTAATCACCTTACCATTGGTCAATATAATCATTGTATTTAATGCCATATCAATAAAGATTTTGTAAAAGTAAAATGATTTTTTGTGTGATTATTAAAATATTGCATAATACCTCCTTTTATTTGAAAACCGATTGAAATTAGTAACTGAACTCGCAAAATCAATTACTTTAATATATTGGAGTGTTTTACTCATGAAAAATATTATTGAAAATGTGTGTAGGCATGTAAATATGTGCAGGTGTATATTATAAGCTTAATTTATTGAGGTATAGTTTAAAGAATAAGGGATTAACTCATTATCCCGGAAATTATTCATCATATGAAAATTTTCTCATTCCGCTTAATGATTTATTTATCAAGTCACGTGCTAATTGACAGAGTTGTAAATAAAATATTGCCTTTTCACAAAACTTAATTATTTATTTTTTAAAAACAAAATTAATTATTATAGAGATTTTCAATTCATTAGCATTCCTTAGTGGCTAAAATTATTCTGTTTGTACGAAACTAATTTCTATTTGGTGACTGAAAATAAGATGATTCATAGATTACAATAACTAGGTGAGCCGGTGAACGGGATATTATGACATACAATTTTCCATTACACATATTTTCAGTTATGCAATCAATCCTGGAACATTGAAACTGATCTTTTTTTCTTCTGTATCTATATCTTTTATTATCAATATACATCAACATTTTTGTTATACAGTATATTATAGTGGTCTTTTGTTTCAATGGGTAGACTCCCTTCTATAAAAATATGCGCGCGCACACAAATATATATACTAGAAGTGAATAAACTCAAGGAATAGTTGTGGCAGCATCCGCTTACCATGGCCATGATATCCGGGTGGAATTTGAAAACTTTTCAGGAAACAGGATTTCCAAAAAACAAAAAACTTGGGACTTTTTTACTTAGCTGACTTATGTCTTATTTGGCTAGCCTTCTAATTTTGGTACAATGATTTATTTAAATATTTTAGCTAGAAAATAAAACAAGGAACAAAAAACAGTGTTATCTAACCTCATATCAGAATTTGTAATGTTCATCACAGCAATTATTTGTTATTGACAGTTTTCCCATTACATGAAATGATTTGAGTTTATCTATTGTTTTTGTTCTAAACTTTACAGAATATATATATAAAACTATCAGAGATTAATATCTCTCCTGTAAAAAACCCCTACCAACTGACGGTTGTTTATCATGATCAATAAAACCGTTTCCAATTTTAGTTTTTTTGTGGAGGAATGTTGAAGAAGCCTTTGTTTTGCAATAATCTATTTAGTATTTTACTTAACAACTTAGGCCATTGTAAAATAATTAGTAAATAATTAAAGTCTATGTAATATAGGCTTTGCAAAACGAAGTGAAAATACATATAATATTTTTTTTATTTATATAATAAAATCTCAATTTGCCATGCCTCATCGACTGTTTCATCTTCATTATCATAATTGCTACTCTAGCATAATTTCTTTTTGTATTTTATGTTAGTTTCATATCCTCAATTGTTGCGAATAATTATATAAGTTAATAGACGTACACATAAATATAAATTACCTTTAATTATTTTAAAAATGTAAATGAAATAAATATGTATTTATATGAGTACATAGTAAATTAAATTAATATAACAGGTTTATTATCTTAGAAAAGAGCAGCCAGAAAAATTACCTTTTTCTTACAGGACGTCTATTATTCAATTAATTAGGAAAAACAGATTGGATATTGTTATAGCATGGATGATTAAATGTACAAGAACATTTATCGATATTTAGAACTAAATGTAATTGAATGTTATTACTATATTTTAAAATACATTATAAAAAAATTAATTATTTAACATCCAACTATATTCATGGGGATAATAACGGCGAGCAGAGGATAGTATTATTGACAATTGCGTAACTGACCTTACGATTATCTTTGTTATACTATAAAACTATTAAGTTCAACAGCATTAACATTATGTTAACTCTCTAAGAAAATGTTCAAAAATATTTAATGAAGGTTGAAAATTCGTTTCTTCTTATATATTAAACCTTAAATAGATTGATAACAGTAATATTCATTTTAATATATATAATTGCGGTTACTTAAATAACAGTTTAGTGAAATCGAACAAATATAATTTAAAATAAATTAATACTTTAAAATAAAATAAATAAATAAATAGAATTTCTTACCTAAAAGCAAAGATATAATTCCACAAAAGAATAAACTTTTAATCATAGCGCAGAACATTGTTAATCACTTTTTTAGAAAGATATTAATAACAAACTTCTAAATATGCTTAATAAGACTTTACTTTTAAAGAGGATAAAAAAACAAACGTGTAAGTATTACTAATTTTTAAAGGGTTAGTTCTTAGATGCTATTGGTTGGCATTTAAGTATTACCTTACAGGTAAACTGAT
Organism: Epiperipatus broadwayi; assembly: GCA_028023455.1. Taxonomy (NCBI): domain Eukaryota; kingdom Metazoa; phylum Onychophora; class Udeonychophora; order Euonychophora; family Peripatidae; genus Epiperipatus; species Epiperipatus broadwayi. The sequence goes on along the minus strand of JAQFVV010012439.1, from coordinate 376,607 downwards.
TATGCATAAAAGAAAATGGGAGTAACTTGTTTGCAAAAGTTGTTTAACAAGTACTTTTATATTGCAAAACCAATTTTTTTTTTTTTAATTTACAAAAAATATATAAAATATTCGATATTGTTTTAAGAGTTATATTTTATTTTTGTTATACCGTTAAATGTGTGGTAATGATTGTGCATTTTATCTAAGTTTTCTCTCCAAAACAAAGATCTCCACCAGGATGTAGGTCAATGATTTTTTCCCCCCACGAAATTACCCAAAGGTTGGATAGTAGTATCGTAATCATAATTATCATAAATCAAAAACTTTGTTTTTTACATTTTTTATTGTTTAGGTAAAAAGTGGAAGCACAAGTGTTATAAAATTTTGCCAAATTATAAAATTAAAAATGCAGTATATTTTGCACTGTAGTAAATTACGCAAAACGCCGTTTGTACTTATATAGATAATAGATGGTTTTCTTTATTCATTTAATAAATGATAATAACTATTAGGCGTAAAATGACCTAATGTATATAAAAAGTCTACAACATAACTATGCCTTGAGAATGATAAAAAAGCATCAATCATCATTTTTTTTAATGATTTTTTTCCATTCTAAGAAAGTAGGTAGTTATCTATTTCATGTTCTTATTTTTTTTACCACATCATCTTCAATCTTTTAGATTTGGTATAGGCTCCAGTCTTCATGGAATTTTCATAACATGCCAGTACTCTGTACTAATTGTAGCAATGAGATTGTGTGTATTGTAACGGTAAGAATTGTCCCTCCACGCAACAAAATCTAGAACACAGGTAAAATACACTAAAGCTGATCGAGTACGGATACTGGGATCCAGAATCCGACCAACATTCAATCCTTTCACCTCTGCTCAATGATCTAATACCCTATGGATGACACTTCTCAACTTACACAGACATTCAATTTAACCTTGGTACGGCAGTCACTCAGCGTAAAACAAAAGACTCACAAATTAACTAATTTAGCACTGATTTGGTCAGATAAGTGATTAATTAATATATCAATGATTGCTTATAAAATATAATAGAATGATCTATCTATAGATCTAATGATGTATGTGCAATTAAATCTAGAGCTGGATAAAATGAACTCACAGACAATAAAATTATGAAAACGAGTTATGATTTTAAATATTATTAATTTAATAAAACAATAACAAATAATAAATCAAAATATACAAAGTGTTGTGATGGGAATGTGTGATATTACCGCTCACAGGCATTATATAACGAATGAGATTAATGTTACCTATCTCATTATAAGTGATTAATAAAGTGTAGTGCGGTATTGGAGTTTATGTCTATGTTAATTAATATGCCAAATTTCTAGCTCTTATGTAGTCTGCTAGATCATATGGAACTTTATAGCCAAAGTTATATAACTAACTTAATAGCACTCTTATGGTGTCTATCTATACAAAGTTAATTGGAGCATGTAATTAGGCTCAGAGATACGCAGGTTAGCGTGTTAACCTAGATTAGGGTATACACTAATGCTAGATAAGCATTTCATATAAAAAGGAGAGAAAACTGGTTTATGATAGGTTTACCTATATCCTCTATGGCACATATTAAAATATTAATTAAGCAAAAAAGTGCGAATGGATCATTATTCATGGGCTTCAGCATCGAATGCTCGGTTTGCCCTAAAACCACTCAACTTGCTATGAATAGGAACATTAGTAGTTCAGGGAATTGGATAAGCATTATGAATAATCTAGGTCCTTGTGCCCTAGTTCTAAAAGTGTGCTTTAATGCAAACTAAAGTGGATGAGTGTGGCCTCCACCAGCACTTCATCAAGAATCATGCAGCAAGCAGATAATTGTACATTGCGTACTTTGTAAGGACACATCCACAACTTATACATATATATAACGCAAATGTGTAAAATTATATTATCGTGCCTTAAAATTAGATAGCATCTATTTGCATATCTATACAATCCAGTTCTCAAATTTAGTATTTTAAATATACTATTTAGGGACTAAATTAATTAGTAACCTAGTTTAATATTATCACCTGCATCTCAACATATATAAATCTAAGGAGGACAAAGCATATTTGCGGGGTAATTACAAATAAAACATTAAAATGTGCTTTGAGAATATCTCTCTGGCTAGTTCCTATGATGTATGAGTTACATATATAAATAGTTATAATTCATAACTAGAATTAAGCAAACTACAATCTTAACTAGATAACTGATTATTGTAATATTAATACCCAAAACTTAATCAGTAAAATAATAATATGATCTCGAAACAGCAAGTGAGAATGAAAAATAATAATTCAATTATTTAATATTTATTATAGCGAAGATTTGAAATTATCTTCACAGATCGATAAGCTAAAATTATATTTATAAATATTTGCAGTTTCGAGTCATTTGGCATATTAAATACATATAATATTAAAATGATAAAATCATAGAATAAATAGAATAGACTATAAATAGGCATAAAGGACCGCAGGAAATTATACATTTAATAAAAATAGATTATTAGAGTTTTACATTTTAAAAGAGAATTTGAGTGTTACACTTTAAAAGAGAATTCAAGTTTTACAATCAGGCAAGATTTAGCATTTAATAATCTTCTTTGTAGATTTTAGTAAAGGTGTTTGGGAAATGCAGATTTAATAAATAGTTAGCTTTTAAAAGAAAGAATTGAAAGTCACAGTTTATAAACAGAGCTCTGAGAGAAAATTTACCATTCAGTTGTTTCCTTTGCAGTTAATTCTGGAGCACTTGGAGGATATTAAGTTGACACTTTTGACGATGATTTAAAGTTAATAGAGATTTTCTATGGGCTGCTTTGCTGGTTATGGCATTAGGTTTCATCGGACCACAAAGTTCTCCATTCTCTGGCTAGGGCCGAGAGGTGATTTATCGCCATTCTACTCAATCATTTTGAAGGTAAAATGGGCATAGGTTCTGCTTACAACTCACTTATTATATATATGATCGAATCCTTGGCAACAAAGTATTTATACTTTTTAAACTCTGGCCATCTGTTAATTTTTTACGAGCTTGTACATAGCTGGAAAGTCCATTTATTTATTTTAGTAAACATATTTAACAGTTACAACTAGTAGAAAACCCCATTTATTTATTTTAGAAACATTTTTAATTATAACCAGTAATTGAGATTTTGTTTTCCTGCGTTATTTTGTCATTAACATTTTATATTTACCAAATCAAGTCCACGCTATCTTAGGACCAATGCGTGACCTACTTTAAAATTTGTTTACAAAATCAAAGGTTATTTTGACAAAGTTACTTTCATAATTAGTATAAGACTAATTTTATAACCATACATGCAGAATAACAGGAAATATACGTATGCGATTTCAATAATACCTCAATAAAATTGGCTAAATAATTTAACTAAAATATTTCTTAAACTAGAAATATTTATAAAATGAATATACATATCTGTAATATATACATATACTGTTAAATTACAGACATACCACTCACATATATATACATGATTCTGCATAAATAATAATTTAATGTTATTTAAATGGGTACTCTGAGAGGGTTTAAACCTGGCATATGGTTAGATGTGTGGGTAAAAGAAGTGAAATGGGCAGATGGATGAAACTGATCATTTCAGTATATGCAACCACATTTTTTTATTTGTATGCAATAGAAGTACAAGGACACTCTAACTTAAGATAGATTACATTCCAACGAGGCCATACTTGATCATGATTTATATCAAATATACTGTCTATAATACAGCACAGATAATAATGACAATAATAACATGAAGAATGCCCGCAATTTATTACAGTTAATAATATGTAATAGCATAAACTCATGGAAAAAGAAATAAGTTGTGTGATTGGATGGGATAAAATGATATCAGAAAAAGATGATCATATAGTTTGAATTTTTATTTGTTTTTGAAAAAAATACTATCATATATGTATTTGTTACAGCTTTGAAATATTAAAACAGTAGCCAACTCTCCATAAAGTAGTGCCACTCAGTGCAAGCCCTAGCAATCAATGGATGCAAGAAAGTTCATATATAAAATCCCTGTCTAGTGCCTACTCAACCAATTTCCCCAGACATGTTTCTAGCTTGTTGCTCTTATCATTGAGAAGCCTTGGATCAGAAAATCTAGGTGCAGTGCTCTCAGCTCCAAGGCTCCATATTGATAAAAGTCACAAGCTGGATAATAAACTGAGAATATTGGATGAGTAGGCACTTAGATAGAGATTGTATGTAAATACCTTCTTGCATTCATTGATTACTAAGGCTTGCACTGAGTGGCCATACTGTTTGGAGACTTTGCTATTTGCTTTAACAGCTTGTATAAGCATAGGAAATGGTAATTATGTGAAGCTTTTAATATATGTACAATAGTAAATGTCCATGTTCTATAACATTATGCCACTAATAGTGTTAGTGATATTGTTTAAGATAGGTACTCAACTATTGGTATCTATAATTAACATTGGATATTTTTGAAAAAGCTTGAAAAATTTCTAGGGGATTTTGGTTTAAACTATAAAATATTGTACATAATATGGTAGTTACTCAGTAACATCCAAACATATAAGTGTATAAAATATGCAAAACCTTTGATAATAAAAAAAGCAGTGAAGAGACTGGCTTTAATAGAGTGGAATTTTTTATATGCGATCTTGCATGAAGCAATACAATCAATGATGAATCATCCATTAAACAACAAATAATTTTATATTAGATAGTTATTTAATATTAACAATTATGCGCTTTTGTTATTTAAAAATCTCTTTAAAAAAAGCTGCTCTAAAATGGTCTTCCTCATAAACTTAGATTAGGTATTGTGAATAGCAAATTGCTCTTTTAAATTTATGAAATTAGTAATAATATTGATAATGTGTACCAATTCTGAAAATAAATACACTTTTTAATTTTTATTTTAATTTTAGGTAAAAGAAATGAGGAAACTTCCTTTAATGTGAACATTTTATGCCTTGATCTTAAGACAACACTTATAATTAAAAAAAAAAATCAAGATTTAAATATGTTATAAATTCAAGTTTCTGACAAAAACAATTTCATTCCATTGTTAGATTAAGTTTCCTTTGAAAAAATAATTTAGTGAGTAAAAGAAGACTACATGGCGCTGGTTTTACTGTAATTTTAAACAAAAAATCTTTTATTTTGAGTTTCTAGATATACCAAGAGATGACTAATGATATTAAAAATTGGTTTACCCAGTAGTACTTTTTTATATTTTATCAGTACTTAAGATCCATTATTAGATTAAGAAAGTTCCAGGAAAGAAAGGTTTATTTCCTTGTTAGTCAATATCATTAGTATCACTACTAGAAAAAAAGTTGATTTGTTTTCTTGGAAATTTTAATACATAGAATAATAAAAACAGAAACATTTGGCTTGAAGTTATTGGAAATAAGAGTATTGACTCTGTAAATGCGAGTACTGTAATTTGTTATTATTAAGTTATTTCTTAGTATTTAAATTTGATATAACAAATGTGTACATCCATGCTCAAAAACATAGCATTATATAAATTAGTATAGTTAATCCACAATATATGAACACTTAAAACTATATATTGATGGATAAATCATAGCTTATTATACTTCAAAGTTAAATGAGAGTTGTTTTTAAAAACAGTTTCTCAAATAATTTGATAGAAAAAAATTTTATATTAATTTTTTAGGAAATAATATGTTATAAGTGATAAATTTCAACAGAATCTACGTTCTCTGACAATAATCATATTATTAGTGATTTGATTAAAAGGAAATGTACTATTCTGTACTTAAATGAATTGTAAGATAACTATAGAGCTTAATAAGCAATATAAGTATTTAAATTCAGGAATTCATCAAGATTAAATTGTAAAAGAGATAGGATTATTTAGTGATTGGTTGGTTTATATATAAATGAAATATTATGAAAAGAAACTATTTTTCTCACATGCACTCCCCCATCAATAAATGTTTTAAAAGAATAGGTGCACAGGTATGATGAGTAGTTTCATAGCACAGTATTTCATATGTGTATAAGTCATCATCATCATCATCATCTTATTATTATTATTATTATTATTATTATTATTATTATTATTATTATTATTATTATTATTATTATTATTATTATTATTATTATTATTATTATTATTATTATTATTATTATTATTATTATTATTATTATTATTATTATTAAGTTTCAACAATAGTAAACTTTATTGATCCTTTTAGTTACATAGTATTACAATGCCATAGCAAGATACATGTTGAATCTTATTATTGTCAGTTCAATTTTAAGTGCTACAAGATTCATTTTTTTAAAAGTACATATCTATATGGATAATTTTACATGATTCTATCCACTTTAGAAATGTTAATTAATCACATTATTGTCCAATAGGAGCATAATCTGGACCATACTTTCTTTAATTTTTGTTCTTTATAACTTTGCTGTTTGTCTGAGCAGGGACCAAGTAGCTGCATAAATATCCAGGCTAGTGATATGCTTGTCTCTAACTTGAATTTTATTCAACTTCGTTGAGGCCCTTATGGCTGGTATGGACCTACCTTTGTAATTTGACATAATTTGCATTATTGTAGTATTTTTTTCTGTATTTGCTGCTTCTGCTGCTGCTGCTTCTTCTTCTTCTTTTTCTTTTTCTTCTTCTTCTTCTTCTTCTTCTTATTATTATTATTATTACTATAATAATAATAATAATAATAATAATATATGTTGATACGAAGATTTTCATGGGTTGCATATATAAAAGACATATTTTGTGGGTTCATCAATGTTAAAAAATTTTTAAATATTGATATACTGATGTTTTGACTTGATCACACAAGTCATCCACTGGGTGATAAAAGGTAGAAAGACAGTTGTAAAGGTGCTACAATCACTGATTTGAAAAAAAATGTTAAAGCTCCACCAATAGCAAAAATGTTAAATTAAGTTTTTTAAAAAAATCTTTCAAAATAGGAGGAAGTTTGCATGGCCTTTTAAGTATCTCAATAGCTTCTCTAATTTTGCACTGGTAGAGATTATCACATCTGGATATGATCCTGGTACTAGAAAAATCAATTTTATGACCGGAATCTATAGTATGGAGTGAGAGTGCTCATGACGATGAGTGTTGTTTAACTGCATTAGCATGCTCACCTCTCCTAACACTGATGTGATGATTACTCATATCTATGTAAGAAGCTTTACAATTTTCACATGAAATTTGATAAATGCCATGAGATTCAAGAGGGATTGAATCCTTAAGCTTGGTTATTATATTGCTGATCTTTTGATGGGTGATAGCTGATTTATCATCTTTTTGTTTTCTATTTTGTCCATTTTGGGCTTGAAATAAGGCTTTTTTTTTTATAAATTTATAATTATAACTATTTGCTAATAAAACACTATTAATATGATTTATTTCTTCTTTCAGATGTGTCTCATCTGAAAGGTTAATTGCTTTATTTAAAAGAGTTTTGACAACATGGAAAAAATAAATGAGATGATTTTTTTCTTACATTTAAATAATATACATCCTCATATTAAATTTATGACAGAGACAGAGTCTGATGGAAAACTCCCTTTTTTTGACGTTCTAGTCACCAGAACAGCAAATAGTTTATCTTTTGCAATTTACAGAAAGAATACACACAGATAGATATTTACATTTCCATTCTCACCATCACCCAACTCAAATAGTTTCAGTAGCCAAAATTCTTTTAAATAGAACAATTAACCTTTCAGATAAGTTACATTTGAAAGAAGAAATAAATCATATTAATAGTGTTTTATTAGCAAATAGTTATAATTATAAATTTATAAAAAAGCTTTATTTCAAGCCCAAAATAGACAAAATAGGAAACAAAAAGATGATAAATCAGCTATTAGGATTTGTGTTCCATATGTAAAAGAAACTACAGACAGTATAGGATGTATATTAAAACACTATAATATAGATACAACATTTTCTACTCATCAAAAGATCAGCAATATAATAACCAAGCCTAAGGATTTAATCCCTCTTGAATCTCATGGTGTTTATCAAATCTCATGTGAAAATTGTAAAGTTTTTACATAGGTATGAGTAATTGTCGCATCAGTGTTAGAAGAGATGGGCATGCTAATGCAGTTAAACAACACTCAACATCATCAGCACTCTCACTCCATACTATAGATTTAGATCATAAAATTGATTTTTCTAGTACCAGGATCATATCCAGATGTGATAATATTTACCAGTGCAAAATTAGAGAAGCTATTGAGATACTTAAAAGGACAGATTGTATCAATAAGCAAGATGATACATGCAAACTTTCTCCTATTTGGAAAGATTTTTTTAAAAGACATTTTTAATTTAACATTTTTGCTATTGGTGAAACTTTAATGTTTTTTTTTCAAATCAGTGATCGTAGATCCTCTACAACCGTCTTTATACTTTTTATCACCCAGTGGATACTTTTGTGATCAAGTCGAAACGTCAGTATATCAATATTTAAAATTTTTTTAACATGGATGAACCTGCAAAATATGTCTTATATATAGATTAAAATGAAGATTTTCATGGGTTACTGATGTAAATAAAATATTATCTGGTTACATTCGTATATAATTAATTGTAATAAAAATATTATACCAACATTTTGGCCAGATCACACTCTTCATTAAGTGAGTAATAAATATTATGAAAATAGTTGCAGAGGCATTGTAAACTTTGACATATAATAATAATAATAATAATAAACATAATAATAATAATAATAATAATAATAATAATAATAATAATAATAATAATAATAATAATAATAATAATAATAATAATAATAATAATAATAATAATAACCAACCCCCACTTATATGCAGCAACATGGTCATTGTTAAAACAACCATCAATGCTGTGAATGCTGCAAAGGAAAACTATCATACAACTAACATTCAAAGTGACATGCGGACAAAACTAAATAAGCTCCTCAAACGTTAGAACTCTGATTATTTTTACTTTTTTAATTTTTATATTGTTACAGTCCATTAACCACAAAGTGTAACCACTAAATTCATTTATATGTGTTTACCCTAATATTATTCATTGTATGTTAAATTTCAAATTTTTCTAGATGTAAACTTATATAAACCATTGAGATCAATAAAGCCTTTATTGAAACGTAATAATAATAATAATAATAATAATAATAATAATAATAATAATAATAATAATAATAATAATAATAATAATAATAATAATAATAATAATAATAATAATAATAATAATAATAATAATAATAATAATAATAATAATAATAATAATAATAATAATAATAATAATAATAATAATAATAATAATAATAATAATAATAATAATAATAATAATAATAATAATAATAATAATAATAATAATAATAATAATAATAATAATAATAATAATAATAATAATAAACATTCCATTATAAGAAAAAACAGAAATTATTTAGACATTATTGGAGAGTGTTACATTTGGAAAGCAGTATCTATAGCATGGAGAGATAGTGCTGATGATGATGAGTGCTTCTTAACTGCATTAACATATTCATCTCTTCTAGATCTGATGTGGTGATACTCATACCTATGTAATTTTTAAAAACACCTCAATTGAAGTCCTAAGCAATCAAAAGAAAAAGAATAATAATATTAGAGTTTGCATTTCTTGTATAAAAAAACTACAAATACAATTGGTCATATTCTAGAACATTACAATATAAAGACAGAAAATACTACTTATCAAAAATTAATAACATTCTAACCTAGTTTAAAGATTCAATCCCTCTTGAAGTCCATGGAATTTATAAATGTAACATTTGTAAAGGTTCTTATATAGGTATAAGCAATCATCATGTCAGTGCTAGAAGAAATGAACATAAAAATGCAGTTAAGAAGCACTCATCACCAGTCATAATATTGATTTTTGTAACATGAGAATACTATACAGATGTGGCACTCTCCAATAATGTAAGATCAGAGAAGCCATTGAGATCCTTAAAAAGCCCGATTGTATCAACAAATATGATGATACATGCAAATTATTTTCTATTTAAATTTTTTTTTTAAAAACTCATTAAGTTAAATAATTTCTGATATTTATTAATTTTTTATCATTTTTTTAGTTCATTATTATTATGTCAATGTATATAGCACCTCTTCAATTATTTTCATAATATTTATGAAAATATTTTAGCACTCTCTTGAACTAAATTGCTCTGACAATATATATATATATATATATATATATATATATATATATATATATCAGTGATGATGGGTAACTTTTTTAAGAATGGAAGCACACTTCTTTTTTTTATAATGTTTTTATTTCACTTGCCACAACAATTTTTATATAATAGCACCTAATATATATAAATATATTATACACATCTAGAAAAATCTGAAACTCTCTTATCTGTAAATCAGAGAATATATTATCAATATATTTTTATCTTCCAAATTCTTTTAACATTCTTAAAAGTTTTAACTGTAAATTAGATTTTAGCATTGTTTGAATTACTTATAATCTACAGGAATGCTTTAGTCAAGTTCCATCTTTCCTTATATAAAAACAATTCAACTGTTAATAAAAAACATTGAAAATCAACAGTAATTCCATACAAAAAAATAACGAATTTGAATTGCTCATTATAATTAGACTGTGATTAGTTTAAATATAGATAATAAATTATCAATATATTTTTATCTTTCAAATCCTTTTAACATTTTAAAAAGTCTTAATTGTAAATTAGATCTTAGCATTGTTTGAACTTCTTATAATCTATGGAAATGCGGAATGCATTGTCAAGTTCATTCTTTCCATATATAAAAACAATTCAATTGATAGTAAAAAAAATTGAAAATCAATAGTAATTCCATACAAAAAGAATGAATTTGAATTGCTCATTATAATCAGATAGTAATTAATTTAAATATAGATAATACATTATCAATTTATTTTTATCTTCGAAATTAAAAGTTTTAACTGTAAACTAGATCTTAGCATTGTTTGAACTTTTTATAATCTATGTGAATGCATTAGTCAAGTTCATTCTTTCTATATATAAAAACAATTCATCTGTTGGTAAAAAAAATTGAAAATGAATTTTTTAAACTGAATTTTAATTAAAGCTTTTGAAAGTTTTAGTGAACTTTTCCACGGAAGCACTCATTCCATTCAATGCATGGACACTTTGTCCCTGATATATATATATATATATATATATATATATATATATATATATATATATATATATATATATATATATATATATATATATATATTGTGCCAGGCATTATCAAATGGCCTTGCACAAAATCTGCTGCAAAGAATATTACAGCAGATACATATATAGATTTGTACATATTACGCACAACAAATATATAAATGCGCTATATTAATAATGGAAGTTGGATCTGAGCAATTAGAATACCCACACACACCAATCTAAAAGCAAACATTTAATGGACACACAAATATTGTACACATATAATAAACTCATGTATTTTTTTTATTTTTCATTTTTGTATATTTTATGATATGTTATTTTATGTATTTTGCTTTTTCTGAAAAATTCAAATAGAGAAAAGCAAATTTATTAAATAAATGGATCAAATGTTGGAACATATTAGTAAAGTAAATAATTAAAGCAATTGTTCCAACATACTTGTATATATTTTTTTTATTATATATATATTTTAATTACTTTTCTAAAAACTAATTTTATTCTGTAAACTAAGAATGTTAATTGCTTTTGCAAAAATCTGATCAAAAGCAAAATGTTTGATAATGCTATAATTAAACTGTTATCTTTTTAAAAATTCTTTTGAATTGATTTTGTAAGCAAGTGGTCTGGTTATTCAAGATGGAAACCATTATATCAATCTTAAAATGTAGAATTTAATCGGAAAAATTGTAAGAAATGTTATAATCTAAATGATAAGATAAATTGAAAGGATTGAATGATTCATACTTCTCAGAGGGCTAGTGGGATTGATATAGTTTAGTCAGTGCTGTGAGATTCATTCTTTTTTTGGCATTCAAGTCGTTCACTACTTTGGCTCCAGAGATTTTCAATCATCTAGCAACTTAGAGATAATATTATGGACTAGGCTGCTGCTGACATTTTCTAAGAAATCCATTATATAGTTCTTTTAAGAACTCTTTATTTCTTAAGAATTTAATAAACTAGTCAAGATAGAAAATGAACATTTGATAAAAATTATTTTCATATACAAACAGAGGAAAATATGAAGCAATCTACCAGTGAGTCCAGTAAAATGACCGTGGGGTAGACAACCAGCCAGCGCACCACCCTTTCTCTGTCCCAAGCCACCAAGATGTGACCACACCAGTTCCAGCTGCCCACGATGATGACAAATGCTACCTTGCTAAATAGATGAAATTCTCACTACACAGCCAGTTGACTTGAAGCCCACTCAGAGCCCAGAGGAGAAGAATGAAGACGCAGACATAAGTTTATTTTAAGATGTTTTATTAATATTGAGATAATTAACTTTGATATTTCCTATTAAATATATTATTTCTCTATTATTATTATTAATCATTTAAAAAAGAGAGAGTTGTCTCTCACATATGTATATTGAATTTACAGTTATTATGGGCATAAATGATAAAGCTTTTACTTAAATCTTTTAAGCCAATTTTTCTATTTCAAATTCTAGTATTTTCAACAAAGGTTGCAATGAGATTTTTTTTTGTTGCTATTCATTTTGCTATTGTTGTTATTCCTGAAATTCATCATATATAAATATGCATGTGTATATATATATGCGTACATACGCTTATAATATTCGGTAAATACGATATCTCATGCTGAATATCTAAAAATGTATTTAACTGTATATCTTTTTTAAGTTATTTTTTTGTCACTGATGCATCTCATGATGCGTGTAAGAAGGGATTGATCTATTATAGATTCCCTGTAAGCAAGTATGCTAATAACTTTATATTTAAATAATAGTAAGTGTATAATTGTGCTGCACATATATACATGTATAGGAATTTATCTATAGTGAAAGGGAAATAGATACAATACCTTATGGTGAGTACGATATAGTATCTGAGCCAATGCAACCTATAGACTTGTTGAAAATATGAAATTAGTGAAATATTTCATAGTGCAAAAATATGTATGCATAGTTGTTGGTTTTTTTTATTATATTTGCTATCAATAAAAAGGTTTTAAAGTCATCAGTAAAAGTGTATGCCTGTATGACCGAAAATCTCATATCTGTATATCAAATCACACAAAGTAAAATATATTTCTACTTGGGTAAAAGGAGCTCAGACCACTTCCATTACTTATAAACCTTGTAAATAGCTTTAGGGATTTATTATTTTCTTATTTAAAATTGTATTTTATCGATTTCAATGCCTCGTATATATATAGGGGTTTGTGATAATTAATTATGTAGTATTTTTTTTATTATATCATCATTAGTATGAAACGGTGGTGGGTATTTGGGATTAAATAAATATTTAATCATAATGTTAAACTTGTTTCATTTTCATATTATTCTTTATATTGATAAAAAATGTGTCATTTCCTTATCAACCACGTACCTATAATAATCATTTAACTTACCTATTTGAAAACCCTAGATGTAGAGTGACCGAGCTAGCCACAAGGGATATCGCTCTACCGGGGTGTTAAATATTATTCTTATGCTCCGCTGAATATATGGTATTGCACATCCTTCTAGGAACCACTAAACATCACATGATCCCCATCTCATACTAGCACATAATTGTTGTAAACAAAGGCAAAACTCTCCATACAGTAGTGCCACCCTGTGCTAACCAGAGTAATCAATAGATGCACAAGCCTTCTGGCATCTATTGATTACTCTGGTTAGCACAGGGTGGCACTACTGTATGGAGAGTTTTGCCTTTGTTTATCCTTCTAGGAAGGTGAAAAAAAATCATTTTTTAAATTCTTTTCTAGAAGTGGCATGCAAAAGTCTATTTTGTAAATAGATTTTTCAAAGGTGTGTACTTGCCATTGTTCTAAATATTCAGGCATTCAAGTAAGATATCAACTAAAGGGTGTTTTTAACTGGAAGAGTCCTGTCAATCCACTCTTTCTATCAATTTAGCTGGAAGTACCAATATACATGAGTACAGACAATTGGCTAAATTGATATCCATTTCTTTACCTGTTGAATCTTGGTCACTTCATGCTCAGTGCAAGATTAGGAAAGAACTCCACAGTAGTATGGTCTGGTACAATATATATATATATATATATATTGAAACAGTTATGGTCTGGTACAATATATATATATATATATATATTGAAACAGTTAGATCTGTTTCACCTATTATATTCTATAATAGTGTATTTCGTTGCACTTAGATTGTGTATGTTTCTTTAATTTTAAAACTTGGAGTGTGCTTATAATATGGCCAAAGATGTGCATATATAATCATCCTATTAATTATAAATATGAAAATACAGTCTTAAATATTTATAGATACGCATATTCATTTACGTTTGTTAAAATTGAAGTAAACATAACGGTGTGTAATTAAAATTTATATATATAACAGAATAATAAGTTTAAATTTATAAAATTACTTATTTAATTTTCAATATTCATTTTAAATAATTTTCAAGTTAAATAATTTTCAGTTCTTTTGTTTGTTTAAAATTACACAAGCAGTAATTTGTTTATGAGTTTTAACACTTTGTTCTAAAAATAAATCTTTAGCTAAACTTGACCCATTTCAAAATTATAACTAAGACCAATTATAAAATTCAGTCAGGCATAAATTTCATACTAAGTGCTATGGCCACTCTCTTGAGAATATCTTTTATCCCTGGATATAGCTGTGATGTCAATTGGAATAATAGAGCCTTTAAGTCCAGTTTTAACTCTACCAAATAATTTACTAAGTGGATATTTAGTTAAAGGCTAATTCAAATCAGTAATCAGGTGATGTGGCAAGAGAAAAAGAGGAGGGACTTACTGTCAAAATATAGTATAAAAAGGGCCTGTAGTAGCCATCAAGATCCATCTATCCTTCATCATCCTTCTTCTTAGCTGTTGCTGTGAAAAAGTTACATTTGCTGCTGAAAATATTTTCTGAAGATCAGTGCTGAAAAATCATTAAAAACTGTTTCTGCCATACTTTATAGCAAGCTGAATCCTAGAAAGTCATTACCCAAGCTGTCCAAATGATGATCGTTGGCTAGAGACCAGAGACTGCTGTCTACTCTTCCCACGAGCTTCTACTAATGAGAGAAAATAGCCGAACCTAGCTTGTGATGGAGAAAGAAGCTACACCTGAAATGCCAGAAAGTTCCTTGAATGCAATGATGGGGAAAAAGCTGCCACCAACTAAATGTACATAAGCTGCATCTAGACTCAAACCCAGAGAAGCCCAGCCTGAATTGATAGAGAGAAGCACATTAAAGAATGCCTTAAAGACTTTACCGGTAAATCATTCTGCAGAATATTTAATTCCATAACTAAACTTATTCTAAATGAAAAGCTAGCCTAACTAATAAATCCTGTAATTAATTATATAATTTAAATGTTACACTAACTATTTATATTAAATTTATTTAAAAGCTTAGAGCACTCACAAAATTCTTGCTTGATGATAAATTATTTGAATGATCATTAATATTTTAAGTAAGCATAAATATTTTGTGTCTATAAAACCATTCAAACAAAGTTTTATTTTTAAATTATAATTTTATTGATCATTTTATGCAATTTATTCTTATGCCATCTATCCTTAGTTTTAAGTTCATGTTTATTAATTTATGCTATGTCCATCAGAACGAAGTTTTGTGTTTTAATAAATTATCAGGGAAAAGTGGAGCGAGTAATCAATTTTTATTATATCAGATTATTGTGATATAAAGAATATAGTCAAAACTCCCTTCTGAAATAAAACTATTATTTACGCTAGAGTGAATCAGTATTTATAATGCCCAAAAATAAGTTATTTAAAACGCATCTTTTTCTCAAGTTGTTTAAAATGAAAATATTTTGCTAAAGTTATTTAAAATGTATATTTGCGTATGTTATTTAAAATTCAGATTTTGTGCATGTTATTTAAGATATATTTGCATAAGTTATCTAAAATATGTATTTTGCCAGTTATTTAAAAAGTATATTTTACACAAATGTAGGTTTTGCATGTTATTTGAAATACATTTTGCATTATTAATAGGGCCTATTTTGACGAGTTATTTAAGATTAATATTTGAGTAATTTATTTAAAAATAAATATTTTGTGTGAGTTATTTAATAATCCATAATTTAGATTATCTAAAAATCAGTTAGTTTGATATAAAATGTAATGTTTCCAGTTCTAATAAATCTTTTAGGTTTTGCTATAATTTCATTTGATTAGAGAATAATCAGCTATGCAGAAAACCTTAAATCAGATTCTCATTATCGCCTTTATCATGTTGTTTAATAATCTCCTTTATGAACTGACCGGTGGTAGTAGCACTGAAATAAGCTAAGATTTTGGCATACTTAATTTATAAAATATTAATTTAGCATTGCGAATGTATTGCTATTTAGCATAAATATGCATCTCTCCTTGCTATATCTATATTGGCCTACATCAGGATCGTTTTCACGTCAAAACACGCCTCGAAAGTTTAGGCAAATGTGACATTTATTGTATTTAAAGGAACCAAAGCATTTCAAAGAACTCATAAGCCACTCTTCTGCTCACTTTAATAAAAGGTCTCTTCCATTATAGCAAGCAGATTGGGCTGGGGAACTATTTATTAGGTAATAAACCTCAATTAGGAATACATTTGAGACACATTTATTCTGATACTATAGTTTATCATGCACTAGAATCTGACGTTCGACTGCCACACCTCAGTTCAGCTTCCCTAGAAAGTAATTTCGTTTTTGATCTGATTCGGAGTTTGAGTTAATGCATTTATCTGTATAGCAATTATATATCATGCAAATGTCTTTATAGTTGAGTTTAAACTTAGTAATAATAATATAATTTCTATCAGTTACCAATAAATCAATCACTCTAGCTATTACTGATTTCCACTATATAAAATATAGTGTGAATTAGGACATGAAAGATGACATAAGCTTATTAAAAGTCATAGACTAATTAAATCATTTGTAACCCTGAGCATACACTCACCTGCATGTGAGCTCTATATAAATTGCTTTATGATACTATTTTATAACCTGAACCACTCACTTGCATGTGAACCCTATATAATTAGCTTTGTAATCCTGAGTCACTCACCAGCATGTGAGCACTATACCACTTGCTGTAATATATTCTTCATAACCCTGAGTATCCACTCACCTGCATGTGAGCCAAGCTATACCCAATTTAATTTGACTTATAATTTATTAATTATTATATTAAATTTATGAAATATAAATTTGTCTCAGTCTCATTACTTGCTCATTACCGTATGAATCACTAGTTAAGTTATATAATATAATATGTAATGGGGGAATGTCTCATGTTTTACTGCTTTGCTATTGCTGGAACATGAATAAAGAGATATTGAGTGTAACCTCAGGCATGTCATTCACAATGGGTTGACTTGGAAGCACGAGTGAGAGAGTTGAGGTATGATCAGATGTAGGATATTACTATCCTGACTTGGTCAGCTTTTTGGTTCTCTGGCTCAGACTCTCAGTCTGTTGAGCAAATGTACAAATGTGACTGTTACAATATATATATATATATATATATATATATATATATATAGAGAGAGAGAGAGAGAGAGAGAGAGAGAGAGAGAGAGTTTGATTAAGTAAAAAAATATAAACCTGAAAGTAATATTTTAATCAAATTGATGTTCAGGAGTTTATAAGGAGTTTGAATAATAATATTGTAAGTGCTGTTCACATATGTTTTGCAATTATTTTTTGGTTATAATTTTTGTCTACTTATTACCTTGATTTATATTAAGAATTATAGAAATTTATAATTTTTGATTCTTTATTAGAATATACTTATATATAATTGCCCTAACAAGATCTGAACTATTTAGCATCTTTACTTATTGCCTTAGATGCATTATTTTTTACATTCATATTTTAAAAGCATTTTTAAGATCGCAAGTATCCATTTAAAAATTTTAAAATTTAAATTTTATCTATATATATATAAAAGAGCACATACACAGAAGAAGGAGAAAGAAAAATATTATATCTATTAAGATTTGAGCAACAAAGAGTTAAAAATTTCAACATTTAATATTCAATTTTCACTGAGGTCTGGAAAATTCTTAAATATATTACAACAATCTTAAATATTAAATCTTTAAAATTAAAATTATTCAGTTAAATTAAAATAAATATTGATTTTGTTATAATTGAAGTAGTTAAACAGCAATAACGGAATTTCACAATAAAATAAAAAGTAGCATATTATATATGTGTGTAAATATATAATTTTGATTGTATTTAAATTCTTGCACAGTGTTGTCTAAAAAATTACTTCTCTAATTACATTATTTTTAAATTTTTAATTTTATATACATTTGGGTAATTTAATTTTTTGAAACTTTAAATTATTTCATGCTTTTCTTATTGTAAAAAAAATATATTTTGATTTATTTAACAACTCGATGTCTTAATGCAATCTTTTATTAATATGTTACTATATTAATTTAAAATTTTGTTAATTTATCATTTGTATATAGAATATTTTTAATATATTTTTTAAAGTAAACCCTTTTATTACATAAATCAATAAAATTAAAAAAGATTATAAAAATAATATTCCATTGTTTAATACAAAACAAGTTTTTTGTCAACATTTTATGCCCTCTTCAGTGTTACATTATACTTTATTATAAATATTTATATACTACTATACAATGCAACATTTAGATTTTTTTAAATATAAAATCTTTTTTTTTCCTATTAAAAATCAAACCAATAATCTCTAGTGACAATAAAAAAATAATAGTAAATGTGAAAAAAAGATTATCTCTGGAAATCTATCCTGTAGTCTGAACAGAATTGGAACTAGTGAACTATAGCTTAATCTGCTAGTGACAGTGCAATGGTTGTTTTTAAGGAGTTATTCTGTTATTATGTTACATTGTTGCTGTATGCATGTTTGTGCTTAGAGGCAGTTCAATGTTACTACTCAACAAGGAAGTACAATTAATTGCTAATTATTATGATATGTTATCATTTCTTATTTTTTTAGTATAATTAACCATTAAAACCAGTCAACACTTAGATGATCTGAATATAAGTAACAATCAACAATTCCAAAATGTTGTCAATGCAACCCCATTTTAACAATAAAAGTGAAATCCCACCTTTATTTATGGCCCAATATATTTATATGGTCACTAAAGATTGCAACTTGACCAAAGAGATTGAAATTATTGGTACAAAGAAAATTATAATTATACTTGCAGTTTATAATGTTAAAATTGATTATTTATTAGTCTGCATTCAGAACAGATATTTACTTGTTTAAGGAGGTTTATTTAAAATTCTTTGTATCGATAATTTCAATCTTAGAGGTCAAGTTACAATCTTTAAATGTCTATATAAATATATAGAACCATAAATAAAGGTGAGATTCCATCTTTATTGTTAAAAGGAGATTGGTTTCACAACAGTTTGCGATTGTCGCTTGCTATTTATATTGGAATTGTCTACATACTGACTGGATTTAATTACTCATAAAACCCATTTAAGCATTATTACATTTTAATATAATTTATTTCAGCATCTCAATTGAAGAGTTACATTTCACACTTTAATTAATCCTTTCATCATTAAAATTCAAAATATTGTAATAAAATGTTTTTTAAATACATATGGTTTTTACTGAGATCAATTTAGAATGAATAGTATTATTTCTCAGACTAATTTTAAATCTAAAATATATCCATCTTGATATAGACCATAATCATTCAAATTACATTTTTCTTTTTTGATTTTATAAAATTTAAAATATTAATTGTGCACAAAGTTCTGGAAATAGTATTAATGAAAAAATAAACCCTGAAAATTGAGGCAGGTGATTTTTGTTTATCAGAAAAGTTCATGGAACGTAGCAGCATGCTATACCATCAACAATATATATGTATATAGACAATAATGCAATAAATTCCACTAATAAAAATATTGTAATAAAATGTAATTACATTTCAAATAACAGTAAATAACAAAATAAATTCTAATATAAACTTTAATCGCTTTCAACTAAACTGATTTAATTTCAAAATTTGAGTAAAACAGCATAAACTGGAAAACACACTGATTTACATATCCCATAATTCACTAATCTTAATATTCACTGATTGTCTGTTTATTATCATATTTTTATAATGATTAATAAAAATCGTCCCTTTAATTTTTCTTTTTCATTATTTCTTTCTTGATTTAAAATATAATTTTTTTTTACATCAAAATCAAATTTACATTTACAATTTTTATAATGATCTTAAAACACAGATTTTGAACTGAGTCACTTTTATATAGTTTTTAATTATCTTCAATATTCTTTTATATAACAACTTATGTTGTTTAACTCTTTTTTCAATACTACATCTAAATCCCCAATGTATGAAGCATTACATTCACAAAAAAAAAAAAAATCAATTGTATTACTCACTCCATTGTCAGATAATTTATCCTTAGAATTATTAACCATCTTATTCAAATTATATGAACCATAAAACCATTTTGAAATTGTCAGTTTAGTTGAAAATGATTATAAATATAATTGAAAGTTCTACTATTGAGTAAAGTTTATATTGGAATTTATTTTATTTTTACTATTATTTGGAATATAATTACATTTTATTATATATATAAAGAAGAATTAAAGAATCTTTATTATTAAAATTGTATGATTCTGAAACATATAATATTACATGATCACTATTTCTTATGCTTGCTTACAACTGTTATTAAAACAGGCAAAACTCTCTATACATATTGCCATTCAGTGCAAGCCAGAGTAATCAATGGATGCCAGAAGGCTTGTGCATAAAATATCCATCAGCCAGAAAGTAATCTGGGGATATTGGATGAGTAGGCACTAGTTGCGGATTTTATAAAATCTCCATCAGCCAGAAACTAATCTGGGGATATTGGATGAGTAGGCATAATTGGGGATTTTATGCACAAGCCTTCTGGCATTCATTGATTAGTCTGGCTTGCACTGAGTGGCAATAGATACAGAGAGTTTTGCCTGTTTCTGAAGCATACAATACAACTTATTTAAAAGTTCTTTTAATATTAAGGATGTGCAAGATATAAGTGGAATTATGGGTAATATTTAGTATAAATTTATTGTTATCTTGTAGTCTTTATACTTGAAAGTCTGTACTAGTGAAACTATTGCTTGTGTTTTAGAATTAATTTCATTTGGCTAGTCTGGGTTAATTGTGAATTTGGAGTAATTTTGATTATATTGTAATGGAATTAAAACTGTGATAGTCTCTTATTTAATATGCCCATAGATTTGGGCAGCATTTGTAATAAAATGAAAATGAGTCATGAATGGATGAGAAAAATAACTTTAATATGCCTTATGAATTTGATAACCATTTGTAACAGAATGAAACTGATAAGGATAGGAAATAAAGACTTTGGTTAACCTTCAAACCTAAAACATAAATTGCAACAAGGCAAGGTATAACTCAATAATTGATTACCAATTTGAAACTGAATAAGATGAAAATAATGCTAATAAAAATAAAAATAAAGACAATGCCAATGGAGCAACACTGGGTCATAAATAGTAATATGCCCCTGTTGTGTAACCAATTGTGATAGGATAAAATATTTAATAGCAGTAACACGATTTATTATCTTACAGATTTATGTATGTTAATCTATCTTTAATAAAAGAGATACAATTTTTTCTTTTAAAACTTTATAAATTTACAATATCAAAATGTAATGGAATAAAATGTCTACAATACAGAACTATAATAAAATACAAGACACAAGTTCAATTCATCTAGCATATTGCACATTTGCATTCACATATAATAATATAAAATGAAAGTTAATACCTAAAATAACCCTACAATTTACAATATCCAATCATGGCAACATAAAAATAAATGGAAGATTCTTTTTTTTTTCCTATGTCAAACTATTGGCCAGGAAGTGAACCTGCAAACCCGGGAAACTGCTTGTAAGGAGGCTGTACCGACCTCTCGACCACCAACGCTTGACTAACTTATACAAACATGATTAGCAAATCACAATAAATTATCCTTCAAGATAATAAAGCCAAGTTATTAAACTCTGAATTATAATTACCCTATATGCATAGAATTATTAATACTCTATTATAATCAAATAATAATATTAAAAGTGTAATATTTAAATTAAATATACAATCTGCACCAATGAGCTTTAAATCTAAACCAAGCAAATCATTCTTTTTATCATAATTCAAATGCCAATTTCAATGTATGCAATTACCAATTTTATAATATCATAAGATTTTCATTTTTCTACATAAATACCAAATTACTATAACATACATTCAATAAATAATAATTTAAAAAGAATATGCAAATTTTCAATTATAATTATCTTTCTTTACCCTAAATAATTAATATATTTTTTATAAACTGTCAAACTAGCTCAGATATAAAGTTTTTTTTTATATTCAAAAATAACTATTGCATATAACTGATAAAATATTTATAACAATCTTCTAATCAATTATTAAAACATCAAGCAAAACCAAATTAATTAATTAATTATTATATAAAAATTTATATCTAGCTCAAATGATAACATTCTGGATTTACTATAAAAAAATAATACGTAATAATATATACACTTACCAATTCAGTCTTTTTACTCCTGGACTATTTTATGATTATTTATTATAAACTGTACGGTGTAAATCTGTATATATATATATAATTTTATTAGC
This sequence comes from Epiperipatus broadwayi, assembly GCA_028023455.1. Taxonomy (NCBI): domain Eukaryota; kingdom Metazoa; phylum Onychophora; class Udeonychophora; order Euonychophora; family Peripatidae; genus Epiperipatus; species Epiperipatus broadwayi. Next base: position 353,654 of record JAQFVV010012439.1, on the reverse strand, counting down.
CAATAGGTTTGCAGTATTAATTGAATGACAACTACAGCAGATTTATTTATTTAAATAAATTTAAAATTTATTAATAATAAGTATGTATAAAAAAAAGACAAATAGACAATAAACCTTTATGACACACATTCTAAATTAAATATCATGAAAGATATTTTCTGCTTAAATTAAGTTTAATAAGGATTTTTACATCAAAAGTTTACCTGTATAATGTTTAGTATATGATATATGTGAAAGGAAAAACGTTGCAGCACACATACACTTTAAAATACAAGAAAGTTAATGATCACTTTTATAATCTTAATAATAAAGTAATTAATTAAGATAAAATATAATAATTATAGTTTGTTTATTAATTCACATTATCTTCAAGTAAAATATCAATGGGTAATTGTTATTACTTATAACAGATGTATCCAAAAGTAATTTGCAGTCAACAAATAAATGTATAATATTGTAAATCGAAGTTTAACTACTAAAATTTAGGATACAAATATAAATTTAAACTAAATTTAACTTCTTTTTATTTTCACGTATACAAAACAAACACTTCATTAACTTAAGATATAATAATCAATAATATTTATAAATATTATACCAATAAATACATAAATAAAGTGTATCTTAATATACGACCTGATCATCGCTCTCCTACATGGCATTTCAAAAAAACACAATTCCAATATCCCATAAGCTGTATTTTAATGACATTTACTACTCCAAACAAAGTAAAAGTATCATAAAGCTATGCAAAACAATGCATATTTATTGAATTCCAATATTCTCGAAATATTGAATTTTATTCTTTTAGCAAATATTTAATATGATAATGGCATTATGAATAAACAAATGCCGGATTTCCATTCATGACAATATGATGTAAAAATAAACTAGTTTAAATTCTATGTCAAAGTGCTCTATCCCCGTATTATAAAATTATAACTGCAGATAGGAATAATTCTTATATACAGCAGAATGTTGTTAGTTTCAATATTTCATTATTAAAATGTTTTGTCCACACACGATATTATTTTTAGTAGGGAAATATCAAGCCAAATTTGAATGCTGTAAATTATTTTCTTCTTCTTTTAACAAGTTTTTGATAATCCTGTTCAGTTTCCTGGACAAATATAATTCTTTATTCTCCATCATTTTTGTGAGTTATCAAGCAAAATTTTCAAAATAAATAAAAAAAATTATATATAAAAAAACTTAGATTTGCTTCTATGAAAATCAAAATATCAGAGCCAGAATATGAATTATTTGGTCATATTTCCAACCTCTTAAATTGATGTCATCTTCATCATCAAAACTAAGGTAATTCTCTTTATTCATTATAATACTGAAATGACTCTGCATTCCATGCTTAAAATCTCTTTTACAATTACATATAACAAATAGTATTCACATTTTAAAACAAATAATTATTTTACAACTCAACACAAAGTAAAACAATTTACATTCAATTCTCATAACACTGCACTGGAAATATATGTTTAATATATATTATTCCAATACAATATTACATATATCATATAAAATAACAACAGACACACCTAAGACATTAAATATTCATGTGTATCATTTATAATATACTATTTACAAATGCAATAAATAAAATATATAGAATTAAAAAAGCAATAATTTTATTAAAGTTATAAACTTTATTCTTTACATATGCATTCTAAATGAATAAATTTAATTTATACTTTTATGTAATAATAACAACACATTTCTTGCTTTAATATTTCATTGTCATAGCAATCTATTTTACTGCTATTATTCTAATACATTACCTATTAAAACTGCTACAACTAATAAAAATATACTTGCCATTTTACCAAATAATAACACAAAATTTCAGTTAGCACAATATATATATATATTGCTGTAGTTAACTCTCGCAGTGAATTAAAAAAAAGTAAAGAAGATATATACAATCTTTAAAACAATGGTTTTTTTATTTTATCATATGTAGTTGCAGTCAAAATTATCACATTTATAAATAAATATCTGTTGTGTCTGTTTGTTTCATGCATAAATTTGTTTTTCATTTTACACTTTATTTTTTTTTTTAGAAAGTTATTAATATTGAAATTGTTTATTCACATCTAAGTGAAAAAAAATATTTTAAATATAAAAAAAAGTGATTGAAATATTATAAGCAATTATTTTAGTTTTAATCTTTCTCAAAGAAAATTTGTGTGTAATATGTATTTAAAAGAGCAAGGTGGATATAAGATTTCAATTTAACAAAATTATATAAAAATTAATTATTTAAGTTATATTTTTATTATTATTTAATATTAAAGTTAATTTTAGAAATTGTTGAACACAAGGCATTCAAAAGCAAATGTTCAATGTATATGTGTGAGTATACGAAGTGATCAATAAAATTTTTTAGCATCATGTGCTTTATAATCATAGTAATTTTCAACATTAATTTTGCAATAAGGGGGTTGTCTACCCTTAACAAAAAAAAAAACTTGGTATTTGATAAGAAACATTTAATCCAACTAGATTGTCTTCTTTTAATATAGTTTTAAAAATAGTAGTGATAGTAAAGTTATTAATCATGATAGTTGGTTAGATAAAGAAAGTATGATGAGGTTTATTAGCCTCCATTCCAGTTGTCTACTTACTGCCAAGTCCCCATAAAATAAAACAAAAGCCTATCTAATAAAAAGGAAATCGATCTTTTTTAAACCTCAGCATAAAAAAAGTTACATTTTAAAAATATCTGGAGGGAGGATGTTACTACATAGAACAATTTATAGTTTATCAGCATTTCCAAGAATTATTAAATTTCTAGGTCCACCTGTAATCGACTTCTAACCAAATTTTGGGAACAATAGTCTTTTGTCTAGAACTTTAAAAAAATTATCTGGATGAACTTTCTTTAGTAATCTTTGCCTCTTATTTTGTCAAGTATCACTTGGGAAACCCACTGAAAACAAAATGAACTTTAAAGTTATGACTTTAGATAATAAAAAAAATGAAATAAAGACATTTCCATTAATAATAATTTTATTACGAATTGTTGCTACACATTTTTTTTCTCTTAGATCTCTCAAAGAAATATTATTTTAAAACGACAAAGATAATAAAAAATAATAATTTTTGCTTTGTATGTAATTCAAATTTGCAAACAACCCATATAATATTTTGATGTGAATGGTTTTGCTTATTAAGGGTTATATAATGATTACTGAAATTTATTATCATTACAAATTTTAAATCTTATAAATAAGTCATTCCAGAATAAAAACAATCATGTTGATATTTAATGAGTCATTAGAGATACAAGTATTGGAAGTAAGATGTTAGTAATAATGGTCTTCATATACTTGGTGTTATCATATGCAGTAATATATATAATTTTAATTTACATAAGAGATTGTGAATTCCTCTTATTACAAACTTGTTAAATTAGAATGTACATGAATATATGTAGAAATATATTTATTTTATTTTTGTAACTTATTAAATAAGTCATTACTTATGATCTTAAGTTGGTTTGTATAAAAGTTTTTTTTTATATTATATTTTATATCAGTAGATAAGTTCAATGTATTATTAAAAGGAATTTTAAAATGTGAAATATGTATAAAAATTATATTGTAAATTAGTTATTTATTTTATTAGCAAATAATTATACTATTCTTTTATATAATTCTGCTTAAGATTATTTTTTTAAACTTATAGCTGACATCATTGAACATAAATAGTACCATTTCACTTTGGATTTTTAAAAAATTTTCTTTAATATTTTGAAAAGTTGTAGAACTTCAGAAATATGTTTGTTATTAATGATAATATGAAATCACTTAAATGTCAATACAATGTATATTATTTTTCTTAAGTTTGGTTTTCATATATTTTCTTTATAAGGTCAACACATATTGATTTGTGGACACATGTATTGGATTCCTATGGCATTTTATACTTACCCTGAGATATTAAATATGCATACACTAATATTTTCTTTTGTCTATCTATAATAAATTATCATTAGATATCATAACATCTAATATAAAAAGGAAAAGGGTGATGATTAAATTAAAAAAAACTTTAGGATTATTTGTTTACTTATTCTAAATATATTTTAGGATTAATAATATGCCCCTTTGATTTTGATGTATATCTTTTCGAAATATGCACATATGTAATAGAAGAGTCTCAAATATCAATATGTTTTATCTTTTATAAGTTTAACTAACCAGAAATGACAGACTTATTATTATTGATCTATTATTTGTAGCTATAGTGTTTGCTTATTCAGTCCATAGAAAATATTAAATAAAAAAAGCCAACCTCACTTTCCATTTTCTTTATCTGTATGGTACAGTTTTTCTACCAAAAATACCTGAAACATTTGAAGAGCCAGTTTGCAGCATTATTTGCTGTTACAGTTTTGGCATCCAGACATGATGGTTTAATAAATGTCATAAAGTTATAATGTTATTTTTCTTATTTTATAACCTGACCTGATAAGTGATTTAATTAAACAAACTTATGCTAATAATAATCTTTTTGTAATAATAATGCCTTTTGATTTGCTTGCAATAATCATGACAACTTTAACATAAAAGAGAAATATATCGTATTCAATGAGGGAAGGTTTACTTGGAGAAAATTTTACTCCTCAGAAATGTTTAAGATAGGTAGATTGTTTTATGCTTTTGTTAAGATGCACTTCTTTTAGGCAGAAATGGAAGCTGAAATCAAGATTGGGACTATTACTGTATCTACAGCTAGATATAGTGTCTTATAATAATTTATTTTATTAGAGATATTTGATTAACATAGTTTCAATAGAAAACAATAGTGCAAATAAGATTCTAGATAATTACGTGGAAAAGTAGGATAGTATTTTTAAGAAATATGGAGAGTCAATGATGGAGATATTAACAAAATGGATAGAATTGAGAAAATGGTAGAAATATTGATATAGCAAGAACTAAATGCTAATAAAAATAGTGATCATTGAATAAAGATAGAGGATGTAAAAGTTAATAATTCTGATGTTAATGATTCTACAGTTGATGATATTTTGGTTGAAAATAATATAGATTATTCAAAACTGCAAATTAGTATAAGTAATCATTTTGAGATTGATAATTCTTCACTAAATAGTGAAGAAAAAGTTGATTTCAATGTAAAAAAAAATTGAATTTGAAAATGATAATTTGGAAATTAAGGGTTCTTTAGTTTCTGAGGTTTTAATACGACAACAACTCAGCAGAGATGACAATTTTAAGGTTGAGAGTTCATTAAGTAAGAAAAAACTATTGTAATAGAAAGATTTTGTTTTGAAGCAAGTGCCATGATGAGCTCAAGATATGCAGATAAAATAAGTATAAATGATAGTCATGGATATAACAATTCTAGTTTTGATGGAAGAAATTTTATGGTTGATTAAAATGTGGGATTATTATATGAAGTAGACTTTTGTCATAAGTTTGTGAGTAATATATCTTTTAAGGATTTAAGTGTAAGGGACTGCTATATCACAATATACACCATGAAAAATTATTTAAGAATCAAAATATTATAATGAGATTTAGTTATTCCCATTCTGTAACTAATGATGGCAGGGCAAATTCAAAGTGTTTAATTTCTAGCAGCTTCAATTTCCAAAATATAATTTATCTGAATACATTAAAATGTGTAGATAGAAATGGCTATAGTCAAGACTATGTGGCTCATGGTCGAGAAAGTGGTAGGAATTTCATTTGGTATAAATAATTTGTGTTTTTAGGTGAATTAGGGAATGAATGTGTTGGTAGAATCTTATCTCATTTATCTGATCTTTATGGTTTATGTTACAAATATCCAGTAAGAATGAAATTTGAAATGGTGATCTTTATATTGGTAGTCTGTATTCTTTTCAAAAATCACTTACTTATATTTAAGATCGTATCTAATAGAAGAGAATCTTATAATTCTGAAGGGCCGATGGCTATTGCATAGTTCTGAATTAAATAAATATAATTTGTTTAATTTAATTTGTTATTCAACACAAGCCGGTTTAATTAAGATTTATCTATACATAAGCTTAGTCTAAATAGAGTTTTTATATTTATTAATACGCACAATGTTATTATAGTGTAATTTATGACTTTCCTGTTTTGAGAAATACATTTGTTTCTTATAAATCAGAAAGAAATAGAGAAAATAGTATAATTAAGTTTAATATTTAAAATTAATTTACTTGTTGTAGTGTGAGATGTTTTACTCCAGTAAATTAATATTCGTTGCTATAGATTATTTCCTGTTATTATCCATTTCATTGACTTAGTATTTTTTTTTTTCCCATAAGAGGCGAAGAATGTGATAATTAGTCACCACTGTGAATTAAAAAAAAGGGAAAAAAGATATACATGATATTTAAAACAACATTTTTTTTCATTTTATCGTATATAGTTTTTTTTTTTCCATGTGTCATAGCGTCGGCCGGGACGCGAACCCACAACCGTCTGCAATCAACTACGGCTGCGATACCTCTCGGCTAACAACGCAAGACTTGCTTTATAAAGAGATCTGTTGTGTATTTATTTTACGCGTAGAGTTGTTTTTCATTTTAAACTGTTTATTTTTTTTTTTTTAAAGAAGTTGTTAAGATTGAAATCTTTTAGTCACATTTAAGTGAAAAAAGTTATTTTTATTTTTTATTTTAAAAAGAGAGAGATTAAAATATTGTAGGCAATTATTTTAGTTTTAATATTTGTCAAAGAATGTTTGTGTGCTAATATGAATTTAAAAGAACAAGGAGATATACAATTTAAATTTAATAAAATCAAATAAAAATTAATTCTCTATGTTATATTTTTATTGTTTTTTGTAACATTAAAGTTAATTTTAGAAATAGTTGAACTCAAGGTATTCGAAACAAATGCTCAAGTTGTGTATGCAGGTAGGCAAAACAGACAATAAATTTTTTTATCATTGTGTGGTTTCTAGGAAATAACCGCAGTAATTTCCGATGTCATTAATTTTGCAGTAAAATGGAGTGTTTATTCTGAATAGTAACAATAACAAAACTTGGTACTTGATAAGAAACTTTGATCCAATTAGATCTTCTTTTAATTATAATTTTAAATAATAGCAATAGTAATAAAGTTATTATACGTAATATGCGGATAGATAAAGATAGTCTTATGGTGCTTGTGAAGTCTCCGTTCCAGTTGCCTACATTACTGCTAAATCTCCATGGCACAATGTTAAAATAAAACAAATGCCTATAATAAAATAAAAGCATATCTAACAAAAATGAAATCTATCTTTTCTAAACCTCAGCATGGAAGAAGTTACATTTTAAAGATAACTGGATGGAGAATGTTACTGCAAGGACCAATTAATAGGTTATCAACATTTACAAAAATTCTTAAATTTTTACATCCACCTGTAATCGTCTTGTAAACGAATTTCGGGAACAATACACTTTTATCTAGAATTTTTAATAATTTAACCAAGATGAACTTTCTTTAATAATCTTTGCCTCTTATTTTGTCAAAAGTATCACTCTGGAAACCTGCTAAAAATCAGATTCAAAATGAACTTTGAAGTTAGGACTTTAATTAAAGAAAAAAAGAAAAAAAAAAAATTTTTATTATGAATTATTGCTATGCATTTTTTTGTTGTCTTAGATCTCCCAGAGATTTTAAAACAATAAAAGTAATAAAAAATAATAATAATGTTTGCTTTATGCGTAGTACATATTTGCAAATATCCCATATATTTTGATGTGAATGATTATGCTTATTAAGGGTTATATAATGATTATTAAAATTTATTATCTTATAAATTTTAAATTTTATAAATATGTTGTTCCAGGGGATAGAAATACTAGAAGTAAGGAATTAATAAATTTAGTTTGTTCCACCAATAATTTGAATAGTGGCCTTTGTTTACTTGGTATTGTTATATGCGGTAATATATATATTATTTGTATAAGAGTTGCTGAATTCCTCTTATTACAAACTTGTTTGAGAGATGCGAATTCCTCTCTTTGGGTAGTTATTTCGTTTTTACGTAAGGGATGGTAAAATTTCTCTTATTATATGTTAAATGAGAAGGTATATGAATATATGTATTATATTTATCTTTTTGTCATTTATTAAATAAGCCATTAGTTATGATTCTAAGTTAGTTTGCTTAGAAGCTTCCTATATTATATTTTATATCAGTAGATAAGTTCGATGTATATAGAAACTATATTAAATTAGTTATTTATATTATTGGCAAATAATTATAATATTTTTTTATATAACTCTATTTAAGATTTTTTTTTTTAGCTTATAGCTGACAGTGCTGAATCAAAATAGCACCATTTCACTTGGGATTTTTTTAAAATTTTCTTTAATATTTTGAAAAGTTGTAATAACTTCATAAATATATTTGTTATTAATTATAATATAAAATCATTTAAATGTTAATAAACTGTATATAATTTCTATTAAGTTTGGTTTTTGTGTATTTTCTTTATAAGATCGATACTTATAATAGATTTATGGTCATATGTATTAGATTCCCTATGGCATTTTGATGCTTAATCCGAGATATTAAATATGCATACACTCATATTTTCTTTTGTCTAGCTATATTAAATTACTTCTAGGCATTATAACATTTAATATATAAAGGAAAAGAATGAGGTTTGTGATGATGGTGTTCTAGCTGTATTTTTATATTGGACTATTTCCATCATCTAATATGTGTGTTGAATGTCTTTAGAAAAGTTTGATGTTTACATAAAAAACTTTAGAATTATTTGTTTACTTATTCTAAAAATATTTCGTGATCAATAAAATGCCCCTTTGATTTCATGCATATTTCTTTGAAATAGGCACATATGTAATAGAGAAGTCTGAGATATAAATACATTTTATCTTTTATAAGTTTAGCTACCCATATGTGAGAAACTTATTATTATTGATCTATTATTTATAGTTTCAGTTTTGGCTTATACAGTTCATAAGAAAAAAGCCAAGCTCACTTCCCATTATCTTTATATGTATAGTATAGTTTTGTACCTAAATATGTGGAGCATTTGAAGAACCCACTTCCAACATTATTTACTGTTACAATATATATATATACACACACACCAATATCAAATAATACATAATATAAAAGTATTAATTATCCGGTTATGATTTAATTTACAAAAGCTTTTTCACAAATAGATAAAGTCATATTTCATTTGCTACCTATGAATTTAAACTGACCATAAATTAATAATGCTAACTGTATTGTGATAAATAAATAGATGGATGAATACATAGATAGATTTCTAGATGTATAGATTGATGGATATATATATATAGATAGAGAAAGAAATAGACAGAGAAATAGAAAGATATATTTATTGATAGTTGAATAAATAGATAACTTGATAGTTGGACAGAGACATGGATGGGTGGAGTGTTGCATATATATTGTACCTTTATAATTGGCACAGATAGTTTAGGTTTGAAATGTAGCTATTTTTTAAAAAAAAATTAAATTTAGGTGATTTTCTAGTATGTAATTGATGAGTTCAAACTTAGTAAATAGCAGCATTTAAAGATGTTTAAATATTTTTAGATCATTTTAAATATACAATTAAGTAATAAAATAAAATAATATATTAGTTTAAAGATAAAATAAATTTATATTTAGTATATTCAATAACTATTGTAACAGTATAATAGCCTATTTTTAGTAATAAATATTTTAAATAATCTGTTTAAAAGAATTATTTTATTTAAAATATTATTTAGATAACTAATTTAATATTAATCTAGAATATTCTGAAAGTGCCACATGATTAGAGGTGGTTGTGTTAATGTGTGAGCTTTCAAGAGCTAGGAAAAGAAAACATTGATTTCTAGCTTGTTATCAGAATTTGATACATTTTAAAGGTTGCAATAAGTCTAAAGATAATGTTTTAAAAGTAATAATTAGAAATTGTTATTATTTTGTTTAAATGTAATATTTTATTTTAAAATTAATTTTAGGATCATTAAAATACTTTAAATTGTTTAAATAAAGATAAATAATTTTAATAAAAATGTTTATTATTTATAACTGCTAAATAATTTGATGTAATATTTTAGAAAAATGATAACTCATAATTTTAAAACTTAATTTTAAAAATGATATTGATTTAGTGATGTTAATTAGCAAATTTTTAAAAGCAGAATTAACCAATGAAATCATTAGATTAGGCCAGTATAAAACAGACATTTAATCCAGTCTAGATAGAATACTGTGAAGAGTAGTGAGACAGTACAAGTGAAGTAATAGTAAAGTACAATTTAGTTTGAAATTTATAATCAATATTTTTTTCTTTTAATTGTGCCAGTAGTAATTTTTTAAATATATTATTTTCTCTTGATTAAACACAAAACTTCCCTATCAGAGGATTCTACTTGAAACTTAATTTAAAACTACAATGATTTTTATGGAACATAATAATAGTCATTTGAATGTTGGGATAATGTACACCAAATGTCAAAGAATATTCTACAACAAGACCTGAAGAGATTTATGTATGGAATTTAAATTTTATAAAACTAATATGATTAGAGTGAATGAACACTTAATTTTGATAACTTTGTCTTCTTATAATGAAATTAATTTGTCAAGGGAGCTTAAGTCACTAAAGAGGAAATGAATATTTATAAAGAATCATTATCATAATATTAAGTTTGAGAAAAGGAGAAGCAAAATTAATATTCTGCATTGAAACTTAAAAGCTGAATTAAAAATATTTTTATGATGTGCTAGAGTAACTGCTTGTTATATGAATGCTAAAAACCCATCTTACATTTAATTTATTTTTTTAAGTTTAATGTAAATGGATTTTATGTTTGAGAATGATGTATTTGAAAAAGGTTGGAAAAAAGACTGTTGAATATTTTATGCTTTTATAAGGATTTATTATTGATAAAATCAATAAATAAACTATATGCTTTGAAATGGTTTTATGTAAAATAAATGAACAATAATATGTCTGTTTAATGATTTGCATTATTTCAGTTAATTAATGTTTGAATGATATAGCTATCATTTTGCCTGAAAAATAACTGGTTGAAGCATATATGTTTTAAGGATAAACATCTTGAATATTTTAAAGAAAAAAATATTTATCATTAGTTCATAAAAATACATATCTGCTGAAAAAATAAAATAAATGAATAATTTTTATATTATACAATGCTTACCAATGATTTGACCAATGGAAATGCAAGTATTACATGTATTATATTTATCATGATACATTTGTTATATATAACCATTGGAATTATTAAACAAATTCACATGTAAAAAAACATCTTATTTCACATAAAAATGGATCCTTAATTATGGATTTATGGGAATATTGCATGTCTAGATTAGATATTTAGAAAGGATTGGAATAAACAGTTATTTTTTCAAGATGTCCAATATTTTTCCTAGTTTTTGTCAGATTTTATTTTGTTATTTATACATTTCATTAAATGGCACCATGAGAGGAGTATGATTTTGTTCAGAACTCTCCACCCATAACTAGGCAATGGAAAAAGATATCTGAGGAGTGTTCAACTTATGAGTAGAAACTTTTCATAATTTTTAAAATTTTCTTATTTTTTTAGTCTGTTAGTATTTTAGAATATTATTGTTTTATTAAAAACTAACTTGTTTTTATAATGTATTTTAAAATTTAATCTTAAAATAGGTTAGTTTTTTTATATTTTTATTATGTTAAATAAAGAAAAATGGATTTTTCAGAAATTAGTTTTCTGACAGGTAATTGAATTACTAATGATAATTTGTTTGAATGGATTGTCAAAGGAGTGAATTACCATTACATGATTTCAATAATTATTGAGATCATATGTAATTTTGTTTATCATTTACATTAAACTTTATGTTATTCTTGCTGTATTGCTTAAATATTGAACAGTTGAATGGACTGTTGATACAATTATCATCGTATGTGTTTTATAAAAAAAAGAATGCAAGTGAAAGTTTTGAAATATCTAAGGAAATTTTTAGAAAAAAAAGTTTGTTTATCATAAATGCTTGAATATGCATACATTTTATAAAATCATTAAGTTATTAATGTATTATCTTGATGAATGTTATCTGTTAAGATACAGAGAAATATAGCAATATTGATCTCTAAATTATGTAATGTAACAACAAATGAATAAATGTATAATATCAATGTACATGTTATTGAAATCATTTGTGTTTGAAAAACTTTTTAAAACCATCTTGAAATGAATTTAGATTTTTGTTGTTTTTTTAGTAACATTGTTTGGAAATTATTTCAGAATGTGGTTTGTATGTTTTGTGATGTTAATAGATTTGGAGTTATTCAGTGTGGAAGATGTAGGATGGTGGTTGGGAGAGTAATTGTTATATGAAATACTAGGTGTTTAGGGATATATTTTTGAAAAGCTGTTATGTGTGAGCTGTATTATCACACTTTTAATGAGTTTTGATTTGTCTGAGTGTTATTCATTTGAATTTTCATTTCACATGCATGATCCATAGAAATTAATGATATCAAACATTATTTATTTTGCATATGATTTGTAAATAATACTTTAAAATATTAGTTCTATTATATTTGACTGAGTAATAAACTATATAATTATTATTAGTATTGTAGAAGATATGACCATTGGTGATTATATAAAATGATCCAACACCAATTTCAGATACTAGATATTGCCACTACATTAAAATATATTATATTTTAAGAATGCCACATAAAATAAAGAAAGATTGAATCATGTTTACTTTGAATCTTATTATTTTATTTTGTTTTTATTGCTAAACACTAATTTTAAAATAGATTTAATGTTAAGGGTCATTAAGGTATCATAGTTTCTTATTGTTGTTATTTTGTAAGGGTAGTTAGATATTATGTAAAATCCCTCATCATATTTAACTTCAAGGTCTTAATTATTTTATTTATTTTTATTATCAGTGTAAAAATGAACCTGAGATTAATTTTAAAATAATTGTAAATTTTGTATTAAAAAACGATGTATAAAAATTATCAGTTAATATTAAATTTTCAATTAGTATTTTTATTAAATGATTAGTAGTTAATTTATTGTTATTTTATAGTAAATTTACACATTATATTTTAGGATTGTTATATGTGGGTTTATAAGTTCATACAAGTTATTGTATTTATTCACTCATATCACTTCAATTGGCAGTCACATTATTATTATTATTATTATTATTATTATTATTATTATTATTATTATTATTATTATTATTATTATTATTATTATTATTATTATTATTATTATTATTATTATTATTATTATTATTATTATTATTATTATTATTATTATTATTATTATTATTATTATTATTAAACAATTCAAAATACAGCAAAACTCTCCATATAGTAGTGCCATCTTGTGCTAACAAGAGCAATCAATGGATGCCAGAAGGCTTGTGCATAAAATCCCTATCTAGTGCCTACTCATCCAATATCCCCAGACTAGTTTCTGGCTTGTGGTCTTCATCAGTGAGGAGCCTTGGATCTGAGAGCACTGCACCTAGATCTTAGGATCTAATGCAACCCTCCAGCACCCACCTTTTAACTCTATTTAACTACAAAACTATGAGAATGAAATTGAAAACACTATTAATATTTTCAACCCAAGCTCAATAGCTTATATAGTCATATGGGTCTGAACTCAATTCAGTACCCATACATTTTGGTGTCTTTGGCTCTTTAACAACCATAGCCACCACTATCCTATTAGGCAGGATTGGTGTTAAACCACTAAACATCACATGATCACTATCTCATACTAGCACAATAATTGTTATTAAACAATTCAAAATACAGCAAAACTCTCCATATAGTAGTGCCATCTTGTGCTAACAAGAGCAATCAATGATGCCAGAAGGCTTGTGCATCTGAACTCAATTCAGTACCCATACATTTTGGTGTCTTTGGCTTTTTAACAACCATAGCCACCACTATCCTATTAGGCAGGATTGGTGTTAAACCACTAAACATCACATGATCACTATCTCATACTAGCACAATAATTGTTATTAAACAATTCAAAATACAGCAAAACTCTCCATATAGTAGTGCCATCTTGTGCTAACAAGAGCAATCAATGAATGCCAGAAGGCTTATGCATACTACTATATGGAGAGTTTTGCTGTATTTTGAATTGTTTAATAACAATTATTGTGCTAGTATGAGATAGTGATCATGTAATGTTTAGTGGTTTAACACCAATCCTGCCTAATAGGATAGTGGTGGCTATGGTTGTTAAAGAGCCAAAGACACAAAAATGTATGGGTACTGAATTGAGTTCAGACCCATATGACTATATAAGCTATTGAGCTTGGGTTGAAAATATTAAGTGTTTTCAATTTCATTCTCATAGTTTTGTAGTTAAATAGAGTTTAAAGGTGGGTGCTGGAGGGTTGCATTAGATCCTAAGATCTAGGTGCAGTGCTCTCAGATCCAAGGCTCCTCACTGATGAAGGCCACAAGCTAGAAACTAGTCTGGGGATATTGGATGAGTAGGCACTAGATAGGGATTTTATGCACAAGCCTTCTGGCATCCATTGATTGCTCTTGTTAGCACAAGATGGCACTACTATATGGAGAGTTTTGCTGTATTTTGAATTGTTTAATAACAATTATTGTGCTAGTATGAGATAGTGATCATGTGAATAATAATAATAATAATAATAATAATAATAATAATAATAATAATAATAATAATAATAATAATAATAATAATAATAATAATAATAATAATAATAATAATAATAATAATAATAATAATAATAATAATAATAATAATAATAATAATAATAATAATAATAATAATAATAATAATAATAATAGATAGATAGATAGAGCTGGTTTGATGATCGTAGATATCGGTAGGATATATTATATATTTTTAGTAATAATAAAACTAAAAATTTTTTATTTAAAATAAACCGTATTGTCTCTAAGCAACCCAATATTCAGTATATATAGTTTTTTAAACTTAAGAAAACTCCTCCGACGAGGAATTTGTGTGCAAGCGGTTTTTTTATTACTTCAATATGGCGATCTCTTTGAACGCAGCAAGCATTTCTTATGCTGACGCAATCAAAGCATCCACTAAAAAAGGAGATTTTCCTCAGAACGTGGAAAAAAATCAAGCTCCAGTTTCAAGATTTCGTTGTTCAACAATAAATGATCTAATGAAACTAGATGTGATTTCAGAATCTGACCCATTACCAGTTAACGTAATAGAAGAAGAGATCTGGACTAATGAAAGTCTATTAAAAATTTCTGAACGCTTTAATACGACCATCCCACGTGACCTGTTTATGTCGTTTAAACGTTTCTTTACTGACCGGTCTGTTATCCTTGCAATTACAGATATAAATTGTTCGCTGTATAGATTTCCTAAGGATTTGCTATACGAAGAATTAAGCACAAATAATTTATGGGATTCTATATTGCATGTAGCAGATCATCCAAATCCTCGCTATCTTGCTATTGAATTCTATAGCGAAGAACGAAAAAACAAATTTGATAAAACAATTAAAACGTTAGGGAAATATGCTTTAGTAAAAGTTAACCAATATAGAGAAAATTTTATTACCAGCACAATCAAAAATACATACTTTAACTATACAATAAATGACCTCAATAAATTAATGCAACCGTTCGGAGTTGTTGTTGCCTTTCAACCTATATATTTAAAAGGAACTCCAATACCGATCTATGGAAACAGTTATCATTTTAAAGTTAAATTAAATCAAAACGTAAATCCAAATAATATTCCCACTCTTATAACCGATCACGAAGTGACGCTACTCTTAATAATTCATGGATTTAAACCGCAATGTTTTCACTGCAAACAATGAGGACATATTATAAATGCATGCCCAAAACTTAAATGTAAACACTGTGATATGAGAGCAACCTCAAGTCATCAATGTGGAAATGCGCCAGTAAATAACACAGATTTCACTCCTCAACCGATAAGTGAATCAACTACAATTTGCTATCAAAATAATCCAATTAATGACGATGTAACAGACGATCTATACATCACCAGAGAGCAATCAGTAAATGATGAAAGTGAATCAATTTTACCCGAAAATCAATCACGGAATGACGAGGATAAACCAGTGTTACAAGAAAATAGCCCATCTCAACAAGAATTATTAAAAAGTGATTGCCAAAATCACAAACAATCAAAAACACCCCTTAACAAAACTTCGCAAGATATTATAGACTATCTAGTGCCTTGCTTGCCACCTACAGACCCGAAAATAAATGACACTGCCAACCGAAAACCAGGCAGACCGCGAAGCAAACGTAGAAAAAATGCAGCAGTGCCTATTGATCTTAGTGAAGATGATATGCCCCAGACATTAGATCATAAAAAAAAAAATAAGAAAAGCAAATATGAGTTCAACGGATACCGAGTTTGAATACACTTCAGATGAAGACCTTAGCACCAATAAAAAAGCAAATGTGCAAAAATTATCACAGGAGGGAGGAAGTAGAACCTCCAGACATAAAAATTCTTTGTCATAATTTGTGCAAGTTATCTAAACTATATAAAATTATAATCTAATTACTACATCAGGTGTGTTCTGTTTTTATTGAGTGAAACTATAATGAATATAAAAATAGCGTCATTAAACATCCGTGGATTAAACTCACCAGGAAAAAACTATCAATTAATAAAATGGCTTGAAATTATACAACCTCATTTGCTAGGGTTACTCGAAACAAAAATCTATAATAAATCTCAGATTAATCCATCTAACTATCTTAATAATCAAGGATACTCAGCATTCTCCCAAGCATCATTTTCACCCTCAGCAGGAACAGGAGTAGTAGTAATGAAAATCTGCCCCTTCTATTCATTCAAAATAATATATATAGATGCACACATATTAATTATAACACTATATGATAAAACAGTTACATTGAATGTAGCATTTGTTTATTTACCTCCAAATCACACAGTAATTAATAAAGTCATTCAAATTATAAATTCCAAAATAGCATCCTCATCACATCCATTAATTTTACTTGGTGATTTCAACATGTCATACAATGAGTTTGTCATAAAATGGTTGCACTTACTAGCCATACCACTCATGAGTGGAGAAGGCTATCTCCCACAGAATTCAGTAACATTTAATAATGGCAGGTTTTCATCATTAATTGACCTAGTCTTCTACTCACCAGTGTTACATCACATGATCAGCCTAACAATAAAAAACTCATCATTATCAGACCATTCTGCAATTATTGTTTCACTAAAGAATGATTTTATATACAGATCAATAACATCTATTGGAAACACAATTAGAGTGCTTCTTCCATGTCGAACCCCAGAATATTTATTCTCAGAAATATATATATATATCTCTTTAAACTTCGAGACATTGAAATGGATCCAGTGCAAACATGGATTGCCTTTGTTAACATTATTTCATATACAATTGATGTCATAACAAGGGCTACCCCAGCCCCTTCAAGGCTTCTAGCTCTTGTAGATGAAACACACAAAAGAATCACAAACAGTACTACAAATAAACAAGGCTGTTCAAATGTGATTGCCCTGAAGAAACTTTATAAATCAGTCTCTGAAGAACTTAAAGAATACCTGGCAATTAAAAAAAGAAAACTTTTTGACACAGACACACACATGGTCCAGACACTATATTCGCTGGGCACTGGGACAAAAGCCATCAACTCGCATACTGACAGCAATTAAAATACAAGAAGATATAATTTCTGGTTACAACATGTTGCTACCCCTCTACACACATTTCAAATCCAAACTTCAAGAGAAGAAAAAATTCAGCCCTGCACCATTCTTTCTCGGTGAGCCAGAAGAAAATATAGTATTTACTCCCAAAGACTTTATACAAAAATTAGCATCAACCCCAAACTCCAGTCACCCAGGAATGCATGGTATACCTTGCTTTGTATTCAAGCATTTAGAAAATTTTACTGCTCAGTATCTGTGTAATCTAGCAAACTTTCTAACAAAAAAGATCCATCATATACATGGATTATACCCTATTTTACTAGTACCATTTATCAAAACACATGAAAAAATAACCACACTAAACAATCTAAGGCCCATATCAATGAGCCCTCTGGGTATCAAACTGCTGGAGTCAATCATTAAAGACAAAATAGAACCCTATATCATACCTATACTATCTAAAATGCAGTTTGCTAAGAAAGGCTCGTCTACAATGCAAGCAGCCTTTCTATTCAAAACAGTTATTGATTCTGTCAGAAATAATAAAAAATATAGTCCAGTTGTAATCCAACTGGATATAAAATCAGCATTTGATATGATTCCAATTGAACTCCTTGTTGAAGCATTAGCAGACACAACAATACCAAGATCCTTAATATATTTAGTAACCAATCTTCTATTAAGTCGAGAAATACATATTACACTTAATGGTAAGAATTCCCCCTCTTTTGTACCTTACTGTTCAATTCCACAAGGTTCACCACTAAGTGCTCTTTTTTTTACTTTCTATATCAATCCCTTACTGAATATGATAGAAAAAGAATTATCAGGCATATACATACCTGTTCTAAAAGCAAACATCTCCTGTATTGCCTACATGGATGATGTCTCGATTTTTTTAACTTCTAAAAAACAGATCCCAACTCTATTGAAAATTCTTAATTCATACACTAATAAATACAAGCTGGAGTTTAACATGGATAAATCTTCTGCATGGTCAATATATATGGGACAATTTCACACACAACATTTTAAAGGAAAACCCAGCTCTTTTGTGGGATTCCCCTTCTATTTGAGCAATCTAGAAATGCGTCGACAAATACAAGACAAAATTAAAAATAAAATAGAAAATATAATTGATTCACTATCAAAATCTTACCTTTCACTGTATTCAAAAGTATCCCTGTTTAATCTATTAATTATGACTCGAATCACATACTATTCTCCAATAATACTATACACTAAATCTTTTACTAGTAAAATAAACTCGTTATGTAGAAAGTTGCTGTGGGGAAAAAAGATTGTTTCGGTTTCACTAAAACGTATTCAAGCTCCTCTAATACAAAATGGTTTAGGACTACATTCAATACATATTTTTAACATTCAAAAGACATTAAATCTCATTTCTGCATGTACTTATTTATTTCCATACATGAAAGTGTTCTTCAAGATTACCCCAACAGATAAACCACCACCAAACAATGGATATTGGAAAACCTTGCTTACACTAATTCTTAACATTCCAAACATTATTTTTTCAACACCGCAAGATAAATTTAAATATTGGGATGTATACCAGATAATTTGCTCTCCCCTAAATGATAAAAAACCAATTTTAAACATTAATAATAGACAACTAACCCGAAAATTTAAATTCTGGTCATTAGAACCCAAATATTATGATTTTCTACTCAAATTAAATCTTGAAGCATTGCCAACATTACACTTTTGTAGATATAGAAGGCATTACATAAATACAGAAGACATATGCTGGTTGTGTCATAGAGAAACTGAGACACAAGAACATTGTCTATTACCTGCCCTGTATTTGATAATATTCATTCATCCATACCATCATTGTACAAACAAAGAAATTGTGACATTCAAACCCTTTTACAATCGTTTATTAAGGGTAGCTACCCACATATTCGAGCAAGTACTTTTATATTGTTTTCACTATGGTATACAAGATGCTCCTTCATGTACAACAATAATCCAAGAAGACATCCAAACACATTCTGGAACAAAATGGAACAGCTCCGCTTAAGGGATGAAAAAATTGTATCCCAAAAGATGTACACAGCCACTTGGTCAATATTACAACGGCGCTCAAAATTATAGAGAAAAAAAAAAAGACTAATAAAAAACAGAACTAAGAGCTTTACAAGTGCACAAAACTAATTGGATGTATATATTTTAAAGAAAATAATGTAAACTCAAATTTGTAAACCACATGCATATCCTTTGTCTTTGTTACCCCCCCCCCCCAATTACAATTTTCAACTTATTTATACTGACTTCAATTCATCTGCATGTGGTAAAATAGTTATAAATGTAACCTTTTCTTATTATATTCAATAAAGTCCTTTTGAAAGATAATAATAATAATAATAATAATAATAATAATAATAATAATAATAATAATAATAATAATAATAATAATAATAATAATAATAATAATAATAATAATAATAATAAAATAATAATAATAATAATAATAATAATAATAATAATAATAATAATAATAATAATAATAATAATAATAATAATAATAATAATAATAATAATAATAATAATAATAATAATAATAATAATAATAATAATAATAATAATAATAATAATAATAATAATAATAATAATAATAAAAACTCTGACTGAGATAATTCATCATTTATTAGTTTTCATTTTAATTACATTTGAAGTTAATAAAAACTACTTTCTGCCTTTAAATATATGTTATTGTAGAGTAGTTAGTAATTTCATTCAATAAAATTTAAATAGAATATTAAATGTAATTTCACGTTGCCTCGAGTTGTAAACATTGTTTTTTAATATGTAGGCATAGGAATGGGCATATCATTATATATCCCCTCACTTAGATAAAAAATGTTTTTATTATACATTTAGAAAAGTTTTAGTCTTTCTACTTAATTTTCCTTCTGTGAGTTTCTTAGCCTTATTTATTTCTTAGGTTTATACTTCTTTTATTCCAAGTAAAATTTTCTATTAGAGTGTACTTTTCTAAATAATATTACTAGTTAGAAAATGGATTATACTTTCACAAATGAATTCAAGATAAATCCTACCTTAAAACAACAAGGTATATTGTGCTAAGCTGTGATAAGTCTAATACTAATATTAATTAAGATTAATCCTACTTCATGACCTAAGTTAATATTTGGTTTTGGAGCAATTAATTCCTTTGACTAACCCTATAAGTAGGAGTCTACTTGAGATAACTCAGAACACACAATGTGTGATAACAAATGTTATATTGGATCTGTTCCTGATAGGATATGAAGTATAGATTTCTTCAAGCTGTAATATTTTTATAATGCTTACAATTGAACTAAGTATGTCTATACCTTAAAATTAAATAACTTAACAAAACAAAAAAAAAAACTCACCCTCATTTATGACGATATACTGTAAAGAAATTTAATTGAACAACCAAATGATTAAATGGTAATACACTATAAAATACCATTGATGTGGGATTTAGAAAATTATAAGATTCTTTCCTCATAATAGAGGCCTTAATTACATAAATATGAACCCACAAAACAAAGAGAATTACTAATATAAACATAATTTTTATACCCACCAGACAACTAAAATAATAAAGCTTGCATAAGATGCAATTTATATACTCCAGCTTAATGTAATCCACCTTTAATCTATTTACATAAATCCTGAATACCACATAACTAATATTTCCCTCTAATGATGTTGGTCATGCTTTCATCATTTTCTCTATCATTACTGTATGTGGTCCTTCTTTTTAAATAGTGAGTTGTTTTCCTTTGATATCCTGGACATTTATGGGATCTGTTCTTCAAAAAATTCATTTTTGATACCATATAATCAGATGCTCCGGATCCCGGATCACAAACCTCTTATGGTAAACTGTTTCTAACTTCCAACACTCTCAAAATCTTTGCAATTTCTTCTATAATACACTGAGTTGATATTAAGAGTATTAGTTCAATATGTTTTGATATGTTTCTTTTAATAATAAGTATATTTGCGTTTTAGACAGGAAAAGTGCCAAGAGTGCTTTTAAATTTAGCTGCTTGTCTTTTGAAAAAGTGAGTGTAATTTCCTTTGCTTACACTATATTTATCCTGCATTATTTGATCATATATCCACATCCTTGTTTTTCTTCATTCCAAAATTTTAAACATTATTGCCTTTTTATAATCTGTATATATTATGGGATTTGTCACCAATCTTTTGCTGCAGAGTATAAAAGATTTGTTGCAGAGTTAATTTTCCTTGTTCATATAATTTTTTTACTTTGATATTCTGTTGGATCCTCATTAAATCTAACTCTAAATATTTAAATCTGAATAAACTAAAAAATCTTTGAGTTCCTATTTGAATTATGTACAATTTTTTTCAATATTCAACTCTTCCATTTTCTCTGTAAACTCATTTTTCTTAGTTTTATATTTTTCATTATTTGAATCCCATTTCATCTGAACATTCTGTGGTTATCTAAAGTTATCTCCTAACAATATTTGTTCACATATTTACTATAGTTTGATTAATTCTAATTGATAATTTTCACTTATTTTAGCTAAATTGGTATTAATGGCTAAAAACTCTCGTTTAAAATTATCTACTGCTGGCCTTATCAACTCTTTAAATTCTTTGATATTATAAGAACCTTTAAATTTCGTCTTTTATTTTCTTATCTTATGTTTTCTACTCAATATTCAACATTACATGATCACCATTTCTTATGCTTGCTCATAACTATTATTAAAACAGGAAAAACTCTCCATACAGTAGCACCACTCAGTGCAAAACAGAGTAATAAATGGATGCCAGAAGGCTTATGCATAAAATACCAATCTAGTGCCTACTCATCCAATATCCACAGACTGGTTTGTGATTTGAGTGGCACTACTGTATGAAGGGTTTTTCAAGTTTTAATCTTCCACATTACTAGCTTTAATCTCCATTTGAATTTCATCTATTTGTTCAGGAGTAACATGATCTCCAAATTTCTTTTGTAATTTAACATTGTTGAATTTACATTTGTCAATGACATGTTTACATTGTTTTTCAACTTTTAAAATTTTTTTATTTGTTTGTGACTCGTCATTTTTATTTCTTGCTGACCTTCAACAAGCATTTGATGTGAATCTGCCATTTCTTGCTTAAATTATGTAAGTTCATCACATAAGATTTTATGCCCTGTTAGAAATTGCTTCTGAAAATTTTGAGACCCCAACTTTGATTTCTTGCATCCAGATTTTATTTTTTTAATTCATTTTCAGTTTTAATCTGAGCTTTTCCAAACTTTATAAATTCAGCTTTTGATTTGCTATGAAATTCTGAACGTAACTTCCAATTTGTCTTGGAATTCTAGGTTACATTTCCTTATTTTTTTTAGCCTATTATTAATTTCAAGTTCCACTTCTTCTAAGTTAGCCATTAATTTAATCTTTAATGCTTGGAGTTTAATTTTAGTTTCTTAAACTCACTATTAATTTTAAACTCGAGAATTTTTAAATTTTCTGAGTTTGTATCTATCTAAATTTTTTAAATTAGCATCTATTTTAGGTTTAAATTTTTTTAAGAAAACATCCATCTTAATTTTTAATGATTCAAAGTTTTTAGTATTAATATCTAGTTTATTTTCCAGAGTCATGAATTTATTCATCACTTTATCTTCTCTAAAGTATACATATTGGATCCACCCAGCATATCTTTAACACCATTCATGATTCTAAATTTTAGTAGAACAAATAAATATTAAACAACAGAATATTTTTAACAAATATATTTACCTTTCACAACCTCTATTTCTATTCTTTAGAGTTATCTTTCAGTTCTTTGAATGTGTCAAAATTTCTTGTAAGCCAAAATTGCATTCACCCACTAAATCTGGGTTAATTTCATCCAACACAATATTGTTTATTAATAAAATGTTTTTTGACTAAATATAAATATATTACCATAAAATTGTAGCTCAGGGTCTGCTTTCCTTCATTTTACTGCCTATAAATAAAATCAGTAACATGCATATACAATAGATTCCTATTTCTATTCCTTTCAAAATAAAGTAAAATAAAAATTATAACTACTTATTTTATCCTGGTGAGAAGAGTATATATTTAATTTTTTTATTTATCATGGCATAAAATTTTGTGTCTCTCATGAATAATTCACTCATCAGTCACATTTCAATAAATCAACTTGTTTACACTACACTTATTCTCAAGCCTCAAGTTGGTCTTACCAAAATTGTAACAATTTTAAGTTTGTAGTTTATGTTAAAGTCTTTGTTTTCTATTCTTATAATTTTTATTTTATTATAAATAGTCTCTAAATTCATAGGTCATATTAAGGTTACTACGTTTATCAATTCTTGAATCATTTTGTTTTAACACAAATAATGATGAATGTTTGGGATAATTTCATATTGTTATAAATAGTATTTTAATACATGAAGAACATTAAGGGTTCTCTTTCTCATCTTTTGTTATTAGGTTTATTTTATTACAAATGGTTTTTTTTACTAGGGACATATTTCTCTTTATAAGATAGTGATGTTCTTCATTTCCAATTTGCTACAAATAGCATTCATATTCTTAGAACATTTTGAAATGTTGGTTTTATTTAGGTCCAATATATTACAAATGTTATTCAAATCTGTAGGGTTATAGCAAAAAGTATCATCAATATTTTATCTTTATTATAAGGGCATTCATACTTGTGGCTTTATAAAATGTTGAATTAAGTATTAACTTGTCATTCTTTCATTGATGAGCCCTTTGCCTCAGTGTATTATTTTTATTCCTTTACAAATTGTACAACTAACTAGGGACCAATCAAAGACCAAAATTATATCCATAGAGAAATGTAAAATTATATCTTATATATAGTAATAATATTTTATAAGTAGTCATAATTTGTATAAAATTTTTAAAAGAATTTATTTGAATAGTAGATTAAAAAATATTTTGAATGTTTAAAAAATTTTTTTGTTGTTATTATTGCTCTTTTACAAGTTTTTATGAATAATGAGCAAAATTTAGACACTAAGCAGAATTATATTTTAAACAAATTTAATAAAAGCAAAATTTAAGTAATAAAGTAAAATAAAATAAAATTGAATGACACAAATTTGTTTCACTCGCAGGTGACGATGATAGAATAAGTTACAGGGTGTTTGAATTTACATATTTAGTATTGGGCCTCACTCACAGGTGATGATGATTTATAAAGTTACATTTTGTTTAATTTTACAGAGTTAAGATTTGATCTCACTCGAAGGTGGTAATGATTTATAAAGTTACATTTTGTTTAAATTTAAAGTTACGGGCTGTTTTAATTTACACAATTATTATTTTCTCTCACTCTCAGGTGATGATTTATAATTTACCAAGTTACATTTTATGAGCTCTATTATTACACCAATATAGATTTATTTCAAGTTTATCTCATGATTACCTATGTCCTATTTATGCTATGTTTTGTGGCTTAGATTTGCTTTAGTTAGTCTGCAGAAGTGATCATCAATAATCATAATTAATATTTTATTTGATCGCTACACAATTTCTATACAGATTATAAGCTTACAAAACTAGATTTAGTTCAGATCAAAGTTGAAATATAAATTATTATGGAGGGATGAACTGATGATGGGTAGTAAGACTTCAGATACTAAAGTGTATATAAAACTTAAATCTGAGTCTGTGCATCTCGAATGTGCTCTTGCTTACAGGATTTGTTACCATGTAACTGGCTCCTTTTTCTACCAAGCCCATTGCTGTGAGAGTAAAAGAGACCTTTTAGTCTGGATGATCAAATAGCTTATCAGGATATGTGGATGCTTCTGATCCAATTTTAAGCAGAGGTAATGGGATGACCCTTAAAATCAAAACCCATTGTGAAACAAGAGCTGTCCGAACTAAATATATGGGATGGCCATCAAAACCAGAGCCCATTCAAAAAATAATATACAATAATAAGTAAATGCACATATGCATTTCCTAAGAATGCATTCACCCCACTGACTGACTACATTAATATATATAAAATAAAGATGTAAAACATTAGTTTTCTTCTATAGAACCACCGTAAATCAGTTCATAAATTAGCATTTATAATTATGCTATTAAAGAAATAACGAATCTAATTTATTAGGTTATCTATATAGGCATTTATATATATATAAGGAGGACTACAGCATATTTTGGGATAATTATAAGATTAAATTCTAGTTCTATGCTGCATTTAGTCACTTCAGCTAAATATTAACCATATTTTTCATTTAACACAAACCTATTTTTAATCATTTATAATCGCTTAATTATACACCTAAACTAAGCTTTATTTACTAGTTTCAGAAAGGAGTTTTGTTTGTGTGCTAAGAAACGCAAAATTATTTATATGTAAGAACTTCTAATCATTTCTCACTGGTTAACTTAAATGCGAGTAAACTCTGTTCTGAATCAACATAGCATAAACATATAAACAAATAATTGAAAATAATATTGGCATAAACTTAACTAAAAAAAAAATACAAAATTATAATTAAGATTTCACGTAAGTGAAATCTAAGATTTGGCTTTCTTTAGTTAGTGCAAAGAAACGAAATTAAGATATATTAATAAATTATTTTAACTCAGCTTAAATCAGATTTAATCAGATTATGTTAAATGAGGCAAGATTTACGATACCAAATAATATTATAAAATTTACATTTTAGTTTAAGAATTAGTATTTGAAAGTTTGAAATACATTATTTAAAATTATATTGAATCAGTTTAAATCAGGCAATATTTGCGATACCAAATAATAATATAAAAATTACATTTAGTTTAGGAATTAGTATTTAAAAGTTTGAAATACATAAGTTTAAATTATATTAAATCAGTTTAAATCAGGCAATATTTGCAATACCAAATAATAATATAAAAGTTACATTTTAGTTTAGGAATTAATATTTGAAAGTTTGAAATACATTAGTTAAAATTATATTGGCCATTTATAATAACTTGAGCTAGCTTTAATAGGTTATGAAATTTAGTTTAATGTTCATTTTAAAATTGCAAAAGTGTTACCGCTTTAACTTCTTTTCTCAGGCATGGTTATTCACTGTTGATCTTGAGCGTGCTGTTACTTGTATCGGGCATTGGTCATCCTGTTCTCCATACTGTAGACTACCCTCAGGCTTGGGAAAGCCTGTCTTTGCCATGCTTAGCCAATCATTTTCATTATTAACAATTTTAGCAATCTGTGTAATCTTAAACTTAATAATAGTCCAACTAAAATTAAAATGGCTGCAATAAGTTTATATACACTTTCCTCCCCCTCTCTTTTTATTTTTTCCACATGTGTTTTTTTTTATTAACTAACTATAATAAAGAGAAAGCCAAAATCATGTTTTTTATAGTTCTTAATTATTTCTTAAATTTCAGATCCATCTTCCTAATTAGTTTACTACATTTTGATGACCCAGTGACTCCTGCTGTTATTGACTTGTTTACAAGCTTTGGTCAAGTTAATTTCTTTCCCATTACTTTAAAATCTATTTTAATTTTTAACTTTATAAGTGGGTCAAAATATAGCGAGATGAATCAATTTTATTATTCCTTTACGAAAACAAATCTGAAATTCAGCACCTTTATAAAATCTAGCAAACCATTATTATATATGTGTAACACATAAACAGAATTTAACTGCATATGCAGAAATATAATTTCAAATATTACGTTTATAAAATTATTTAACAATATTACATTTTTAAAACTAATTAAATAAAGAAAACTTATAATATTTAAGCCTATCACACTATTTCTTCTCTGCATATACATACATCTTGGTTACACATACATCAAGATTTACCTTTATTTAGTAAACAGTAATATATATATATATATATATATGTGCATATGAGTTGATTTATTATTTATATACATATGCTTTCCACAATGTATGCTATAATATACGCACACATACATAACTATGATTATTAATTTTAAATTTAGTCTGATATATGAGGATTTGGGTATATAGGTATGTAAATAAAAGTACTACTATAGCATATAGTAGGTGAAATAGTAGGATAGACATATCTGACTGTTTCAATATATATATATATAAATTTCCAAATTAATCTTTATTTATTTATTCTGTAGTTAATATATTATTAAACATGGTATAGCATTAAAATGAATCAATGACAACTAAAATTAAATGAAATTTAAAGCTACTCTTAAACAGTAAATTATATCTTCCATATACATTTATATTTATGACTCTTACACAAAATAGTATATATATATATATATATATATATATATATATAAGAGTATATATATATATATATATATATATAATAAAAATAAGGTGATTATTTCCTTGTAAACAGAGATAATTTGTATTTTGGTATGGCCAAGAAACTATAAATTACTATTAACTCACAATCTTCTTAAGACTAAACAAGTTTCTCCATTAACTTGTAATAGTTATTTTGGGCTTTTATGTGTTGAAGTTTTAAAAAAATCCCAACAAAAAAGCTATTATAGATAAATGGAAAACTTGTTTACTCTCAAAAAGATTGGTCAGTTAGAAGTAATTGATAGTTTCCAGACAACACCAAAAGGCAAAAGTTATCTCTGTTTACATGGATATAATCTTTTTATTTCTACTTTTTATTATAATAAAAATCCAGGAAAATATTTAATTCATGTATATATATATATATAATCTTAGTGCATTTTCAGTGCATTAATGCTAGTAAATAAGCACTTCTAAATTTAATTATATATGTTTTAAAATGCACTCAAATGAATATTCATAGATATTCTATTTAATGAATCATGTTTGTTTTACTTTTCATAATATTTTTTTAGATATTTATAATAATCATAGATGAAAATAAATTATAGTTATTATTCTCAGGAAACTAAGAGTCATCAGCAAAGATAGCAGTTGGCAGCAAAACTTTGATGGTGTTAAAAATTCTTTGATTGTGAACTCGGGCTGCAATTGGCAATAATTTTTTATTTATCTATCTACAGTGAAGAAAATTTTTATGAATTGGAAAAAAAGACTAATATTAAAGAGACATTACTAAACTCTGTAGAAAGAATTTCATTATAAATAAAATATGGAAAAACAACATTGTGGAGATTGACAGTATATCAGACTGAATGGTAAAATTAAGTATTCAATTTAATGGGATATATCAAATACAGATAATTCAATTTTATGTCTCAACAAGTTCTCATTTTATTGAAAAAATAAAGAATTTTTATGTAGCTGTTGAAAGTGATTTTCATTGTACCAAATAATACTTCAAAATTGATACAGAAGACTTTAATGCCAGAATTTGAAAGTGATTGAAAAATGAAAATACTATGGATAAATTTGTCTATGATGACAGAAATGAGAAAGAACACAGACTTATAGGAATTTGAAGAAAAAAAATTATAATATGAATAGTTTTTTTTAAAGCAAAATTTTAAAGAGAATTAGACATGAAAATATCTAAATGAAGGTACAGTAGAATTGGACATTTTGACTAACATAAAATATGTATTTTAAGATTATAATGTTGCTAATAGATTTGACACAGAAAATTATCATCCAGTAATGAGACATAAAATATATGTTAATTCAAAAGTAAAGAAACAAAAACTAATAAAAAATTCAATATTGACAATTGCTAATTCTAATCTCCAGAAGCACTCCAATGAAATTTAAATTGGATCATGCTAATCATTTTAAAATTAATAAGACAGTAATTGATATTCTATTAAGACTTCAATAAATATATCTGTTATAAAAAGAATCAATCAGCCACTAGATTTTCACTGGAGGAAACACAATACATAAAGAAAAGAAGAAATGTGAATATATTCACAAATAATTTACTAAGAATAATAAAATATTTGGAATTCTGTATAACGGTACAAAAAGAATTAGTACTAATATAAGAAAATACAATTATGATTTGACAAGGAAAACTATAGAAAAAAATTAAAATTCCAGAACTATAAAACCATTTCTTTATACCGGAAGAATAGTTATTTCAGCAATATGAAAAAAATATAAAACTATTACTAAAATGAGGAATGGCAGCATGAATTGTGTGAATAAATTCCATAAAGAATTATTATAGTAATAAAGAAAGAGAAAATAAAATAACCACTATAATATATCTTCTAGATTTCCTAGAAGTTTAAATAAAGAAGTGAGACATGCAATTAAATCTCTGAAGAAAGACAAAGCTCTAGTAAATGATGGAATTATTATTGATATTTAAAAAAAAAAGTGGTGAAAACATAAAAACATTGTTTGCAAACTCTATGCCAAATGTCTACATGATAAATGTGTACCAGATGATTAAAAGAAAGCCATAGTAATATTGATATATTTAAAAAAGATTGTAAAGAAGATACTAAAAATTACAGATTTATCAGTTCTTTATCACTTGTACACAAAATTCTTATCAAAATAATTATAACTCATCTCCAGTGAACTTTAAATTGTAATCAATAAAAAACAAACTAAATTTAAAAATGGGTTGAGAACAGTGGATCACATTCAAGTAAAGTATTGAAAAAAGTTATAAAATGACAAATTAATATGAATTATAATTATGCTTTGTACTTGTAAATTATGAAAAGATATTTGATACTATAAACATTTTTAGAGTAGTTTAAACTTTGGATCATCAAAATATAGACCCAGGATATTGTCATATTCTGAAGAATATTTATCAAAATGCAACAGTAATGATAAACTTACATGGTGGTATTAAACAGATTAACATTTATAAAAATGTATGTTAAGATGATTTCATATCATCAAAACTTTTATATCATTTTTATAGTAAATGTTATAGAGATTAAAATGGGAAGCTAGATTTTATACATAATGTGATTGTTTTCCTAAATAATACTTTAAAGCTTCAAGAAATGTTGCAAGAGTTATCAGATGAAAGTAAAAAAGTAGATCTAAAGATATATGCTAAAAAGTGTAAACTAATGTTCAATGAATTTTCTCAAAAAACAAAACAAAACAAAATTAAAAAAAAAGACAAAAAACAAAATCAAAGATTGGTAATCATGAATTAGAAAAAATTAACAACTACAAGTATCTTGGTTCAATTATTAATACAAATGGAAACATAATAAATAAAAGAATTCATAGAATTAAAATTGGATGGAGTACTTTTGATAGAAGTAATTCACTATTAAAATTAAACATGTCTATTTTGTTGAAAATGAGAGTTTTAAATAGATGTGTTTTATCACTTTTCTATAAGCATATGATACTAGAAAACTTAAGAAAAGAGTGACTATTACTCAATAAAGTATGGAGAAATGTGTATGGGGAATAAAGAGAAAACAATTATAATACTTGGGAATGAATAAGTAAGTATCATTGATATCATTGAAAGAATGAAGAGACTGAAACAGAGATATATTACTACAAGAGTGAATAATAGATTGACAGTTAAAATTTTAAACTGGATCCCAAAAATATACAAAATCATTAGGAAAAGTCCATATTTGAAATTGTTAGATAAAATAAGAAAGTTTGTTGGTATGTCATCAGAAAAAGTCATCCTGCAGTGAATCCATAATGGTTGGAAAGAATGACCACATTATACTAAATGTAAACTATTTTTATTTCTTTGGGATTCTTTATTTTCTTCATGTAACAAGTAGTATGACTTTTTCAATAATTTATTAAAATAATAAATTATAATATATGTAATAAATAGATAATATATTGTGCCATTACAATTTAGTCACTAGCTAAATTTATAGTAATGTGCATGTAAGAAAGTGTAAAACAAAAATCATCATCACAATTTTATATAACCATAAAAGAAGCTGTAGGGCATCCAAGTTCAAACCCTACCAGATTAAAATCTTAAACACTTTAGACAGAGAGTGGGACAACAATTATATGCTTTATTTGTTTGTGTGTTGATAGAAAGATAATACACACATTTAAACTATTTAATATTTAAATTTTCTGTTAAAAAGCAAAGTTATAATGCATACATATAGGCAATGTATGTGTAAATTATTTAATTGTTTTATATTTCAAATATTAAACATTTTAACTTTCTTTAAAATTAACCTATGCTTGATCAATTCTAATATTTTATTCTATACTTTTATTTTGCTTTTCTTTAATTATAATTGGGATTTAAAAGTTACAGACTTAATTAAATAATTGGGTTATAATTACTAAGCTAGCAATCATATTATTTAAGGTTAGTTTATGAATGATTTGAAAGAATGAAGGATGTGTGTACATTACATACAAAAATTTACATTTCCTAAATATTGAAAGAAAAGGAAGTATTAAATCTGTCAAATTATTTTTTTTTGTACAATTTTTTTTTGTTAAAAGAGGAAATCTGTTTAATCAGATATCGATCTTTGTAGCAATTTTTTTTTGTAAATGATTGTTTCACTTTGGAAGCTTATAATGAGTCAGAGCTCTAAATTTTGAAATTGTCTTATCTCAAGATCTAAAGAAGGAAGCTCAAAGATTTGAAGTGTTACCTGGATGTTAAAAAGAAAGAAAAAAAAAGAAAAGAAAGGAAATAAGGATTGAGTCTATTTTTTTTTTAAACAAAAGTGTCTGGAAAAAGGATTAAACTTTTCAGTTGAAAAATAATTTAGTTGAAAATAAATTAGAGATCTAATTAAAACAAATTTGTCCAAAAATAGCAAGTGATGCTATCTCTGATTGGTTAAGTTAGCTAAAAATTGGATATAAAAAGCTGTCTTGAATTATTATTAGGATTATTGTTTATGATTCAGATTATTAAACTATCCAATTGAATGCTGAAAATATAAGAAATGGCTGGCTAGAAAAATTATATGTATGTCCCATTTGCTGACCATCTGGAGGAAGCTGCACATCACATAGGAAAGAAAAGATGTGTCTAAAATAATATTCTACACCTTTCAACTGACCAGAGAAATAAGATGTTTTTAATAGAAGGAAGAAAGCATTCACCTGCATTCAAAGAAGATGAATTAATCTACTGATAAATATTAATCATCAAGTCCAATTAATTGTTACAACAACTGATTTTAAACTCAAGAAAATTTATAAATGTGAAAACAACTGCTGTATTTCATCCACATGCTTGACAGGAAGAGAAGAAAAATTAATATAATGATTTCCAAATTGTCCACTAAAGCAAATAACCTCAATAGAGTCATCATCATCAAATAGTTATACACCTCAAGAAAGAGATTGTTCCCACATAAAACGGAAATAGTAGCTGCAGAAATATAGACATTATACAAGACAAGTTTGAACCCTTGGAAATTCGCCACAAACAAAAGATCGGTAATATGACTTTTTATATCTATTTTCTTTATGATATCAGTCTTAAGAAACATTTTAGCAATAAAGTGGTATATTTTATTTAAAGAACCTTTAAAGACTATTCAGATCGATTAAAACAAGAATGTCTTACTAAAAATAACTTTGAGCTTCATAAATGATCTTGAATGTATGAAAATTATTTGTTTATTAATTTTACAATATTAATGTGTAAAACAATTTTTTTTTATGGTATTATGATTTTAGTTTTAACTAATATATTATTATTAGTTTGGTTTTAAATAATATTTTGTTATTATGGGATAAAACACGCACATACATAATAATATTTTTATATGTGTATAATTGGGAGTGAATGTGAAATAATGAGTAGTATTAGAATATTAGATTATTTTGTTTCAAGTTCAGTATAGATTTCAGCGCTTGGAAGGGAGGGGGAGAAAATAATTTAAAACTCTTTTCTAAAACTTGCTCTTTCAATTTTACTAACATTTTTTTTTTACATTCTATTTACATGTTGGATTTTTAAAGTATGTGTGCTAATGAGCAGATAATATTTTTTGTCTTGAAATACTTTTCATGGTCAATGTGACGTCCAACTTAATACAAAATACATTTGAAGGGAAAGGGGGAAGAACTTAAAATTAATCTGAGGATTGTTATATAACCAATTATTATTATTATTATTCATGTCAATTTTCATATTTATCTAGAAATTTTTATGTATATGTTAGAAATGTAGTAATAAATATTAGTTTGTTTTATTAAACGAGGCGTATATATTTCATTAAGTGTAGTCTTGGTTAAGTGTGATTATTCATCATCATCAATGGTTGAATATTAGTTATTTAAGATATAAGTAAATATGCTAAAATTAAGCAATAATTATGAATTTCTTTATAAAAATTAGTTTTATGTTTAGGCTTAGTCCTAGAGCTGTAGTTGAAACCCTTGTCATTATCGTTATTATTATCATCATCATCATCGTCATCAACGTTTTAATTAATGAGCTGTTTAACTGTTTAAAGGCCATAAATAAATATTGATTTTATAATATTTAGTGATCTCTTAGTATTATTATAACCACATCCCATCATCTATTTCATGCAAGGATGAGTGAATTGCCATCCTAAATTAGTTATATATAATCTGAGCTAGTGAACTTATAAAAATATTGAAACACATTTGTTATGTTAAGATCTGAGAAATGATTTATGTTCAATGAACTCCACTGTGGTTTAAAGATGTTTTACTTTTACCTAACTATTAGTGCTTATAGTGATATGGCTCAAAAAGCAAAATCTCTCATTTTTATTAGAAATAAAGTACCAAAAAGGGATTCAAACCCGGTACATGTGAAAGGTTATCAGATATAACCGTGTCTAGATTCAGATAATCTAGTGGCGCCCTGCTAGACCATATTCACTTAGTATTTGTTTAAACATGCACTTAACATCAAACCAAGAAATGAAAGTGGATAAGATCTACTGCCTGTATACCTGAGTTATATTTTATTGAATTACTAGTGTACTCACTTCACGTGATTTCCATATACCTGAGTCATATAATACTGGTTATTAATAATTTGATCAACCTTTAATTTTGATATTGGACTCCTTTACTCAGATATAATAATATCTTTTGATCATCATTTAATTTTTGAATTTATGATTATTTCTTATATATTGTAGACAACTCAGGTATGGTAATATCTTTTGAAATCTTTAATTATGTTACAATGGACACCCAACTGGGGCCTGATATTTTACCATATACCTGAAAAAGAGAGTCTATAGAATGATGGGAGATGTGTGGTTAAAAATAAGAGAAATTTTTTTTTAGTAAAATTTTTTTTTCAGTAAAATTTTTTTTTTGTTTTGTCTTACAAAATTTTCTTGGCCAAACAGTCTTATTTTAGATGATGATGTTTAATATGATTTAATTTTTCATTGATGATGATAAAATGGGTACAGCCATAAAACAGTTTTTTTTTTTTTTTTAAATTTTTTTTATCAATTTTGAAAATAGAGAGGAATATCACAACTTAAGACAAAGGTGAAATAAATAATAGAATTTTTTTTTGTGGAACATTAAAATAATTTATTGCCAGATAGGATAGGCATAGTAATAGTGATGAATTATGGAATAGTAGTCTCATGTGTGTTTGGGGAGTTCATTTTGTAAAAAGTCTATGATTTTAGAGGTTTGATTGGATGGTTGATCGTTGGAGTTTGGTTGGTTAGATTGCAGTTTTGATGATGAGTGGAGAGTTTTGTCATTGCCTTGAGAATGCTATGTATTTCGTGTAACTTATGAATGATCAAACCCATTCACTGCTCCAACCCAATTTATATGTTATCTTTATTTTATCATGAAGCAGTTAACAGTAGTCCTGCCATGATATCAGCCTATAAGTCTCCAAGAGAGAGAGCAAGGTTTCGTTTTTGTAGTCTATAATAAGCAGGGCATTCCTTGATACTTGCCACATAAGACTCCAAGAGAGAGAGCAAGGCATTGTTTATCTACTTTAGCCCCTAAGACTTAAAATACATCTTTTATTGCAACAGAGTTTGCTTCATTCAATCAAGGGTTGTGGTAGTTAATAGTGATCGAATTGGGATGATCTTCTGAGTGCTCGTGATGCATTGTGTGATTATAGTGTTGTGACTGAATTCTTTTATTTATCTCAAGATTGTGAACTGCTAGTCATTCTGTGGACTGTCAATATCTGTCGGATTTCTGGGAGAATGGATGAATGTATAATTTGGGCTATTACAGACAGACATGCACTATATAGATTATTGTTGTGTAGTTCATTAAATAAGGATATTAAAATTTTTTTTTGTTGTATTTGTAAATGCATAATAAGGTGAAAATCAAATCAGTCAGTTGGTCAGAATAGGTGTCAGACAGGGAGAAGATGTGTGGATTTTTGATGGTCAGGGAAGTACAGATGGGATATATATAGTTTTATAACATGAGTGAACTAAATTATAGTATGGAAGAGGTTATGGAAGAGGAAGGTGCCCCAATACCAGGAATCAGTGATCGTTTTCATACTGAAGAAGAGGATGGGGAGGTTTTCTTAAAAACACAAGAGGAAAGAGAGGAAGTAGAGGAAGATGCCTTTAATGTTAGTAGCAATAATACGGCCTCAAGTGTGGAAGTAGATGAGGAGTCAGAAGTGGGCCAGGCTCAAATAGCAAAGATGGCACCATCAGACATGGACATGATAATGCAGATGCTCAGAAGTATGAGAGAAGATAGTAAGCAAAGTATGGTAAATCTAGAACAAAAGATAGAGAAAAATAATAAAAGTATAGAGAGTCTAAGAGAAGATAGTAAGCAAAATATAGAAAGTCTAAGAGAAGATAGTAAGCAAAGGATGGAAAATCTAGAACAAAAGATAGGTCAATCTATGGAGAAAAGTATAGAAGGTTTAAGGGTAAATCTAGAGAACTCTATTGACAATAACAACCAAATGATCATCGCTTTGGAAACTAGGATAGAAGGGTCCAATATAGAGTGTAAAAATAGGTTTGTGTCATTAGAGGAGAGGATAGAAGGAGTGTGTAGGTCTATGGAAGTCACCAAACAGGAGGGCTGTCAGGGACTACAGTCATTAAAGGCTCAAGTGGAGCAGTCTATCGAAGAAAATAAGAGAGAAATTGAGTTAGTTAGGAATGAGGTCCATGGTTTGGTCTCCCAATCCATATCAGAATGCATAGAAAAGAATGCCGAAATAACTTCTGCAGGAATTCATATTAGATTAGAGGAGGTGGTAGCCAAAGTGGACTCATATAAGGAAGCCACTTTGGGCTGTGTAGATCAAACCCTCACTATGAAAAATAAGTTTAGTGGCTTAGAAAAGGAAATACGAGAAGTTAAGGGAAGCATGGCCAATGAGTGTGTACAAATTGACCAAAATCTTAGGAAAGAATTGGGGAAACAAATGGATAGCTTTAGGGAGGAGATAGTAAAAAGGGACAAGTCAAGTTCTTTAGAAGAGGGACCCAGAATGAATCAACATGAATTGGGTGTTATGTTGGAAAAGGTTGAGGAGAACCAGAAGGCCTATGTTGTGGAATACATGAACCCCAAGATGGATGATCTCTACCAGAAAATAGGGGAATTAAAAGATCATATTAATGTAGGGCTGCAGGATCAGTCAAACCCAAATTCAAGGCAAAATGATGTTAGCATCAGTCCAGATGACTGTAGGGATAGCTCAGAACAGAGTCAGTCAGAGAAAAGGATGCCTACTTTAGTTAACAATCCACAAGGTGAAAAAGAAGTAGAAAGGCCGATATTAGCCATAATACCAAATCTCCCAGTAAAGAAAGTAAATGAGATGATGACCAAAGAGCAGATTGGGATAGATCATGAAGTGAAAAGAAGGAAAAGAGAGTTGGAGGAAAAACTTCATGCATCCAATAAGATGATTGACTTAAGAGAGGCAATAAGGGAGATGAAACCAGTTATTTTAGAAAGAGAACAAAAGTTTCAACAGTCTGTAGTTCTCAATCTAGTAACAAACCAGCATGTGTGGTTTCAAAAATCTGTCTTCTTAAATAGATTGGAGATACCTTATATATGGTATAGAGAGGCAATCTCTCTGAAAAATGTAAATGTCCATTATATATGGCACAGAGAGTCAATCTCTCTGAAGAGTTTAAATGTCCATTATATATCATACAGAGAATCAATCTCTCTGAAAAATGTAAATGCTCTGGAAATTTTAAATGTGCCTTATATATGGTACAAAGAGTCAACCTTTCTAGAAAATTTAAAAATAAATTATACGTGGCCCAGAGAATCAACCTCTCTGGAAGATTTAAGGATAAATTATATATGGCACAGAGAATCAATCTCTCTGGAAGATTTAAGGATGAATTATATATGGTACAGAGAGTCAATCTTTCTAGAAAGTTTAAAAATAAAGTATGTATGGTATAGAGAGTCAATCTCTCTGAAAAACTTCAAGGCATATTATGTATGGTACCAAGAGTCCATATTTCTAAATGGAGTTTGTAATAGGAGGTTATATAAAATAATTCCTCCAGATATGTTTTATAAATATCCAGTCAAGATGAAAAATGGAAATATTAAAAAGGGACTGGATGTACAGGTGCATTTTTATGCAGACCACAATATGGTTTGAAAAGAAAAAGCCATTCCAAATTACCAAGAAAATAGGAGAGAATGCCTTTATGCTTGCTGCTCTTGATGGGAATAAGGGGACCTATAATGCTAGGAGTTTGATCCCTTATACTTCAGCAGAATAGCTTGGCAAAGATCTCCAAATAAATTATTTTTAGGTTTTCTAATGAAAAATATATTTACCAGTAGTTAATTTTTTTTTATATATATATTATAAGTGTTTATTATTATTAGTGTATTTATTAGTTAGGATTTTTTTTAAAAATATAGTTAAAACAAAAGTGCTGATGATTTTATCCGAAGGGGGAGAAAGTTGTGCCATTACAATTTAGTCACTAGCTAAATTTATAGTAATGTGCATGTAGAAAAGGTAAACCAAAAATCATCATCACAATTTTATATAACCATAAAAGAAGCTGTAGGGCATCCAAGTTCAAACCCTACCAGATCAAAATTCTAAAAGCTTTAAACAGAGAAAGAGTGGGACAACAATTATATGCTTTATTTGTTTGTGTGTTGATAGAAAGGTAATACACACATTTAAACTATTTAATATTTAAATTTTCTGTTAAAAAGCAAAGTTATAATGCATACATATAGGCAATGTATGTGTAAATTATTTAATTGTTTTATATTTCAAATATTAAACATTTTAACTTTCTTTAAAACTAACCTATGCTTGATCAATTCTAATATTTTATTCTATACTTTTATTTTGCTTTTCTTTAATTATAATTGGGATTTAAAAGTTACAGACTTAATTAAATAATTGGGTTATAATTACTAAGCTAGCAATCATATTATTTAAGGTTAGTTTATGAATGATTTGAAAGAATGAAGGATGTGTGTACATTACATACAAAAATTTACATTTCCTAAATATTGAAAGAAAAGGAAGTATTAAATCTGTCAAATTATTTTTTTTTGTACAATTTTTTTTGTTAAAAGAGGAAATCTGTTTAATCAGATATCGATCTTTGTAGCAATTTTTTTTTGTAAATGATTGTTTCACTTTGGAAGCTTATAATGGGTCAGAGCTCTAAATTTTGAAATTGTCTTATCTCAAGATCTAAAGAAGGAAGCTCAAAGATTTGAAGTGTTACCTGGATGTTAAAAAGAAAGAAAAAAAAGAAAAGAAAGGAAATAAGGATTGAGTCTATTTTTTTTTTTAAACAAAAGTGTCTGGAAAAAGGATTAAACTTTTCAGTTGAAAAATAATTTAGTTGAAAATAAATTAGAGATCTAATTAAAACAAATTTGTCCAAAAATAGCAAGTGATGCTATCTCTGATTGGTTAAGTTAGCTAAAAATTGGATATAAAAAGCTGTCTTGAATTATTATTAGGATTATTGTGTATGATTCAGATTATTAAACTATCCAATTGAATGCTGAAAATATAAGAAATGTCTGGCTAGAAAAATTATATGTATGTCCCATGGTTTCTGGACCATCTGGGGAAGCTGCACATCACATAGGAAAGAAAAGATGTGTCTAAAATAATATTCTACACCTTTCAACTGACCAGAGAAATAAGATGTTTTTAATAGAAG
Source organism: Epiperipatus broadwayi (assembly GCA_028023455.1). Classification (NCBI taxonomy): domain Eukaryota; kingdom Metazoa; phylum Onychophora; class Udeonychophora; order Euonychophora; family Peripatidae; genus Epiperipatus; species Epiperipatus broadwayi. The sequence goes on along the minus strand of JAQFVV010012439.1, from coordinate 313,828 downwards.
GAAGAAAGCATTCACCTGCATTCAAAGAAGATGAATTAATCTACTGATAAATATTAATCATCAAGTCCAATTAATTGTTACAACAACTGATTTTAAACTCAAGAAAATTTATAAATGTGAAAACAACTGCTGTATTTCATCCACATGCTTGACAGGAAGAGAAGAAAAATTAATATAATGATTTCCAAATTGTCCACTAAAGCAAATAACCTCAATAGAGTCATCATCATCAAATAGTTATACACCTCAAGAAAGAGATTGTTCCCACATAAAACGGAAATAGTAGCTGCAGAAATATAGACATTATACAAGACAAGTTTGAACCCTTGGAAATTCGCCACAAACAAAAGATCGGTAATATGACTTTTTATATCTATTTTCTTTATGATATCAGTCTTAAGAAACATTTTAGCAATAAAGTGGTATATTTTATTTAAAGAACCTTTAAAGACTATTCAGATCGATTAAAACAAGAATGTCTTACTAAAAATAACTTTGAGCTTCATAAATGATCTTGAATGTATGAAAATTATTTGTTTATTAATTTTACAATATTAATGTGTAAAACAATTTTTTTTTATGGTATTATGATTTTAGTTTTAACTAATATATTATTATTAGTTTGGTTTTGAATAATATTTTGTTATTATAGGATAAAACACACACATACATAATAATATTTTTATATGTGTATAATTGGGAGTGAATGTGAAATAATGAGTAGTATTAGAATATTAGATTATTTTGTTTCAAGTTCAGTATAGATTTCAGCGCTTGGAAGGGAGGGGGAGAAAATAATTTAAAACTCTTTTCTAAAACTTGCTCTTTCAATTTTACTAACATTTTTTTTTACATTCTATTTACATGTTAGATTTTTAAAGTATGTGTGCTAATGAGCAGATAATATTTTTTGTCTTGAAATACTTTTCATGGTCAATGTGACGTCCAACTTAATACAAAATACATTTGAAGGGAAAGGGGGAAGAACTTAAAATTAATCTGAGGATTGTTATATAATCAATTATTATTATTATTATTATTCATGTCAATTTTCATATTTATCTAGAAATTTTTATGTATATGTTAGAAATGTAGTAATAAATATTAGTTTGTTTTATTAAACGAGGCGTATATATTTCATTAATTGTAGTCTTGGTTAAGTGTGATTATTCATCATCATCAATGGTTGAATATTAGTTATTTAAGATATAAGTAAATATGCTAAAATTAAGCAATAATTATGAATTTCTTTATAAAAATTAGTTTTATGTTTAGGCTTAGTCCTAGAGCTGTAGTTGAAACCCTTGTCATTATCGTTATTATTATCATCATCATCATCGTCATCAACGTTTTAATTAATGAGCTGTTTAACTGTTTAAAGGCCATAAATAAATATTGATTTTATAATATTTAGTGATCTCTTAGTATTATTATAACCACATCCCATCATCTATTTCATGCAAGGATGAGTGAATTGCCATCCTAAATTAGTTATATATAATCTGAGCTAGTGAACTTATAAAAATATTGAAACACATTTGTTTTGTTAAGATCTGAGAAATGATTTATGTTCAATGAACTCCACTGTGGTTTAAAGATGTTTTACTTTTACCTAACTATTAGTGCTTATAGTGATATGGCTCAAAAAGCAAAATCTCTCATTTTTATTAGAAATAAAGTACCAAAAAGGGATTCAAACCCGGTACATGTGAAAGGTTATCAGATATAACCATGTCTAGATTCAGATAATCTAGTGGTGCCCTGCTAGACCATATTCACTTAGTATTTGTTTAAACATGCACTTAACATCAAACCAAGAAATGAAAGTGGATAAGATCTACTGCCTGTATACCTGAGTTATATTTTATTGAATTACTAGTGTACTCACTTCACGTGATTTCCATATACCTGAGTCATATAATACTGGTTATTAATAATTTGATCAACCTTTAATTTTGATATTGGACTCCTTTACTAAGATATAATAATATCTTTTGATCATTATTTAATTTTTGAATTTATGATTATTTCTTATATATTGTAGACAACTCAGGTATGGTAATATCTTTTGAAATCTTTAATTATGTTACAATATATATATATATAACATATTTGTTTAATTATATATATATATTTGCAACATGGATTTATATAAGACTATGAACTACTTATAGTTAGTAAAAAAACTTGATAAAGTATAGAATAATGAATATATATATTTAATTATATGAATATAAAGAAAATGATATCATTTTTTTTTAGTTTTGGAAGATACTAGTAAGTCTATGAAAACTTCACATAGTCAGCTTAATAGATAATTGTTTCTGTTCTAAATTTGTCTTTTTATCATATAAGTTATTCCTGATCATTAAGGAGACAAAATTTATGGTATTTTATCAAAGAAATTTAACGTTACAATTTGTTGCAGCTTTCAATTGTTATTTCAATCTCTCTGTACCACGCATGAGTAGTAAGCAACTTTCATCTTTTTTCTTCGATCAAATTTTCTTCACCTATATACCAGATAAAACCCTATATATTTTAAAGCTTATCTTTTGATATTAATCTGATTGTTTTTCTTTTTATAATATTGTTTTATAATATATGTTTTTAAAAAAATCTCTATTTTTTTTCTCATTAATTCTATTTCTGAATTATGTGGGTTCCCTTCCTCCCCCTCCCCCCTCCCTTTTTTTAAAAAAAAATTAAATTATTTAAATCTTTATTAAAAATGAATTAACAGAAACGATTTAAAATAAATACAAATATAAAATAAATATTCTATATATGTAAAAGTATTCAAATTTGCATACGTTTGTTTGTCTGATAGCGAAATCGTTTCCAACAAATGTATGCAAATTTGAATTACAAATGCAAACGAAAAGTAAAAATAATATTATATATATATGTTTTAAAAGCAATTTTGATACCAGTTTTTGCATCACTATTATCCATGATCTTTGTGAAAAAACTTTTTATACTACTGATCAGTCATTATCTTAAAAAAAAGTGCCCTATATATATGTAAAAAATATTTTGTGTCAAAGCGTCGGCCGGGAAGCGAATGCCGGGACAACTGCTTATGAGGCAGTGTGCTAACCACTTGGCCATCAACGCTTGTTTTAAAAAATTTTTTTTTATATATTTGAAACTGGCTGGTAATAAACTTTACACTCATTAAAATGATATTTTATGTGGAATTAATAAACGCACAAATATTTTTAGCTATAAATTTCATTTTATATAAAAAAAATCAATTTAATTAAATATGTACATAACATATTACTAATGTAATTTATTACATTAAAAAAACTATATTTTATAATAAACAATCAGAGCAGTAAATATATATTGCACATAAATAAGGGAATAATCTCACAATAAAATATTTGGATGAGTATTTAAATTATTTGCCATTTTTAAAAAAAGTAATGATTGGGTAAAAGAATTAATATGTTTTAACAACATCTGAAAAATTTCAAATTAAATTATTTTCATTCAGTAATTTTAGTTAATCATCAAAAATGGGGAAAAGTTTAATCTATAATACCACTTTTACATATATTGAAATAAATCATAGGATGTGATATATCTTTATATAACAGTAATAATATATAAATAATAATAATCATACACATAAAAGCTCTTTTTGGCAAATACTAATTTTTGCCCTTTTCAGTGTGCTTGAACTATTTTACAATTAAGACCTACATTTCACATATAATGACATCTATCTGTTTTATATAAAAATTAACTACAACCCATTAAAAGAATACAATATTCTTAAGACAGAAAAAATAGACCCTGTTTAAATGTATTGTAATGCTCTCATATATATTGTGTAACACACACACATATATATACACATTACATGTGCTTATTTATAGATTGAAATAAATAAAAAAAGCAAATAAATGAAAGAAAATAATTTTAAGAAATAAACTAAAATAGCAACTAAATCAATTAGTAGAGTTTTATTACAAAGGTTGGGAAAATAAAATCTGATTTAAATTAAGATTCAAAACCCTTTCAATTCTTTTTACCAGTAAGAAAAAATTAATGTTACAAAAGAAATGATATAATGTCAAAATATGATGTAAATTAAAATAAAAATATAATTCAAAGTAAAAATAGACAATAAATTAATTAAGGAAAAGTAATCTTTGTACGCTGCTATCTCATCGGCAGCAATGCAATTAAATTTTGGAAAATTCCTGGCCAATAAGATAGTAGATTAATCTAAAGAAAAAATAAAATTAATCATTTAATTAAAAATTAAAAGCAAAATGTATAAAAGTGAACATAAGTAGGGAAAGTGTATGAAAATGGTTGGCTTGATAGTTGAAAAAAGCGGTTAATTAAAATTTTGTATGTAAATTAAGAGCGAGTTAAGTCCATAAATCATTTAATTAATAATTGGCAAAGCAACACAATGTACTGCTAAGAAAACCACAGGAGTGTCCATCTGTGTTTTATTCTCCAGCCTCCATCGCCATAAGTCTCTCTTTTGCTATCAATGCCTCACCTACAATATAGAACACTGGTGCATACACTCTCTTATTACCATTCAGAAATTCTGGTAAAGAAAAAGAAGCTATAGCTGATGACCAAATAACCAACCCTAAAGAATTCCAGGAGCATTCTGAGCTTAAATGCCCATGAATCATGAAGAAAGGACTATCCAAATTGTCAAACTATTTGACATTATCTCCATGTAAAACCTAGGTAACTATATTGAATATTGTTGATAAATGTCTAGACATTATTAAATATAAATAAGGTGCCATAAAGAAAGAACTATTGATATTACAAATATCAAAATTATATCATGGAAGTATATGATGAATTAACTCTTGTTAAACTATATATTTTATTTGGTAATTAGTGTTATATCTATTTTTATTGTGTTAAATATATGGGCGTAATCAAGCTTCCAAAAGAATTTTAATATTTTTAAAATTTTCTATTTGCCTAAAAATACATATAATTTTTCTATTATCAATTAAAATTTATTTTAAATATAATAAAAAATAATAAAGGGGAATTAGAATATTATCAGTTTAATACTTCATTACTTTTAATTCTAGCACAATTTTTTAAATTGATATCTTTATATTTTTATTTAAACATCTTTATCATAATTATTTCTAAACATTATTGATCCACTGCAGTATAAAGAACTTTATAACTTAGGTTTTCTTATCTTAGTCTTTTTCTTCATATTGCACAAGCAACATTTTTTACTTCACCAACCATCTCACATTAGTTTCTTTCTAAATTTTTTACAATCAGATCTTTAACTGCCTATCAGCATTTATTCTAGCAATTTGCAAAGCCAATTTCATTTCAATCTCTTAATTTTCTCAAGAATGTTACTGACACTTATCTTTTCATTCAACTATATATTTAGCTATTATTATTTTCTTGTTATTTTTGTCATACATTTGTCAATGCTTTATAGAATGGTATAAAGTCTCTGTATCACTTTTGTTGTTAAGTATTCAAATATCACATTCAATATGAAAAACTGTTAAGACAGATTTATTAAAAATATTTTGAAGCATAGGTATATTAAATTATTTCTGCCAAAAGCACTTCATTCAGGTTATGAGTCCTTCTGTATTAATAATCTGATCCAAATATTTATAATCATCAAGTTTTAATTTATAATTATCAAGCACTTTTCTCGTAAAAAATCCATTGAACATTACTTTAATATTTTTAGCATATAACTTTACTCCTACTTTCTTACTTTCATTTGATAACTCTGGCAACATTTCTCAAAGCTATGAAACATATACTTTAGTAAAAAAATAATATGATCATAAAAAATTAACTTATCTAAAGCATTTTAAAAATAATTTTCATTAAAATACTGTTGAGATTTATTGCTATGACACTAGTAAACTATATATATATATATATATTGTACCAGGTTCAAATATGGGTCGTTCAAAACACCAGTCTCTTAGGCAGAGAAGAACATACTCGAAGAGTATGTATGCCCAAATGATAGCTATAAAATATATAACTAGCATTACATTTCCAGGACATAACTTCTTCTCGACTGTTGAGTTCAACACCAGAGTTCAAAGCACTTTTTTGTTTTATGTAAACATGGATGGCAGCTATCTATTCAGAAGAATAAACAATGCACTTTGAACAATGGCCACTAACTCAACGCCTAAATATCCACAACTAGCTCAGTTGTTGGTAATCACTAACAGATTATACATAATTAGTGGTGAAAAGAATTGTAAGAGAGATTGGTAAAAGAATTGATAAAAAGAATTGACCGACAAATAAAGTTTAATTTTAAAGACAATTTATTAACTAACACTTACTAATTTTAAACATTTTATAAATCTAACATAATACATGCACATTTTAAATTAACACACTATAATATATATCTTATGAGAAAGCACAAATAATATTTGATGTCTATAAAATCATATAGCATTCACAAACACGCACATCAATAGTTCATTTTATGCATGCTTATAAAGTTCAAATTACTTGTCTCTGGAGACTTTACAAATTAATGCAATGGCTATTATAGAAATAAGAATATGAAATATTATTACCTAGGATTTTGAATGTGGACCTAGAACTTTGTTTTCTTTGGTTACTACTTTGGGTGAGAATATTTCCAACCAGCTGGGACATTTTCTTGAGGAGTTTCATTATTCTTCAGATTATTATTATTGAAGACAATTAGACACTGATGGAGATTTCCAAGCTGTTATGCAGACATTATTTCATGGGCAGATATTGCTGATCTTATTGGACTTTGGGCTAGGAGAAAGACTATGTTCCCAAAAGCTGCTCAGCACTGCATTTTTGTTTCTGGATACATAATAAACTGAACTGTTATACAAACTGAAACAATTAACACAACTGAATGATTGTTCTTATTGACTTAACTGACTCAATTAATTTCTGAACAGTTTTCTGAACTGGTTGTCCGATAAAAAAAAGGTCTATTTATAGCTGCGATGTGTTGTCCTTGTAATAACCTCCAGCAATACTTGTTGTCGAAATTCCTTTGATAATCCTTTGACAACGTGTTTTGGAAGATCGTTTAATTAGTAATAGCCATGCAAACATGTTGTTTTATATTTTAATTAATAGCCATCACTTTGTTTTTTAATGGTAACTTCTTTTATTTCATTTTAATATTTATTATGCATACATTTTTTATTTATTTACAATCGCACATATATATACACATATATAACTAGTTTTAAGATTACTTTTTCCTTAATTCGAATGAAAAGAGACTTATATTTTTTAAACTTGAAAATCAACTTTCAACTAATGATAATAAACTCTACTTTCTTTTATAAAACTTTTAGTTTAACTTTTCTAACCAAAAATCCCCCTCCCCCCATTTAATTAATTAATTATAACTTTTATTTCAAACTCTTTGACTTTTACTTTTTCGAAAACAAACTGTAATAAAACTCTTAAACTTTTAAATATGTTTTCTTTTACGAAAGATTTTTATTTTAATATTTTTTTTAAATAAAATTATTTGTGCCAATTTCAATATTGGTACATTACACCATTCCCCTCTGAGAGTAAAATGTGTCTATTTTGACCATTTTATCTCTGACAACTTTAAGTCTTAATTGTAAATATTTATTAATTTTCTAAGTTTGCCTTTTAATATCTTTTACTTTCCATACTAAGGGCAATCTGTTTTGACTATCCTTTTCTTCTATCTATGCTGAATACATTGCTTACAATGTTCTGAGTCCTGGATATTGACCATGAGGACAAACTAATTTTTGTGGCACAGGGATCTTTGGAAATGAGGCAGATGCAGATTCACTGTCTTACACCGACTTACACTATGAAAAATGAAGCTTTGGCTGCCGATTCTCTTGATCGGACTTTGACTAAGAAAAGGTCGCTGCGAATGGCAGAAATTTTCAACTGTCCATTTTCGATTTATGCTTTGGAAAATGATTGCCGATTCTTTTGATCAGACTTTGACTAAGAAGAGGTTGCTGTGAATGGCAGGATTTTTCAACTGTCTTTTTCCGACTTACGCTTTGGAAAACGAGGTATGAGATATGGGGTTTCTCCCCTGAAAAAGTGACTTGTGACTTATGCTGGATTGTTCCCAGTGTGCAATTTAAAGGAAGAATGATCCCTGTCAATCTGTTATGGGTACTAAAATTTATCCAGTTGACAGCTTTAAACTTATCCTTATCTAGAACTTATTTTAATACTACCCTCACTCCCTTTAGTTTTAAACCCTTATACATTCCTAATACAACTTAGATTGTCTTTATATTTTTATTTATGAACATTCCAATATTATTTTTAAATCAACATGAATATTATCTTAAACATTTATTTATATTAACCTTTACTCGAATATTATTTTAACATATTTACTTACATTACACAAATTGTACAATATTATTTTTAAACCATTATGAACATCATTTAAATATTTGTTTCATCTTACAATACTATTCTAAACTCTTACAAATATTATTTATATTACAATATTATTTTTAAACATTTGTTTACCTATTTATTTACGAACATTTTTCTTAATTAATTTGTCCGTGGGGAAAAAAAATCTTTTATTTTACGAAGCCTCCGTTATTATTATTACTTTCAAACATTTCATTTATTTGTTTTTAATTTATTGTCTTAAGTTTTAAATAGAAGTTTCAGATTTAATTTATCAGATTTATTTACTTTAGAATAATCATATTCATGCTCATTGTCCATTTCCAGTCCTTTTTGTTTATTTCCTTTACTATTCTGCCCATTTACTAACTTTTAAACTATGTCAGGAAGTTTCTTCTTTTTTTCTACTAACTCACTAACATAAATTATACTCCATATATCTCACATATTTTCTCGATTAAAATTTATTGCTTTATCTATTTCTCTTTCTGTTCTATTTTCCACCTTGTAAATTAGAACACCTTTAAGCTTCGCAGACCACCGTATTTTTCCTAACTGAGAATATTTTTTCCTATGCTTCCTTTTTGTTTTAACTCTCCATTTAAAATGAATATGAACTTTTACTTTACCCTTTTTAAAATTTTGTAAAAACTTTTTTACACTATCTTCTACCTTGAACTTATGTCTCTCTTCTATTTCTTGATCTATGTTTTCTGCTTTATCTGTTGCAACACTATCTGATTCTAATTTAATTTTCACTTCCAAACTATTATATTTACCACTATCTGATTCTACTATCTCTTTCATGACCTCAACTTCCTTACTTTCTTTGACAAAATCTACTTCTACTGTCACTTGATTTTTCTTTACCTTTCCTATAGTTTCACCTCTCATTGCCTTCATTTCTCTAATTTCCATTCTAAGTTCATTAATTTCTGTTTTAAGTTCTAGCTGACCTTGTTCAAATTTCTGACACAATTCTTCTTTGAGGTCTTGCTGACTTTGCTTAAATTTCTGATACAATTCTTCTTTAAACTCTTGCATCATATTCATCATCATTTTCATCATCATTCACGTCTCAGATACTTTTTTCTTTTTTTCCACTAACTGGGGATTTTAAAAATATATTGGGCTTTCTTCTGGCTCCATTTCTTTATTCACAGTTATGCTATTACTTTTTTTTTTTAAATTATCTTTTGCATTAACAAATCAAATATTATTATTGTTTATTTATTTTTCTAAGACAGAAACACACGCTGACTCCACCCCTTTGTCCATTTCCTCTACCCGATCTTAATGCTTTAACTCTGCCCAAACATCAAATTGTCTCTGATTTAACAGAATGATTTATTTTAACTAACGTGAATGTTAAAATCTCTTTTCATTTAAAGCAAAAAAAGTTTTCGGTCGATTCCTTTTTTAAAATTAAAACACTTTCACATAAGTAATTTAGCTTTTGTATAAAAAATTTTTTCAAACAAAATACAAAGTATTTAACTAACTATAATTTATGACAAGTTTGGCCCATGTTGGTGACACCATTTGTACCAGGTTTGAATATGGGTCATTCAAAACACCGGTCTCTTAGGCAGAGAAGAGCATACTCGGAGAGTATGTATGCCCAAATGATAGCTATAAAATATATAACTAGCATTACATTTCCAGGACATAACTTCTTCTCGACTGTTGAGTTCAACATCAGAGTTCAAAGCTCTTTTGTTTCGTGTAAACATGGGCACCAGCTATCTATTTAGAAGAATAAACAATGCACTTTGAACAATGGCCACTAACTCAATGCCTAAATATCCACAACTAGCTCAGTTGTTGGTAATCACTAACAGATTATACATAATTAATGGTGAAAAGAATTGTAAAAGAATTGATAAAAAGAATTGACCAACAAATAAAGTTTAATTTTAAAGACAATTTATTAACTAACATTTACTAATTTTAAACATTTTATAAATCTAACATAATACACACACATTTTAAATTAACACACTATAATATATATCTTATGAGAAAGCACAAATAATATTTGACATCTATAAAATCATATAGCATTCACAAACACGCACATCAATAGTTCATTTTATGCATGCTTATAGAGTTCAAATTACTTGTCTCTGGAGGCTTTACGAATTAATGCAATGGCTATTATAGAAATAAGAATATGAAATATTATTACCTAGGATTTTGAATGTGGATGTAGAACTTCATTTTCTTTGGTTACTGCTTTAGTTGAGAATATTTCCAGCTGGCTGGGACATTTTCTTGAGGAGTTTCATTATTCTTCAGATTATTATTATTGAAGACAATTAGACACTGATGGAGATTTCCAAGCTGTTATGCAGACATTATTTCACAGGCAGATATTCTGATCTTATTGGACTTCGGGTTAGGAGAAAGTTTTATGTTTCCAAAAGCTGCTCAGCATTACATTTTTGTTTCTGGATACATAATAAACTGAACTGTTATACGAACTGAAACAATTAACATGACTGAATGATTGTCCTTACTGACTTAACTGACTCAATTAATTTCTGAATGGTTTTCTGAACTGATCGTCCGATAAAAAAAAGGTCTATTTATACCTGTGACATGTCCTTGTAATAACCTCCGGCAATACTTGTTGTCGAAATTCCTTTGATAATCCTTTGACAACATGTTTTGGAAGATCGTTTAATTAGTAATAACCATGAAAACGTGTTGTTTTATATTTTAATTAATAGCCATAGCTTTGTTTTTTAATGATAACTTCTTTTATTTCATTTTAATATTATATTTTTTATTTATTTACAATTGCACATATATACGCACATATATAACTAGTTTTAAGATTACTTTTTCTTTAATTCGAATGAAAAGAGTTTTATATTTTTAAACTTGAAAATCAACTTTCAACTAATGATAATAAACTCTACTTCCTTTTATAAAACTTTTAGTTTAACTTTTTTAACCAAAACTCCCCCTCCCTTTTTAATTAATTAATTGTAACTTTTATTTCAAACTCTTTGACTTTTACTTTTTCGAAAACAAACTGTAATAAAACTCTTAAACTTTTAAATACGTTTTCTTTTACGAAAGATTTTTATTTTAATAATTTTTTTAAATAAAATTATTTGTGCCAATTTCAATATTGGTACAATATATATTAATGAGAGATATTTGTATTAGTAAACTTTTTCATTACAGCTTAAATATAGCCAGAAATGTTAGCTTTTCTATCAACAATAGATACTATAATAAAAATAACACTAAATTTCATTAAAACAAAAATCATGATTAGAAAACAAAGAAGAATATTTATATATGTTAATAAATACTTACGTGTCTTTCAATTTGTGCAATGAAGTTTATATAATGTCAGAAGAAAGATATATAATTTTAAGGTTTTCAAATACTGTCTCTGGATTGTGAAAAATCTTTTTAACTCTTTGACTTACAATGGAGCCATAAATTACTGTGTATCACTATACATGATTTCAGTTGTACTCTATTAAAAAAATATAAACAAACAAAGAAACAAAAATATAAATAAATAAACAAAAAGTATAAATATTCATAAATGTAATACATTTTATGATACTTGACCAGCCATTTTTGATCTCTGACTCCCATATGTGATTATATCAAAAAAATATTAAAATTTGTAAATAAATTTTACAATACACCAGCAACAATTTTTCAATCTCAGAATGTTGTACATGATCATTTTATTAATAAATTTTTATCAGTTTAAATTAAAACACCTATATTTTTTCCATCATTCACCTTTCAAAATTTAGTAAGCAGTAATTCACATAAAATGTTTTTTAAATAAATTACTAAATGTTTTATAAAATTTTAGAACATACTTAAAGTTGATATTGATTTAAAATCATTAAAACAATTACCAACATAATTTCTTAATAAAAAGATAACTATTACATTTCTATAAGAAAAAAGTCATTGAATAAAATTATTTTGCCAACAGCATATTTAATTAGGCTGAAAGTCACATTTTACTGTTTATTTTATCTAAAAAATAAAAGGATGATACAATAAGTTTTTTTTAGTTTTATTTCTTCAATAAATGAATGAGTGAACACATATTCAGTAAAATATATGTTTCCTTAAATTATTATTAATAAATATATTATTATTTAAATTTTTTTTTTGTTTATTATAAATTTATGTATACATTCTATACAGATTAAAAATGCATCTGTCTTTTATATACGTATATACATATATATGAAGCCTTTTCATCCAGAAAATTAATTTTTTTTTATTTACAGATGCCAGTTACTAAAGGGGTTTTAAACTATTTATATTATACATATAAGCATAACAGATTAACATTTGTGGTATGATCAAATTGCTCACTGTATTTCTAATTTATTTTCCAAAGCAACCTTTATTATACTTAAGATTACAAAACAATTTTGGGTCTCCTTCCCAGTTACAGATTACAATATATTCAATTTTCAAAGTTAAATCAATTATTCCCTAAGTTTACAAAAAGGTTTACATGCAGTGATAAATCTTTACATGGAAATATTAATATAATCTAGTTACATGTCAATTTGTATATTGGTCAACATGGCCCAAACACAGTGAAATCATCAGAAGTCCAATGATCCCCATTCCCTGGACTCCTAATTTACTTAATAAATATTAAAAAAAAAACTGTGATTATATTTCTTGGTCAATTAAATCCCAAGTATAAAAAAAGACTATAACTTGTGACAGCTTTAATTTATTTGTTTTAAATGCTAATGATCAGCGAATCACTTCACTGAACACACTGTCATAAGGTTAATTAATAAAGATGAAATTCCCCTCCCTTCTTTCTAATTACAAGTTTTTGTTATCTGGTTTCTATTTATGGAGGTTTAACAAATTAATTATATGTTTTAGCACTCTTACATGAAGAAATCTAGATAATGAAGATTGCCAAATTTAAATTACAACATAGAATTAATAAATAAGTAAGTCCACACTATAAATACAAAATTATTTATTAATACTACCCTATTAAATATTATTAAACATTAGCCTATAGATACAACATTACCTAGAATAGTATATAACACATATTCTTAATTACAAAATTTAATTAAGTATTCTGTTAGCAATAATAAAGTTTAGTTCATCTGTCTTATTAGTTTATTAAAATTTTATATTATTAGTTAATATAAATATTAAGGTTAGGCACAGAGCTCTCATTAATTTTATCTATTATTTCTTTGAATGGAGTTTAATGATTGATATAATAGGTGTATACCATGGCCATGTTTTTTTTTATTTCTATGGACTATGAACTCAATTACATCTGTTTGAAATGTTTTCTTTATTAGCTTGCTAAGGTCTAGTTATTATGTAGGCATGGCATTTAGAATCAAGGCATCTTCACAACTCTAGGCTAGGAAGAAGGCATTGGTGGCCATATCTGCTTAGAAGTGCATCTGGTTTGAATTATCCCCACAGATAAAAACAAACACTTGGCAAAACAATTTATATAGCTTTCTGGGTCTTTCTCTGCAATATACTACTCAATGAAAAATACAGCACTCTAATTTGCAGAATTTTTGAACAATATTACTGAAGAGGAGAAGGAATTAATGTTCTCAGGGTCACTTTTTTATACCACTGGTCTGATTTCATTGTGCAAGTCCCTATTCATACTTTTCTTAATCTTGTCAGGAATTTAATTCCCCCACAAAGCTTATTTTTGTTATAATTAATTTACAATATTAAACATAACTTAAATACAATGCATGGTTTTATATTATCTTTAATATAGCATTCATTTTGTTTGTGGATTAATATAATTTCATCAACGAAAATGCATAAACACTTTACAAAATTTAAAACAATGTTTAATTATATATAATCTTTAACTTTTTCTTTTTCATTTATCAAGTTCATATTGACAATCAACATTTCGATCAGCCATATTTAATTAGGGAGAAACGAAATATCACACCTCCCTTCCTCTCTGATTACAGTTAATTATATTTTTTTCATTATCTTAAAAAAATCTACATGTACATTTTCTTTTTTCTTTTTTGATTATCAGGGTAGATACAATAAAATTAATAAATCTTGTTTATTAAATAAAAAAACTACATTTTTTATATATTATTATTATATGTTGTAAAATATACTTTTCTCTCAACAATCTTCTTTCATGGTAGAATGCCAAACACACATTGTATCAAAAATAACAATATCTCATCAAATAAAAGAATCAAAATCATGATAATCTTAGTCGATTTTATTTTCAATCTACCATTATTAATAAAAACTTTCAAAATAAATTCATTTATTTATCATGTTTAAATTATGCTGGGCATATTTCGTGGATTTACTACCAATGATATTTTATATAAAACTGTTATGTTATGCTGGCCATATTTAATGAAATTACTAGCTGAGACCATTCCATATATTGTAATTGTCATAATTTATTGAAAGTATGCACACTGGTTCCAAAACAATGATGAATGAGATAGTAAGTCAAAGGTCATAATATTTGAATGAAGACCATCTACTCCTTAAGATTAAATAAGGTGCAATAATAAAAATAATAATGATAGTAATATCATTTGCTAGTATAAAATGGTTCAAAATCAAAAATATATTCTTTAAGGTAGGATCATACTAACTTTGCAATCAAAAAAAATATCAATATTTTTCTTATGCTGTGCTAAATCTAAATATATATTTTCTAAACTATGCTTCTTTCTTTGGAAGTGTCAAATGCAGACTTCTTAAACTGATCCCTTTTATGCTACTGGTTATCCTCAATTATGGCCAAAACAATAGATATATTTTTCTATATCATGTTTATTTTTCAGAATCTAATGAGAGGTTTTGATACTAAATTATAATAACTCAAATAAATATCTTCATATAATAAATGCATAAATGATAAAGGATTCTTTTTGTTTATGTATATGAATAGTCACATGTAATATATAAAATTTTAATGTAACAAACTACTTCTCAAATGTATCTTGTGATTAACGCTACAAATTATTTGCTAATAGAAAAAAAACCTCATAGGTTAATAATATCAACACATTTATATATATGGTCCTCATGAAAAAAACAATAAAAATTATTGTAAAGCATTCATTATGTACTATGTATTTACTATATAAAAATTAAATATATGCTGGATTATTGATTTGTCATGATAAATTAAAAGAAAAAAGTATATACACTTTAACTTTTTTTTAAAAATTATTTATTGTTAAATTAACAGTTATTGGAAGCATTTATGTTTACTCTTGCTTGTGCTTGAATCCTATTAACATGGCAGCTGATCTTTAGTTGACAAATGCTCGAATATTATGATAATTGAAGTAAAATTTTATTAAAGCATCCTTTCTACTTGTCAAGCTAAAATGAAATGACAGAAGTAGTAAATGATTTCAGACATTTTACCATCACAATTCTTATCGTCATCTCCAGGACAGGGATAGCTATGTGATTTTAATAGTATTTCTTTTCTCTCTTCAAGTGCATGTTTGCTGACAAACCTCCCCATTTTAGATGATAGTTAGTTGGGGAAACATAAAACAAGAAGAATTAAATTCCTCAGTTAGCAAGTTTTCCATAGCCAGCCATTATTTAGGATATATTTAATCAAGTGAAGTTCCTTAGGTAGAAGAAAAAAAATGTAGTAATGACCAAAGTTTATTATCTTCTATTAGCCAAAACAATTATATAATAATAATAAAAATTACAAGCATGATCTCCTTTTCTTTTGTTGCATCATTGGTTGCCATGGTATTTCCAACTTGGCAGGTCATAAGTTAATAATTGTCTAAACCTTATTGTTAATGTAACTATTGATTTTTTAAAACTTTCTTTTTTAATATTTTACAATTGTTTTAAATAAAAAAAAGACTAAATACTATAACTATCTAAAATAGATCTAAACAAATCAGGATATATAAAATAAATAAATACTTAGTTGTAAATCATTCATCCCCATTTTAACAAATCGATTTATCTATCTATATATTTTAATCATTAGCATTTCCCAAGATGATTTTTGTATAGTTTCTTTATTTACTCTGTATACATCTTTATCATTGCCAAAATTCATAATCACAAATGAATGTATCCCACAAAAATAAGAGGAAATAAAAATAATAACAAAAAGAAATACAGCAAAATCAAAAGAAGATAATAAACAATGAAAAAAAAAATTACAATATTTTTTACTACAGTCTTGAAAAATATCATTATGTGCTGACCACACGCTTAATAAAAATTAATGTTTACAACTTTAAATTGATTTGAAATATTTCTAATTATAAGACCTAAATATTAACTTGCTGTGAAGTGAAAGATTTTGCAAATGCTGATTTCTAAATGAGGTAGGAGACTTAATAAGTGAAGAAGTTACTGGTTTCACACTCTCAAATGAAAATGCTTTAGATTTGCCTATATAATTAGAAAGTAGGCTGTGGTCACTCTTATCTTTATAAAGTTGTAATCTTGTGTTAAGATTTGTAGAGGTCCTTCTCATGGTAAAATTAAACACTCAAGGCACATAGTATTAAGGTTAAAACCTTATATGTACTTATGTGCAGACCATGTGCTTAATAAGAATTAATGTTCACTTTGTATATTGTAATGTTTTACATTTTGATTTAGGCCTTATATCATGCACTATAAAGTACTAGTTATTCAAACTATTTAATGAGAATGTTTCATTCCAGTAAAAATTTGAATATTTTAAGAATATGGTTACATTTCCTGATTAACTAACCTAATAATTATTATAACTTGAATTGCTGATGGAGTTTAGTTTTAATTTATTTAAGAGGGCGCCAGGGTCTATAGATATACTAATACATGTGCAAGGGTGGGTAAAGAGAAGGGGATTAAATTTAGTGAAGAAAAATCAAATATAATGATGGTTAATACTGGGGAAAGAGAAGATGTAAAATTTTTATTGGGGATATAAAGTTATGTGTGGTGGATAGATATAGGCATTTGGGAATCATCTTATGTAATCAGGAAAATTGCTTGGATGAGTGGGAGAAAAAATTGGTAAATGAAGCAAAGAAAAGAAAGGGTTTGGTAAAGAAACTAACAGTATTTTCATATAATAAATATGATGTAGCTAGAATAGTATGAAAGGGAGTTGCAGTAGCAGGGTTAACATATGGTAATGATGCATTATGTGTTAGTAAAAGGGTTTTAGATTATTTAGAGAAAGTACAAAGGGAAGTAGGAAGACATGCATTAGATGCAGAGATGTGGACAGCAAAGAAGGCAATTCAAGGAGAAATGGGATGGTCAAGTTTTTATATGAAAGATGCAAAAAGTAAAATGAAAATGTTTGGTAGGTTGCAGTTTATGGATAGTAAAAGAATAGCCAAAATAGTATTTAATTGGGTTATGAGTAAAAGGCAGGCAACAAGATGGGTGAGAAAGGTAATGGGGTATGCAAGAGATTTGGATAAAGAATTTATATCAGTATATTTTGTACAAAAGATGGGATGATTGTGTTAGGAGAATTGTTGAGTGTTATAGTGGAAAGGAATGGGATAAAAGAATAGATTTATTAATAAAGAATAGCAAGTTAGAGAGATGGAGAACTAGTATGAAGAATAAAAAGAGTTTAAATATATATAGAAATAAACAGAACATTAGGTGCGAGTTAATATGTGATAATAGTAAGGAAAATAGTTTATTGTTTAAGGCTCAAACGGGATCTTTAGCAACAAGAGAATATACATGTAAATGGAAAAATATGGGTGATTTAGTCTGTAAATTATGTAAGAAAGGAATAGAAAATATTAGGCATCTGTTAATTGAATGTAAATGCTTGAAAACAGAAAGGGTACATATAATGAAGTTATGGAAGAATAAATATGAAAAAAGTGATTATACAGAAAGTGGATTATTGGTTTTTATAGTGGGTTTGGGAAAAGATAAGGAGGATTTAGATATAAAGGCCATGGAGTTGACAAAGATTATGTTGTGGAAATGGAATGGAGCAGAATATGGGAAAACTTAGACTGGTGAATGGAAAATAAAGTGTCTAACAGGTTTCTCTGGGCATAATTGCTGAGAGATTCTTGACTTCGTTTAAGGAGAAGTTACAGTACATCACATCACAACTTTCATCGCATTTTCTCCAGGCTTATGAAGCAAATAACTAGAAGTAAGATCAGGAATTATATTTTCCTGTCACTTAAATAATTTATTATATGAATTTTCCCCAGGATTTATTCAAATATATTGGTGAAGGTAATTTATACAATTCTCTAAACTTAATAATAAAATCTAAATAACTAAAATTAAGCACATACAAGGAAAGGTTTATAATAATAATAAAAGTTTTATTAAGACACATTAAATATTTAAACACTTATTAAGAATTATTTATAACACTGGAAAGAACACACACACACACACACACATATATATATATATATATATTCAGATAATAATATTAACCACTTAATTCAAACAGTTCACTTTGAAGAATTAGATAGCAAATGTCTCTCCTTCTTTCCTTTGTCTAAATTAGAAGTTATCATTTGAATTTAATTCACAAATCTTTTTGATTTAGATACGAGTTATGATATGGCCATTAAATTACCAGTAAGTTCCTTTTATGAGGAATCCATAATAATAATTTATGGGCTCATTCTGGTAACACTTTTGCATCTCTGAACCATATTTAGGGTAAGGCTAGATAAAGATTTTGGTGACTGTTGCGAGAGAAAGTGTTGGTGAACAATCTGGTTTTTAGTCTCATGTGGTGACTAGATTCAGTGTAATAGTTCTGAGTGGGAGCATTTTATTATGGCTTTGAAAATGCTGACACAAGAAATTGCCAGAAAAACATAGGTAAAGGAACACTTCTAAACTTGTCTGCTTTTTTTATACTGATGACCATTTTGACATTTCTGTGCATATCTTCTTATTCTTTGTTTAATTATCACTCAATAAACTTCTACATTCCTTTTTACTTTTGAGTGCAAAGTTATCTTTTTTATAACTTATTTCAGCCATTTTTAATTATCATGAAAAGATTTTACTCTGATTAGTAATCTGTATGTGCTGACATTCTTTCCAATATTAACGTTACTTTAATTAAATAGATAATTTTAAACACTAATAGCTTTCATTGTACGTATCAAAAAAAAAAAAAAAACCAAATAAATTATACTAATAATAAAAAAACTTTGTCCATTGACAATTTTTAAATTTTATTTTTTTTCAACTTTTAAATCACACCTAATGCCAACATACTTGTACCATATACATGTAAATAGTACAATAACTAATTATATTAAGAAAAATATATAGACATCTAATAAATAAGATATCCTTTATATCTTACTAATTATAGTTGAAAATTTATGCATAAATAAAAAAAAATCTCTTTTTTTTTCATTCCCTTTATATATATATAATTTTAAATATATATACTTATGTCATAATCGATTGTAGAGATGGATCATACCAATTTTTACAGTATATAATAAAAAACATAACTGAAATTAACCTTATTAAATAAAATTTATATGTTACTTAGGATTGTGACATATCTTTAAACTAGTTCCAACTAACATTTATTTATGTCTATATATATATATTGTTATAAACATAGAGTTTGAGGTTTTACTAAGTGTTTTTTTATATATATATGTATGTATGTATGAAATTATAAAACGAAAAATAAGTGACTTGATAAAATAGACAATTCATTTTAACTCACAAATGTCTTAGTATGACTTTGGCATATTTATAAAATAAAATAAATTATCTACTCATAAAACTGCAAACTTTCGTATTATAATTACATGTTCTAACCTGAAGAAAAATTATATATGTTTGTGTATGTAGAATATTTAATGCTTCTAAATATAAATTTAAATTAATTTTATGTATTTACTAATATTATATATATATGGATTAATAAACCAGATGATAACTCATTGAATATTACTTAAAGTATCTCTATAATTCTAAGTTTATTTACATCATTTCTCTACAAGGTTGTTTTTGTAATTACTGAGAATCTTACTACAAAATAATTCTCACTTTGAAAATTTAAATATATTTTTAAAAAGTAAAATCGCTACTTATTCACCTTTTCTTGCTGATATAAACTTGAAAAATGCTTGTCAGTCAATATTTCCTTTCAATTCTGCTATTAAAGTTTAAAGGACTGAAAAAAGGTTTCTAAATGAATTAACTAAAATGAGTAAACGAAATATGATTGTATAATGTAAACTCTATAGACATCAATATTAATCATAGGAACAACATTAATGTTTTAAAAATAAATAAGGCAGAATGTTGTCCACTATTTGTTAAAAAAAAATGTTACGTCTTTGAAAAGGAAAATACATTTCATGATTATATATAAAAAATAGAATCTTGTTAACTTAACATCACGATTTCCAACTACTATGTGAAAACTTTCAGAAAGTTAAAGATCAGTTAAGAAAAGATGCAGCAAGCAAGACAATATATTTTTTCAATTAATATTTAAAGGTTGATAATGGAAACTTGCATCCCAGCAAATTAAATTTAAAGTAAAGATTTGTATGATGATACTCAGATCTTTATGCTACATAGATATCAATATTTTTCCATAATTAAAAAATACTAATTTTAATATGAATGTATTAAAAAAGATCATACATTGTTATATAATACATAAAGCAGTTAAAGTTGTAAATATTAATTTATTAAGCACATGGTCAGCACATAAGAACATATATATTTATGGTTATAACCTTAATACAATGCACCTTGAGTGTTCAATTTGCTACTAGAGGGACCTTTACAAATCTTCACACAAGATTATGACTTTATAAAGATAAGAGTGGCCACTCCTATCTTCAACCTACTTTCTAATTATATAGGTGAATCTAAAGCATTTTGATTTGTGAGTGTGAAACTGTTAAACTATTCACTAATTAAGTCCACAATTTTTATTAAACACTAACATTTGCAAAATCTTCCAAAATACAAACCTACTTTCTAATTATATAGGTGAATCTAAAGCATTTTTATTTGAGAGTGTGAAGCTGTTAAACTATTCATTAATTAAGTCCACAATTTCTATTAAACACTAACATTCGCAAAATCTTCCGAAATATGAGTTAATGTTGAGATCTTGTATTTCAGAAGATTTTGCAAATGTTAGTGTTTAATAGAAATTGTGGATTTAATTAGTGAAGAGTTTAACAGTTTCACACTCACAAATCAAATTGCTTTAGATTCACCTATATAATTAGAAAGTAGGTTGAAGATAGGAGTGACTGCTTTTATCTTTATAAAGCTGTAATCTTGTGTGAAGATTTGCAGAAATCCTTCTAGTGGCAAATTGAACACTCAAAGTGCATAGTATTAAGGTTATAGTCTTAAATATATATAAAGCATTTAAATAATATTCATTAAGGCTGTAGCCTCAATCACATGCATATAAAATGCGATAGTAGGGCCTCTACAGGTCTTAAAACCACAAGCTTACTCTTGGATGAAAAGAGTAAGCTTGTGGTTTTAAGACCTGTAGAGGTCCCTACTATCACATTTTATACACCTGCGATTGAGGCTACAGCCTTAATGAATATTATTTACGTAATGAATGTGCATTTAAATAAATTTATAATTATAAAGTATTTAAATAAAAACAACAAACTATAATCTGGATATATTTAATTATTTTTAATACAAGTGGATAAAATTAAATATATCCATGCTATTAAAATATACTGCAATATGTGTTTGTTTTTAGTATTTTTTTATATTTCACATAAAATAATAACAAAGATATTACAAAATATAATAATAATTTTAAAAAAACTTAGAAAAAAAAAATCAATTTGCAACATTGGTATATTTTGAAAGTTTTCTTATAGTAAACACCTAAATCAGCACATAATAACTTTTTATTAAATTTGATGAATTCTGAGTAGCACATCTGAAATTTTTATCAATTTTTAAAAAAAAAACGGAGACTGTAAGTTTTAATAAAATATGAGGATTGGAATTTGTAATAATATGGTACTTGATTACTCCTTAAGATGTCCAATTTTATATTTGATTAAAAATTTGATGCATAAAACTGTATGACATTATATATCTACTGGGTAAAACTTAACTACTGCAAATGGCAGTTCTCAATTTATATTACTTTCAAGATTCATTGAACTGTTTTAGAAACAAGAAAAACAAACCACAGTTGAATTTAATTCCAAAGATTTGTGAATTCTTTTTACCAATTGTATCTGATAGATGAGATATAACATTATTGCAAACACTGTTATACAAAAAAGCATTTATGTATATGTTTTTGTAATTTGATTTTATAAACACTGTTTTAGAAAAATTTGATCTAATTAAAGCAAAATTGTTTGTGCTATTTAAAGTGCATTCTTTTTTTTCAAATATTGTTCTTGTATTGTTTATATATAGATGCATCTATTTTTTTTTTAATAGCTATACAAATTAATCTAATTGCTATTTTTATTGAGACTCAAAATCAACATTTTACTTTTAAAATTTAATAATAATATCTTCCTCTTCTGTTACTTCTCTTATTATTTTATTCAAAATATATTTTAACCCGATATTTAAATTGAAAACAAAAATTAACACAGGCAAAACTCTCCCTACAGTAGTGCCACTCAGTGCAAGCCAGAGTAATTAATAGATGCCAGAAGGCTTGTGCATAAAATCCCTATCTAGTACCTACTCATCCAATATCTCCAGACTAGTTTCTAGATTGTGGCTTTCATCAATGAGGAGTCTTGGATCTGAGAGCACAGCTTCTAGACCTTAGTATCCAGTGCAATCCTCTAGTAGCCACCTTTTATCTCTACTTAACTACAAAAGTATGAGTCTAAAATTGAAAACAAAATAATATTTTTAATCCAAGCTCAGTAGCTTATATAATCATACAGGTCTAAATTTAGTTCAGTACCCAGCCACCATTACCCTATTAGGTAGGATTTGTATTAAACCACTAAACATCACATGATCACCATTTCTTATGCTTGCTCATAACTGTTATTAAAACAGGCAAAACTCTCCATACAGTAGTGCCACTCAGTGCAAGCCAGAGTAATCACTGGATGCCAGAAGGCCACAAGCTAGAAACTAGTCTGTGGATATTGGATGAGTAGGCACTAGATAGGGATTTTATGCACAAGCCTTCGACATCCATTGATTATTCTGGTTTGCAATGGGTGGCACTACTATATGGAGAATTTTGCCTGTTTTAATAACAGTTAAGAACAAGCATAAGAAATAGTGATCATGTGATGTTTAGTAGTTCAAAACAAAAATTATTAAAAAGAAATAGAAAAAATATTGACATTTGGAAAATCTATTGAAAGAATATGCAAATTATATAAAAAATAACTTTCACTACGATAACTTTTCTGTGTTTGTGTACAACGATAAATAAAATCTGTTGAGCATTTGTTTTTATTAAGTCCTGACTAACAATATACTTTTGTCATTCTACATATTCAATCTGCCTATATATATCTCAACTCACCACTTTATCCTATCTCCAACTGCCATTTTATCATATAAGTTTTTGACTAATCAAAGTCCTCCACTCATGAATAGTTAATATTAAAATTCGAAATAACATTAAATATTATTATAATATTTATATATATGCATATATTATAATTAGTTTGAAAATTAATAAAATCAACTTCAGTACTTAAATGTTTATCCATTCTAGTTACAAATAATCAATTAAATTATATACAGAATAATTTTACAATTTTCCAAAAAAAAACAACCAAAAAAAAACCCCCAAAAACAGAAATATTTTAATGTCGTCCTTGTTAAATTTCTTTCATGTTTTCATATAAGATCTTACTTTCCACACTTAGGATCTTACTTAGTAACATAAAAAAGTCTAATTGTCAAGAAAATAAATAAATAATTGAAAGCCCTTGCATTTTTTTTTTCAAATCATGTGCAATATCATAGTAAGAATTAAAACAAAAATTAATGCAATCTCAATAACCATTTCTCCACATAGTAATGCTTTGTCTTTCTGATTAAATCAACTATGTGGTGGCAAACCTTTTTATGTGTGCCTGCCAAAAATTTCCAAAAATATTTATTGAATGATTGGCGTGCCATATAGTTATTAAATCAAAATATAATGAACTTAATTATTTAAGTCAATTATTTTATATAGTGCGATGTTTTTTATAAACTATAATATTTAAACAGCATTAAACTGTTGCACATGCACTTTAGATTTTAAATATAAAATGAATGGATACTAACACTTCAACAAACACATGATAAAGTCTTTGGAAAAGATAGGCCATTCTATCTTTTCCAAAGACTTTATCATGTGGTTGTTGAAGTGTTAGTATCCATTCATTTTATATTTAAAATCTATCTTTTCCAAAGACTTTATCATGTGGTTGTTGAAGTGTTAGTATCCATTCATTTTATATTTAAAATCTAAAGCGCATGTGCAACAGTTTAATGCTGTTTAAATATTATAACTTAATTATTGCAATTTTTTAAAAGTTTATAAAACAAAACAATAATAATAACAATAATAATTAAACAAAATATCTAAATAAGCCTGTATGTTAGATATTAAATAGAATGTCTGCCCAGCCCGCGTATATGTACTTAAATGGATTATGTTCTGTATATGAGGGGTCAGAGTGACTTATGGTCAACATGGGTGTGACAAGAATGCCGGGCTTTGAACGTTTCATCATTAGTTTTTAAAGAGTTGGAGGGTGGAGTAGATTGAAGCCTATCCATTAAAGTATGAAGATTGGCTATCGTAATATACATTGGAGCATTTACTGTATATATGTGTAGAGATGATAATCTGGACCATCTGACAAGTACTGGTTTAGCACGAAATATGTCTATTGGTGATTATTTATCTTTTAAACATATATGTGGTCACATGTATCAGTGGTATGAGATAGTGTGGAGAATTGAGAGTTGTGTGAAAGTCTGAGCTCAGAATACCCTATATATTACATTGTCTGTACAGGTATGTATATATCCTGTATGCTAGATATTAAATAATAATTAAACAAATTTTCTAAATAAGCTAAATACAAGTGAACGAATATTTATTTAGAAGATCACAAGTTGAATAAAATGTAATAGTAAAAAATTAATAATAATTAAAACAAAATTTTGGAAATAAACATATGAAATCAACATAAATAGAGATTATTTAATGAAATTTTTGCTGTTGTACACTGGATGCCAAATATTTTATATCTGGTTCATATTTTGTCATTTTTAATAATGTACATATTGAAATAGATTCATCTGTCATTCTATTTCTCTAGCTGACTTTAATTAAATTCGTTTCCGAAAACAATGATTCACATACATATGTAGAGGAGAAAATTGATAATATAGTAATCACTAATTTTTTTAAACAATTAAATGTTTCAGGAATAGCATTCCAGGCAGTCAATAGTTCCTATTCAGCATTCTTTTTACATATATCCAATAATCGATCATTTTCCATTGTTTCTAACTCATTCCTCAAGTCAACAAATTTTTGTTTCTATATAGAACTGGATCATATCTTTCAAATTAAGCCACTCAAAAATTTCTGACTTGAGACTATCCATTGATATTATGTCTGGGTATAAAATAAATTTTGATATTCCTGAAAATTGTCTGAACTGTGTAAATTTAAAAAAAAATAAATCAATTATCGATTGAATATCAGCATAAAAAGTCTTGCATCAATTTTACTCTTGAGATTCTAAATTACTCAAGAACTTTTTTAGATTTGGAAAATATTTGAAGGTGTAGAAATAACACAATGGTTGACAATTTGTAATTTAACTACAAATGCTTTGATCAAATCAAACATGACAACAATTATCTTATTATAACCTTGCAGTTTCACATTCAATTCATTTAGATGCAAACACATGTCACTAAAAAACATTAATTTTGAAAGCCATTCAACATTGATTAATTCAATATATTTTTCTATGGTTTTCTCATTATGTAAAAACAGTCTAATTTCTTCTAAACCTTCAGGGTGTAGATATAAAATTGATTAACTTAGTCACATTTCTTAACATCATCCATTGGTTAAAAGCTGGCCTTCATGCATAAAACCTGCTGATGTATAATGCAATGAAGACCCAAAATTGAATATCCAGTACAGTTGGTAAATAAACTGTGAAAACTATTTTCTTTTCCAGTCATAAGCACCATCTATAGTTACTGATACAATTTTGGCAACATGTATATTGCAAATATCTATTCCTTTTGTTATTATTACTAATGATGTTAAACTGATCAATTTTTCTTTGATATTATTCCCAACACAATAGCGAATAAAAATAGCTAAACAAACTGATCCATTAATGCCTGCATTTTCATCAAGCAAAGATTTTATATCTTTTTTTTGTTGGTAAGTTATGTTGTTAGCCATTTGCAGGATTCTTTTTTAACTGTATTTCTAGCCAATGATAAATTTTTTATGCTCTGAATAATTTTTGCTTTGTTTTCAAAATCTTCAAAAAGAACTGGTACACATTTCATCCAAGATTCTTTCATATATTCTCCATCATTAAAAGATATCCCATGTTTGGCTATTATATTTGAAATAAAAAATCTAGCAGCAATTATATTTGAATAATTTCGATAAATTTTATTATAGATGTTAATTGTATATTTATATTTTTAAATGCTTGAGCAATATAATCTTTTTGTTCATTTTTACTTTTTTCACAGTGATTGGTCTCATAATGCCATTTTACCAATGATGTTTTCAATACAATTGTTCCAGAATATAAAACACATAATGCCCTGCTGTTTTTGTTAATCATTCCTTACTCATCAATGCACCAATTTTGAAATTCTCTATTGCTTAATAATTTTTTTTAATTTTCATTAGTCATATTAATATAATAGTAAAATTATTTAATAATTTTATAAATCAAAGATTTTTTATATGTTAAAATATATTATTATCCTTACATATCACTTTTACAGCAAAACTTCAAAAAAAAAAAAAAAAAAAAAACGTTATTTGATGACATTGATTATGCATTTCATTCCTTTGTTTGCGATTTTGATTACATTAAAAAAAATGAATGGTGTCAACACGTTTAAGTAAAAAAGATTAGGACAGAAAATCATTTGAATACTTTTACTTTAGATTTGAAAAAAATTATTTCAAAGAGTTATAAAATATTTTACTGAGTTTACTTTCTAGTCTTATTGGAGTCATTTGACAGGTTTATAGAATATGATATCACAGTATACGATCACCTTATTTGACTTAAAATATCATAATTTATTCTTCAAATCAGAGTTCAATTATAAATTCAATTCTAATATATTATATTGATTTATTTAACCTTTAGTTTCCAGTAAATTTTTATCACTACAGATTTTAGCAACAAAAAAAATATTGAAGAAAATTATCATATATAAATAGTTCGCTGCCAGTAAAAAGTTCGAACATCATAGAGTCACCATCACTGAATTAGTGTAACTATTTGATCTAATAAAATAGAGCAAAAAAACATCTTTGAATTGGAAAAATATACTAAACTCTGTACTTTAAATTGAAACAAATGAAATAAGACATTTTTACTTCTTTTTTTTTTTTTTTGTAAAATTAAGTAGAAATGAAACAATGTTATATATTAATCAGTATAATTAAATGAAGTCTAATTTTTAAGCATGTAATTTTTGTGATATTAAAATAATATATATGCACACACACATATTGCAAGTAATAGGTATGAAATTTTTGAATTTTACAATCCGAGTTGAGATTACATATATTTGATTGATTATATCAAATTATTTTTATATATTATTTTTATTGAGTTTCCAGTTCTATCATTTTTTTATATCTGTCATTTATTTTTTCCTGTCTCTTGAAAATAGAAAAATCAATATTCCATTGTATATAATGACAATTGTATCATACGCATGTATGTGTCCATTTAAAAAAATAGTTACAAAGAATTTCTAATTGATATTTTGGTATGGTCGAGAAATAAGAAATTTGCTGTTTAGATTTAAATTTTCTATTAAAACTTTTTTTTATTAGATAAGATACTTAAATAATTATAATTCTGAAAAGAAACAAAGTTATTTTAAATATATATTTTTAAATTAAACTTTTCCATTTTAATTAAAAATTAAAAGAGAATATATAAACAATTTTATGCAGATAGATAGGCTGACTATCAAATGTATTAATTAGTTGTTTTGGAAAAAAAAATTCATTTAATGTTAGGGTTATTCCGTTGTTTCAAGTTATAGATAAAAAAGAATGGGTTACCTAAGCTAAGTAAATCTATAATCTAAATGTGTTATTAAGCCTAACCCATGGAAGATTAGAGAAACCAAAACGCTTGAATTAACAGCCCGATCCTTGAAAATAGTTATCGTATTATAATTTATAACCCGGATTAACTTGCATTCGAAAAAAATTTACTGAAATTTCATAATTCAAATCGATAGACTGTTAATTATTTGCGAAGAAATTTTATTGGGTTCATGTTAGAAAATAATTCTCAGTGAAGCTCACCGCTCAGAAATAGACAGATATCAACGTAGACTTTACGGAAAAAAATCGTATTTATACAAGTTTAATAATTTTTTGTTAAATATCTTTATAAAACAAATATACGCATGCAATTAATATATCTCATGGCTACTGATAAAATTAATAAGAAATTGAAATTTTTTTTATTTATTAACCGTTATTTTAAAAGATTTCTAGCTTTTATTGGGTATACATATAAATGAAAATGCTTAGGTTGAATAAATACTATACAACCTTCTCCAATGGAGTGTTTTGTTGGTGAATCATGTTTTTGATAACGCTCAGATATTTATAACTCAAAGAGTATTGGTTAAGTATAACAGTGCAATACAGTTTTCGATCTTTTCAGAGAGCTTCTTGTTATCATAATTACTTTGGTTGAATATTTTTTATTAACAATTTTATAATTAATAAATTAATTGTTATATTTGGCTACTGTATGATCATTTGTTGTTAATTTGAAATATCATTATCATCATCTCTATGTTTTATAAATACATATATTCACATTACACTTTATTTTTAAGAAGTTTTTTTTTTAGTTCAATTTACTTGCACCATTTCCATTTTAATATTGAATCCGTTGACATATGAGTAATACAATAAAATCCTTTTACTATCTTATTCATACCAAGAATAGATCAGTTTAAAATTGTTGAGTTTAATAATTTTTCAGATTAGTAATCGTTATATTTATTAAGAACTCTGGGATAAATGTTTGCTCCAAACAAATGTAACCTGAGAGTAAAAAAATAACTTGCTAACCTTACTAAATATAAAACATATGAAGTTTTATTAGAAAAATTATTTATCCATTGTATACACAGTTACACATATTATTAAAGTTATAAGAGATCATATTATTAACTTTATGGGTATACTCTCAGATATTATTGACATTAGCACAATTAGAATCACACATAACTTTGCAAATCAGATGGTATTTGTTTATTATTATTAGTACACGGATAGTGCAAATAACTTTCACTAATTCTCTTTATCTTTTGTGTGTGGAGGTACACTTTCTCAACCACACTCATCCATTTGCATTCATATTAAAATTTCAATGAAATATGTACATATAGATGTGGAAAATATATTCTTTGATTCTTTTTTTAATCTTAAGTGAACATGGGCGGTTTGCTCACCACCATACATCAGACAACATAATATTTTTTTTAAAAGTCTGCTAAACTCTTAATTAAAACATCATTAAATTAATTAATAATATACTAATGCACTGAAGGTGAAACTATTCCATATAATATTTTATTTAAGCTGAGTGCTTTCAGAGTTTCGTTACTCCATAATCATAACATTGTAGATTGTCAATTAAATTGTATGCAAATATATGCAAACATATTTTTTTATATTATCCATTTTCTGGAAATGGCAAAACAAGTGTCTCCTCCATTTAAATAACAACAAAAAACACACAAAACAAATGGTGCTAAAAATAACATATTTTTATTATAGTTCACAAATATTCATAACACAAGTGAAATGAGATTTATTATAAATAAGATAGAGAAAAACATTATAGAAATTGATAACATTTAAGATTAATTGACTTAAGAAATGATATCAAATACAGAAGATTTCAGTTTTGTGCCTTAACTAATTCTCTAATAATAAAAAACTAGATGATTTATATGTTGTAAAAACTATACAATCTAAATTCTTTTTAAATAATAATGCAAGAAATAATAAATTTTGAAGTATGGAAATAAATATATATCAGAACTGGATTATGATTTAACTTAGAGAAATATGGATTTAAAAACAATAGTGTTATTAAAAGATTCAACATAAATATTATCATAATTAGTCATTAAACAAAACATATTAATAGTTAATATATTTTAATTATTTATAATAATTAAGTGAATCAAAATAGAATTCAAGAAGTAGACTTTGATAGGACCCACACTTAACAAGATCCTCAAGCAAATAATAGATAATGTACTAAGATACACATCAGAGAAAAACAAAGAACAACTGACATATCCAAGAATTCTAAGAAAAGAAGATACCATATAAGATCTCAGAGAAAATCCAATATTATGTAATTTTTTATTCAATGATATTCTTTTCAAAAACAGTCTGTAGCCATCCACCTGTTCAATTTACTTCTATTTCTCTAGAAGTTTAGTTATACTATGAACACTATTTCAATTTTAAATCTAAAAAGAAGATTGCATTTAAGATTTAGATGCTGTCTTCCATTCAGGTCTTAAAAAGTTCAGACGGCTTCAAACATTTCATATAAATATAATGAATAATATAGGCAAGCATTAATTTTTGGACATAGTATTTTATTATTTTGAAAGGATTTATTGAATGATATGCTTTCAGACAGCACTTCGTACCACATTCAAGAGATAGAGTAAGAGGAGACTAAAAGGTTACAAAAAATGATGCATGTAATTTACATAATATAAGTTCTTTTTATCCCATGCAAAAAAAAAGAAAATTAATTTATATATGATAAATTGACAATATCTTAAGTGACTTGGCATTATATGATAAATTGACAACATCTTAAATGGCTTGGCATTATTTTCTGATCTTTGCATAAAATTTACATTTATCCATATTCATTATTGTGTTAATGTTTTAATGGATTATTTGATTTTATTTCTTGTCACCATTTTCTAATAGTGGGTCCTGTAATAGACTGGAGTGAAATTGCATTATTGACTATGCAAATGTTTGGTGAAGAAATTTTCTTATCCCTTATTATCCATTTTGTTTCTAAATGTGTTAGGGTGACTTTGAATTTGCACTATACATGAGTATACATCTGATACACTATAATGACAATAATGTAAATATATTAGCCTGAAGGTGTGTATAAATAATTTTTTCAAATGTGTGGAGAAGTGTTTATATGTTATAATTTTAATTTTTAAATATTCTGGGAATATCCAACCAAATTTTATCAAACATGGGACATAAAAATTTATTGCTAAATTACATAGATTTTTAAACAAAACTTGTGGTATACCATATTCAAAAGTTCAGTCTAGTTTTTAAATAATATGACACACCTTAATACCAGTGTTAAAAAATTAAATAAATTTCAGATTTATTATTGCAAGCTAAAAACTATTAGAAAGACATTTTAAAATGTTATTTTTCTACTTCTGCAATAGAAACATCTGAGAAACATCTGTAGATGATAAGCATCCTAGGCCCATTATAGATGTTAAAAATATCTGCAAGTTAAAAAAGTAGTAGTATTAGTTTTAACTATTCATGGAAGCAAAAACAATCTTCTGGCATATAGATAATGCATCCATCTGCTATACCTAAAACATGATTTCAAAATGTATCCGTTAAAATATGAGTATTTTTTATAATCAAATTAAAAATTTTTTTTAAAAGTAGAATAATAATATTCAGATAAATATTCTATATTAGTTGGTAAATGGTGAGATGGCTATTCAAAATTAGATATAAAGAAAAATGCTCAAACATCACACAGCAAATGTCAAGGATGATAATTCTTTTGTGAAAGGATATTGGAATCTTTTGTAGAAAATAGTCTATTTAAAGGCTATTTTATGTTTCATCTAATATCATAGCTCCTCACTGAAGACAGCCATAGCTCGAAACTGTTCTGGTGATGGGGACAATCATAGACAAAGGCTTCAGGTACTTTCTCTTGTAGCATTCATCATAATAAATAAATAAATAAATAAATAAATAAATAAATAAATAAAATAAATAAGCTTGTTTAGAGCTATTAGCAGGCTCTTTATATATTACATATTGGTAATGCAAGCTATATAGGTCATGTGATATGTGACTGATTTTTTTACTATGTATTATATATTTATTGGTATTAAGTTTTTTATACTAAATCATTTTCATTGGTATTATACAGTATAGTAGTAGAATAGCAGATTCTAGAACAGAAAATATTGGATTAATTCCAGATTTGGCATTTCTGGTGCTTCAATTCATGAGCAATAAAGCAGATTTGATTATTTTCTACTTAATAATTTTATGAAAGTGAACAGAAAGTAACTGAAGCTTCCAATGAGTTTTATCATGCTTGCAATCATATCTCATCATCCATCATCCCAGAAGCTAGACCAACCTCTCAGGCAATAGATACATTAGAAACACACTTTGTCAAGCAATTCATATAGCATGTTATAATTCCACTTTATACACACCTTCTTTCTAAAGAAATTGCAAACTTAATTTTTAATTTTTTTTAATTATAAATTACAATTCTATTGAAGATTACTAAAACATATGATCAAAGACATGTGAGACTGAAATATGAGCCCCAAGATGTGCATTTCAGGGATCATTTATCCTTTTTACTATGACTTTGATCATATGTTTCAGAAATCTATAATAGAATTGTAATTAAAAAAAAAAAAATTAAAATTGGAATCGAGCATTGGTCGCCTAGTGGTTAGCTTAGCTGCCTTCCAGTCAACGCTTTGTCATAGGAAAAAAAAATTAAATTTGGAGTTTCTCTAGAAATAATGTATATATGAAGTGGAATTTGAACATGTGCTGTATAAATTGCTGGCAAAGTGTATGTTTCTAATGTATCTATGATATGAGAGATTGGTCTGGCTTCTGGACTGATGAATGGTTGTGATAGAATTGCGAACATGATATAACTCATAGGAAGCTTCAGTAACTTCCTGTTTAGTTTCATATAATCTGAGTTATTTATTTATTTAAATAATTTTAATAAATTATTAAAACTGAAATTTGAAAATATGTAATAAAGTTGAAAGCAGTCACTTTTTTTTTGTTTTGAGTTATTTGAACAAATAAAATAATAAGCACAAAACATCAAAATAATTTTCATTTTTTAGTGAAAAGAATAACTTATTTTAACAAAAAGAACCAGTGGATTCTTATTGTTATTAACATAAACGTTGCTTCATTCAAACATTTAACTTTTTTTTTAAGAATTGCCATCACGTTTCTGTTAAGTTTCTTTGTTCGAATAAATAAAAATTTGCATTATGGATGAAAAGTGAATTCAACTATGTACAATTGTTCAAGCATTGATGGTCGAGAGGTCAGTGATGGCTGCTTTACAAGCAGTTGTCCCGGGTTAGCGGGTTCGCTTCCTGGCTGATGCCATGACACATGAGAAAAAAAAACTATGTACAATTGGACATTTAAAATAATAAAACTTTTAAATGTATATATCAAATGATAAGTTAATAGTTTTAACACGACATGCATTTATATATATATATATATATATAAATATATCGGAAGAGCATATATATATATATATATATATATATATATATATATATAAGGCGAATCAAATCTTTAAAGTCTGTCTACAATTTTTACATTTAATCCATTGCTACACTAATGAAAAAAATTAAACCAATCACTGTATGAATTATTCAGATTCAACTATCCTTGTTCAGCTGCCATGGAATATTAATGCCACATCATATATAATTTCATTTCTATTTAGATATCGTAGTACTTTAGTATTAGACCTGTTGTGATGAATCTCAACCCTACATCTAACCCTAACCTAAACCTAATTCTAAATCTAATTCTAATCCTAATCATAACTCTAAACAGTATGACTATGATATTTCACAGCAGCTCTAATACTAAAGTACTGATACTACTAATAAAATCCAATTAATATTGAAGCTTGAAATTTA
Source organism: Epiperipatus broadwayi (assembly GCA_028023455.1). NCBI lineage: Eukaryota > Metazoa > Onychophora > Udeonychophora > Euonychophora > Peripatidae > Epiperipatus > Epiperipatus broadwayi. Next base: position 279,133 of record JAQFVV010012439.1, on the reverse strand, counting down.
GTTTATCAGTCTTATTTTAATAATAAGTAAATTTTAACAAAATTTATATAAATATAAATCAAAACTATTTGAACTCATTTTTTTCAAAGAATTTTGCTTTTAATGAAGTCAATATCTAAATATATTACAAATTTATATCCAAAGACAGATTGGATATCCAGGCAATGAAGTACTATGACTAAGTGATAATACTTGGTCATTGTTGAGGAATGCTCTAATGTAATTTATTATAGCATCTCAAATTTATGGTTACATAAATAAAATTCTTTTAGATTTAGAATACCTGATCTATTGTAATTATCAGGACTATGCTAAAACACCACTTGAAGCTAACCTAAAATATCATACATTAAGAAAACTTGATGACTAACGCAAGAAAATATATCTGTTATAATTGTTGTTAATTTGATGTAAAATGTGTATAACATTTTTTAAAAACTTTTTTGTTTTACTAAATTTTATATTGCACATTATCATGCTTATTAAAATTATACAAAACCAAACAATTGTAAGTTTATAACATCATTAAGTTTTTAACTGCAGTGATTTTATCCAGCATCAAAATATATATGTGTGTATGTGTATAAAATTTCTGGAACGTAATTTAAATATATAAAATACAGGCCAGGTTAATGTAAATATATATTTAACTGCATATATTTTATTCTGCAGCTTGAAGTTTATTTAGATTCTCTTGTACATTTTATTAATGATATTTAATACTTACATATTAGTGATGCATAACATTTTAATTAAAATATGTCCCTATTATTGGAACTTTTCTTCACACTGTTATGGATGATGTTATACAATTACATTACTATTTACAGTTTGATTAGCAGATTTATTACACACACCTCATTATTTCCAGCCATTATCTATCCACTACAGAATAAAGGTAAATCCAAGTTCAGTCAACATTTTTCAATGTCTATACTCTCATCTCTCCATCACCCCAGAACACTTTCTTATTCTATACATCCATCTCACATGTGGTCTCTTTTTAGGTTTTTAAATCTTCAGAATCCCATTTAAGATTTCAACTTTCCATCTATTACTATCTCTTCTAGTAATATGTTCATCCTAACTCCAGTCTTAATTTTTTCAATGATGTCAGTAACATCTGTTGTTCTCTCACCCATGTATTTTATTTTGATCTTTTCTTGTTACTTCTAATATGCATCTCTAGTATACTTTATTGAGTGATCTGAAATTTCTGTATTGCTCTTCTGTTAAATGTCCAAGTTTCAGATCCATAAACAAGATCTAGTAAACACATTTATTAGAAACCTTTCTTTTCAACAATACTCTAACTAAATTTAATTCTATGATTAATTTTATCATTATGTTTCCATTTGTAGTAATAATCTGACCAAGTTTTTTGTGATTGTTAACTTCTTCTGATTCATCATTATCAATCTTTCAATGTTCAATGGATTTTTTAAAATAATTTATTCTTTTGAAAAAATCTATGTAACATAAGTCTTTTTAACATTTATCTTTAAAATTACTTTCTTACTTTAATCTGATGACTCTTGTAACATTTTTTGAAGTTCTAAAGCATTATTTGCAAAAAAAAATTACATCATCTACAAAATCTAGATGACAAATAATTTCCATTTACTTTTAATACTTTAACTTGCAAAACAGCTATAAAAAGTTTTGAAGATATACAATCTTCTCAATGTTAATATTTTTAGTATCATTATTTCTAACTGTTGCAGTTGCATTTTTATAAATATTCTTCAGAATATGATAAGGTTCTGGGTATCTATCTTGAAAATCCAATATTTTAATAACTAAAAGAAATGCCTTTTCATTATCTATAAATCCAAAGCATAATGACAATTTATATTCATTGGTCTTTGCTATAACTTCTTTCAATACTTGGATATGATCCACTGTACTAAAATCACTGATTAAAATCCAAAGTTTGCTGTAAATGAATATTAATTATTTAAGTAAAAATTTTGTAGAGAATTGATAATGGTACTAATAAGTATGTAATTTCTAATGTCTTTTTTATCAATGTTTTAAACTATTAATATTAATATTGCATTCACCCAATCATCTGGCACATCTTTATTATTCAGTCATTTGGTATATAACTTTGCCAAAAAAAGTCTATTCCTTCACCTGCTTCTTTTAAGACATAGATTATAATTCCATCACTACCTGTAGCTTTTCTTCATAAATTTTATTTCTTGTCTCATTTCTTTATTTAAAATACTGGGCAATTCAGAAAATATAACAGTTGTAGGAGGTACTTTACCCTTTTTTTATTGCTATATAATTTTTGATAGAATTCTCCTACACATTTTATGATGTCATCTCTCTGTTTAGTAATAATTCCATATTTTTTCTTATTGCAGAAAGAAGTTTCCTACCAATACCAATATGTTGCATTGTACTCTTGAGACTTTTATTCTCATCTATAGCTTTGCTTGCTAGTTCACAGTTATACTTTCTTATATCATTATCAATTCTTTTTCACCCTATTTTACAAAATTTGAGATATTCAATTCTTCTAAAAGCCTTCTTTTTTTCATAAATTGTCTGGTCTCAGTAAAAATTTTGCTAGACAATTTGCTGTTTTTTTGTGTCAGCTATCTTTGTTACAGTTTTTAAAAGTGTATTATTTATTTTCCTATTGATTTCATTCAAATGTGAATCATGTTCAAAATTTATTAATATTTGAAAATGATTTACAAGTTCTAATTTAAATTCAATGTAATGTTTCTAAAGATTAGAAATATCAATTGTAAATATAGTTTTTCTTAATAATTTTTGTATCTTTAATTTTAAATTAACATGTATCTTACATCTCATTAATCGATGATCACTTCCTGTGTTGACTTTATTAATAATATTACACACTTGAAATACATATTGTCTGTTCATCAAAATATAATCTATTTATATTGTATCTTCATTTGGATGCTTCCATGTCCATTTCTATTTAAATTTTTTTCTCAAAAACAGAATTTATAATATAAACTCTTGCTTTTTCTGCAAATTCCACAAATCAATATTCTCTCTTTACCAATTCTAGCATTAAAATCTCCCATGACAATTTAAAAATGTTGTTTGGGCTGATCAAAACCTTTTGTACAACCATATAAAATTCTCTTTACTTTTTCATCACAGTAAGAACTTGTTGGGACATAAATCTGAATTATCTCCATTTGACATCTGCTATTAAATTGAATAAGTAATCTTGCCACTTTCCACAATGTTACTCTTTTACTTTTTGTTTATAAAGAATCCTCCTCCACTTGTACTTCCAATGTTTGTGCCTTTATAGTACACTATATGTTCACTTTTAAATCAATTGTCTCTTCACCTTTTCTTCTAAACACAAAGTCCAATAAAGTCTCATTTAATATTAGCCAGTTCTTCTAATTTGCAAAAGTGACCAATAGTTGTAAGTACCTAAATAAAAGACCAATGGCAGCAGAGTTTGCAATTAGGAAATTTTTAGCACTCTCCTTGGCAGACAAACACTGCCTTACCTGGTATTTTTATAACCTCATGGGACTAAAGGAATTGATTTATTTTTGTCTGTCATGATTATAAATATCTATTTAAAATATCATTCATATATTTTCATTCTGCCTTCAAAAAAACTCAATTAATATTTCAATTAAGAGCTTTTACACAACTAAAAAGAAAGACCATGGTATTTCTTGATCATGCTATCTAATGCATGTTTCCAGCAGGTCATTCATTTTTGTATACTATATAAATAATCACATAGTAATAACAACTGCAATTACAAGAATGTATGGAGTGACATTAGGAATTTACCCTGCTTGAATCCTTTAAGATCTCCAAGGGGAATCAAAGAATAACCTTTCCAATAACATCCAATTACTTTTTATAGCTAAACACAGAGAGATATATGTGAGAATCAAAACAGATTGTTTATGTGGATGTACTTTCTGATCAGCCAATTTTATATTTGTGGATGGTTACTTTTCTATATATTATTTTATTTAGTTACACATAAATATATTATGCATATTTTTAATTACATCTCTTTGATTAAGACTTGATTTACTTATTTAATTAATGGATTTTTTTATTTGTCAATTAACTTTTAACAAATAATTTACAGCAGTACACCTGGGTCTCGTTTTACGCGATAGATAGGTTCCTCAGAAAACACATGCAAATGAAATTGCGCAAAAATAGACATAACTGACATTGAAAAAGGGGGGATGCAGTCTGTGATTTTTCAAAATTCGTGTAAAAGCAAAGCACCAATGTAAAATTACTTTAAAATTCGTGCAAAAAAAAAAAAAATAAGAAAATAAAATATGACTAATAAAAAATTTCAAATTTAAAAAAAATTGATACAAGACAAACTTTTTTTAACTATAATATTTAATTATATTCAAAACAATATATTTTTATGCATAATTTACAGTAATTTACACTTTTTTATACATGTTTTAATTACTATCGTTATTTGCCAATAAACAGGTTCGTTTGCAAACTGGTAAAAATCAGATTCTGCACAAGAGGAAATACAACTAGTGCCAACATCACTCTTATGTTGTGTTAATGGTTTTCTGGTGACAATGTAATTAGTAATTAATCTAACAACTAAAAATTAAATTCTTATTTTTGTCTTTAATTTTTTAATTTTCAATTTTAATTGTGTCCACTGTTATTACTCACCTTTTAAAAATAAACTTGTGGACACTAAATGATTAATAATTGATTATGTTCTTTTTTAAAAAGCAAAAACAGAATGTGATTTAAAATGCAAAATTAACACACACAATGTTTGAACAAATTTAGATTATAATCTTGTAAAATTTAATGTGAGTATACATAAAATGTGGAAATCATGATTTTAATTTCATTATTGCATAAAATCTTACTATTATAAAGCACTGAAAATATTGAAATTACTGAGTTGAAAGTCGAATTTCATTAATGTGCTATTACTTTCAATATAACGTGAGTGCACGAAATTTATTATTTAAAGTAATAGCGCAATATAGGAGATCGACTTCCGGTGAAACACGAATCGCGTAACTTCAAAATCATGTTAAATAAGTCTGCGTAAAAAGAGACCCAGGTGTATATAGAAAATTAATCATGTAATTAACAGTTACCAGTTTTCATTCTTTATTTAGATTATTTTCAGCTTTGATAGTTTAAGATTTATGGGACATTTTCTATAAATTTATAAAAGTAATATACTATAGTCTTCAGCATCACAATCCATGTCTGTTTAATTGCATTTTTCTTATAGTTATCTGGTCAAGAGGATTGCCTTGATTTCAGTGACAAGTCACTACAAGCAGTAGTACCACCTAGTGTCAGGACAGTTGTTTAAAGAATTCTTAATATGGATCTTCTGGTAGCAATAATATACCAGAATAAATTAGAAATAATTAAAATTTGTCGAATTTTTATTAGGTTTGTAGTATCACTTTATAAGCATATTCAAATTCTGATATCTATTTTTACTGCAATTGGTTCTGTATTGATTAATCAATAACCTTCATGGTTCACCACAATGACTAAGTGTCTTCTCCTAGGGCAGCGTTCAAACGTCTTATAAATCTCTAAGCAATAAAGCCATTCCACTATTTATTTATTTTATTAAATGAATTTTATTTATTTACAGCTAGTCTTTATATATAAAGCCTATTTAATATCTGTCAAAAACCATCAGTTTTGTTTAAGTAAAAAAAAACTAACTGCATAATATATAACTATACTTAAATGACATTAGATGATAAATGATGAATAAAAAAATAAAGATAAAATTAGAACAAAAAAATTAAATATTCTGAAATTATATGATTTCTTCATACATTAATAATGTGTATTCAAACAAAAATAATTCAAAACATCTTAGAATAAAAAAATAAAAATAAATAAAATAATAAACAATTTATAAATTTGAACATACAGTCAAACTATCTATATTAGAGAAAGCAATTTCCAACAAAAAAAATAAATAAAGCAAAGTGAATTACATTAACAGTTATGTTAATTGCTGATGAATGAAGAAAGACTTAAACTTGATTTAAGACTTGTTATATTAATCATATTTGAGTGAGAAATTAGATTTTTTTAAAAAAAATAATAACAAAGAAATAAAAACTTGAAATGTGGTGAATGAAAAAAAATTTAAATGTCATCATCATCATCAACATTGTCAATCATTATCAGTCCACTGCAGGAAGAAGGTCTTTTCAAGTTCAATTCATCTTTTTCGATCTCTAGGCTCTCTTCTCCACATCACCCCTGCACACTTTCTTATTTCATCAATCCATCTCACATGTGGTCTTTTTCTGGGTCTTTGATAATCTTTTGGAATCCAGTTTAAGATTTCAATTGTCCATTTATTATCATCTCTTTTGGAAATATGTCCAGCCCAACACCACTTCAGTCTTTTAATTCTTTCAATGATGTCAGTAACACCTGTTTGTTCTCTTAATCATATGTTGAGTTGTGGATTTCTTCTTGTTACTCCTAATATGCATCTCTCCATACTTCTTCGAGTGGTCTAAAGTTTCTGTATTGCTCTTCTATTAAATTTCCAAGTCTCAAATCCATAAGCAAGAACTGGTAAAGGACATTTATTAAAAACTTGCCATTCAAACATATAGCCATACTTCCTTTTAGTATTAAGGTATTTCTGCCAAAAGCACTCCAGCCAAGTTTAATTCTATAATTAATTTCATTCATTATGTTTCCATCTGTAGTAATAATCTGATCAAGGTCTTAGTAGTTGTTAACTTCTTCTAATTCATTATAATTGATCTATATTTTCATCTTTTCAGAAAGTCCATTGAACTTTATTTTAGTCTTTTTAACATTAATCTTTAGTCCTACTTTCTTACTTTCATTTGATAACTCCTGCAACATTTACTGCAGTTCTAAAGTATTATTTGCAAAAACAACTACATCATCTGCAAATCTAAATGACTTAAAATAATCTCCATTTACTTTCACTCATTTAGCTTCCCATTTTAATTCACAAAATACTTTTTGCAACACTGCTGTAAAAAGTTTAGGAGATATAGAATCACCCTGTCTTACAGCCTTCTCAATGTTAGCCTTCCCAGTATCATTATATAATCTAATTGTTGCTATTGCATTTTTATAAATATTTTTTAGAATATGGTAATATCCTGGGTCTATATCTTAATGATCCAATGTATTAATCATTGAAGAAATGTTTATAAAATCAAATGCCTTTTCATAATCTACAAATCCCAAGCATAATGTGACAACTCATATTCATTGGTCATTTCTATAACTTCTTTTAATACTTGTATATGATCTACTGTACTAAAACCATTTTTAAATTTAGCTTGTTCTCTTGGTTGATGGAAATCCAATGTTCTTTGTAGACAAGTTGTATTTATCTTGGTAAAAATTTTGTATAAAATTGATAAAAGGCTGATAGGTCTGTAATTTCTAATATCTTCTTTATCATCTTTTTATAATATTAATATTAATACTACATTCTTCCAATCATCTGGTACAGATTTATCATTTAGATAATTGGTATATAACTTTGCCAAATTTTTGCTATTTCTTCAATTGCTTGTTTTAATCTAAGGATTATAATACCATCATTACCTTGAGCTTTTTTTTGTCATAAATTTAATTGCATATTTCACTTCTTCATTTAAAATTCTGGGCAATTCAGAAGATATACAGGAGGTACTTGTTCTTTATTACTAAATAATTCTTGATAGAAATCTTCTACCCATTTCATGATGTCATATCTCTTTTTAATAATAGTTCCCATCTTTCTTTCTTATTGCAGATGTTTCCTAACAATGCCAAAATATTGTTTTACACTCTTGAGACTTTTATTCTCTTCTACAGCTTTACTTGCTAGTTCACTATTATACTTTCTTATATCAACTCTTTTCCTCAACATTTTACAAAATTTGATATATTCAGTTCTTTTTAATGCATCATTTTTATATCCCTTCATAAATTCTCTAGTCTTAGAAATCTTATTGGGTAATTGCTGCTTTTTCTAATCTATCTTTGTTGCAGTTTTTAAAAGTGTATCAGTTATTTTCTTATTAATTTAATTCAAACCTGACTAATATTCAAAATCTACTAATATTTGAAACCAATTTGCAAGTTTTAATTTAAATTCATTAGAACGTTTTCTGAAGGTTAGGAATATCAATTGTAAATACTATTTTTCTTAATAATTTTTGTCTCTTTAGTTTTGCATTCATTGTACTAATCGATAATCATGTCTGTGTTGAATTTATTAAGAACATTACAATCTTGAAATATGTATTTTCTGTTAGTCAAAATAAATTTCTGCTATACCTTCATTTGGGTACATCCATTTCCATTTCCTTTTACATTTTTCTCAAAAAAAAAAAATTCATAATATAAAGTTTTTTTTTTTTTTTGCAAACTCCTCAAGACTATGTCCTGTCATTTCTATTACTATAACCAAATTTATCTACAGTGCTTTCATTTTTCATTTATTTACCAATTCTAGCATTAAAGTCTTCCATAATAATTTTAAAATGTTGTTTAGTCTGATCAAAAGTATTTTGTGCATCTATATAAAAAATTTCTATTACTTTATCATTATGAGAACTTGTTCAGGCATAAACCTGAATTATTTGGAGTTGGTATTTGCTTTTAAGTTTCTCTGTTATGTTGTTCTTCCATTTTTTATTTATAGTGAATCCTACTCCACATGTATTTTTAATATTTATGCATTTTTAGTATAGAGTATATGTTCTCCTTTTATATCAATTGTCTCTTCACCCTTTCTTCTAACTTCACAAAGTTCAGTAATGTTCCATTTAATATAAGACAATACTTCCAGTTCTTGAAATCTTTTTTCAATTGAAAATGATCTACATTTGTAAGTACCTAAACCAAAAGTTGTCATCAAATGGCAATCTGAGTCCACAATCAAGTGATTCTTAGCACCGTTTGACTTTACCACCAACTGCTGCCTTAATTAGTTACTTTACAGTCTCCTGGGAATAAGGTCCATGATTTATTGATCATTAATACAAGCGATAGCAAGTTTTTACGTTTATAAAATTTGTGTTTGTTTTTCATAAATGTACTTTTAAAGTTTTCTTGCAATGATATAGATTGCAGAAGCTTTGACTATGTGGAGAAACTGAACTGATATCAGACCCATATAACTATCTGGTTTGGTAGGCTGAGTTTGAAGACATTAACTTGTCTAAAAAATTCATGCTTGCAAACTGATAGAAACGTTTTGCATAAACGCTTGGAGTTAATGTTTAGGTCTAGTTTCTAACTCCTGTCCTTCACTGATGAGAGCAAATCAGCTTGAAATCAGCTGATCTGAGGGTGGAACAAAATGAAAGAGACAGTGAATATTGATTCTGATGTTTATGTAAACAGAATACGCTTGTTTTGGAGGTTTTGGTAAAGCTCCATCTAGTGATTATTAATACAAGTGATAGCAAGATTTTACGTACATAAAACTTGTGTTTGTTTTTCATATATATATATTAAAAATATTTTTCATTCATACACATTCATTCTGCCTTATCAGGCAACTGATAAGTAAAACCATATGTTTTTTGATTTTAAATTCCAAGGTAAAAAGCAATAAATTTACCATGCTGGCTAATGCATGTTGGTGATCAGCCCATCCATGTTCATGTAGTATATGATTAATCACATAGTAATAACAGCTGCAAAGACAAAAATTTTATGGTGTGGATATTAGAAATTTGTCCTGCTGCTTCTTTAAGGTCTCCAAGAAGAATTAAAGGGCATCCTTTCAGTTAACAGCAAACTTCTTTCTTGCACACTCAAAAATATAGGTTGGTAGAAGTAAAAAAAAAACTCACACAAATTCTATAGACATCTATGCAATTGACATGTGGTAAACTTTGGTTTGAGACTAACCTCAGTACTCAACAAGATATTGTTGAAATATTATAAACAATGTTACAGTGCATGTACTTAGGATGTAAATCCCTTTTGTATTTAGAGTGTAAATCCTTTCTATTTAATTGCATATAACCTCTGGTCTAGTAAATAAAATTGAATATTAAATACATAAATAATAAAACATCTTAATTTACACTTTAAAACAAAATTTGTAAAAAGAGAGCAAGTTAAAAAAAAGAGTGGAGTGGTGTTCTAAAAATTCAAACAGATTATGAATTTTGAAGGAGAGGATCAAAAACATAATTGGAAAATAATTTCTCATAAAACCAACTTAATGAAAAAAAAAACAATTTCATTTGAAGTCATTGGTTTTCATTATAGTATATAATTAAAGTTAGGACAAACTTAGTAACAATTTTTATTTGAGTATATTATGTGATATATGTAAATCATAAACCATTACACATGTAAGAGAGGGATTTGAACACAGGATTTTTAGTCTATTTATTCTTCACTTCATCTCAAACAATTGATACACTTGTCCAGACAATGTGAAAAATATACATGATCTCTTGTATATGTATTTTGTGCAGAACCAACACTCATCATTTGGGCCAGATCATCACATCCCATACATTTATACAATTAGTGCTCAGTTTATATTAAGATAGCAATTCCTCAAACTTTAATGGACAGGCTTCAATCATCTACCAAGCTTGTCCATTAAAATTTGAGGTATTGCTATCTTAAAATAACCTGAGCACTGATTGTGTGTGTGTGTATATATATATATATATATATATATATATATATATATATATATATATATATATGGGAGATTAAGATCTGTTCCAACTGATGAGTGCCAGTCCTGCATAAAATACATATATTGGGGATGTATATTTTTTGCATGTGTGTGGTCATGTGTATTGGTTGCTTGAGATGAAATGGAGATGAATAGACTAAAAAATCCTGAGATCAAATCCCTCTATTTACATATATAAGAAACATTCAATATAAGCAAATTACATACGGCCTTAGAAACCATTACATACTGAAATGGTATATTTATTGACTAGAATGCTGTTTCACCTACTATGTTCCATAGTAATGTTTATCCTGTATTTAAACTCTTCCAAGTTCATGTATATTTATGTATAGTTATGTATATAAGGTATATTAGTGTATATTCATATATTTTAAATTAAATGCGTATCTGTATCAGCATCATTATATATGTATATGTATATAAGGTATATTAGTGTATGTACACATATACTGTGTATATTCATATATTTTAAATTAAATGCGTATCTGTATCAGCATCATTATATATGTATATGTATATAAGGTATATTAGTGTATATACACTTATACTGTGTATATTCATATATTTTAAATTAAATGCGTATCTGTATCAGCATCATTATATATGTATATGTATATAAGGTATATTAGTGTATGTACACATATACTGTGTATATTCATATATTTTAAATTAAATGCGTATCTGTATCAGCATCATTATATATGTATGAACACTTATAGATATGCGAGGGAGCTGTAATGCAAAACCATTTACAAGCATTACAATTAAATTATTACTTATAAATCCTTGATTTATTAAAATGAAAATGTATGAATTTATTCATTATTTAGCTTTAAAACTCACATATAATTTACAATTCCAGAGGTGACTAGAATACATATATAACAGAATGTTTACACAATTTAAATCTGTTTTAAAAAATTGGCTGTTTCTTGGAAAATCTTATGCAAAACGCACCTGGTTTAACCTTTCATAATACCCCTGGTGAATTTTTCTGTAAATATTATACGTTAAAATGCGTGTAAAATGGTATATTTTATTATATAAAAGTTTCGCTAAAAAAAATTGTGTAGAAGGCAGGAAATTCAAAATTCTCACTATAACAATAGATATAAACTTCACTCTGACATGTTCAGCCATTATCAGTTGACAAGGCTGTAAAACATTTGGCAGTTTATGACATTGTAATTCCAATGATCCAAAAACATGTTTATTTATGACTTTATTATGGTTTTAGATATTTTTTTAAAATAATTTACACTATATTTATTAGTTATCAAAAAATATAAATTATTAATTTTATTTTGACTTGAAATACGTTATTTTCAAAAATATAACATTATATTAGCAGCTAATGTAAATATGGTCTCAAGCAAATTACAAGATTAGCTTTAAGTAAGCAATTTAATTTATATTTATGAATAAGAAAATGTCACAATTTTGCAATAAATATTCAAAACATTTAAACTTTTAAAGCATAATTCCTTATATAAAAGAGAAATAAATAATTATTCATTTCAATGCTTAAAAATAAAAATTAAGAAATATTTCATTGATTTCATAAACTGAAAATAATCTTTCTAGAAACGATGATGTGTAAAGTCTTTGTTTTGATTGCGATCTCATTTTTTAATATTTATAGAAACAAAATGTGAACATTTAAAATTTATTTCAGTAGTAAACAAAAATATCTATCAAATAAAGTCAAATTTATTATGTGAGACAAAGAAAAACACTGAAAATGGTAAAATATTTAAGTCTATGCAGCACTAATTTGTGTGGGGACCAATAACAGATTTTAAAATAAGTCTAAAATAAATTTTAAGACAAAACAAAATCATTCAACTAACACTTTTATTTATTAAATTTTGCTTTTGTCTTTTCTAAAATCTTAATGCTGGATTTTAAAAGTAATAAAACTATGTTAAATTTTAAGATTAAAAACTTATAAACTGTAAACAAGTTAATAGATTTTGTAGGGGATATAAAAATCCCCAAAATTTAGTATTAAAAGTTTATTCTATTAATAAAATAGAACCCTGCTGGGAGCTTTTCTTGATTTAAAAATGGAAATGAGCAGTTAGAAGGCAACTAAATTTGCCATCTTCCTTCAGAAGACTAGTTTATGAGGATGGAGAAGTTTGAGACCAACAGCCTGTCAAAAAAACATCAGAAAATAGCATGCCTGTTAAAGAACACCAGTGCCACTACAATGCCAGATAGCTCAGCCCAAGAATAACATTTCTTCCCATAGAGCTCTTTAAAATAAATCTACAATTAAAATTATTCTAATAAATTTCTCAAGCTAACTATATAATTGAATGTTCATAAATTATAACTTCCAAATGTTTTCTGAATAAATTTAACTAAACTATGTAATAAATTTAATGTAACTTTTAAATTAATAATTAACAGTCTTGCTTATTAAATGAATAATTATAATTTGCGATCATGCCTATTTTCTTTTATATTATATGTTTATTGCATTGATAGTTATGATATGCCACAAATCAAAATGGAGAATGATATTATTAATAATAAAGTGAGATGATTAGAAGCTCTCACATAAATGATTTATACTGTTTCTTTAGCAAACATAAATCTCCATTTTGATATCTATTCTATATATATAATTTTAGTTGGGCAATTATGTTTAGCTTATCATTAAGGTTTGCATGTTAATAAATATATATAGTTAATAATCACAAGAATGATGTTAATATCAATAATTATGCGCTTATAATGCTCATTGAAGAAGTTATATATATTATTAAATTTATTTAAAGCTTAGTGCTTTCAAAGCTCTATGGCTTCATAATCTTAGCTGTGTGTGGTTGATAGTGATGAGGGGGAGTATTCAAATTTATATTAATTAGATGTTTCGCCATTTCAAAAATATGGACCAACTAATTCAAACAATATTTTAAATAAAATACCGAAACATCTAATTAAAATAAATTTGAATACTCCCCCTCATCACTATCAACCGCACACAGCTATGATTATGAATCCATAGAGCTTTGAAAGCACTAAACTTTAAATAAATTTAATAATATATATAACTTCTTCAACGAGCATTATAAGATTTATGAGAAGTTTATAAACAAATTTTCATTACAAGAATGATGTCATAAAAGCATATTATTAATAAATTTATTAAAACCCAAATATGCTTTCCCCTCCTTAATTTATTTTATAAACTATCCAGATTTAATCTTTAAACTAGATTACTGTGATGAAATCCTTCTTAGCATGTTTTAAGGATGCTAATTAGCAATCTGGGATAAGGCAGTTTTGCAGAATGAAACTAATGTGTTTAGCACACTAGTTTAATTTTAATATTAATGTTATTTCAGTAAGCATTATGAATGTGTCTTTTCAAAGCATGCATGTGCAATATGCCTTGCTATATGTCTTTGAAAATGGACTTTGGTGAAATGTCATCCCATTATTATTAGTTTGGACAGCTCTTCTAGAACTGGAAAACGAAGGTCCAGAACTGTATTTTAGACTGCTCTGATCTCCTGAACTAAATGTTCTTCATATTATGAAAGCAAGTCATATAGCCCAAGGGAATTGAGTATATGATAGAAAGTTATACAGCCCAAGGGAATTGAGTATATGCTACTTAATCCCATGAGTATTTATATATTAAGGCCACAACCTTTATTCAGTTAATGTAGTGCCTTAGTATCAGAAGCTTCACTATAAATACCTGTTTGCCCCTCCATACTATTATTCAGTTCAACATTAATCTCAAAACCAGATTTAGTTTATATAATAATCTGTATAGAGAGCATATTTATTGCTCATTATGCATAAGTTAATTAAAATAAATTATATTTTGTCAATTAGCATTCTTGTAAAATTTAACTCATAGCAAACCAAGAATAGATAGCATATCATATTCAATTATAAACCACAGGTATTTAATTGTAATAAAATTAAAAATTAAATGATTTAAAGAACATCTTAAAAAATGAGACCCTGTACTAACTCAGCTCATTAATGTATAACAACTATGAGTGTAAAATCCCAATGCACTTCTATTTGTATTAACAACTTATAATTTAATAATTAAAGATTTTAAAATTGTAATAATGTTTAATGTATTATTCACAATTCATTCCCAAATTTTATGCAAATCTATTCTATTTTAATGTTAAAATATTAATATATTATCTCAGAAACCATATGTGTGTGCATTTATTTAATTAATTGCTAATTTATCAATAATCTTCTGAGTCTCATACTTTACCCTGTGCTACTGCCAACTCATGAACTAAAGAAAACCAAGTGTAACATCATAGATGCCATCCCTGGGGTATTATATCACAGTGCATTGGTAAAGAAACTGAAGTGCGATCTGCTTCCAGGTCTCAACCCCTCATTAAGATCAGATTTGGGATAATTTTCCAAAACTTTGGATTTTGTTGTGTGAATGTGCAAATATGACCATTACATAGGTTAATTTTTTTTCTGGAGATGGCATGCCAACATGCAGTCTATGATTACTTTCCATGGCTTTGAACTAATATGTTATAGCAGTAAAAATTTTATATATGCAAATAAAGTTGGATGCCAGCATGGAGACTCAATGATTACTTTCCATGATCCTGAACAGGTTATATATTCTATTCAAATAATATATTAGCATAATAATTTTATATGAATATATGTAATAAAAATTTTTTTTTCCAGAGATGAGACTTATAAATTGTTTGTCAATTTAAATTTAAAGTTAACACATGGGTATGGCTTGATAACAATTTATATATAATTATTAATCCATATTGCAAATTTTGAGGTTCATTATTGTTAATATTATATATCTATGTCTCACATACTGATAACTGGTGCCCAAGAATGACTTGAAAAGATTTAAAGATATCCATATATAATTTTTTTATTAGAGGGAGAAATTTAAAAGATCCATTATTGTAATTTTTTTTTGCCATTTTAAGTATTTGGATTGAAATGCAAGAACATTAATTAAATTGGGCAATATTATATATATATATGTGTGTGTGTGTTCTTGGAGTAAATGTAACATTATAGGCAATCATGATTGATCAAAATTTCATAAATGTAACAATATTGGCAATCATGGATTAATAAAGCTTTCTAATAGTTCTGTGGATATAAAGGATTGAGACATTTGATAAGAATTTTTTTCTTTTATTATTAATTGTTTATAATAAATACATCTTGATTAGTGGCATAGGTAAATAGAGAACTAAAGGCAAAGAAGGATAAGCAAGGGCTAGCTTAAAATGGCAGAGCAGAAACAACCATATAGACCATTTTCTTGTTGAGGTGATGACAAAAAATAGCCAGATTATTAGTATCAATTCACAGCAAGAGCAAATAATTCAGAGAAATAAAATTTTAGCATAGACTAAATGGATAGTAGCACAGAGAACAAGATGGTGAGAGAAATAAGTGAGATTAAGGAGGAAAGATCAAAGCAGGAAGCTAAGGGAAAAGTAAAAGATGCTTAGGTCAGAGAGAAATAATTGGAGATAGCAGTAGCACAGAACATGAGCTAGAAGGGGAAATAAGTTACAAGCTTGTACCCAGAGAGTAAGCCCACAAAGACCTCTCTGTATTTTAAGGAGCTTTCTAAGATAATGCAAGATCAGGGGACAAAATGGATGAGATGATGGGCATGCAGGAGGTACTGTCAGCCATGTTAAAAGTGATGGAAGAAATATTCGAAGCTAGCAACCAAAAGGCTGAAGTTAAGGAAGAAAAGGCAAAGGAAAATAAAAGAGGCAGAGAAATCAGGAATAGCTCCCAAGCTCTGGATCAAAAAATGGAAAGGAGAGGTCACCAGAGGAAAGAGAAGGATATGCAGGTGGAGGACAACTTGGAGAGAAGCATCGAAGAATTGAGGAGAGATTGTTGAAAAGGTTATGAGGAGATACATGTTAAGTTTACCAAATTCTTGGGAGATCATAAAAAGGAGACTATAAAGGCCATAAAAACACTGAAAGGAGAATTTGTATTGATCTAAGATAGGTTGCCCAAGCAGGAAATAGTCCTCCAGAGCTCAATATCCCAAATCTGTAATGTCTTAGAAGAGGGATGGTGTTGGAAGGAGCAGGAAGACATCATCAAAGTCTTGCAAGAGTTGCATGAGAAAATGCAGAAACAACTTTATGAGGTGGAAGAGAACCTCTCCCAAGAAAAAAAAGTAGCCACAAAAGAAAGGGCTGAGATAATTAAAAAAAATGTCCAGTGGCTAAAGAAAAATATTGAAGATACAGGAAAATAATGGGGGGACCTTGAAGGTTAGGTCAGAGATTGTAGATCAGGTGGAAGTTAGAAAGAAACCAATGAAGATTTAAACTTGAGCAGGATGGTTGACCAGGCATGTGCTGAAGAAGTGAGGGGCATCAAGGATTCACACAGGAGTCTTAGGGAAAACAACAGTGACATAGAAAGTGCCATACAGAGTCTTGCAACCATGGAAGATGACCACATGGGTCCAGATAAAATATGCTCAATTCAAAGAGTCAAGGCTGAGGATTCAAACCCCATAGTATATATTGAACTGGTATAAAATACTCAGGTGTATATTACAAAGTTCATCCAGGTCAAGCCCTTTGAAGGGGATATTGGTGAAAACCCCAAGGTCCACATTGAGAGTCTGCAAAAATATTTTGGATTTCAGAAAAATTCCAGTGGCATATCAAGTTGCCCTCACTATACATTACTTGCAAGAGTATGTCAGATATTGGTGGGACTGTTATTATGACAAACCAAAAACTTTCATTTCTCTTAAAAACCTTTGGCAGTGAGGAGCATCAGTATGGCATCTACCATGACATTCTCCAAGAGACATATGGGTCCATAACTAAAGAAACCCATACATCATTCTTTGTAAGGCAAGTGGCCCATCTGTGATCATCAACAGCATTTCCTTTCATAGACACACAGATGATATGAGTGATTCAGCAGAATATGTCACAATATGTACAACAGTTGATGGTTGGTTGTCAAATCAGAATGATAGAAGAGATGACAGGATTCCTGACAGCCATTGATTATACACCCATGTACAAAGAACCCCCTGAAAAATTGCACAGTGCCAAGCAACAGCCACCAGAAGCTTTCCACCAAAAAGCTTCCAGACTTTGAGATGAGAACAAACTAGAGTCAAAAGGCAGTATCAAGCATACTTACCATTTGAATCCAGGGAATAAAACCAATTCATAGACTAAGTTAGTAACCAATATGTTGGCAACTATGAAAGTTGTGGCTGATGTTTAGATTGGTTCATACCATATTATCAGTCTCCAGGTTGGGAAATACACTGGTATCCAGGTATCATTTGCATCAAAGAGGTAGATCTTGATAGTGGAAGAGTGGGAAGAATTGCTGCTTAAGTCTCCAGCCAATGCAAACAAAATTACATTGGCTGATGGAAGTACAATGAAAATAGAAGATTATAGAGTTTGTTTAGACTTTGAATGGGACCAAACTACTCTGGAATTCCCTTTTTTGGTAATGAAGGGACTAATCCAAGATGTAGTCCTTGATGCAGATATGGAAATAACAAAGTCTCAATAGGGAATGAGCAAAAAAAAGGTTGGAGGAACTAAATGTTCATCAGGATATTATAGAAGTCCATCACAGAGAGCCTACCTGAAATAGAAGAAAAGAAAGACAAATTGGGTGTTCCACCAGGCATCAAGTATCTGAAAAAAAGAGGGCTGGAGATCACGTATAATTCAAATAGGTAACCAGCTGTTGACATGGCTCACAGAGCCAAGCAATGGTATCAGGGATTATTATAAGGTCTTCCCAGAGCCAAAGCATATATGCATGATGAAGCCAGAGTATGTGAAAATGAGACTTTGGTCAGAAGATGAGGACAATGTTTTCAGTCCTGAATTTAATCTGGGTCCATATTGGAGTTTCCTACTGAAGAAAGTTCCAAAGTTCAGGATACACATATATCAGTGACAAAGATGAGGTGGAGGCTCTTATGTTAAGTAAGGAAATCCTTTTTGCAATTAGTAATTATGCCTGTCATTTAGAGCATTGGCCAGCTAATGCAGGGACCACCAAGCAGGGCAAGTTAACTACACCAAAACCCTAAGATATTATTTGAACTAAATAACTTTATCTAGGAATATGTTTCCCCTCATCAACATGTAAATATGTACATATATTATATTATATTTTTATATTCATTAATTATAATATGACAAGGGTTAAGATTTTTTTGTAGCTAGTATTTTAATTAATTAGTATTATATTATTATTATTTATGCATTGGTGACACAGGAAATTCTGGCAAGATGATTAGGAGTACAAGAGTTAGGCAGGATTAATAAAAATTAATTAAAATTTCTAACTAAGTTTTTAAAAAAAATCATGATTGCATACAAAATTGTAAGCAAATTCATTTTTTTTCTCTTTTATTTTTTTTGAGATTTTAGGAATATAAATGGTATTTATTGACTGGAATCCCATTTAACCTACTATGTTCCATAGTACACCTGGGTCTCTTTTTATGCAGATTTATTTAACACGAGTTTGAAGTTATGTGATTCACGTTTCTCTGTAAGTCGAACTTCGATAATGCGCTATCACTTTAAATAATAAATTTTATGCACTTACGTCATATTGAAAGTAATAGCACTTTATTGGAATTTGACTTTCATCATAGTAATTTCAATATTTTCAGTGCTTTATAATAGTAAGATTTTATGCAATAATGAAATTAAAATCATGATTTCCACATTTTATGTATACACACATTAAATTTTACAAGATTATAATGTAAATTTGTTCAAACATTGTGCGTGTTAATTTTGCATTTTAAATCACATTCTGTTTTTGCTTTTTAAAATAGAACGTAATCAATTATTAATCATTTAATGTCCACAAGTATATTTTTAAAAGGTGAATAATAGCAGTGGCACAATTAAAATTGAAAATTAAAGACAAAAATAAGAATTTAATTTTGAGTTGTTAGATTAATTACTAATTACATTGTCACCAGAAAACCATTAACACAACATAAGAGTGACGTTGGCACTAGTTGTATTTCCTCTTGTGCAGAATCTGATTTTTTACCAGTTTGCAAACGAACCTGTTTATTGGCAAATAACAATAATAATTAAAACATGTATAAAAAAATGTAAATTACTGTAAATTATGCATAAAAATATATTGTTTTGAATAAAATTAAATATTATAGTTAAAAAAAGTTTGTCTTGTATCAATTTTTTTTAAATTTGAAATTTTTTATTAGTCATATTTTATTTCCTTATTTTTCTTTGCGTGAATTTTAAAGTAATTTTATGTTGGTGCTTTGCTTTTACGCAATTTTTGAAAAATCACAGTTCGCATCCCCCCTTTTTCAAGATAAGTTACATCTATTTTTGCATGATTTCATTTGCACGTGTTTTCTGAGGAACCTATCTATCACATAAAATGAGACCCGGGTGTAATGTTTTTGTATTTAAACCTCTCCAAGTTCATATATATTTATATAGTTATGTATATAAGATATATTAGTATATTTACACATATATTGTGTATATTCATATATTTTAAATTAAATGTATATCTCTGTAGGCATCATTATATATGTATGAACACTTATATACATGCGAGAAAGCTGTAATGCAAAACTGTTTATAAGCATTACAATTAAATTATTAGTTATAAATTTTTGATTTATCAGAATGAAAATGTATAAATTAATTCATTATTTAGCTTTAAAATCCACATGTAATTTATAACTCTATAGGTGACTAGAGTACATATATGACAGAATGTTTACACAATTTAAATCTGTTTTAAAAGTTTGCCTATTTCTTGGAAAATCTCACACCAAATGAATCTGGTTTAATTTGAGTTGGGACTAAGAACAGATTTTAAAATAAGTCTAAAATAAATTTTAAGACAAAGCAAAATCATTCAGCCAGCGCTATTTTTCTATTCATTAAATTTTGCTTTCGTCTTTTCTAAAATCTTAACGCTGGATTTTAACAGTAATAAAACTATTAAATTTAAAGTTTAAAAACTTATAAACTGACAACAAGTTAATAGATTTTGTAAGGGGGATCAAAGAGTTAACATAAAACCCTCAAAATTTAGCACTAAAAGTTCACTCTCTGAATAAAATAGAATGCTTACTGCTGGGAAGTATGCCCAATTTAAAAATGAAAATGAGCAGCTAGAAGACGAATAAATTTACCATCTTCCGAAGACGAGTCTATAAGGATGGAACAATTTGAGACCAACAGTCTGTCAAGAAAGACAAGGATAGCCTGCCTGTTAAAGAATGCCAGTGTCACTACAATGCTGGACAGTTCAGCCCAAGAAAAAGATTATTGGTAACATTTCTTCCCACAGAGCTCTTTAAAATAAATCTAAACTTAAAATTAGTCTAATAAATATTTCAAGCTAGCTATATAATTGAACTTTCATAAATTATAACTTCTAAATATTTTCTGAATAAATTTAACTAAACTATATAATAAATTTAATGTAACTTTTAAATTAATAATCAAATTGTAACAGTCTTGCCTATTAAATGAATAATTATAATTTAATAATTCTCCTAAACATAATAACTGTAACCAGTTATTATATCTATATAGTTCTGATCTGTGATCATGCCTGTTTTCTTTTATATTATATGTTTATTGCATTAATAGTTATGATATGCCATAAATCAAAATGGAGATTATTAATAATAGAGATTATTAGAAGCTTTCATGTAAATGATATATACTGTTTCTTTAGCAAGCACAAATTTCCATTTTGATATCTATTCTAAATATGTATTTTTAGTTGGGCAATTTTGTTTAGCTTATCATTAAGGTTTGCATGTTAATAAATATGTATAGTTAATAATCACAAGAATGATGTTATAAAAGCATATTAATAAATTAATTAAACCCCAAATATGCTTTCCCCTCCTTAGTTTATTTTATAAACTATCCAGATTTAATCTTTAAACTAGATTACTGTAATAAAATCCTTCCTAGCATGTTTTAATGATGCTAATTAGCGAACTGGGATATGGTAGTTTCATAGAATGAAATTAATGTATTTAGTGTACTAGTTTAATATTAATGTTATTTTAGTAAGCATTACAAATGTGTTTCTATAAAGCACACACAGCACACACATGTAATATGCCTTGCTATATGACTTTGTGAATGGGCTTTGGGAAGATGTCTTTCATTATTATTAGTTCAGACAGCTCTTCTAGAACTGAAACACGAGGGTCCAGAAGTGCATTTTAAGCTGCTCCGATCTTCCAGACTAAATGTTCTTTATATTCTGATAGCAAGTCACACAGTCCAAGGAACCAAATACTTGGTACTGAATCCCATAAGTAATTACACATTTGGGCCACACCCATTATTTAGTTAATACAGTGCCTTAGTATCAGAAGCTTCACTACAAACACTAGTTCATCCCTCCATACTTTTATTCAATTCAGCATTGATCTGAACACGAGATCTAATTTATATAATAATCTGCATTGCTTTTTATGCACAAGTTAATCAAAATAAATTATATTTTGTCAGTTATCATTCTTGTAGGATTTAACTCTTATTCAGGCATGATTATAAACCACAGGTATTTAATTGTAATAAATTTAAATTAAATGATTTAAAGTGCATCTTAAAAGATGAGACTCTACACTAACTCAGATCATCAATGTGTAACACCTGTGACTGTAAAATCCCAATGATTATTTGTATTAACAATTTATAATTTAATAATTAAAGGTATTAAAATTGTAATATTGTTTAGTGTGTTATTCACAATCCATTCCCAAATATTATCCAAATCTATTCGATTTTAGTGTTAATTATCACTATATGCATTATCTAATCAAGACATATGTGTGTGTGTTTAATTAACTGCTAATATATCAATAATCCCCTTGAGTCTCATACTTCACCCTGTGCTACTGCTGAGTCACAAACTAAAGGAGACTGAGAGATGCCATCCATAGGATAGTAGATCAGGGAGCATTGGTAAAGGAACTGAGGCAAATCTTATTTGAGGTCTCAACTCCTCATGAGATCAGCTTTGGTATAATTTGCCAAACTATGGATTTTGTTGTGTGAATGTGCAAATATGATTGTTACAATACTAACAGCATGGTTTAAATTTTCATAGGTAATAGGTAGACAACACATGTCAAATTTAACTTAAAAACAAATTCTGGTATCAGTATAATGTAATAAGTGCAATAATGTAATAAGTGCATTAATTAATTAAAATGTTACCAATTTAATGTTAGAATAACTTAAAAATAATGACCAAGAACTATGAGTATTCTGAGTACCAACAACAAAATAATAAATAATAAGAATAGTGAACAGTCTGCTTGTTACACACATTAACATACTGTATGCATGTATAGTGCACATTGGTTAACTTCCCCTGACATAACACTATTTTTATATATAGTTCTCTGGTTCATTTCCCCCGATGAGCTTTAAAACTGGCTACTTTCAAGATGATTTCCCTTGGCCTCCCCTCCCCCCATTTGTTCCGGCCGGGCCCGCCCAGCCGCCAGCCCACCCCCCTCTTGAAAAACCCCCCCCCCCCCCCACAACCCTCCCCTCTCCACCACCACCCCCCCCCTCCCCCACAACAACAACAAAAATAAAAAAATACCACACAAACAACAAAACAACCCATCCTCCAGCTGTCAACAAGAGGATTCCCCCCCCCCTGTTTTGTAAAACCTTTTGGGCCTGTTCAGGTTGGACAGAGGGAACACCTTCTCACAAAACACCGCAACCTCACTGAAGCAACTGTCACTTTTACATCTCTCTCTAACATGAACTGGAAAAATGAACAACATACCTTGTTGCTTACTCTATTTATAGTTTTTTAATTATTCATACAATTAATTACTTTCTTCTATATATGGTAATATTTTTAGATCTATAACTAATTAATTGGTGTCTTAATTCATAGTCTATTTTATTAATTAATTAGTTTCTTTTCAAGAAATATTTGTAATTAGCAAACATTTCTTGGAATTTATCGATTGCAATTAAAGTAAATTATTTAATCATATGTACCGCCTATCAGTTTGCGATCTAAATATATTTCTCTAATATTTTCTATTTTTTCTGGAGTGCACACACTTATACTAATGTGAATATAAATATTTTTACAAAATATAGCAATCAACAGTTTATTTCAAATGAAATATTAAAAAAAGTTTATAAAAACTAAGTAAATTCTATGATAAGATCATGATATTGATGTGATGTGATATTGTGCTTTATGTAGATATCAGCGTCATCTATTGGTAACGTTCAGATATTGTTTAAAAAAATAATTGCTTTAAAAAGGTGATATGCTTAATATTATTAATCTGTGATATAGTGATATAAAAATATACCATTGTAAATATGTCACGGCAATTTAGAATTGCATTTCTTATTTAAAAAAAAAACTGATTCTATTAAATAAAAAAATTAATAACTTTGAAAACTTTGTTTATCAAGGCAGCAAATAATTAAAGACGTAGCTTTAACTGTTTCATAGAAAAACAATTTCATAATTTATTTCATATACAGAATTGAAGCTGTATAAAATAGTTTAATTATTTTTGTTGATGTTGTGAAGTTAGAAAAAAAAGCTGCTGAAATAATATTGCTTTTATATCGCTAGATGGATTACCACTTGTTGAGGATTCTCAGTAGATAATAATAAATGGAAATTATTATGGGAATAAAATATATACTTCATAAATTAATGTTTGATTGAAAGTTTTTTTTTGTTATATTTCTATTGCATATTAAAATATAATATTTTATAATGATTATTGATTTTAGACATTTAAATCGTTATTTGAAAAACATAGTTTTTAAAAAAATATTCACGGAAAATTTTATTAAATTTTATAGAGAACATTAAAGTAATATTAAATGTTTTGATCAGAATTAAAAAAAAAAAATCTCTCCGTATGATAGCCGTTATGCTAAAGTAAACAATTTATAAGTGATAAAATAAATATGTAAATTAAGTAAATATATTCCAAAATATTTTTAAAGATTTTATGTCTTATTATGCATCAAATATACTCTGGACATATTTAAATGGTGTAAATAAGAAACTTAGAAATAATAAATGGAAGAATAGTTAATAGTCACAAATTTTTTTTTTATATTCATTTAAATAGGAACTGGATTTTAAGTATGGTTAATCACTCAAAAAAGTTTATATTTTTTAAGATATTTGGTATGATTGTGGTAGAGATATCAAAAGATGGGAAAATTTTAGAGTTGAATAGGTTTATTTATAAAATAACAACAACAACAAAAAGAATTAAAGGAAAAAAAAGAACACTTTATATACCATATTATTAATATTCATGGAAATATAATGGATAAAATTTTAATTATAGAATTAAAATTAGATAGAATGATTTTACTATTAATTGTTTAATATTAAAAGAAAATACGCCTCTGTATTTAAAAAAAAAAGGTTTTTAAAAGATTGGCCTTACAAGATTTTATTGATAGATCTAAAACATAGACACTATAGGAAAGTAGTATAATGACTTTAGATCACTTATTGACATATCTGGAGATATATTTGGAAGAAATAAGATATTGAAAACAAACTAGTTGGGTTAGAAAACAAATAGATACCATTGTTATCATTGAAAGAATTAAAAGTCTTGTAATGGAGCTGGAATATGGGATAGACATATTGGTAGAAGATATCATAATAGATTTTCATTTGAAGTCTTTAATTCAAGAAATTATAAAAGACCTAGAAAAAGACCATGTGTGAGATGGATGAATGAAATAAGGAAGTTTGTTAATATGATGCTGAGAAGAGAAGGTATGGGTTAAAGAAACTGGATTAAACTTGGAGAGATGAATCATTAATGACTGAAAATGATGATGATGATATTCATTATTTACAAAAAAAAAAAATCTAAAGAAAATGACAATTTCAAATAAAAAAAAAAGGAGAAAAGATTATGTAATATATTATATAATAGATTTTCTTGTTAACAACAATATAATCACTTTTTAAATTATAGTATTTCAATATTTTAAACCTGAAATCTGAGCATATAATATTTGTGAAGCTTTATGAATTGAAAATAGAAATAAATTTAACTAATTAATAAATTCATTAAACACAATATTTTAATACATATTTTAGTAAATTCATTGATAATGAAACATTGAATAAAAATACTCTCTTGATAATATTTTGAGTTTAAAAAAAGTGAAAGTAATTGCTGTTATGCAGGAATTAATTGAAAAAGGACTTATGTAATTAATTAACTAATGATGATAGAAAATTGACAACTAATTATACCATTCCAACTGCAGAATTCTTCTGCGGATTATGACATAAATTTCAGTTTATTTTCTGCCTATTAAAATAATGTAATTTATTTTTATATGGCAATTTCTGATATTAGCAATTTCGATGTTTTTAAGAATGAGCTTTTCTATCTTTAAATTTAGTAGAGTGTATTGAAATCCATCATTAGGCTAGTTTTTAAACAATGATTTATAAAAATGTAAAAATCTAAGTAATTAATTCACATCTTAGGACCTAACCTTTGATGTAAAACTTCTACTTTTTCAGACAATAAATTATTATTATATTTTCTTTCTACAAAAATGTGTCAAAAAACTGTTTCATTTCTGAAATCCCAGATATATTTTTCAATATTTATATGTACGCTACTTTTTAAGATACTTTAACAGTATTAAGATTTTTTTCTAATTCAGTCCCTATCTTGACATGTATTAATTTGTCATCAAAGTATGAGATAATTTCTTTTAGAAAGATATTAAGTTGTAATTCTAAAATATTGGGGATAATACCTTCTCCAAAAACTAACTTTCAAACTTAAAATAAACCTATGTATATAGATAATGTTATTATTTCAGCAGATTTTTTAAAAGTAGAATTTGATGGTAGGTTTAAAGCAAATCTAATTTAGTACAAAACATAACATCATACAGATCATTTAATAATTTTTTTACAGTTGATGAATAATAATAATCATAAAGCAAAATTTCTTCATTGTAAGTTAGAATAACTGTGATTATGATGTTTTAATATGGCATCTAGATGGCTATATTTGGTAAAGACTATTGAGAAATATTAGTGATTTTTATAGTCTCTTCTATACCCAAACATTTTAATTTCTCAATTACATTCACTCGTTTATCATGATTTAATATTACCTCAATAAAATTAATATTAATACCAAATGCATTAAACCAATTTTCAGACCTATAAAATAATGTTTTCTTTAAGGATTTGTACATAATGATAATTTGCAGCTGATTTTTAAACAGGAACAGTTGCTAGTTTTTTCTTTGCCTTACATTCATTTATATCTTTATCTGGGATTTAGCATAAGGTTTTCATTTGGTTAAAACACCTGTAGAGGTCCCTACTATTGCATTTTATACGCATATTATCGAGGTTATAGCCTCAGTAAATATTACTAAAACATTATTGAATTGTAACAACTATTTAAGAGTTATTTTTATTAAATACATTTATGTTTGTTCATTTGTATTATATTTTTTTCTGCTTATAACTATTCTTTTGTGATATGTTTTACTTTTTCTATCTGCCTTTTTTGTTAGATATTTTATCACCTATATTGACTATTATTCTATTTTTTTCCCTCTCAAATTGTATTGTTGTATTTTTAAAGTCTTAAATAAATGCTTTTTCTTACATTATTATTATTATAACAATAATGATGATAATGATGATAATAATAATTTATTTTTTGTTACCTACATTTTAAAGTAAGTCTTTACCTGGTCTAATATGAGTTTATTTACAATATTCTTTTTATTGTTATATTATATAAGATCTTGATTAACAATAGTTTTTTTTAAAGATAATTGATGATAACAGTAGTTGAAAGTATTTGACATTTCTTTGAGAATTGTTTTATAAAAATACTGATCAACATTTTTGAATTAACATAGACAAAGATTTTTCACACTTCTTATAGAATTAGATTCCCTCATCTATTTTACTTTCTTTAGTCTAGCTTAATAATTGAAAATGTAATAGGCTACATACCAAAGCATTGGAAATATGAACAAATTCTCCAGTTCTAAACTACTCGGTATTTTTTTTATTTCATCTGAATTCTGCTAAGGTAAGTGTAACTTCTACAATAAAAATAACTAATGAAAACAAAAAAACAAAAATTATACAAGCCTAATATATTACAATAATTTCCAAAGAAAAATCATAAACATAGCAATGGCTTTATTCTTCTTTCATGGCTTTTTTTAAAATAGTTACCTTGAATATTAAAAAAGATAAGATAATGGGTTAACTCAAGTCTCATCATAGAAATAGTCAAATCCTAACTGAGCAATGTTTAAACTATATTTTGAAGAATTGCTTTATTTTTTAAAAGTAGCTCTTGAATAAATAAAATAAAAAAAATCATTTTTCAGAGATATACAGTATTACAATTTTTTTTTGCATTTCTCTACTGTATCAATTCTTTATTTTCAATTTATTTTGTAGCCAAAAATGTTTCGCCTACAAGTCATAAGCTAAACAAATCAAATTTGTGATGTGTAAATTGAAATCCATGCATTAAATATTTTTAAAATACTAGCCATAAATTACTTTTGATATATTAATCTAGCAGTGGGAAAATAGTGGCCTGAGGGCCACATGTGGCCCACTAAGAGTTTTTATGTGGCCCGCCAAGACAATGAGAAAAATCTGCCTTGAACTAAGATTTTTTCCCATGCGCGATTGCAGTTTTGTTTCATATTTTCCACTAAGATGGCCATGTCACATGTACAGTGCTTTTCCAGTTGATCTGGTTAATTTCAATTTTGGCTTTGCATTAGCAAATATATATATTTCCAATTTTAGTAAAACCATGAACCCTCCAAAAAAATACAAAATCAGTGATGAATGTTGTGTGTTTAATGAAGAATGGACAAACAAATATTTCTTTGGTAATACAGAGAATAAAGCAGTGTGTTTATTGTGTCATGGAAAAAAAGATGTGGTCCTCCATTAACCTTCACTTCTACAAAGTGGCCCCCGATGTGGCCCTCACCAACCTCTGCAGCCCCTGAGTCAAAACAATTGCCCACCCCTATATTAATCCATGCAGATGAAGATGTTAATTTTTATAATAGAATTAGCTATCTTTAAAATAACTACAAGTCCTTTATTAATTTACAAAAATGTTTATACATATCATTGTTTATTTCACCTACTTAAAACATATGATCAATTAAAAACCAAACTCTCAATACACAAAAATTTTATTTGATAGCTTACAATTGACCTATCATCAAATAACTACAATATTCATAGCTAAAAAGTATTATATATATATAGTGCATTATTTTATTTTTATATTAGATAAGTTAATCTAAATATTCACAAACTAAAATTCTAAAATTAATATAAAAAATATGCTCTGATAATCTAATAAAATTAATCTTTTTTAAAAAATAATCCCTTTAGTTAGCATTATGCAAAATGTATATAATCATTTATATTCAAACTTTTTATAAAAATATTTGTGATTTAAAAATTAAAAAAGAATTCCATATTTCAAAGTTTAAACAAACTCCTAAAACTATACCATGTATAAATATAGCACACATAATATTTTCTTACTAAGAATGCAATCAGACAATTTACAATTTCTCAGTTGCCAATTGTTTATTAAAATTCTTTAAAAAATATATTGTGTTTATTCAATTTTTTTATTTAATTAAAAAAAAAATTATTGAAAAGCTAAGATAAACCAACATATATAAGTTTTAACATTTTTCTCTGTAATTTTTTATTATTATTAAAATGTAACATTAAAATTGTAATTAAATTGGTTCGAAACATTGTACTAAAATAATGACTCTAGACCTACTAATGTTTATTATCTGAAAAGATTTTTAATTATTTAAATTTACAATTAAAATATATTTAAAACTAAGAACTATTTTTTTTTTATTATTAAAAAAAAATCATTATTTGATCAGTTAGAAAAAAAAATCGCTGGGTTCATTAATGAAACAATTCTTCATGTCTTCTAATTTTATCATAAAAATTAAAATGAACTTTCGAGCTAAACTTTTAGTTTATAAATCTATTTTTTATGAAAAACAAATTTCTTTATAAATTAATTAACGTTATAAATTCACTTTAAGTTCCTATTAGACACTAAGAGCCACTTTATTTTGCTAAGTATTAGCTGATGATCAATTTTTGATTAACACATTTGCAAATCATGTTAGAAAAGTTATATAAAAAATTCAATAGATAAAAGTTATCATAATATCAGGACCATGAGGAGGATGAAACCTTCCCACCAGTAGTAAATGCCACCTATTTTTTATAGCCAATGTATTTAACCAGATCAAAATCTTTGCTATCCAACTTCTTGCTAACAATAGTTATCCTAAGTCTGTTTGAAATGCCCTAAAACAATTCATCATTCACAATTCTTTAATATAAACCTTAAGTTATAATAACTGAAACACACATACTTATTAAATACCTGAGTCTATATATGTAATATATAGGGTATATGAGCACAGACTTTTACATGACCCACCACTCTCCACACTATCTGATAACACTGATACACTTGAATACATATATGTTGAAAAGATAAATAATCACCAATATACATATTTCATGCTAAAACAGCAATCATCAGTTGGTCCAGATTACCATCTCTACACATATATGCTATAAGTGCTCAGATATATATTAAGATAGACAATCCTCATACTTAGTTATAAATATAGTAAATAAATACAATAACTATTACGCCACGAAGCTTTAAGAGATTAATTTTAAATGCCAAGTAGTTTTGCAATTTACAATAGATTTAAAAATAAAAATTAGATTAATGTCAGACTTATATATCATCATTTTACATCTATAGTCACAATCGCTACAGATGTTAATGGGATTCATGATAATTTTGAGAAAATTATCAAAGTGTGCTATGTTATAAATTACTACATATACACCAATCAATAAAGTTCAGTATTGTAATGGTCACTCTCTCTACCTCTGATCATGAAGGACACTACCAGGTCACTGTGTACCTGTTAGTGTTTGAGGGGGGAGATATTTGCCAATTTTTTATAGGTTGTAATATAAGTCCTTTCACTTCAAGTTGATTATTTTTTATAATGGAATTAGTAATATTGCATCTTGGTTCAGCTGATGAAGGGGGTTCTCTTGAATCTTGTCATAATTCATAATTCAGGGTTTGGCTATTATTTAACTTAGTATTATTTAAATAATGAGCTAATAGATGTCATTTAATTGCTTTTATAATATCAAATACAGAAAAACTTAGGGCAGGGAATGGAAGGGAAAGATAAAGTGGCTAATAAGTTTCTATGGGTACAGAGGTGGAGAGATTCCTGACTCTGTATAAGGAGAAGTCGCAATGCATCACATCACATGGAAAATTTGTTTACCATGATCAAAAGTTGATGGTGATGATGATTTGCACCAACTAGACCCAGGGAGATAACAAGAGATCTTTAAATTTCAGACAATTTAGAAAGTAAAACTAAGACAAACATCAGTGAAACTAAGTTTAAATAATTTAAAGGTTTTATTAAAATCACAACCAAAAGTATGAAAGTTTGAACTAAGTTTCTAGTGAAGCGTGTATGAGAGAAAAAGAAAATATCAAACAACTTGGCAGATACACTAATCTTCTCATAGGATTTCTTAAAGGGAGAAATAACTTTACTTTGGCTGATGATTCACAAAAAGAAAATAAATCACCATTTGTTTGATTCAAAAGATTTTCTAAAATACAAAAAAAAAAATTGTCTTGTAAAGAATCAATGAATCAGTGCGGATGAGCACTAAATGAAAAGATATTATGGCATATGTAATTTTAAAAAAGAAATCGAAATCCCCGGTTTCGGTTAAACCAGAACTATCCAATAGAGAAATCATCAGCCAAATGATGGCAATTTACTAAGCTACAATAAATTAATCAAAAATGTCTCAAAAGGGGACAGGTAAGTAATAAGAAAATTATTTATATCTGCCAAGTATCTATAAAGACTGTAAATTACACAAAAGCTAATAAAAGAAATTCTTGATACAGGTTCTGCAACATAATAAAAGAATACTCAAAATTACAAAATATAGCATTAAAAAGATAATATATTTTACACACAAATAGCTAAAAGAATACATTAAATGATTATGAGATGATATAAATTTATACAAATGTTTACTTTAGATTGAGCGGAGATTTTACTAGAGATTAGAATTAATCCCTGGTAAGCATATAAAAGAAATTACCTTGGTGTTGAACAGTTCAATGAGTACTCAGTTGATTTCAGGTAATATTAATAATGGTGAAGTCTTCAAATGATTTGTTCTATAAATGGTGGTGAGTGTGGAGGCAGATTTTGACACAGTTCAAGTTTAGGCTTTATAGCATACTGGAAAGAACAGCAAAAAGATCAGAATCTGTCTTAGGTTGGCTTAGCATAGCATACTGGAATTTTGCATACCATGGTGCAGAATTTGACTATCTGATGAGAAAACATTATTAATTCAGCCAGCTAATTTTGAAAATCTAATAATAGGGTTATGTATATAAATTTCTGATGGCAAGTCCAGAAAATTAACAGCAATATGTTAAAATCAATGGTAGAAGCAGAGAATATTAATTAATTCACTAAATGGAATCAGCTGCATTATATTCTTCTGCAAACTAGCCTAGGTCAATCTGACCAAAAATAATAAGTCCTAAATTCAGGGCTATTTATACAACTCCCTTATCTTCCATGTAAACTTTGTTTTCCATCTCATAATTAAGTAAGCAGTATTTGCCCAGTGTTAATTTAATACCATGTTCAATCTAATTAAAATCTCATCAGGGTCTTAACTTATTAAAAACAAAATTAATTAATATACAATTAGATCTCCACTCTTTTTAGATAAATGGAAATAGATTTATAATTACTAAAAAGGTAAAAAGCTTTTAATTAATATATAAAAAAAACTTACATTATAAGTTTTACAAAATTGACTTAAAATATTTTATTTTTATAAAGCAATTCTTGAAAGAAAATAAATGTGCGCTTAAATGAAAACATATATTTCTATTACATAAAGTATAAAAGATAAATTTTTGAAATAACTGTAAAAGTCATGACTGGACTTTTGAAGCAGATAGTATCCGGTTCAGATCAAAGGTAGTAAAAATAAAAAATTTGCTTTTTTTTGAGATATATAATCTAAACTTAAGCAAGTAATATACCAATTTAAAAATCAGGTTCACACTAAAATCAAGTTTTAAATTCAATCATGATCAACAAATGTTGGCTTGTGGGAGATTGCATAAACTGTTTTATATATTGTATGTGTAAATAATAGTTTACTTCCACATTATTTCATATCTTTTAAGTTTGTCAGTTATACATATTTTTTTACACTAAAAAAATATGCTTATATTATTTAAACAAAATACAAAAAATTATAATTCATTTTTAAATGCTAATAATAATTGTTGGTTTTTAATTCAAAATTTTTCATATTGGTTTAGTACATCTTCCTGCGGCAATTATGATTTATTATTTGAACCCAGATAAAATTTAATTTGGGGGGGGGGTAGTTGAAATTTTTAAGTATGTTTGTTATTTTTCTAAGTATCTATCCAACTGCCAATCTACCTGCATATCCATTTAATAATATATAATTAATTATTTAGTTGTTATTATAGAGTACAAGGGATTACCAGATAAATGCCGGCATACTGAGCAAAAAAACTAAACTGAAATAATATGATTCAGTCTGTACCACTAAGAAAAGAAGTCATACTAATGCTAGAATGTTTGTAATTAACTTTATCTATTGAAAAAAATCACCATGCAGTGATTATTATAGATTTTTTTTATGTCCATGGCAGGAGTTAAAATCTGATAAACCATAAAAATATTCCCGTAAACAGAATTCTCAGCAAATCTAGAATTTTGTAAAGTAATTATTACATGGTCAATCTATCCAGATATTCAATTACTAGTTACATAACTGGTTTTATAAATATTTTTATATTAAAGATGAAACAAGGAATCAAAACTGCAAAAATCTTCATCTCATTAAAGATGATTAGAATGGTGAGCATTATTTTTTTATTTACTATCTGTGTGAAAGGTCTAAAGAGGTAATTGGTCTATAGTGGGTAAATAAGATTATTTATTTTTTGATTACAAGACATATATATTAGTTGATGGTTAATCATTTCAATCAACATTTGCACAGAATAACATAAGATTTATAATTGCATCACATTAAACAATCAGCATCTGATCATAAACTTTGATATAATAAGTATTTGCTCTGTAACTCAATTTTTTGTATATATTTAAAGTAGGCTTTTTAATAAGTGTTTTGTATTTATGTGTAGTATGATAATTAATATTCATATGGTTTCTAAATATTGAAAGATAGGAGTCAGTGTATTAAGAGAATAGTGACTATAGATGATAATCTATTGGTATTGCTTTGGATGTAAAACTAGATAATCTTACTAATAGATCTAAAATAATTAAAAATTCTCAAATATCTGAAAATTTTTTAAGTTTGATTAATATGTCATTATTTGTCACTTATCATCATAATTTATGCTAGTATGCCATATCTAAAATTAAGTGATAACATTGTTATATAGTTGTGTAACAAGAAAATTTACATATTTCTACTTGGCTTCTACTATAGCAAAGCTCTTGAATTGTTAATATACATTATTCAAAATTCATTTTCCAGATATATAGTTATATGTTTAATGATATCCATTTGGAGAACATTAACATTTCAAGCATAATAAATTGAAAAAAAAAAGTCCATTAATTTAATAAGAAATAGAGCAAAAATGGAAAAATATTGTGTTCAGTTTTTAAAACATGTCTCCATTTTGAAATCCATTTCATTAGAAAGAAAATCTTTGGAAGCACAAGATTTTTTTTATTCTTGAAGATATGTTGTTTGCAAAATATTTTTGTAAAACAAAATTCTTTTTATAACTATAAAGTAAAGAATTAATAGCTTTACAAAATTTATTTTAAAAATTAGTATTATTAACACTAAAATGTTATTGTTTATCAAATAAAATTAGGACAAGTTTCCTAGATAATGATAACAAATGTGTAGCTACTATCAATGATATCATTACTGATATTTCATATATATATAATTACTTTTGATAAACAATAATGATAAATACTACATAAAAAACATTAATAAAAGTTTATTCAAAACAGGCAAAACTCTCCATACAGTAGTGCCACTCAGTGCCAACCAGAGTAATCAATGGATGCCAGAAGGCTTGTGTATAAAATCCCTATCTAGTGCCTACTCATCCAATATCCCCAGACTAGTTTCTGGCTTGTGGCCTTCGTCAGTGAGGAGCTTTGGATCTGAGAACACTGCACCTAGATCTTTGTTAGCATAAGAAATAGTGATCATGTGATGTTTAGTGGCTTAAAAGTTTATTCTTGTAAATAAAAAAGTTACATAAACTGAAACTTTCTATATCTTAATTTAAGAGTAGGAATATTTGTCTTATATCAAAGATTTGTGTATGATTAAAGAACAAATTAAATACAATATATTCTGTATATTAAGAAATTAACTTATGGTTCGTTTAGTTAAACCTTATATGAACCTATAATTGTTATATTTTCAAATAATATTTGTTAGAAATAATTTTTAATTGTTTTAATTGTTAATTTATTATTTAAAATAAAAATAATGTAGCATTTTTATATCATAGATATATACATTTGTATGTGTTGAATTTTGTAATAAGCTTACATATGATTAATTTTTTAAAAAATATTTAAGATTATTTAAGTAATAAAGGGTAAAGGGCATGTTATAAACGCTTGGTTTTTCTGTCATCAAATTAATTTTTAAATGAAAATAAAAGAAAAAAAAAGTGTTGTAGAAGATAAGGCATATTCTAAATTAACATATATATATATTTCATCAAAAAATATTATAAAAAAGTAATTAATGCAAAATTTTGATAAAAAAAATTAATTAATTGCTTTTCGTGATATAAAAAATAAATTTGCTAAAGATAAATAATTTTTAAAATGATGTATTGTTTTATAATATGAGGAAAAGTTAAATGTTTAAAAATTAAACATTTTGTCAATGTTATCAGTTCTCCATCAAACGCAAAGATCAATAAAATAAAACAAATCATAGATATTATTATAATTTGAAAATAATGATTATGAAGTATTCGTCTGCTATGATTGTAAAATAGAGTTCAAACTGAGAGAATCGAGAAATATTTCAGTCAGCAGTATTTTATTAATGTTATCAATTTGCCATCAAATGCAGATCAATAAAATAAAACAGTATGTAGATATTATTTTAATTGAAAATGATACCCATGAAGTATTCGGTTGCTATGATTGAGAGTTCAAATTCTGTGTGAATCGAGAAATATTTTAGTCAGCAATGTTTATTATAATCGTTAACCTTCAAACATCGATTAGGGGAAATTCGATATAGCTGTTTTTAGATTGAAGATAGAAAGTGAAGTCATAAAAACTATACTATAAAAACTATACTATAAAAAATTACTATAAAAAAAGTTAAACAAGGTTCTCATTATTTTGTGATTGAAAAAAAGAAAATCTAAGTTGGTCGCTCTTGAGATGGAATTACCAAACAGTTTTTATAACTATGAAAACTACTTTTGCATTGTATCCCAGATAATAGAGTTCTCCAAACTAAATCATTTTCAGAGTCATAACGCTGTCCAAAATTAAAGAAAAATTCTGAAAATTATAATATTTTCTACTTCTTCTCCTATGTATTGATTTCTATTATAACATATCATACCATTTACACCTTTTTTGGCACTTTATCAATACTTTTATTTTTATTATTTGTATTACACTAACAGTTTCAACTGTCCTGCAGTCATCAGCAGAGTTCTTGTTGATTCTTGGTAATAGAATCAACAAGAACTTTGATGATGACTGCAGGACAGTCGAAACTGTTAGTGTAATAAAAATAAAAGTATTGATAAAGTGTCAAAGAAGGTGTAAATGGTATGATATGTTAAAATTATAATAATAAATAATAAGTTACTATTACTAAGTTAAATTTATCACTGGATGGCTAAAAACAATAATTAATAATCAAGTATTATACAAATGAAAATAATGTTTCTAATCAAGTAAGATGATATTTTATATATAAATATTATATTATAGTCTACAAGACAAACAAATTTGTCAAAAAGATTTAAAGTAATATTGATTATAATTATTAAAGCAAAAGTTTTTAAAGTGAAAAATAAAACATTGTCCATTTTAATTTTTGGTATCCACTGTAAGCAATTAAACATTAAAAATGCTGATGTCTCAGGAAAATAAGATTTGACTTTACCTTTGTCTAGAAGCTATTCCTGGTCACTACAAAAAGATAATGATGACTGATATATTTTTTATTCTTGCTCATGCTACTCGTACCTATGCTTTTGATCCTTTTTAATAGGTTAAAAGCAAATGATATTTTGCCAAAATGTCAGTCCTCTTATATATATATTTAGTTGCATTTTTATAATTGTAAAGTGATATGTATAAGAATTTCAACTGAGAGTTGCCTTTCTGTGTTTTTTTATGAAATCGAAAAGGCGTAATATTTGTTTTTATGTTTTTTATGGAATAAAAAACACTGTAATAGTTGTTTTTGATAATTTATTGAATTTTTATCTGAATCAGTGATTTTAAAATTTGTAATTCAAAACTGTCTTTACATTTTACATTCATAAAAATTCCACGTTAGGAAATGGGAAATTTCTATAATTTCTCTAATTTTTGGAAAAAAATCTTTGTTTTTTTATTTGGTAACTTTTTTTTAATTACATCATCTTTGACCTATGTTTTTTTTCTTATTTATTGTTAAATCTATGCATTATGTTTCATAATTGTTTTTGTTTAACCCTTAGTCTACTAATGTTATTTTTGGAATATGGTATAATGTATATACTTAAACTAGATATAATTAGAGAGGGTTTGAATACATATTTTCAAGCTCTCTTCAGACATCCACTCCATTCTGTATATGATGGAGTGGATGAATGGAGCTTGAAAGTCTGTGATTAAATTCCTTGTAATTATATATTTAAAACATTTCTATGGCAACTTTTGTATTTGCTATGTTTATACATGCAAATTGATTTTTATTCCTTAACTCTCAGAAACAACCTCCAATTAAAAGTTAATAGAAACTGGATGTTACTTCTTTTCATTTTTGATTAAAATCATTCATCTGCTGCGACAATACTTAATAATCTGAAATATAGTTTTTTCAAGAAAAATCTTAAAATCTGTAACTGAATGTTTTTATCTTTTACTATATTATTAGAGTATTGTCTTTTTGTTGATGCCTAAATATAATCGGCTCTGAAGTCGATAAAATTATGCTTTTGCAATGACATTTTTAAAAATAAAACTCTATTAATAATCTCCTTTTTATGATCAACCACATCATTAATACTTTTAAAAGGATTAATTCATTCTATTCCAGCGCCACCTATTGTAAACTTGACATGGTAGTAGCTTGTAGTGCTATGATTCACAATCCTAGTTTAGTTTCCGCATATCAAGTCAGGAGTTTTGATTAGTGAATTACATTTTCAAAAGCATAAGTAAAAGATATAAGCAGAAAAGATCACATGACATTTTATTAATCTACAGCAGTAACACATTTATTTTCATGTTTGAAACTGAATTCACTGATAATAAAAAAAAAAAAAAACTTTTAGTATGGTTTTCAGAAAACACAAATTCATAAAAAAATAATAATCCAAGAGTTTATAACAAATTTAAACACCAGAAGCAAATCCAGATAGGGATTTATAAACCTTGAGCTCCAAACGTTGATACGTGACCACAAAATACACTTTTATTTAATTTAGTTTCATCAAACATCTAAAAGATTTATATACTTAAATAATTAACGCACTGATAAACTAAATTTAAATCCGGACAAATCCCAGTATTGCGTTTTGATACTAAGAATAGGTTGCTATTTGCAAAAATTAGTGCAACTTGATTTTTTTTTTGACAACAATTCTTATTAGAATAATGGATCTTAAAAACTTTAAATTAAAAATGTCCAGTTCTAATTCATTTTAGTTTACGTATAGCTAGGATTCCTTTTCCACTTTGTTTCACTTTTTAAAAAACTATTTAATTCATACTTGAATTTTTAATGCACCTTTTTTTTCATTCAATTTGCTTCATCAGCTTTAATTTTATTACAGTTATGATTTTCAAATCTAATATTAAAAATTTTACTTTTTTTTGTATAAATGGTATTTAACCTACGATCGTTTCTTTAAGCATTAGAAAGTATTTCTTTGGCATTTTAAAAGTGGGTAATAACAATTTATACTATTTTAAAAAATACTGATGTTTTTCCATGACTCGACAATAAATAAATTTCTTTTAGAATATCACAGACATTTATAAACTTTCAAGCTGGGTCTAACCAATTTTATATATCAGAAACCTAATTATATATTAAACATCAAAAAGGAAAAAACATATTTTTGTTATCGGGAAAATAATCTAATTAATATTTTTAATAATACATGAATTTGGGCAAAAATTGATGAGATATGACCAAAGATTATTAAGGGAATCTATAAAATTTAAAACTCTTTCTTAAAACAGATATTTTTCTAATGTTATTTAATTATGAGTTTAAAAAAACGCAGCATTTATCATTCACCAAACAATATTAGTCTTTTAAAATAAAGAGGAAACCAAGACTGAAGAATTAAAAAAAGGAACATATTTTTATAATTTAGGGGGAGGGGGTAGCAAAGGATGTCGCAATCATAGAGAAACAGAAACATTAGCTACTTTTTTGTTTACATTTTTTTCAATAAGTTCTTATTTGACTGCCAACATATATATATACTCTAATAAAAAAGCATCCAATCAGACTCACTTTGAACAGTAAGTAATAGAGTAGATCAACATTTGTTTTAGGCATGTGACAAATCTAATCAAGATAGTTTTAAACTTTATATCGAAGTTTCTACATTAAATAATCACAAACAATTACCTTTTATCTCTGAAAACCTTTATATTAGCATATAAATATATTATATATGTGACTTAAAGAATCATAGATAGTTTAGAACATTAGCAGAAATTATCATTAGGCAGCGCACACACATAGTTATATAATCAGAGGAGGAAAGTTAATTATAAAAATAATACAATGTATAGTAATTTTAAGTTAACAAAGTTAATGAAAATTCTTTGTTTGGCAATTTCAGTAATCCTTATTTAGAAAGCCCTCATAATACAGGAATTAATGTATTCACCTAAAAAATTCATAATGTGGATTCAAACCTGGACGGGATGAGCTTTGCAGTTTTTTTAGATCATAGCCAGGCTTATAATTTTTTTCTCAGATAAACTTCATGTACTTAACCCAGCTAGTTTTCCAATATTAACCAGTAAATGAATATCTATTTATGTTTAGCTATATAGTAAAGATTCCAGGTTAATATGAATTTGTTAGATGATTATAATGTTCTGCATGTAAATATATACTTTGTAATATGATGTAAAGTTTACTATTGATGAAAGTGATGTCATTCATGCAAATGCTAAGTCCGTAATTAACAATTTTATTTATTACCCTGTTTTCTTAACCTGTTAACAATATATCTAAAGTAAGCATAGTTAATTACATTATGTTTTGCTTTAGAACCTAGAGTGCTAACTCATTCAGTTCTGCAATTTTTTATTTTAATTTTTATCAGAATTAGATTCTTATGTTTTGACAGTAAATTATATTTTTACTAACTGGTCAAGTATACCTTAGGAACTGAAAATAAACTTTTGTAATTGTAATACAAAATTTTTATTAAAATTACTTCAAAGATGTGATGTAAAATGAAAATGACAGTTATTATTACTTTAAATAATATTGACAGATTAAACTTTTTTCTCACTAAATTCAATCAAAAAATATAATATATACCATCTCTTTTTTGCTTTCCAAAAACTTTATTTTTTCATCAGCATATATATATACATTTACTTGTTTACTATATCCAACATTTCGACCACTTTACTTGTAGTCATTTTCAAGAATCTACAAAAATACATATTTATGTCTTTAGAATTGATAATTGTAAAGATGTAAGTATGTATTTTTGTAGATCCTTGAATGTAGCTAAAAATCAGGTGGTCAAAATGTTGAATGTGGTAAGCAAGTAAAATATATATGCTGATAAAAAAATAAAGTCTTTGGAAAGAAAAAAGGAGAGTATATATATATATTATATTTTTTGACTGGATTTAGTGGAAAAGAACATTATATTTTATAAGTCATATATATTTTGATAGAAAAAAAGATGGTGTGTGCTATTGTTAAAAAGGTTTTAATGGCAGTTGTAATAAGTAAATTATATTTTGAAACTTTTTTTATATTTATTTTTCTTATTATCATAAGTTTCTTATTATTATAATATTAGTAAAAATCAGTCATATATCACATGACCTATATAGCTTGTATTACCAATATGTAATATATAAAGAGCGTGCTAATAGCTCTATACAAGATTATTTATTTTTATTTTTTATGATAAATGCTACAAGAGAAATACCTGAAACCTTTATCTATGATGGTTCCCATCCCCAGACCGGTTTCGAGCTATGGCTCTCATCAGTGAAAAGCTAGGACTGATAGAAATATTATTTATTGGTTAACATTTTTTCCTAGATTCTTTCAGTCATTAGAAGTTTTAATACATATTCTTTTAATATAACTTTCTTATTATATATGAATACTTTATATTTATATATTTCACTCTCATATTTATTTAGAATCATTAAGTGTTTCCTCAGGAAAAGCATAATAGTTTTGGATCTCCAGAATGCTGTTTTACCATTATTGTAATTGTATTTGTATAGAACATTTTTAGTAACATAGATCCTTCTATAGTGTATATATTGATTTTTTAATTAAAAAAAATCTGAAGAGATCAGTATGTTATAGATAATAAGTCAATATCAATTACCTTTAATCACTATTTTCAAAGAAAATATTTATTTTAAGATATTTTTTTTTGATGATGTTTCATGTGAAACTCATAGCTAATATAATCAATTATCTAAATTGACACAGTGTTAGATTTTTTAAAAAATATTTTAATAATAATAAAGTAAATACTATATTTTAAAGCAGAATTCGATAAATTTATTACAAATCCATCTTCATTCATTCACATTAAAAAAAAATTAAAATAAAATAAAATTCACTCATTTTCTGAAAGAGTGTTTGCAACTAATATTGTTGATGGTGTTTACAGTACATTGTTTTTATTTATAAATCAGATTTTTAAATATTTAAAAAGGTCAAATGGAATTAATTTTAGGATATTATTCATTTAGAAAATTTTATTAAACAGAAATTCAAATCTAATTCATTGAGTGTTAGTATAAAATAAAGATTTTGTACAGAAGTGAAAGATTGAGCATTTTCAAAAACTCACACCAAGTGAAACAAAAGAAAATATCAGAATTTTAAAAGGTTAAAATTTATGATAATTTTATTATAAGATTATCAATGAAATATAATATAAATCTTTATTATATAAGAATAACAACTTGTAAATACATCAACAGAAAAATTATGTATATAAAAGCCTTTTTCGGTAATTGTAAATTTTTTTTACCCTTGTCAATATGATACCTCATACTAATACTAACATGTATATTACGTATATAGTGACATCTACTGACATTTCCTATAATTCATTATTTTTATCATTTTATTTATTTCCCCTTATATTACTTTCCATTCTTTATCCATTACCCAATCATTCATTAAATCAATTGACTTTTTGTAAATGTTCATACATGTATTTATATTATATTTTATATAATTTGTTTCATATATTTTTCTTCTATTCATTTCCTTTATATAATTTAATGGTTTTATGTTTTTAATACAATCTATTTTATGTCCAAATTTTAAATAATGAACATATAATGCTGATCTATCATCCCTCCTTTCAATAGCACTATTATGTTCTTTTGCCCTTTGTTCTAATTGTTTTGATGTTTGTCCATAGTAAACCATTTTACATATCTCACAAGTAATTTTATATACTGTTCCCTTTATATATTTCATATCATCTTTAATCTTATAATTTCCTATTAATATATCTAAATTTTTACTATTAGACCATCCTATTTTTATATTTTTATCCATATAATTTTTATTTTTAGTTAATATATCATAAATTTTAGGTATATATGCAATTTTAATCCATTTTATATTATTTATTATTTTATTCCCTCTAATATTATTTTTATTATCATATAATATATTTCTAATATTTCTAAGATTATATCCATAGCTAGAATATAATTTAATAAATTGGTCTTTTTGTACTTCAGTGTTTTTTTATCTGCATTATACCTATCATTTTTAATTTTAAAATTCTTAATTATCGCCATCTTTTGTGTCCATGCTTGTTGTGAATCCTTATAAATTATTTTTCTTATTTTATCTTCTTTAATAAAATGATTTAATACAATCATGTTATTGTTTATCTTTATTTCTATATCTAAATATTTTATTTTATTATCTATTTCTTTTATTGTAAACTTTATATTATTTTTATTATTATTAAATTCATTATATATTTTTTTTATAACTCTTTTATTCCCTATTACTAAGATATCATCTACATATCGAAAATACTCTTTTATTTCTTTATTCTATTCTTGACAATATGTAATTCCATTTCATTTATAAATATTGAAGCCATTAATCCACTTATTGCACATCCCATAACCCATCCCTT
The DNA here is from genome assembly GCA_028023455.1 of Epiperipatus broadwayi. Classification (NCBI taxonomy): domain Eukaryota; kingdom Metazoa; phylum Onychophora; class Udeonychophora; order Euonychophora; family Peripatidae; genus Epiperipatus; species Epiperipatus broadwayi. Next base: position 235,490 of record JAQFVV010012439.1, on the reverse strand, counting down.
ATTTATATTCCAATATTCATCTTTATATTTAAAATATAAGCTATTATTTATTAAATTTAACCCTGTTCCATAATGTCAGTTATTTCCATATCCTGTATATACATTTTTAATTTTTGTATAACTATTTTAATACTTTCATCCCTAGGTATACTTGGATACATTTTCTCTATATCCATTACAAAAATACTTTGATTTCTATTCATTTTTATTATATTTAACTTATCTATAATTTCATCAGTATTTTTAATACAAAATTCTCCATACCCCATAATATTTGCTATCCATTTATTTATATATCTACAAAATTTCTGTAAAATGAAATTTAAAAAGTTAAATAATAATCTTAATGGATTATCCTCTTTTTGTGCTTTTTACTTTAGTAAACACATATGGATTTTCATACATTGATGGATACAAAAATCCATACTTATTTTTATCAATAATTCCTTTCCCTTCCATTTTATGTAATAGCTCTATATATCTACTTTTTATATTATTAGTAGGATCTTTAAATACTTTTATATATCCTTCCTCTTTTATTTCATTTTCTATCTTATCTATATAATCTTTAGAATACATTATTACAAATCTACTACCTTTATCTTCTTTACATAACACTATATTATCTTTTCTACATATTTTTCTTATTTATTACATAGAATTAGCAAATATTTCTACAGTAGATAAAAGGAAAATGAACTACTTATTGAACAAACAATTAGGAAATATTAAATGTTCACAAAGGGAATAAAAATATAAAAGAACTACTAAGGAAATAAGAAATATATGTAAAAAAGAGAATATAGTGTTATGTAAAGAAGATAAAAGTAGTAGATTTGTAATAATGTATTCTAAAGATTATATAGATAAGATAGAAAATGAGATAAAAGAGGAAGGATATATAAAATTATTTGAAGATCCTACTAATAATATAAAAAATAGATATATAGAGATATTACATAAAATGGAAGGGAAAGGAATTATTGATAAAAATAAGTATGGATTTTTGTATCCATCAATGTATGAAAATCCATATATATTTACTAAAGTAAAAACATAAAAAGAGGATAATCCATTAAGATTATTATTTAACTTTTCAAATTTCATTTTACAGAAATTTTGTAGATATATAAATAAATGGATAGCAAATATTATGGGGTATGGGGAAGTTTGTATTAAAAATACTGATAAAATTATAGATAAGTTAAATATAATAAAAATGAATAGAAATCAAAGTATTTTTGTAATGGATATAGAGAAAATGTATCCAAGTATACCTAGGGATGAAAGTATTAAAATAGTTATACAAAAATTAAAAATGTATATACAGGATATGGAAATAATTGACATTATGGAACAGGGGCTAAATTTAATAAATAATCCATTATATTTTAAATATAAAGATGAATATTGGAATATAAATAAGGTATGGGTTATGGGATGTGCAATAAGTGGATTAATGGCTTCAATATTTATAAATGAAATGGAATTATATATTGTCAAGAATAAAATAATAAATAAAGAAATAAAAGACTATTTTCAATATGTAGATGATATCTTAGTAATAGGGAATAAAAGAGTTATAAATATATATATATAATGAATTTAATAATAATAAAAATAATATAAAGTTTACAATAAAAGAAATAGAAAATAAAATAAAATATTTAGATATAGAAATAAAGATAAACAATAACACGATTGTATTAAATCATTTTATTAAAGAAGATAAAATAAGAAAATAATTTATAAGGATTCACAACAAGCATGGACACAAAAGATGGCAGTAATTAAGAATTTTAAAATTAAAAATGATAGGTATAATACAGATAAAAAAATGCTGAAATACAAAAAGAACAATTTATTAAATTATATTCTAGCTATGGATATAATCCTAGAAATATTAGGAACATATTATATGATAATAAAAATAATATTAGAGGGAATAAAATATTAAATAATATAAAATGGATTAGAATTGCATATATACCTAAAATTTATGATATATTAACTAAAAATAAAAATTATATGGATAAAAATATAAAAACAGGATGGTCTAATAGTAAAAATTTAGATATATTAATAGGAAATTATAAAATAAAAGATGATATGAAATATATAAAGAGAACAGTATATAAAATTACTTGTGAGATATGTAAAATGGTTTACTATGGACAAATATCAAAACAATTAGAACAAAGGGCAAAAGAACATAATAGTGCTATTGAAAGGAGGGATGATAGATCAGCATTATATGTTCATTATTTAAAATTTGAACATAAAATAGATTGTATTACAAACATAAGCCCATTAAATTATATAAAGGAACTGAATAGAAAGAAAATATATGAAACAAATTATATAAAATATAATATAAATACATGTATAAACATTTACAAAAAGTCAATTGATTTAATGAATGATTGGGTAATGGATAAAGAATGGAAAGTAATATAAAGGGTGATAAATAAAATGATAAAAATAATGAATTATAGGAAATGTTGGTAGATATCGCTGTATACGTAATATACATGTTAGTATTAGTATGAGGTATCATATTGAGAAGGGTAAAAAAATTTAAAATTACCAAAAAAAGGCTTTTATATATATAATTTTTCTGTTGATGTATTTACAAGTTGTTATTATTATATAATAAAGATTTATATTATATTTCATTGATTATAAGATAAGCAACATAAAGGAGTATTATTTCTTAGAATTAAATAATTATAAGATTATATAATATTTTAGAATCATAAACATAATTTTATAAAAAATTCATTATTAAAATTGGATTTGCAAGCATTAAACTTTCTTCATTCAAATTTTTGATACTAGTCAAGCATTGGTGGCTGAGTGGTTAGCACAGTTGCCTCACAAGCAGTTGTCCGGGATTCACTTCCCGGCTGATGCTTTGACACATAAAACAAAAATAAAATAAAAAAAAGCTTTGGATACTATTCATTTAAGATAAATAGCATAAACTTTCAACTAAAAGATTAATGTATCTATTTTTTAATTAAACATAAAAATAAAAATTCAATTTCATTTTTTTTTCATTTGTATTATAACTTTAGATATATTTGAGTCATCTATTTTACCACACATTCTTGAAGCATATAAATAATGGCATCTGAAAAATGTAAATGACCCCAGAGATGCTAATACATATGGAAAAAATGAGAATGAACTTGGATTGAAGTTAAATTAATGATACCACATATTTGTGTTAATTACAAAACAAATATACACCTGGGTCTCGTTTTATGTGGATTATTTTAATGCGATTTTGAAGTTATGTGATTCATGTTTCTTCTTAATATTTTTCATATTTCACTATATTTATTAGATATTAAGAAATTTAAATTATTAATAACTTATTTTGACTTGAAATACTTTTTCTTTTTCAAAAATATAATGTTATATTAGCAGCTAACGTGAATATGGCCTGAAGCTGTATTTATAATAAATAACCTACTTATACTACTGAGTAAATAATAATAATACATTTATACTTACATATAAAAATATCGCAATAAATATTCAAAAATTTTTAACTTTTAAAATGTATTTTGTTAGATATAACAGAAATAAATAATGTAGATTTTTAAAATAAATAACGAAGATTTTCTTGATTTTATAAACTGAAAATAATATTTTTAATGATAATGTATAATCTTTTTGTTTTGATTGTGATCCTCATTTTTTTAATATAGAAACAAAATGTGATCAGTTAAAATTTATTTCAGTAGTAAAAATCAGTTGTCAACAGAAAACCATTAACACAGCACAAGACTGAAATTGGCACTAATTGTGTAAATGGGATGGAGAAGAATTTGATAAAAATTAGAGTGGGGAATGGAAAATAAAGTGGCTAACAAGTTTCTTTGGGCATAATTGCTGAGAGATTCTTGACTTCTTTCAAGAAGAAGCTACATCACATCGATGAATCTGATTTTTTACCACTTTACAAATGAACCGCACATTCGAAAATAGCGATAATGATTAAAATACGTATGAAAAAATGTCATATTAAATACTGTAGTTAATAAAAAAAAGTAAAAAAAGTTTATCTTGTACCAATTTTTTTCAAATATTTGATATTTTTTATTAGTTATACTTTATTTTCTTATTCTTTTAATGCAAATTTTAAAGTAATTTTTCCTTATTGTTTTGCTTTTATGCGAATTCTGAAAATTACAAACACTATCCTCATTTTTCAAGGTAAATTAAGTCTATTTTTGTGCGATTTTTTTAATGTGGGTTTTCTGTGGAACCTATCTACCACATAAAATGAGACCCAGGTGTATTAGTTTCTAACCAAGCTTTAAAGTTTATCATGTCTTTATCATATGATTGTAGTTTACTCATTGCTGTTTCAGCAACAATTTTCCTCATCTTTGTGCAACCTGTTGTAAGGAGGTATTGGATAGAACATTACTGAATAGATATCTTTAAGCATTGTCATCTGGCATTTATTAGTTATTAAACCTTATAGTATATGGTATGGAGACATAAAAAATTTTGTTTGAAGTTTGTATATGAACTAGGAATGATGTGATAATCTTAATCCTAATAAAAGATTTTAATACTTTTGTCTAAAATGAATAATGAAATTTTGACAATTATAAATAAAATCGTAATTATTTGATATTGGTAAATACTAAAACAAATTATGAAGATCTATAAAAAACTGTAAGTTTTACACCAACTGATGAGTGCTGGTTTAGCATGAGATGCAAATTGGGAGTTGTTACTTTATTCATTGTTTAAAGAATATGTGGTAAAATAAAAGTTTTAGATATATCTAAATAAATAATTCACACCCCCATATATATATAAATATTTTAGTATGTGGGATTTCTGCTTATGATTATTTAATTAGAAAGTTCTTGCTTGGACATTAGCCAATCAAGATTAACTGCTCAAACCAAATAGCGAAAGTAAAGCTGTCAGTGATATATATATATATATTCTCATGAATAAATGAATTCATAGTACTATTTCTGGGAGCTTCCATCTAATAAAAATATAATAGCTAAATAACTGATGTTTTAGTACAATAACAAGTACTTTCTTCAGAGCTTCTTTCTCAAATCATAAGAATATGTGTGGTAAAATTTAAAAAATATTATCCACAAAATTTCTACTACATTGAAAAAAATTAATGAAGTATTTCCATGCCTTAAAGATAAACATCATCTGGAGACTCATTGTGTATATGAAATTCCATGTTGAATTTATTTACATTCATACATTGGATTGATGAATCATAGAGTAAACATAAGAAAGGAAGAACACATTTTGACAGTAAGAGAAAAAAACTTATCCATCAGCCATTAAAAAACACATTAAATTAACAAACCACAACATAAAATTTAATAAAATACATATTGTGGCAAAAGTATGACCAGAAACTGTAAGGGAAGCTATAGAGATTTTTAAAAGTGTTAAAAGCATAAATAAAAAGTGTGAATTAAAGAAAATTAACAATATTTGGAAAAAGCTATTGGAGGATAGAATATTTTTTAAAACTTCTCAACCAATAGAATTGAAGTATGAGGAGAAAATAACAAAATAAAAAATGATGATTTTGAATCTTGCCACACACATTCTTATGATTTGATAAAGAAGAAGCTCTGAGGAAAGTACTTGTTATTGTACTGGAACATCAGATATTTAGATATTAAATTTTTATTATATGAAAGCTCTTGAAAATAATACTATGAATATATGTATATACACACAACAAATAATATAAGATGTAATGTCCTTTCTTGCAGAACTATTATATTAAAGTGATTTAAAACTAATTTAAACACTTCTGATAGGGTTATTAAATATAGAATTCTTAATGAATCTGGATTATGTATAGCAATATTAAATTTAAATTATGTATTTTGTGATAGCTATGTAATAATATAATTTCATATTCCACATTTTTTTTTATATTTCATGCAATAAGCTATATGTATATATCAATTTAATGTGTGGTATTGTTTTAAAAAGAAAAAAAAAAATAGACTAAAGCATGCTCAAGTTTATATTATTTTACTTTAAATAGTCTTAATTTTTAGCACTATAAAACTACTTTATATTTAAACTCATTATTCTTTAAACTATTACTACTAATTATATTTTTTAAATATTTATATGATTAGATAAGTTTTAAATATTAAAAGCCTTGTTTATCTAATATTTATCATCTCCTTTTACAAACAATTGGTATTCATATCAATAAAATATTGCACTTATTTATTTGTAAATGATAATAAAAACAAATTAATATTGAAATTTAATAAATAAAATACTTTTTTATCATATAAAAAAATTATTATTTTACTGAAAATAATACGTAAATTCTAGCAACCTAAAAAAAAACACATTGATAAACTATTGATTTTCGATTTTCTAATTACAACTAGATTTTGTAGAAACAATATAATAGTACAGTAGTGATAAGTTAGCTATGTTAGAATTAAGTTAAAATTCAATATGAAAGAAAAAACGCATAATAAAGATAATATCAGTTATCGTCAGAAATTCAAAATTTGTCTGAAATAACTTTGTAGATCATACTTTATTGCAATCATTTTTTTAAGCAAAGGAATAAAAAAATTCTAGATAATGTACAAAAGAATAAAGCCATCCAAGTTGTCATTTATATATGACTGTTATCATAATCATCTGTCAATGATAGGATATTTTAGGTATTCATATTTATATAAAAAGGAAGATAACACGATTGTAATAATAAATTAAAATTAAATATTTATATTAATTTTACTTAATAATTGTAATTTTATGTGACATATTTATAAGAATGCCCTTAAAATGTAAAATTTATAAAATAATTTTTTAAAAAAAAATAACAATTTTATCTATTATTTTTAACTTGTAAAAAAAATCAAATTGTCCATTAAATATATCAGTTTTACATTTGTGTAGCAGACATCAAGAAATAATGTGGTATATCTAAGGATTATATTAAATATGACATATACATAAGGGGTAATACAAATTAACTCATAGCAGAAATATTTAGTGATATATATTATTATAAAAATTGTGAGGATCCATCTTTGCAGTTGATTATGATATCAGTATATATATATGTTAAAAAAGTGTATGTGTAGATATTGATAAAAGAGATGTACAAAAGCAGAGATTTTTTTTGATTATGCATAAAGTTTGAATTATTTATTATTAAAAGAAAATGAATATTTTATTACTTTGATGTATATATTTTCCTTTATAAGATTGTTTAATATTTATATTGTGATATTTCTCAAAATTGTTGTAGAAAATGTTGCAATTATTTTTTGCTTTGATTCTTATCTTTGTTTGATTTCATTGTATATATTTAATCATTATTATTTTCTTGTTTCCTCACACTTTTGTGATTTATATTTTGTTTATGATGTGTAGAATTGACAATGATAATGATATATGCAGAATAAATAAAGAAACTATATGAAAATCACATTAGAAAATACTAATTTAAAACAGGCAAAACTTACTATATATATATATGCCACACACAGCAAGCTAGAGTAATCAATGGATGCCAGAAGGCTTGTGCATAAAATCCCCATCTAGTGCCTACTCCAGAAACTAGTCTGGGGATATTGGATGAGTAGGCACTAGATGGGGATTTTATGCACAAGCCTTCTGGCATCCACTGATTACTCTAGCTTGCTGGGTGTGGCAATATATATATAGTGAGTTTTAACAACAGTTATACACAAGCATAAGAAGAGGTGGTCATGTGATGTTTATTGCCTTAAAATACTAATTATTATAATATATATAAAGATGTATAAAATTATAATTTGTTAATTAAAAAAGATTTATGATTTACATAAATGTGAATTGTTTAGATTTATTTAGATATTTATAAGATTTAGTTATTTGTTTATTTATTTTGAAACAATTGTAAAATATTAAAAAAAGACAATTTTTAAAAAGTTTATAGTGATATTAACAATAGATTTTAAACAGTTATTGTCTTGTAAAAATACAAACTAAGATGTTATGGTAACTAGTGATGCAACAAAGAAAGAAAGGATTGTGCTTATAATTTTTATTATTATTGAAAGTTGCTTTGGCTGGAACAAGATCATAACAAATTTTGTTATTGTTAATATTTTTTATTTATTCTACCTAAATTTTAATTAATGGAACTTTCTCTGCATTAAGTAATACTAAAGAATGATTTGTTAGGGCAGATATTCTAGCTGAGGGATTTGATTCTCCTTGCTCTATCTCTCTCCAATTAATTATCATCTGAAGGTAAAAAATATCAACAAGCATGCACCTAAAAGGAGGAAGAAATTATTTTAAAACTAGCTATCCCTGTCCTGAAGATAAAAATAAGAATTGTAATGGTAAAAAACATCTGAAAGAATTCTACTATTTCTGTAGGTTTATTTTAGCTTAGCAAGTAGAAAGGATGTCTCAAGAAAGTTTATTATTCATAAAATTCAAGTGTTCATCAATTAAAGATAAATTGCCATGTTAATCAGAGTCAAGCAAGATTAAGCCTAAACTCTTACAATAACTGTTGATTTTGAAAATAAAAAAAATAATAAAAAAGGGTCTATCAAAATAATTAAGTTTTAAAAAAGATTACAGTGTACATGCTTATTATTGTTCCTTTTTTACTTTTTGGTTCTCATGGCAAACCAACAGCCCATCAGATATTCTTTTTTTTGTTTGTTTTAATATCTATATCTAATATATATGGCATATACATAGTACATAATGAATGCTTTATAAGAATTTTATTATCATTTGTTTTCATGAAAATCATTTATATATGCATAAATGTATTCTTCTTATTATCATTAGTGAAATTTATTTATTTTCTTTTGATAAATATTTGTAACTATAGTCATAAGTTGCATTTTAAGATGTACTTTGTTATATTAATATTGATAAACTCTCCATATAGTAGTGCCACCTTGTGCTAACCAGAGTAATCAATGGATGCCAGAAGGCTTGTGCATAAAATCACTATCCAGTGGCTACTCATATATGGAGAGTTTTTGCCTGTTTACTAACAGTTATGTGCTAGCATGAGATGGTGATCATGTGATGTTTAGTGGATTAATATTGTATATATTATATGTCAGTATTTATATACACAAACAAAAATAATCTCTTTATTTATGAGAGTTTATTATATGAAGATATTTATTCAAGTTATTATAATTTAGTGACAAATCTCTCATTAGATTCTGAAAAAGAACATGGTATTAGAGGAATATATCAATTGTTTTGTCCATAATTGAGGATCATCTGTAGCATAATAGGGATCAGTTTTAGAACTCTGCATTTGGTACTTTAAGAGAAAGAAGTGTAGTTTAGGAAATATAGATTTAGCATAGTATAAGGAGAATATTGATATTTTTTTTGATTGAAAAGTTAATATGATCTTGCCAAAAAGAACGTACCTTTGATTTTGAACCTATTGATATTATCAAATAATATTATTATTTCTATTATTGCATCTTATTTATTCTTAAAGAATAAATGATATTCATTCAAAGACAAATGTAACCTAATAAACAATGGTTACCAAATGTTATAAACATGAATGTTAGAGAAATAAGATTAAAAAACTTATAAAATAAAAATAAATGGTATGCTTTGTGGTTTTATTATTATTATTCATACAAGAAAAAGAGAACATATAGATCATAAATAAAGATATCCCTTGTATATGCATGTAAATGGATTATGTTCTGTACATGAGGGGCAGAGTGACTTGTGGTCAACATGGGTAGCATGAGAAGGTTGGCACTAAGGTGGGCTTTGAGCATTCCATCATCAGATTTTTAATGAAATGGATAGCTGAAGAGTTGTGGGGTGGAGTGGTTTGTAGCCTGTTTATTAAAGTATGAAGATTGACTATCTTAATATAAGCTGAGATTTGATTGCTGGTTTAGCACTAAATATGTATATTGGCGATTATTTATCTTTTCGACATGTGTATGATCGAGTGTATCAGCAGTATGAGACTGCATGAATGGTTGAAGGTTGTGTGAAAGTCTGAGTTTAAACCCCCTATATATTACATATATAAGTGCAGATAAAAAAAGCCTGCACTGTAGAAAAAAAAAATTATATTTTAAAGTGACTTTGTGAATTCTTCTTTTTAAGCTCTTATATCAGTACATTCGGGTCATTGTGCAATACTTGAGTTTGTTAATTAAATTATTTTTAACCTGAGATTATTTAAATGCTAATGATCTTTTGCACAAACATTAATAAGCAGTTTATAGAACATTAATGCTTTAGAGATATTAACTAAATTATTTAAATTTGTTGTTTATTAATATAAATTAGATTCAATAAAATATTCCCTTTGTTTCTACTTTATATTTTGGCAAGTAATTCAAGTATTAAGAGAAGTAATAAAAGATGAATACATACTTTTGTTTATGTTATCACTTTGAATTAGTTATTTATAAGGTGTCATTTCAAAAGCTAGCCTATTATTATATCAACTACCAGTAAAATTGGACACATAGCTGAGAAAGCTTTTTGAATTCTATTTGTTTATTATATAATTAAAAGGTCACTTTTCTGTGATAATTATCTAGATGTATAGAATTTAAACTGCTTTTGAAGTAGGAAACGTTTATATAAGATTTAAAGAACTAACTTACTCATTCTTAATTATGCATTATTTTAGTTTGAAGTATTGGTGCCCTTATTTTCATATTATTATAAATAGGCATTAGCAAACCTGAACCTTTCAATTTTGTTGTACCATTACAATTTGGTGACCAAATATTTGGAATATAATAAAGATTCCATCATTATGGCTCTATGTTCCATTTCAAATTTAGATTTCATTTGTGATACATATCGTTAATAAACCTCCTTGCCTTTTATCTTACCATTTAAATTTGGTGCAATTCATGGGGCATATTGATTAAGTTAAACCTTGCTACACTGTACCATATATATATATATTGTACTGTATTTTGATATATATATTGATTTGTATATTATATATATATACATAATGTCCATTAATTAGAACAATATTGTAATCATAACAAAAATAATAAATATAATGGTAATAAACTATTATAAACAGTCTTTCAATCCACAGAAGTACTTTCAGTTAATTTTTTAAACCTGCCTCAACTGCCATTAAATTAAAAAAAACCAAACAAAACAAAGTGGAAGGAACCACCATCAACTCAAATCCCACGAATCCCATATTTTAATGTTAGCAGCTTGTCTATTTATTAAATGCATTTTACTCCTATTTATAAAAATTGCCTCCTTAATTTTTTTTTTATTATGGTTTTTCTCTTCATGAAGAATTTTCACACTTTCAATATCAAATTTAAATTTATATTTACATGTTTTTTCATGATCAAAGAAAACTGAAGGAGATATTAAATCACCATTATTTTTACTTTTTACATGCTTATATGACAATTCATGCTCCTTTAATCTCTTTTCAATACTGCACCTCGATTCACCTATATATGGTAACATATACTCACAAAAATTTTGAGATAGAACATTACTTTTCTGCTTGACATCCTTCTAATTACTCACTAATTTATTAACATTATTTGGAATATAAATGGAATAGATATCCATTGTTTATTATCAATCTTCATTTCCTTTAAACCATTATAACTCTTTTTAAATTAACATAAAGTATTGTTTATTGGTTCCATTTTATAACCAACGTCAAGCAATTCCTTGGCAAATATCTCAATTTTTTCTGCTTATGTGCTGTTTTAAATATATTAAAATTTACAAAAGATATGTGGATGATGGTTTTGTTTGTGGAAATACTAATACAATAAATTTGCTTGTAGAGAAATTAAATAATTTGAATCGCTTAACAGGACAAAGGTATTAAATATTTGGATTTAATTATTATGAGAGATAACAGTATATTAAATTATAAATTAATAATCAAGCCATTGCTAAAAAAGAGGATATATAAATTTGTAAATCAAAACTACCAATTATGCATAAGATGGCACATTTTAGATCTTTTTTGCTTCATAATAAAAAATTATGTTATTACCAAAGTGATAAACTAACAAAATATTGAGATATTTGCCAAGAAATTGCTTGATGTTGATTATAAAATGGAACAAATAAACAATACTTTATGTCAATTTAAAAAAAGTTATAACAGTTTAAAGGAAATGAAGATTGATAGTGAGCAATGAATATTTAATATTTATTCCATTTATTTCAAATCCATAAATGAAATTTTTTAAGGATATATATAAGAACATGTTTAATGTTTCATTCTATGTTCCAAATAATGTTAATAAATTAGTAAATAATTCTAAGGATGTCATACCTGTCAAACAGAAAAGTAATTTTGTATATCAAATTTTTGTGAGTGTATGTTATCATATATAGGTGAATCAAGGTGCAGTATTGAAAAGAGATTAAAAGAGCATGAATTGTTACATAAGCATGTAAAAAGTAAGAATAACATTGATTTAATGACTGCTTCAGTTTTCTTTGATAATAAAAAAAACATGTAAATATAAATTTAAATTTGATATTGAAAGTGAGACATTTTTTCATGAAGAGAGAAACCATAATAAAAGAAAAATTAAGGAGGCAATTTTTATAAATAGGAATAAAATGCACTTAATAAATAGACAAGCTGCCAACATTAAAATACAGGATTCATGGGATTTGAGTTGATGATGTTTGCTTCCACTTTGTTTTTTTTTAATTTAATGGCAGTTGAGGTAGGTTTAAGAAATTAACCAAAAGTACTTCTGCAGATTGCAAGACTGTTTATAATAGTTTATTACCATTATATTTATTATTTTTATTATATATATATATATATCCAATATCATTCACACACCCTTTGGCCTAATTTGAATCCAAGACCCAATATAATAACATTCTTTACCAAATACTATACACCTGAGTCTCTTTTTATGTGGACTTATTTAACATGATTTTGAAGCTACGCAATTCATGTTTTACCGGAAGTCGAATTCCAATAATGCGCTATTACTTTAAATAATAAATTTTGCACACTTACGTTATATTGAAAGTAATAGCACATTATTGGAATTCAACTTTCATCTTAGTAATTTCAATATTTTCAGTGCTTTATAATAGTAAGATTTTATGCAATAATGAAATTAAAATCATGATTTCCACATTTTATGTATACACACATTATATTTTATAAGATTATAATGTAAATTTGTTCAAACATTGTGCATGTTAATTTTGCATTTTAAATCACATTCTGTTTTTGCTTTTTAAAAAAGAACGTAATCAATTATTAATCATTTAGTGTCCACAAGTTTATTTTTAAAAGGTCAGTAATAGCAGTGGGCACAATTAAATTTGACAATTAAAAATTAAAATCTGATTATTAATTGTAATTAACAATTTAAAAATTACTTACGGAGACTTGAAATTAATGTGATGTGAAATTTGATTTTTAAACGGAATTGAAAATTAAAGACAAAAATAAGAATTTAATTTTTAGTTGTTAGTTTCATAAACAATTAATAAAATCATCATCTCAAAGATTAATTACTAATTATGTTGTCACCAGAAAACCATTGACACAACATGAGTGTGAAGTTGGCACTAGTTGTTTGCAAATGAACGTGTTTTTCGGCAAATAGCTATAATAATTAAAATGTGTATAAAAAAATGTAAATTACTGTACTGTAAATTATGCATAAAAATATATTATTTTGAATAAAATTAAATATTATAGTTAAAAAAAGTTTGTCTTGTATCAATTTTTTTCAAATTTGAAATTTGTTATTAGTCATATTTTATTTCCTTATTTATTTTTTTGCACGAATTTTAAAGTAATTTTAGGTTAGTGCTTTGCTTTAATGTGAATTTTGAAAAATCACAGACCACATCCCTCCTTTTTCAATGTAAGTTATATCTATTTTTGCGTGATTTCATTTGCACGTGTTTTCTGAGGAACCTATCTATCACATAAAATGAGACCCAAGTGTATAAATAAAAATGAAATGAAGTACTATAACTAATGAATCATTAGTTGTTATACACATTTAAACCCCAACTTAATCATATGATAAATACATATTTGAATTAAACTATAAAATGCATTCATGTTAAATAAGCTTTACTAAAATTTATCTCATATATGATTGGATAGAGTAAACACAAGCCTTAAATGAAAGATTATTTTAAAGGAAAGAAATAACAAATACATTTTTTTATTGTTATTAACATATTATCTATATATAATAATTACTATTAATGATGTAAACAATTGACCTAAATCAAAATCACAAACTTGGTATTCAAAGTTTTCAAAATTATCTTTAATAGAACATTCTCATTTTACTTTCAAAAGTAACCTTTATGAGTTAAAAGATTACAAAAATTTTCGGGTACACTTACCCATTGAGAATTACAAAGTGTTCAGTGTTACAAGGTGAAACAATTATTGACCAGGTTTATATAAAGTACATATGCTCAATAACAATTATATACATAAAAGGGTTGTTATAATGTTGATTAATGTGTATCTGTACATGGATCTACATGGCCCAGCTTCTGAGAAGTTATCAATCACCCAATGATCCCACCTCTGGGACCTTGAAGTGAAAATCCAAATGCTTCAGCTAAATAGGTGGACAAATCCAGCATTGTACCAACCACCACAAACAGGCAGTGAGGTCCAAGGCCCAAGTCCATTAAATAATAAACTTTTGATTGGCAGACAAGCCATGTCAAGACCATTCTAGGTACCTCTGTCTCCAAATTAACAGTCCAAATGTGCAGAGGCCACATTTGGTCTACCTGTCCAGAATTGGAAAGCCAACTAGTGAAAAACTAACAAGTAGCAAGCACAGATCCACACTGCCCAAAAACAACTTATCAAGGGGGCATATCAGCTGACCAGAGCAGGAATGGCACTGAGACTTTGGCCAGGTACCCTCCCAGCAGGTTTTTCAGGTAGTGACAATAATTTTCAACAGCCTGCACCAATAAAACAGGTCTCTAATGACTGCCATCACCCCCAAGGAAGAAAACGGAAGTGCAGACCCATGCCTACAAAATTATTGCAGCAAAAACTCCATCAAAGTTACAAAAATTGGCAGTGGCCCAAAGCAGACTAACCACCTTACAAATACTCTAATTTTAAAGTTAACTAAGGAAACAAAATAAAAATGAGCTCAAATCAACACTGTCCTAATAAATAATCCATCAAGGTGGTGCAGCAGCATCTCAGGGCAAAGACCAATGGAGAGCAATGACTTTCACCTGCCCAGCAGGTATTCCTGGGCTTGGCAATGATCAACAACCACCCCCACAAATAATTCAAGCTCCTCATTACCACCACCACCACACCTGAGAAAAAGAAGTGCAGACCTGTGCCCACTAATGCAACAGTTGATTCATTATAGTCTGGAAGCAAGCCAGATTTACTTGCACACCATGAGCACACACCATTTGTCCACATCACCTTGCACACTGAGGTCAATAGAGCTGCAAGTCTGTTTGTAATCATTATCAACCTCCTGGGTCTGCAAATATTCACAATACCTATTCAACCCACCCAATTATAAAGTCCTTCAGGGTTCACTATGATTCTTATTTGTTGATACTAATTGGATTCTGCTTTTTTGGATTGAATTCTATGTCTTGATTAGTAACCAAGGATTCGGTTGTATAATCTGAAATTTTGTTGTTAAACTTTGGAATAATCTCAATTGAATTAAAAGAGGGTGAATCATTTGTAGCTTCAATGTCTCTGTTTAGGTCTAAAACATCATTTGTACTAATTTTGTCTTTAAATCATTGTTTTTTAGTTCAGGAATCATTTCGTTGTAATTCTGTGTTGATTTGAAATTTTTTTAAATTTTTTGTGGGGGCCCCAATTGCACCGGAAATGGGCTAATAACTTCTATTGTGATCATCAGAAAAACTTGATTTTTGTGCAGGAAGATAGGTTAAGTCATAATCTATAATGCTCAATTATAAAATTGAGATCGAATTAAAATTCAAAATAATTTATTCGACCTGCACTAGTTTGCCATATTTGGCAACTTCTTGTTTAACACAACGCTATCATAACTTTATTCCTATGAACAATTTAACACTGGAATTTCTTTTTTTCTTAGTTTTATGATTAATTTTTGTATCTATAATGTTCCTTAGACTGTTTTCTGTCTTCCCTGACTATTTTTCAGCTATAGAAACTTATTTAAGATTATTAATATCTGATGCAAAGATAAAGTTCTTAAAACTATCTTTGTTAACATTTTTATTTTCAACATTTTCAATGAGATTTAATGTGAAAATATTTTCTCTTTTTATTCTATCAATAAAATTAGGATTTCTGATGTCTCTGTTCTTTTAGAATTATTTGGTTTCATTTAAAACTATTTTTCAAAGATTTATGTTACTCTAATGATTTTAAGAATTACTTAACCTAGCTTTTGCATATTTCTAATGACAGCCATTTGCATAAAATGGAACGATAGCTAATTTCAATTATTCTTGAATGAAAACTGATTTTAAATTTATTGTAAAGATGAAAAAACAATAAAACAGGTATTCATTTACATCTTAATATACTTTTCTTCTATGAATTTAAAACTAGACTATAACTTTGGTGAATAAAACTGGGAGCCTGTAACAGCATGAACTGGAGTCTCAGGCTTCCTCTAGTGGACTAAATTTTAATAATAGGAAAATATAAAAACCAGTGAGCTGCTATGAATTCAGATAAAAATTTCTCATCTGTTGAACAACTTGCATAAATTTAAACAAGAATTTAAACTTGCAGTTAGAATAGAAATACCAGCTGCTGTTGAAGTGAAATAGTAATAGAAATAATTATTTGGATATTCAAGAAAGGAATAAAAAGCATATAGAGTTAGAACTAGCCAACTGAGAAATTTGAAAGTGAAATCTCCAAAATTAAATTCAAATTATTCAAATCTCCAACGTGTTTCTAATTTTAAATCATAGATCAAATTATCTATAATTAAGGATACCTAATATTAAAAGAATATATTGTTCTAAATTAATTTAAAATATTTTAGTAAAAATATATAAATTACAATAGAGCCATGCATTGCTCATGGCAAAATTACACCGGGAAAGAAAGTTGTCATTCATGAAGCTATAATTGTCAAAACTGGGATGAAATTGACATGGCATTTAATATCTATGCTGTGAAATATCAAATTTATTATTAATAAATGGATCAAACAACTTCACACTCCAAAGGAGAAGTTTTAAGGAGGAAAATTATAAATGACTTAATGGATATTATAGAACACTCACAACACTTCAACCACATGATAAAGTTTTTGAAAAAACAGAATGGCCATTCTATCTTTTCCAAAGACTTTATCATGTGGTTGAAATGTTAGTATTCATTCATTTTATATTTAAAATACAAAGTGCATGTGCAACAGTTTAATGCTGTTTAAATATTATTGTTTATATGTTTTATGTAAATGTCTATGTTCATATCTTTCCTTTAATATGGATAAAAGATGGGGGAGGGGGGTAAGTATTAATACATAATATAAGAGGTAAATATTATTACCATTATTGTAAATTAAAATAAAATATAGGTTATGATGAGAACTTACTTGCTTAGAAATCCGATCATCATCAAGGGAAAAGTAAGATTTTACCTAATAAAATATTTGTTCCCAATATTTGTACAGTTACACCATTATCTATTTTTTTGTTGTTGTTTGTTAATATTAATATTGTGGTTAAATGTTTTTAATATACTTGACTAATTGTTTCTATTATAAATGGTCTTTTCTGTCTTTATTATAATTATATTATATAACAGGGGGATCCCATATCATCACTGTGATGGATGTGAATTTAATCCATCAAGTTAATGAAAATAAAACATATTATAATTTCAATATAATAATTTAGCAAACAAGAATGATTTAGACAATCATATGTATAAAATAAATTTCATTTATATTAATATGGACATCAAATAGCTATTCTTTGTAGAGGATAAGGGTTTGGAGTAATAATTAAAATAAATTATAATCAAAAAGTAACCATAGATGTTAAATATTTTATTTTGTTATTAAAATGTTACTTATTGTAAATATATTTGTTAAATATATATAAGTGTTTAAATTAAAAATTCTTGGTGTATCTTTCTCTATTCAATTTTTAATTAGTCATATCTACTCACATACTTACATATATTTTTACACAATTACACATATTTTCACACATTCACACATATCCTCATATATCCACACATGTTTATGAATACCTGCATTTTAAGTGATATTGATATAACCTGAACTGGATGACTATGCAGATTCTCCCTGAGTTTGAAATGTGGGAATAATGGAAATGAAAGATGTATATCATTTAACACATATTTGATTATTAACCCCTTATCTCCCTTGAATGAAGTTAAAGTGTGATGTGGGTATATAGGTGCAAGGATCTTAGATAGTCTCTTACCCACTGTGATGACCAAGTAAAATCCCACTTTGTTACAATATATATATATGTATGTATCAACTATAAGTGTCAAATCAATTTAAAGTACAATATAGTTTTACATTTTTATTTAATGTTCCAAAACTAAGAAATTTTAAAAAAATAGAGATAGATTTTTTAAAATATTAAATGCTTTTATTTACTGTACACTAAAAGCAAAAACAAATGAACAAACAAAAACAATTGTTTTTTCAACCATAATTGTGGTTTTTAGATTCAACTTGGAATAAAAACATGGGGAGAGTGCAGAAATTAATTAAGTCAATTTCTATTTTCACAACAATGGATTGACTTAATTAGTTTCTGAACCCTTCTTGCTTTTATGTCAAATTAAATTAAAAAAAAAAAAAACAATTGTGGTTGAAGAAATAATTTTTTTTTTGTTTTTTTTAATGCACAGTAAATAAAAGCATTTAATGCAAAATAACATTTTTACCTCTAAAAATTTAAAATTTTATTTATACTATAATTTTAATTTACATCTATATACCATATATAAAAAGTGTCTGTGTTATATATTGTGTGTGTTAAAAAGTACTTGCAGTTTAATAAAGAGTAGTATTCTGTTTTAATCAATGTTTATCAACAAAACACAAGCTATTATATAATATATATGTTTGAACATAAGAAGGGATTGAAACAAAATACAGCATTGTTTAGAACTCCACTGTTCATGGAAATTTAAATAAAGTGAATATATTTAAAATAAATTTGAAAGTTAATCTAAATTAATATTATTAAATATATTATGACTGTCACTCAATGGGTTTTTGGATAACTTTATATCTAGTTTTAGGGTAATCCTAGAGAATAAATTTGAAATTATCATTATATAAAGATAATATGTCTTTGTAGTAAAAAAAAATTTGAAGAACATAAATTTTTTATTTATTATTAGATAATGTAAGCACTGATGAATTAATAGATGCTATCCTTGGAATCTTTAAAAATATATTTTATCAGAAGACTACTGATGTAGTCTTACATTGCATTGCACTACACTAGCATTCGTAACATAATGTGATGAAAAAATGTGCTTTTTCTGACACCTATTTATTAAAAGAGTAAACTCTATTTGCTTTGATAAGAAGTAATTTATCAATAATAATAATGCTTTAATCATGTAACCAACTGTTTTCACAAAGGCAAAATATTCCATACAGTAATGCTATTCAATGCAAGCCTTCATAATCGATGGATGCAGGAATATTCGTGCATAAAATTCCTATCTAGTGCCTACTCATCCATATCCAAACTAGTTTCTAACCATGACTTTCATCAGTGAGAAGTGTTAGATCTGATAGCACTGCACCTAGATCTTAGGATCTAATGCAATCCTACAGCAGACATATTTTATCTTTTTAGTTAACTATAAAGCTTTGAGTCCAAAATAAAAACACAGTAATGTTTTCAATTCAAACTCATTTTCTTGTATAGTCATATAGATCTGAACCCAATTTAGCATCTATACATTTTGGTGTCTTTGGTTCTTTAATAACCACAATCACCATAATCCTATTGGAAAGGATTAGTATTAAACCACAAAACATTATATGATCACCATTCATTATACGTACTCAAGCGGCTAATACAGAAACAAAACTCTCCATACAATATCACTACTCAGTGTTATTAAAGAATCAAAGGCTTTTACAGTTAACTAAAAAAGTAAAAGGTATATGCTAGAGTTGCATTAGATCTTAAGATCTAGGTTCAGTGCTTTCAGATCCAAGACTCCTCACTGAAGAAAAACAAATGCTAGAAACTAGTCAGGCAGGGCACTAGATAGAGATTTTATGCATAGACCTCCCTTTATCCACTGATTACTCTGGCTTACTCTGACTGTGATATGGTTTTGACTTTTTCCTCTGTAATAACAGTTTGTGTAAGCATAAAGAATGGTGATTATATGATGCTTAGTGATTTAAAACCAATTGTACATTATAATAACGGATTTCTATTTAATAGACAAACATAAAAAATTTTAAAAATTCTCTATTAAGGGAAATGTGAATCTAAGCTTAGGCTACTTATTGGTTTTTATGACAACCACTTTTTTTTTTTTATCAATACAATCATACAATAATCATTTGTTTTATAGCAAATATTATGAAGTGTCTTTTTCACTCAAATTTATCTCTAAAGAGATAAATTTGTCTAAACTTTTTTGTTTAGCAATATTTTATGCCCAGCTTGTTGAAATAGTACAATACATCAAGTAGTAATACCATGCTACATTCTGGAGCTTAAAGTCCATAGACCCAGCCTAACTCTATCTCTCCCTGTGCTTGAATTTCTTATAATTTCTGAGAAATAAAACTATTCCCATCATTTTTTTTAATACATCACATTTAATAAAAATGTACTATTTTAAATATTAATACTAGCAATTTCTTTATTTTAAAATAAATACTATTCTTTTGTAAAGACAGTGTATTTAATTTAAAATACTATAAAATGATAAATAATAATAATAATAATTAACTGACAATCAGAATTGCAATGTAAATGTTCAAACTCTGAATATCAAATTGAAACAGTCACATTTTGTTATGATAATAAAGTTTTTGACTATCTTGGATATCAAAATAAAAGAAATGAATACTTGATGCAATTGAATCTAAATTTTCCCTTAAATCGTAAATGATCCATCAATGCGTTGGTGATCTAGTGGTTAGCGTAACTGATTTCCAAGCAGCTGGCCTGGGTTCACTTCCCGGTCAACGCATTTGACATATGAAAAAAAAAAACATAAATGATCAGATTAAAATTAACTTAGAGTAGTCGCATTATAATGTAATCGATTACTAACGAAAATAAAAAAGATGGTCATAAATAAAACGAATGGGATAAGTATAATAATAAATATATTTTTGAGCAGTCTGGAATAATAAACAAAAATAAGTCATTCTTAAAGAACATTACTCATATCATGATATTAGTGGCATTTAATAATAATAATGTTAGTTAATCGTCATAGAAAGTAGTATATAAATAGAAATGAAAGAAAAGCTGTATAAACTGAATATCATAAAATAAGAGTAGCTCTCTACCCTGCTGCCTATAATAAGATTGAATGATTGGCATGTGATCATGCATTTAAAGTATTATTTTCAGAACGTTTTGACTTTTGTCTTTATCAATAAGACTTGACAACAGATAGAAATTGAAATAGACATGGGGATTTGAATTCACTATCATCTGGTAATCGCGAGTTAGACAATCTTACTATTGGTGTGACTAGAGCTGCTCTTGATTGATATTATATTATGTAAGACAAAGAATTAATTAATTTGTTAGTAATGAATATTTTATGAGTTAATAAAACTCAGTCATTGTATTTATTTTATTTTCCCAAATGCTGATCGCTAAAATAAAGTAGATAGATTAAAAAATATACAAACCTAAGGAAAATATTAGTTATAAATTCTTAGAAGCAATGTTGAGTAGAATAATTTTTTTTTATTAATTTTGATTACTGAATTTTTAATTTTTTTAAATAACATTAAAAGTCGTAGTAAAAAGATATTGAAATAAAATAATCTAATACACTTAAAATCTCAGTAACAAGAATCTATGAACTTAGGATATTACATAATAAATTTGATTTTTTTTAAAGATCTACAATTATTAAAATAAAACAAAGTAGAAATGTAAATTTGAAAGCAATCCAAAGTATTTCAAATATATTGTTTAAAGAAATGTTATAAAGAAACCATTTAGAAGAAATTTGTTATTTTTACGACTCATGACATTTACAACCAAATATGACTATTTTAAGCTACACTTTTCAAAATATCAAATTATTCACTAAAATTACAATTATTAATTTGTTTAAAATAGATAAAAATCGGAAAGCAAAACAACAAAAGTCTTTGAAGTATTATTATTTTGTAAAAGTCCATTGTGTTAATTAAAACATTATTCCTAAATATAGCTTTGTTTCTACAATAAACAATACATAAAAGAAAAATAAATATTTTTTTTATGATTATTAATTTCAATACTTTAATTTTAATAAAAATAAGCATTTTTTTCGTTGACTGATAACTTTTCAATAGAGAACATTACACTCATACATATATGTAAAGAGCATCATATTTAATAATTGTGTGTGTCTTAACTTAAATTCTTAGAAATAAATGAACTCTCTTCAATATAAATAATATTCAAAACTATTTTGATTGTGGTTTATGATGGTGGGGTTTATCTTAATTAATGAAGAGGATCCTTTGAAACTGAACCTTGAACATTGGACTTTTATAATTTCTAATTTGCAATTTGGCTATTATGTTATAATACTTTATATCTTAGAAAAAATATGAACTAATAGAGATGTTTAAATACTCTCATTTATAATATACTGTATATATATATTGATATACAATTCAAGATTACAATAGACAGTATACTACTTAAGAACATTCCACAATCATCACTTTGAATTAAAAATTAAGAAAGTAAATTGTGCAAGTTGACATTTCTGTGTTTATTACTTTTTTATTACTCTTTTAATAAACCAAATCATAAAAGTTTTTATTATTTACGTATGATTATTTTTGGAGCCTCAAAAGCAATATAATTATATCAAATAAATACAAAAATAATTATTCAGGTATATAATTTGTAGTTTTCTTGATCTGTCTGTGTTATTTGTTTAAAATTAAATTGTTTTAAAATGAAATATAGATAAGTAGATAGATACAGAGAGAAAGAAAAGAGTGAGGAAAAGATAGAAAAAAGGATCAGAAGAAACAGAAGGCACTTCTGATAATGTAATCTCTCAAAATTAAAATAGGTAATAAGCCTTTCACTTGTCTTAAAAACTAATGAGTTTTAACTGTTTTTTATTATAAAGAAGCTTCAAAATTATTACACCATAAGATAGTTAAAAATATCAAAATCCATTAAAATTTCAATTGCTTTGCAGAATAATTATTACTATTAGCAATGATAAGCTAGGCTATGGTTTTAACAAGTGTCTTAGCAACATCACCTACAACATCCAACATATGTTTTGAATCTCCTGGTATGCTTTAAATCATTCAACATTAGTTTCAATGTTTAACAATGTGAAGATCTTTACTTTCCTGAATAATCTTGATGAAATCAAATACCACATGCATCATTTATTTACTTTATCACCATTGTGATGCCATAACTTAATAATGATTTACCTTTCTGAAATATGTGCAAATACCTGATAAGATATTTTTAATCCCTAATAACATGCTTTTAGAAAAAAAATACAGAATTAAAAGAATAATATCAATGATGAACAAATTACAACAGAAACAAAAATTTTGATAGCAACTATTTAGAACAGTCTTGCATTGATGGTCGAGAAGTCAGTGTGACTGCCTTGCACTAGAAGGCAGTTGCCCGGGTTGCGGGTTTGCATCCTGGCCGATGCTATGACACTTAAAAAAACCAACTATATAGAACATAGGAAATAAACCAATTATTAATATCAGAAAGATCTTGATTATCTGATAACAGCTCCATTTAAAACAATATTTTCTAAAGCCACATTACAAATAGAGTAATTATTATAGAAATAAAACATGTCATTTATAAAAAATCATATGCCTTGCTAATTTTCTTAGTGATAAAGTATCATCCACAAACTATCATCCAAATCAAAGAAGATAAATTTTAATCTCTATAAAATTGTCTAAAAACAAAATTTTTATATATGCACTCATTTCAATAATTATTTTTTTCTACATATTAATTAGATTTTATATTATTATCATTTATTTTCCTCTATAATCAACATAGTAACCACCACTCAATTCATATATTAAATGTTTTAAACACCATGATTCTTATATGTGACATTAATTATACATATACCATCCTAACCCTGTATGATAAATAATTTTGATCAGCTTCTATTTACAACCCTATTATTTATTGTAATCACCTATCTTTTTAACATCCATGAGTAATCATTTTTACTTTGATTTAACTCTAACTGAGCATAAGTTTGAGAGATGATGGAATACAAAGTGAAAACAAGCTCCAAACAAGTGTAACTTACCCTCATCATATTAAAGAATCAAAGGAAAATTTGAAACTAATAGAAATATATGCTTTCTCAGTCACTACATTGTGTAAAAAG
Organism: Epiperipatus broadwayi; assembly: GCA_028023455.1. Classification (NCBI taxonomy): domain Eukaryota; kingdom Metazoa; phylum Onychophora; class Udeonychophora; order Euonychophora; family Peripatidae; genus Epiperipatus; species Epiperipatus broadwayi. The sequence goes on along the minus strand of JAQFVV010012439.1, from coordinate 210,835 downwards.
TTGAAGAAAAATTTATGTGACTGAAATCCCAATAAGTTTAACCATTGAAAGATTTTCGGTGACAAAAAAATAATAATAACATACATAGGAAATAAATAGCTATGTGGATAAAACATGATTCTAACAAACAAGTGATATGTTAAGTTGGCAGTGAAAATCAGAATGGTACAAAACATGCTCAATAAAAAAACATTCCTTCACAATGTGAATGAAATAATAAAGAAATTGAAATTGATATGGATTTTAAATGTTAAGTTACTTAATGTTGTATACAAACTGTTCTTAAAAACACCCCAAAATACAAGAAAAATAAATTTATATCTCAATTATTATTTATTAATAAACTATATTGTAATGGGATATAATAAAATATTATGAAGTACTATTCAAGCCACAAAATGACTGCATCATTGTAATGTATGGATTAATAAGAGTGGTCTAAATCATAATCATTCAAACATCACCTTATTACATAAGTAATAAACAAAACATCAGAAATAATCATCAAGTGACACCAGTCACCCTTTGTGGCTGAGATTACAAAAAGTACATTATAAAACTGAGATTAATCATTATCTAGCCAATGACAAACTTGGGCATAATACCATAAGAGTATAATTAATGTATCAGTTGTATTTACATACATAAGTGCTATTGAATGTCTCTACATAAAAATGCTGGATTAATTATATCAGTGCTGATTATCATCAATATCTCTGACCATCAGATAACATGAATATAATAAGCAAATATAAACTAATTCTTAAGTCTATAAAATAAAGTGAAGTATATGAACTTAAAATATAATCTTTCCTTTGTACCATCCAAACATTTTTACAGAGGATTACTTGGAAGTCTATGTAGATACTAATACATTTATATTGTAAATACCATTATTGTACATCACTAGCTTTGTGATTGCAATGATCTTAGAAACTTTGTGAGATAATAAATATGTACAAACTTACTGCCACTCAGTGCCAACTAGAGTAATCAATGGATGCCAGAGGGATTTTATACACAAGCCTTCTGGCATCCATTGATTACTCTGGTTGGCACTGAGTGGCACTACTGTATGGAGAGTTTTGCCTGTTTTAATAACAGTAATGTGCTAGCATAAGAAATAGTGATCATGTGATGTTTAGTGGTTCTATTCTACTACTAAATAACTTTATTGGAGTAAGCTATAAATCCATTAATACGTGGTTCTATGATGACATATTTCACACACATTGTTAGAAGAATAAAAAAACATCACAAATAATTTCAGTAATATTTCTAAAAAAATTATTTAATATATTTAACCAGTAAATAAAGTATAAAAAAATTATAAAATGATGTGACAAACCTAAAGTTTATATATAATTTTATACAATACATATAACTTCATTTAATAAATATAATTATTACTCTTTTCTGATTCCTTTTAAATAATAACTCATTTAATGTAAATGAGTTATTCACTTATAATAATGTAACTCATTCTAAAAATAGTTTACAAAAAAGTAAAAATAACTTTAACAAACTTTTTTTTTTTTTTGGCGCTATTGTATGGAGAGTTTTGCCTGTTTTAATAACAGTTATGAACAAGAATAAGAAATGGTGATCACGTGATGTTTAGTGGTTTAAATTGAAATCTAATGAAAAAATATCGTTTTAACAAAATCATTTAAAGGAATTATACAATATTATCAATGTAATATATGACTTGTTTATTGATTATTACAATATCAACAAATATTACTTTCCTTCTAAGATAATATTTATAATTGTAAATGTGTCAATTTTTTCACCATGGATTTTTTTTTACTTTTAGTTCTTTTGAAGTTCCAGATTTTACTGTAACAATTATTTTCATTTTAGATAAACATAGGTTTCCAATTTAATACTTATTTTCATTAAAATTTTTTTTTTTTTTGTAACTCCAAGTTTCAGTTTAACAAGTAGGCTAATACAGGTTTCCAGTTTGATAATCATTATTTTTTTAATTCTTTCATATAATTTTTCTTCTTTTGTAGTTTCAGATTATATTTTAATATTTAATCTCATTTTAGGTCAACACAGGTTTTTGTTTAATAATTATTTTCATTTCATTGCTTCCATAATATTTATTTCTTGTAATTCCAAATTTCCAGTTAATAATTTCCATGCAAGATTAACATAAGCTAAAATAGTCATGATTTTGTTGGATTAGTAAATAAGGCTTGTTGAAAGTTCCTACGATAATTATTTTCCTTTTCCCATATTAGGTTTGGTGAAATTGGTTACATCATTAAGTTGGCAATGATCAGTTTTTAGAAAAAGTTTAGCACATAGTTTTTGTAATCTTCATACTATTTATTATATTGCTTTTTAGAAATCTTTTTTTACTAGTAGTGAGGTCAATTTAATTTTAGATAACCAGGCTTTGCTTCATACTGTACACTTAACCATCTCAAAAATTATTGCCTTAATTCTTGACCAATTGATTTTGTTTTTAAAAAATAAAATTCTTTTTTTTTATGTTAGTTAATTGGAAAACATAATTCATTTCTTCAGTGAAAAAGATCATAATCCCTTTTCTCCCTCATCAGATTATCTATCTTCCTCACATTTGCAATCTGGCTTACCAGGTGTAAGCTCCTGCCAGACCTTCCTCGAGCTACTCACCAAGATAAAACAAAGAGATAAATTGTTGGCTCCTGAATGGCTTTTCAGAGACACCTGGACAAGTGTCTCCTTCTCAAGCAGATGAACGCTCACCTTGAGAACTTCAAAGCACTCACACTTACACCATGATGCAACCATCTAGTGCTACAATGCCAACATAAGGTGACAAGATTACCTGGACTCTTTAATTTACTTAGCTCATGTAACATGAATAGTCCCAATAAAGTTGTTTTGGGAAAAAAATACATTGTTGTTGTTGTTTTTAATTAATTGATAACACTCTTTGAAATATTTTAATACCTTCTTATCTTTCTTTTCAAAAAAGAAAGAGCAAATTATAAATGAAATTGCTCAAGAGGAAAAAATATTCCCATTTTCTTTCACAATTGTATCCAATAAAAGTAAACATTTGTCTTATTATTAAAATATTTTGAATATGCCATGTGATCACTTTTTGTATGTAGATTTTTTTTATACCAAAATTGTTAGTTAAATTTCTACTCAACAACTAGCTATCCTGAAGCTAACATGAAAATAAATAATTATTCTTAATATATATAAATAAACAATGAAATTAATTGTTCTATTAGTATGACTTAATTGCTGAGTTAAATTTGTTAGAAATTAGATTGAAGATGGGTGGATTTCTTCAATCTAATACCTAAAAAATTTAATTTAGTATTTTAAATATTATAGTAGTTGAATATACTTGGCTAAGATGACATTAATACCATGACTTTAATTATAAATAATCTTCTATATTCTGATATTTTAGCTTTGATTTTGGATTTATTGCAGAATAATTTTAAAATGCACGAATTGTCTTAATAAAGTAAAAATAAAAGAGTTTATTTCTAATCATTATTGCACTAAATCCTTATTAGGTTGAATGATAGAACAGGGATTTAGATTAGAAATCTCTTAGAACATGAAATCCAGTAAAATTATTGGATAGATAAAACAAAACAAATTATCAACAAAAAAGATAAGAAATGACGCAATGATGAGAAAAATAATACCCTTTGTAGCATTTTCATATAGTTTAATTAGTTTAATGTACCTGATAAGTAACAAAATGATTAATTGTGAAAGACATGTAGTTTTTGAAATGATTGGAATGCTGGAAATGTAACTGCATACCACTTGCTCATGCTAATAAATGTTGAAATATAAAGATAAATATTTCAAGAGACATTTGCTTGATATTTTGAAATACTTTTTGAATTAATAGGCTAGTTTGAATGGAACATTAATCTTTTATGTTGCAATGAACTGCTAACTAAATAGGCTAACTGAATGACTTTAACTCTTACTATTGAAACGTATAAGATTTTCATATTTGAATGCTAAATGTTTCAGTGATGTTTTCAAGTTTTTGTCTTTAATTTTATTTAACTTATTATGTACAAGTGTTAAAGAATGATTTCATGTATAGTGTTATATAAAGTAATTAATCACATTTACATATTTAATTAAAGAAAGCTGCCTTAAATTACAAAAAAAAAAAGTAATTATTAAATGACACCTGCCAAGATAACTTATTTAGGTATAACCACAACATAGACCATAATAAGTTATAATTCTCAATACTAAATTATGATAAGCAAAATTAAGCTGAATGTTGTATCTTCTTTTAAATCAAGCTAAGTATCTTGTTTAACATCACCTGTAGTGTAAATACACACATACTAGTTATTATAAGCTAATGTTATTTTAATATGCAATTTCATGATCTACATTCTAATTATTAATGTAAATAAAATATTAATTAAATTTAAAAATCCTAGCTGTAGTTATTTTATTTTATATTACCCCAATAGCTCTATACAATCAAATTTACATCAGAAATATTTATCAATGATAGATTTAATCATAAGAGATAGTAATATTCACTAACCAAATAAATTCAGATTGGGGTAGTGTAATTCTGTAGTCTTAAATTACAAATTCTATAAATATTAATAGAGTATCGAGCTCATGGGCCATATAAATTATAGATTTCTCATATAGTTCTCACATTTTGGAATATATATGAGATAGATATTTTCGAATCAACTCTATACCCATCTCATACTTACTTCCCCAAATCATTCTCTTACAATGTATATATATTGTAACCATATATTTTAGTATAAAATATAATAATTGATGTAACTGGTATAAAAATTTCTCTGTCTTCTTTTGGTGATTTGATTGGCTTGATTTGCACTTTGAACAGATTACTCTCTTATATTCAAAATAATTTATTAGAGAGAATGGGTAATATTTTGCCTTACTTGTTGTCTATATTATTTTAATAAATTTAAATTGCTTCTTTCCATATACTAATTCATATCAAAATGTTTAACTTTTTAAAAATTTTGACAACACATTAAATTTGGTAAAATATTATTAAAAATAATAATAATTTTTATTTGTTTAAAATGGTCTTAAAAATTATTTCCATTGAATTAAAAAAAACCATTTGTTCAACTAAATTTAATTATTAAAAATAAATACAGTAATTACGTATGCGTTTCAATGTAAAAAAGAAAGGAGCACGAATTAAAAAAAAAGATCGTCTGATAGTGTTGCTTTTGGGGGGAGAAAGAAAAGAAAATGGTAAAAGGCAAATGGTGTAAATATGATAAGCTTATTTTAAAATAGTTAACAAGTAAACGGATTACCACAAAGTTTTCTATAAACGTAAAAATAACATAGTGGTATTTAATAATAAGATGAATTGCTAAATTTAAAAGTCTGTTCAAGTCGGCTAGCCAGGTGGATCAAATCGCTAGTAATAATTTTCCAATATTACATTTGAAATATGTCGGAGCTTTCCAGTTTAAAAGCAGAATTAATTGCAAGATTTTGGTATGTTTTAAAATATTTATTATTCTACAATTTGGAAAAATTAAATAAGTATTTTAATTACAGAAGTTTTATAAATATGAAAATTTGCTTTTTAAAAAGAAGAAGTTTAAATTAAAGCAAAATGTTAAAGTTATTAACATAGTTTAATATTTCCATTTATAATTTTAATAAAAAATATAGTATTGATTGATATTTAACTTTGCAATGCCAGTAATATATTTGCTAGTTAATTTGTTTACCATTTGGATAATAAAAACAGTCTTCAAATAATTAATCAAAGCTATTTTCTAATTTTATCATTAGTTTGGAATGATTAAATTAATTGCTATAATTAGTATTCCTAGATTTAAGCGTGGATAAATAAATATTAGTATGGATGTGATAAACTTGGAACAGTTTTAATAGAGACATGTAGAAATTAATAACTTATGAAAAAACATTTTCATTTAAACTCTGCGTGTCATGTTTTGGAATTGTTTCATGTTTATGGAGCCACGTAAAATCGTTAATCTAATAGTGCTTATAATAACTAATACAAATGGATAAAATTACATGTATGGAATTCAACTATAATTGTAGCTATTACTTCGTATATTTATTGTTCGACACATCGTACATGGATTTCACGGATCATATTTGTAGTTATAAAATGCTATACAATTTAATTTGTGATACACACACCTGCTAGAATTCATGTATTGAACTATAAAATGCTATACATTTAATTTATATCACACACACACCTGTTAGATTTTATGTATTTGATGAATAATGCATTACTTTAATTTTATCATTATATGAACTTGCATGTGAAGTTCATAAGTTATATTTTATTAAGTTTAAATTAATAGGGGTTGAATAAAATACTTATTCAAGAGAATAGCACTTGCAAAAAAGCTTGAAAAGTACTAAATGAATTTATGAGATGTATCAATTTTTCATGAGGTATTTTGTGAGTCTTTCCAGATTTCTATTCCTATACTAATATTACTTATATTATATTACATATGTTTTATTTTAAGCAAGATAAGTTAGTACATTAGTTGTCCTGATTAGTGTAACATTTTATTATGCAAGAACCCACATTTGCTAAAATGTTAGTGTTTTCTGAATGGTCAGAATAACTGAGGAGGATGATTTTGCACTTTAATGTGAAGTAAATAGTAATGTTGTTTTATAATGTTAAAAGGCATTAATCTGTGCCGGTGGTTAATCTGCAGATTACTTAATTGCCATTTTTTTTGTATTTTACACTCATTCCTGTGCTGGTAGTTAATCCGCAGAATTGTGTAATTATACTTATTACTTTATGATGGTGTATAAATCCACAAAGCGTTTAGTGTTATTTAATTCCTATGTGTAGATGAATGCATCCACAGGAATATGGTTTTACTTCATATATATAAGTTGGGCAAAGTATTTTAGTTATTCTGCTAAATCATCTTCTTCCATTTGTAAGTATAATTTATAAGTTAGATCATTAAATTGTAGCAGGACATTCTATTCAAGTTACCTCATAATAATTAACTGTTGGTTGATTATTATTTACCTGAATGTAAGTTTAAATTTTCACTTTATTTAATGATTGCATTATAGCTAAATCCTACAGATATAATATTATTTATTATATTATTATAAGTTTACGGTATAGATTTATTGAATCTGGAAATGACATTAGATGTTTCATGAGTTGATGTTGAATTTAGTATAATTTCCTCAATACATTCATTATATCAAATTGAAATATAAGGTATGATTAGGTTTTTAAAAACCGTACCTATGATATGTTATTGAAGAAAGTCGATGGAATTATAATTTATTTATTTTATTTGTTTATTTATGTCTTTAATTATAACATTAGAATTAATTACTTATTATTCATAAATTTGTAAGTAAACGTTGATTTATAATTAAACTTACTGTGCCGTTGCTATTTGTCATTCGTAAAATCAGAAATCATAAACCCTTGGATAGAGCATACATTGAAGTACATACTATCGTCAACATGATATAAAAGTTTAGTGATATTTTGAGAAAACATTTGGATGCTTTTCGTCTTTGGTAGTTTATGATGTGTAAGGTACAATAAAATCCCATTTACCTTTTCCATCATTTTAGCTTTGCGTAGTTGATTCTAGTAGACAATATAAATTGATTATTAAACCTGTAAACAGATTTACCAGATAATGACATGATTGAATATATTTACTTAACGTTTTTAAATTGTCATTTGTCAGTATAATAAGAGTCTCAGTGATATAGTAAACTATAAAAAAAGAACCCAAGTATTTATGTTTATTTATTGCAAAGCTTTACCTGGACTAGCATTTGTATTAAAAATCATATAGATGGTTTAAAATTTCATAATCTTATGTAGTTCCACAAATTATGCCATCTTGTACATGGTCGGCCATCAGGTCTCATACAATGAAAATCGCAAATTAAGGTTTGAAAGATAATAACATTACATACTTATAATTTGTTTAATGTATTTTATCATACTACTATGATAGGTCTTCGCGGTACACCCTGGCTGCGATCAAATTAAATCATAAAAAGTTTATGTTATATCATTGGTTTGGTCTGTGGTAAGTTGCTCCAGATGTTGGTTGTGGTCTTTGGTGCACAATATAGATGGCATGATATGCTTTTGGTTACAGCTCTTAATAGCTGACAATGTGCAGCGGGAATTGATCGGTGATCGAGGTTACAATTCTTAGCGCACTTATGTTTTGGTGATATTATGTAGTTGGGACAACAATCGAACGGTTACAATATATATATATATATAACAATTCACCAGAATAAAACTACAAAATTTTAAAAAATGCCTATATATATATATATAATCAATCTAAAATACAGAAAGCAAAAATTAAATATGCACTAAATATTTTTAAAATTTTATAATGTGCATTAGTTTATTTTTTTGAACACCAAATTTGATATAAAAAAATTTATGGAATATTATTGTAATCATTAATGTACAATACATTTTTACTGTGGCTCCATACAAAATAAAAAATTGCTCTGCAGTATAAATGCATTTTTGGATTAACTACTCTCAACTCAATAAATGACTTAGAGTACTGGGAATAATTTTATATTAATACTACAATGATGAAAATATTGTGTTGATATATGAATATTTAGCTCTAGAGTCAAACATATTGTAAATTAGTTTATTTCAATAAGAGTACCAATCTCTCCATACAGTAATGCCACCAAGTGCAAGCCTTCATAAGCAATGAGTGCAGAAAGGTTTATGCATAAAATCCCTATCTAGTGCCTACTCATCTAACATCCCCAGACTAAGTTTCTGGCTTTTATCAGTGAGTAGTCTTGGATTTGAGAGCACAGCACCTAAATCGTAGGATTTAAGGCAACTTTCCACCAACCACTTTTTTTCTTATTTGGTTAACTATAAAGTTAGCAGACCAAGATGAAAACACCATAATGTTTTCAACCCAAGCTCACTTGCTTGTATAGTCATATAGTCATTGGTTTTGCAAAAAACAATCTTATATTAATATTACAATGATGAAAATATTGTGTTGATATATGGATATTTAGCTCCAGAGTCAAGCATATTGTAACAGTCTTTTTCAATAAGAGTACCGAACTCCCCATACAGTAATGCCACCAACTGCAATTCTTTATAATCAATGGATGCAGAAAGGTTTGCACATAAAATCCATATCTAGTGCCTACTCATCCAATATCACCAGACTAGTTTTTAGCTTGTGGTTTTCATCAGTGAGGAGCCTTGGATTTGAGAGTATAGCACCTAGATCTTAGGATCTAATGCACCCCTTCAGCAGCCACATTTTTACATATTTGGTTAACTATAAAGCTGACAGCAGAAATCTTTCTGCATCCGTTGATTATGAAGGGTCACACTTGGTGGCTCTACTGTATGGAGAGTTTGGTATTCTTACTAACAGCATGCGTAAGCATATGAAATGGTGATCATGTGATGTTTCGATGGTTTTAGACTATTTTAATTTACATATTTCCGAAATTGGAATTTTAAATTAAGATTTTGATAAAATGAATCTTTGCCTTTGCCTTGACTATTTATGCTGGAGAAACATAGTATTGTAGCGGATTATTTAATGCAGGTTCATTTTTTACCCATACATATATTATATTAAATAACTAAAGCTATTTGCATATCTGCCGTAAAGTATTAGCATCTTTTATTCAAGATATATATAATATAAATACGCGCGGAGCGTTGTTTGAAAATTATATTTAAAATTTATTTACAATTATTAAAGCAAGCTATGTTCGTTTATAATTTGCAGGTGTCACTTGCAAAAATGTGATTCTATGATTTGTTTGATATATCATTTAATTTTAAATGAATGCTTCAGATAGAAAACTCTCATTTAAGCTTTCCCACAAATTAATTGAAGTTAAAATGAAATGTGCTAGCGTTAGCAGGATCGATTTTTGAAAAGCTTCATAAAAAAAATGTACGTAATAACTGATAAAAATTAACATTCAAGAACAGCTAACAACTTAAGATGCATTTCTTTTCGTAAAAATTAGCAGTGTTACTAAAAATAATTTAAGATTCAGAATGAATCCAATATTAACATGTTACTAAACAATTATAAGTAATACAAATAACGCGTGTGTGTGTTTATACAAATATGTTTGAAAAGTTGTCTGCTTTATTTACCAGTAAAGGAAAATATTTTTTCGTGAAATAATTTGAAAAGTGAACTTCAATTTTACTTAATATTTGGAAGAGGTACTATTTGATAAGTCGTTTTCATCTTTTTAACAAATGCAATTAAATAAGAATTAATTGCTTTTTAATCAAAAATAATAAAAATGATCATCAAAAATTGGAAATTAATGAAAATCATTATGTTGTTCTTTTATATAAATTGTAACAAATAATAAAAAATCATATACCACAGCAATATATATAAAGCCTTTTTGCGCACATGGTTTCATGACCTTTTTATTTCTTAATAATCTATTTTAACGTTAACTACTTATAGCATATATAATACCATCTAGTGATTCTGTAATGGAAGTAAAGTAAAAACAATAACAAAATTAAACATCAGTGAAATAGAATAATTTTTTTTATATATAGAGATCCAATATAACTTCAAAAATTGATTAAGTAACATAATATTCCCCTCTTTTCTTCCATAACGTAAGCTTGTGGTTAAACACCTGTAGAGGTCCCTACTATCGCATTTTATACGCATATTCTAGAGGTTGTAGCCTCAGTAAATATTACTTACGTAATCAATATGCGTTTAATAAATTTATAATTACAACTTTAAATAACATAATATATATTCATTACTCGCTCCAGAAAGAAGTTTGCTATTAACTGAAAGGAGAGCCTTTGATTTCTCTTGGAGGCCTTAAAGGAACAGAGCAGGCAAATCCCTAATGTTCACTCCATACGTTCTTGTCGTTGCAGCTGTTATTACTATGTGACTATTCATATAGTATACAAACATGGCTGGGCTGCTCACCAACATGCATTAGCCAGTGTGGTGAGTTTATTGGCTTTTTACCTCTGAGTTTAAGATCAAGAAACACCATGGTCTTTCTTCTCAGCTGCCTGATAAGGCAGAGTGAATGTATGTGTAAATGGTAAATATTTTTCCAATAGATATATACCATCATGACAGACAAAAATAAATCATGACTTTATTCCCAGGAGGCTGTAAAGCCACCAACCAAGGCAGTATTTGGTGGCTGAAGACAGATGGTGGTAAATCCCCTGATTGTGAACCCAGGCTGCCATTTGATGACAACTTTTTATTTAGGTACTTACAACTGCAGATCGATTTTAAGTAAAGAAGATTGCAAAAATTAAAAGAACTGTCTTATATTAAATGGGACATTATTGGACTTTGTGAAGTTAGAAGAAAAGGTGAAAGGTCAATTGATTTAAAAAGTGGACATATACTCTACAATAAAAGCACAAATATTAAAAATACAAGTGGAGTAGGATTCATTATACATAAAAAATGAAAGAACAATATTGTGGAGATTGATGGGATATTGGATAGAGTGACAAGGTTAGTTATACAACTTAATAGCAAATATCAGATGCAAATAATTCAGGTTTATGCCCCAATAAGTTCTCATAGTGATGAAGTAGTAGAAGATTTTTATATGGATGTACAAAAAGTTTTTGATCAGAGTAAGCAACCTTTTAAAATTGTTATGGGAGACTTTAATGCTATAATTGGTAAACAAATGAAAGATGAAAAGTGCTGTAGGTAATTTTGGTTATGGTAATAGAAATGAGAGAGGTCATAGACTTGTGGAGTTTGCAGGGAAAAAAAAAATCTTTATATTATGAATTCTTTTTTTGAGAAAAATGTTAAAAGGAAATAGACATGGAAACATCCAAATGAAGATACATTAGAATTGGATTATATTTTGACTAACAGAAAATAGATATTTCAAAATTGTAATGGTCTTAATAAATTTAACACAGGGAGTGATTATCAATTAGTAAGATGTAAAATATGTGTTAATGCAAAATTAGATAGACAAAAATTATTAAGAAAAACAATATTTACAGTTGATATTCCTAGTCTTCAGGGACATTCAATAGTAGATTTTGAACATGATTCAGATTTGAATGAAATTAATATGAAAATAACTGATACACTTTTAAAAACTGCAACTAAGATAGCTGGTAGAAAAAAGCAGCAATTGACCAATAAAATTTGTACTGAGACTAGAGAATTTATGAAAAAAAATAAAAATATGAAGATATACAAAAATGATGCATTAAAATAGATTGAATATTTTGAATTTTGTAAAATAGTGTGGAGAAGAGTTGAAAATGATATAAGAAAGTATAACTGTGAACTAGCAAGAAAAGCTGTAGAAGAGAATAAATGTCTCAAGAGTGTAAAACAACATTCTGGTATTGGTAGGAAATTTATACCTACAATAGGAAAAAAAAGATGGAATTATTACTAAAAAGAGAGATGACATCATGAAACGGGTAGAAGACTTCTATCAAGAATTATATAGTAATAAAGAACAAGTACTTCCTATATCTATTATAATTTCCGAATTGTTCAGAATTTTAAATGAAAAAGTGAGACATGCAATTAAATTCATGATGAAAGAAAAGGCTCCAGGTAATGATGAGATTATAATTGATATATTAAAAGAAGCAGGTGAAGAAATATAATTTTTTTAAAAAAGTTATATACCAAAAGTCTAAATGATAAAGATGTACCAGATGATTGAAAGAATGCAGTATTAATATTAATATTTAAAAAAGATGATAAATAAAATATTAGAAATTACAGACCTATCAGCCTATTATCAGTTTTATACAAAATTTTTACCAAGATAATTACAACTCATCTACAGAGAAGATTGGATTTCCACCAACCAAGAGGACAAGCTGGATTTAAAAGTGGTTTTAGTACAGTTGATCATATCCAGATATTGAGAGAAGTTATAGAAAGGACAAATAAATATGAGTTGCCATTATGCTATGGATTTGTAGATTATGTAAAACATTTGATTCTATAACCATTTATTTAGTTATTCAAGTATTGAATCATCAAGGTATAGATCCAGGATATTGTCATATTTTGAAGAATATTTATAAAAATGCAACAGCAACAATTATATTACATAATGATTACAGCAAAGGCAACATTGAGAAGGATGTAAGATAGGGTGACTCTATATCTCCAAAACCTTTTACAGCAGTGCTGCAAGAAATATTTTGTGGATTAAAATGGGAAACTAAAGGAGTGAAAGTTAATGGAGATTATTTATGTCCTTTAGATTTTGCAGATGATGTAATTGTTTTTGAAAATAATGCTTTAGAGCTGCAGGAAATGTTGCAGGAGTTATCAGATGAAAGTAGGAAAGTAGGATTAATGATAAATGTTAAAACAAATAAAGTAATATTCAATGGATTTTCTCAAAATATAAAAATAAAGATTGATTTTGATGGGTTAGAAGAAGTTAACAGCTACAAATACCTTGGTCAGGTTATTAATACAGATGAAAACATAATGTATGAAATTAATCATAGAATTAAATTTGGTTGGAGTGCTTTTGGCAGAAATAACTTGATATAAAAAGAAAATATGCCTATGTGTTTGGAAAGAAAAGTTTTTAATAAATGTGTTTTATCAGTTATTACTTATGGATCTGAGACTTGGACACTTAATAGAAAAGAAATACAGAGACTTCATACTACTCAAAGAAGTATGGAGAGATGCATGTTGGGAGTAGCAAGAAAAGATTGAAAATGCAATATATGGGTAAGAGAACAAACAAGTATTACTGACCTCATTAAAAAAAGTAAAAGACTGAAGTGGAGTTGGGCTGGATATATTGCTAGAAGAGATGATAATACATGTGCAATAGAAATCTGAAATTAGATTCCAAGAGATTGTAAAAGACCCTTAAAGACACCACATGTGAGATGGATGGATAAAATATGAAAGTGTGCAGGGGTGTTGTGGAGAAAAGAAGCTAGAGATCAGAGATGATGGATTGAACTTGGAGAGATCTTCCTCCTGCAGTGTATTGATAGTGATTTGTTGTTCATGATGATGATGACATTCATTACTTAACATATGCCACAAAAAGTATTAAATCTTTAAAGTACATTAAATATCCAAAAAGAAGACAAATATATAAAACATTTACATCAAACATAACTTAAATAACTGTATAAATATTTACAAAACTTCAATAAATTTAGTTAACAACTAGTCATTTAAAAATAAATGGAATATTATGTAAGATAATATATATATATATATATATATATATTACCCTTACAATAGGTACATATAGTTTAAGTAGGGTTGAACAAGTAGCTATATTAAAAAAATGTAAACTTAGGTTATTTTCTGGCACATAATTCTGATGTTATAGGGTTCAGACTCAGTAGATAGGAGCTTATATATATATATATTAGGTATTCTGAAGTCATTTTGAGATGAATTAAATATAAAATGATATAATAAATTATCTAAAAGATAGTATTAATTTTAATTTATTATATTTAAAAGATACTATAGAGATGGAATAGTTTAATTATAGCAGTAAATATTTTATACTATATGTTTAAAGTAATTATTTTGTTTAAAATATTTAAATGATAGTTAATTTAATATTAGTTTAGAATGTGCTGAAAGTATCATATAATTAGAGGTGATTTTGTAAATATGTAAGTTTTCAAAATGTTAGAGAATGAAAACTTTAATTTTATCTTGTTAACAAAAATTTGATACATAATAAAGTGTAACAAATATTAAGTCTAGAGATAATATTAGCAAAATAAGGAATAAAATTATTATTATTTTATTTAGGTGTAATATTTTTATTTTTAAATCAATTTTAAGTCATTAGAATATTGAAAATTGTTTTAATAAGAATATTTAATTTCTAAATAAAAATATTTTATATTTAAGGTATTAAACAATTTGATAATATTTAATACTGATGACTCATAATTTTAAAACTTAATTTTAAAAGTGATATTGATGTAGTCATGTAAATTAGAAGATTTGTTTTTCAAGTAGTATTGACCAAATAAATCATTAAATTAAGACTAGTATAAAAGGTGAGGTTGAAGCCAGTCTGGACAGTGATTTAGACATTTTCACAGAGTCTTAATGATTTACAGATTCATATTAAGACAGATTTAGTTTGAAATTTATAACTACATTTTTTATTTTATGACAGTAGTAATTTTTTTAAAATTATTATTATTTTACTTAAAAGTGTTTTGAAAAATATAATTGGAATAACTATTTAAATAATGGTTCACTAAAACATCAAATTTCCCTGTCAGTCTATTCTTTTTGAAACTTGGCTTAGGATCTCAATAATTCTATGGAATGTGATAGTAATTACTTAAATATTATCACAATGAACACCAAATGTCAAGGAATATACTACAACAAGACTGGAGAAGATTTATGTAAGAACTTTGAAATTTTTATGTATAGTATGCCTGGAGTGAGTGACATTTTACAGTAATTTTATCACATTACAATGAAAATAATTTATTAAAGTCAATTAAGAGGAATCGTATATATTAAAAATCATTATCATAGTATTAAATTCGAAAGAAAAAAAAATTAAGACTTTACATCTAAGTTTAAAAACTGGATTTAAAATGTTTTTTGGTATGATGAATGTCTGTTTATTATATAATTGATCATAATATTTTACATTTAGTTTGTCTTTGAAGTAATCTAAATGGACTTATGTTTAAGAATGATGTATTTAAATAATGCTAAGATACTAAAAACATCTTCACCATCATCAATATTCTGGCCATTTAGTACCATTAATGTACTGGCTAACTATACACTAAATTTCTAAAGGAATAATAAATAAAATGAAATGTAGTGTATGTACTTTAAAGGATATCCCTTTTATGCCAACTAGGATTATCATCATTTAATGTCCATAACTAAACATACACCTCTAGTCCTTATAACTGTTACACACAAATTTAGCTCAGGAAGCAAGAACTCAATGAACTATTACTGCAGATTAAGACATAAATAAATAAAGCAGCTTATTATAAATCACTTTAAATAATTCCTAGTGTTACCCTACTATAAAAAATAGTTTTATTGGGATTATTGGGATCATTAAAAAATTCCTAGAACCCTAAACTATCGTGAAATATGATCACACATACTGCAATTTATGAAACAGGGATTGGATACAATAAGGAAATTAAAACAAAAAAATATTTTTTAAAACAATTATTTTATAATTAACTAACTAACAATAAACAAAAAAACTGACATGACAGTATAAAATTTTAAACATTCATTTCATCAAAAATATATATTCATAAAAATGATAATCAATCAATTCATTTCTGTTCATAAATTCATTTTTAATTAATTAAGTTATTTCTTTAAAATAATTATTTGTTAAGTTGTTAGGAAGAAAAAATAATGTTTCTCATATAAAAAGTTTTAAATTTAAAAAAAAAATTAAATTTTCCAAAAAACCTTTCATAATTTTTAAGCAAAAAAATGAATGGATTAAAAAATGTTTTATAATTTGGAAACATTATCTTAATGAAAATATTAATTATCAATTCTTACAAAAATCTATTACTTATATATATAAATCCTTTTTTTTTGCATTAATAAAAATGCAGCATGCACACACACGAAATATTTTCAACCATGGTTTTATTTATTTTTCTATGGAGTCCTTCTCAATTATAATTTCAAGTTTTTCCAGTTGAGTTTTCTTCTTGAACATTTTTCTCTGGTGTGCAGATTTCTTTTCCAGGTTAACAATAGCAAAATTTTGTCCATTTGCTTTTAATAAATTTCCTAGGTGAGATTAACACAGAGACTCATACTCCTGGTTGAAGAAAAGGTTGCACATTACTTTAAGGAATAACTTTTTCTTTACATTTTTATTCCAGTGAATGTAGGTTACATGGAGGAAGATGTTTTATCTTTTAATTAGCACATGGTTTTCATTAAAACCATTAAAATGACTAAACTCATAGGATGATAAAAGCTTGTTTAAAATTGTTGTACTATGCAATAGCTTAGTTAAAATTTCTGATTGTTTCCTCTTTAGCAGCTGGATTAAGATTTGACTGCTCTCTCTTCAACAGCTAAGTTAGGAACAATTTTTTCTACTGTCTTTTTTAGCAACTGGATTAAAATTTGACTATTCAACAACTATGTAAGTAATAATTTCTTTTTACCAGTCTCTTGGGTCTTCTGACTTATTTACATCACCACTTTTTTTCTAAAATAATCTTGTCCACAAGTCAATCACAATCTATCGCTAACCTGATAATTTTTATAACAGCCAATTAGGTAAATTTTTACACATACAATTGTTTAGATATTTTCCTTCTTAATCATAGACATTAAAAAACAAGTTAAGAACTTAAATTAACATTATAAAATTCTTTGCAATTACAGTGATTTGATTTTTTGTATTGAAGAGAAATAAAAAGAAAAAAACAAACAACAATTGTAATTAAAAACAAAATATACAAAAAGTAATAAAATCTTATTTTGTTTTTTCTTTTTTAAAAATACTCTTAAACATAAAACTTTATCTGTCTTAAAGGGTTAAAATTAAATATTAAATAATTTAGAAAAAAGAGAAACTTTTATTTGGTACATACTGGTAATTAAGTAAAATGATTGAAGAAAGAGAACAAAAAAAATTATATGATTTTATGCTTTTCTCACTCTTCTACCAACATTTATAATTTACAATACATATTAAAGTATGCATATTATAATTAAAAAAGTTTGATAATTATTAAAAAAAATGTCTAGAATGTTACTACCATTATGTGGGAAGAAAAATAAAATATTTAACTATTTCCAGACCCATGATTATATAAAAAATATGCATAAGAAAATTAAATACTCTTTTCCCCATTAATTGAATAACTCTAAACTAAACCTGAGGAACATGCTGCCAACTTATCTAAGCATTTTTAATACAGATATGTAGTCAACTTGTTACAATATATATAATTGGAATGGAAGTAAGCGGATCTCTCACCAAGGCAGTGCAAACTTCAAGAATGAAAAGATAGAATGATATACATATATATATATATATATATCATATCTATCTATCCCTTATATATATATATATATATATATATATATATATAAGGGATTTGACTCAGACTTTCAAGCTTCCTACAGCTATCCACTCAATCCTATACAAACAATATTCATGATCACATAATGTGATAAAGATAAATAATCTCCAATATATGTATTTCATGCTGAACCAGCACTCATTAGTTGCTCTTGATCATCATCTCTCACACACATATATAATCAGTTTTTCAATTGTAGTAAGATAGCAAATGGTCAAACTTTAATGGACAGGTTTCAATATTCTTCACCCTCCAACTCTTCAGTCATCTATATCATTAAAAATCTGATGATGGAATGATCAAAGCTGTTGTTGATGCCAATATTATGGTCATACTCAAATTGACTTTAAGTCACTCTAACTATTTTAGGTCACTCTGATCCCTCAAGTGTAGGACTTCAATATGACTATTTTAAATAAACTGAAAAGGGATAGACAGAATAGGGCTGAATATATAATATTTAATACAAGTATATTGTCTATATTGAACTTAATGTAATATATAAGGGATTTGACTATATTAAATTTTTTATAGACAATATACTTGTTAGTCTTTTTCATACAATATGTAATTTCCACAATAGCCAAAAATATACTTTGAATTTTTAGCAGTATTGATATTGGTAAAATAAACATTTACCAAGTCATTCAGATCTTAGTACAAAATGTTTATTTTATATGTATAATGTGTATATTTTTAATATAAAGATTATTAATAGTAGACTTATGATTGCCTCCTTTTACAATGCATTATTTCTTTAAAAATTACAATTATGATTTTTTTGGATAGTAATTGTGTGTACTTTTATATGATTTTATTTCCCCAAACTGAATTGTATATAAATAATTCTCAACCTAATTTATCTTTGAAAGTTCTATTTCATTTTAAATCAAGTGTATTTTTCATACTGAGATTTGTGTATTATAGTGAAGCTGTCATATTCATGTTATATCAATATACATGACTTCAGTTATATCTTAACTCAAAAAATATAAATAAAAAATAAAGAAAAACATTAAAATTCATAATTTTAATAAGTTTTATGATATAGCTATAGCCATTTTTAAATCTCACTAAGTTCAAAATTTCAAATGTTACAAATTAGTTATACACAACATATATTATAAATAATATTTATTCAGTTACATTGAAAACATATATACTTTGTTAATTGCTTTTATTTCTTTGAAAAACAATAAATTGTTTTTTAAGCATAAAGCCAAAAGCTTTATGAAAATTTTTAAAAATATATAATGTATCTTTCTTAAGTGATAAAATGAAAATTACAGAAACAAATAGTTAAATATTTTTATATTGCATTAAATAACATGCAATCTAAATTAATTAAGAATATATTTAAAGAAAAGTATAATATTTCATTTTGTGTTCCTCCAAATGTTAATCAATTGATTAATAATTCTAAGAGTATAATTCCTAAATTGCAAAGAAGTAATATAATCTATCAGATTTCATGTGGATGTCAGAAATTATATATTGGTGAATCAAAATGTTCTGTAGAGAAAAGATTGAAGGAGCATCAATTATTATATAATTAAATTAAAAATAATGTAAATAGTCAATTTAATACAGCTTCAATATTTTTTGACCATGAAAAGACTTGTAATTATAGGTTTACATTTAATAGTAGTGAAATAAAAATATTAATGGAAAAAAGAAATCATAAAAAGAAGAAAATTAAAGAGATAATTTTGATTGATAAATATAAGGATGATGTTATTAATAGGCAAGTTGCAAATATGGCCATATATAGCTTATGTAAATATACGTAACATTAACTTTAAAAATTTGAAATTCAGTTAAAGCTGACAAGGATTACCACATAATTGAAAGTGCTACAAAAGAATTTAAACTATAATATTGTATTTACCGTGAAAATTTATTTATTTATTTATTTTTATATATATTTTATAATGGGTATTGTATTTTACATTTATTATATATATATATATATATATTTAAAATAATATTGTACTTATTATATATATATATATATATATATAATAAGTACAATATTATTTTAAATGTTAACCTCCAGTTTTGCCCAACAAAATCAAATACTACTGACAAATATTTCAGCATCTTCACTCTAGTAGATTATTCATTAACACAAAAGATAATTTTGAGATGTTGGCTGAGCAATCTACTAGTGAGCAGTGAAATATTATTCAACAGCATTGAGGTTTAGTCAGAATTGGAAATTACACACACATTCATATATATTGAAATGAACAATCTATTATTCATTTAAATTAAATGTTTTTCTTTCTAAGCAAAATGATATGCAAATTTATTTTAAAAAATCAAAGTAAAATGAGGTTCAAAAAAGAAAAAAAATCAGTTTCTCTTTTCTTTTAATCAGAAGGGAATATTACTTCATTCAAATTCCAGGATTGTCACTATGCCTTGTGAATAAAAAGAAAGGACACTACTAGCAGTTAGCCAGAACAAATCTGGATTATTTTTGAATGATATTTGAATAATTCTGGCTGAAGTGAAGATATAGTCTTATTTAAAAGACAGAAATTATAAGATTATATTATAACCCTAAATGGATTTTTAATATTTTTCAGAAAAAAGAAAAGGGCACTTATTTTGTTTTGGTGAATCTTAGAATTAAAGACTGATTTGTACTTTATTTTAGCTAATCTGAATTTGTAAATAACGCTTAATGTCCAGATATTATTAAAAAAAAACTGTTCGTTAAAAAAAGAGAAAGGGATAATGAATTTGTAATATCTTCCCTTTACTTGCTAAAATTATTTTTTAAAGAAAAAATAATTATTATATATTCTATATTGAAACAGTAAGATTGCTCTGCAAGTCTTCGTTTCACCTTTCTCTTACATTTCACCTACCCTTATACCTAAATTCGAATCCCAAATCGTTCGTAGTGTGTCTGTACAGCCATTTATATACTAAAATCCAGCCTAAAATAAACCACGTAGGCATTATTACTCATGGAGTCCAATTTTCAACCCTTTATTTTTATTGATATATAAATGTCGAGTATGTGCATGTTTACATATTCATTTAAAAGGTTATATAGGTAAAACTACACACAGACTACGATGATAACTGTTAAATATTAATATCAATCATTGGAATTATATTATTGGATTGTGGTTGTTGAGTTCATTTATTTTAAAAATATTGTGTTGCAATATTTATTTTCTATTGCAGGTAAAATAATAATTATTAAAAGTAGTTTATAAACGGATTCATGCAATTACAATCTAAATGTGAAATAATTTAATATTTTTCTAATGTTATAAAGTTCCCGCCATTGAAAATTATATAAATATAAAATAAAGCTAGGTTGAGAATATAATAGATTTAAAGTAAAACATTTTGGATTATAAATTCACACTTTGTATGTCTACTTAGGAATTTCCAATTAGCAAAAGTCTTCAACAGAATGAAATAAATGTTTTAATCTTCTTTCAATCTGAGCATTTACTGGAATTTATAATTGTAAACTAAAAAAAACCCTTAAAATGGATTCCTTCTGATGTTCAGATAAGAAATAACTAATTGATAAGAATGCAAAAGGTTAAAGGTTTGTCATGCCCCAAGGCAGGTTCTTTTATAAGATAAACAGTATATATTGAATGTTTTTCTTTTGTTTGAGGGAAGGGAAGAAACAAAAGCTGATTCTGATTCTGATGCTGTTTTTCTGCTGTTTGATTTTGCATTTTGATTTTATTTTCTGAGGTTATAATTTTTTTTATTCTGAGAATTCGGACGGTCTGAACTATTATTTTCGGAATGCTGATCCTGATGTTTTGCTGACCGACCATCCGTGACTTAAATAATCCGCTTTCAAGAAAATGTACAAAATGCTGACCTATCATAGAACCGCCAATATGACTGAGTACAGTCGGCACCGTGGCTATTTTCCTTTCGGAAATAGCTGGCCACTGCCGATGTACCATCTGATGCATCACCAATATGCCTTAAGGAACCGCCTATGCTGCTGCAAACAGAGACTGAATTAACATGCTGCTAAATCTTATCCACTCCTGAAATGTGCTCCAGCTTCAACCACCCAAGCAACTGAAAGGTAACAAAATTAACCCAAGAGCTCTTGTGATCTAAAACCCGCTATAGCAAAAACAAACTCCCTTTTTCTCGCCACACTTATTATCATGTATGTTTTAAAATGTATATTTAAATTTATTGCTCGATCTAAACCTTGGGTTAATATCAAACTTAAATTGTTTTATTTGCATATTTTATGGGCTTGCATAGCATCGACCGAGCGAAGCAAATCTTAATTAATGATACTCCCCATTCCTTATAAAGAATGTAATTTTACGTTCATAAGTCCCTCCCTTAAATGAGATTTAGTAAGCCGCTCGTTTGATGACTATATTATTTTCTTTATAATACCTAGATTTGATTCATAATCTTCCAGGATATATGCGAGGTGTGGGAATAACTATTGGCAGATGTGGGAGTGTGTGGGTTAATTACATTTTACTTAAATTCTCGCACTCACACCGTCCTTTTAATGTTAAACCCCATTATTTGTTTTAAGTATTTCTATTGTTATTCTGAGTTTGGGAGAGTGTAGACACTTTTCATCAATGCAGTGAATTGCTTAAGTGCCCAACCTTTCGTTATGTCTCCTTTTTTTTGAATCGATTATATATATTTTTTAGTGTTGCTGGCAAGGGTATTCGATGTTGAGATCACTTTGTTCTTTAAAAGGGCTTTAAATGGCCAAGTCCGTTTACCCTTTACTTCTTCCTGCAGTTTCCAGTCAATGTGTGTACCAGAGCATCACACCTGGGGATGCTGACGCAGTTCTTCGCAGCCATATGCTAGCATACTCCGATCTTTAGGGCTACGGCCGAGACCAATGTGGGGTGCAACATATGCGTCTGATTTTATGATTTATTTCTTTATTGTCGTCACAAAGTTCCTGTAGTTTAAATGGACTACCACCCTCCATCGTTTCCTAAACCTTGCGAGTGCCACTGAATCCCTTTTTAAGTACTTTAAGATAATATCATACTCACACATATATTTCCGCACTAAGCAAGTCGCTGCTGCCAAGCTCATTGGAGCCGCTCTGCATTTATTCTGAAGTCAGCCTTTATCGTAAAACTATTTAATATCTTTTATTATAAATAATTTCAGTACTCTTATTCTTGGGCTTCGCATGTATTCAAGGTTTAGTAAGGCACATTCGTAAGCGATAATTGACCCAAGTTATATATTAACGAGTAAAATGATTTAATCAATTGTAGTTAACCATTTGATGCCACTATTTAATAAATAAATAGTGCCAGAAATAATATTTAGCCACTTAATAAATCATGTTAATTTAATCAATTCTTTACGTTAGTGTTTATTTTCTGATTCATCTCATTGTCTCGTATTGTCTGGGTTATACACGTATCTATTAAGACGTTCCAAACGCTAGCTGTTAATTTATTGATAAATCTCACGTAGTCTCTTCTCTCTCTCTGACCACCGTGGCCTGAAAATATGTTGCTATTGTGATGGCGGGTTCGGGCTCCATCGTATTTGGTTGTGCAGTCAATCTGCTATATTCGAATCCGGTATGACAGGCCCTGAACCCACTTGTGGTGCTGCTTTTCGAGTGTGGTGGAGAAACTGTGCAACTTGTTTATGAAATGTGCGAATTCTTACCGTTACATAGTAAATTTTTTTTTGAGACTGGCACCTTAACGTGGAGCAATGAGATAAACACCCACATTCCCTGAGTAAATTTTTTTCCCACTGTTGATATATATTATATTAGACATGCAAATTCCTTATAGTTGATATTTATTAATGTGTGCTTTATATCATATAAAATAATAGTGTAATTATTTAAATCTAAACCCCGTAATGTTTTTCCAAGTCCCGTGAGTAATTTTACTCTTAATAAGGATTAATTGTATATATTTAAGACTTCCTTGAAAATGCAAAAATGTGTATATATGTTTTGTTTGACTCGGGCGTTTGAATATTAGTTAAAGATAGACAAACCGTTATACTTGCTGTAGTGCGTTGTGAGCTGATCATGAGTTATTACTGCACAATTGAAAGTCACGCTATCATAATGTTTATTATTTAAGAATTTAAAATCACACTATAAATATGGTGTTGAATATCTAATGGTTATTCCAAATGAATATTGTGACAAAATATATGTTGTAAAAGTTTTTTTTTCTCTCTTGTCTTTTCCTCCGTGAAATAAGTTAGAGCTCGAGATGCAATACAGTGAGAATACTTCCGTATGATATAGCCTAGACAAATAGGCGACCTTACAATGTAATAAATATGCCCGTAGTTAAACGAAAGAAATTTTTTTTTTGCAAGGCTAAATCTATATAACAGTCCGTATTTTATTTGAACTGATGACATGGCGCCCTGGGATAGTCTCTATAAATGAAACTATTTCTAAAATAAATTTTTGTCGTCAATTTAAAAATTTTATTGATGTAAAGCTTAAATGTATATATTATTTTGAGAATCAAAATGTGTTATAAATGTGTTACCAGACAGTCAGACGTGAAGGGATCGGGAGATAAACAATTGTCCTAAAAATAAATGATCGTAAAAATATTTTGTTTTATATATTTGTATATATGACTTATATAGATGCGCGTTTGTTTTAAATGAGGGAAAATAAAATAAATATGCCCGGATCTAGCAAACATTATATAGATAAGAGTAGGAGATTGGAGAAATTAGATTCAAGTAATAACAAAATAAGCAGCATATTAAATATATTTTCTTTAGATATTAGTACTAAAATAAGAGTTAGTTTGCAGCAGATGGAAAACTTTATATGATATAAATTTTATGACAGTAAAAGTTAGTTAGGGCATTGGTGATATAAGAAGCAGCAAATAGGCCAAAAGACCGGAAGGGAAATAGCCGATTAGCCATTAGTATAGAAAAATAAAAAGTAAACCGCACAGAATCCTGAATCCAAATTAATATATATTTTGTAGTAAGTAATTTAAAATTGAATCGTAGAAACCATCATCAGTAGAGACAAAACAAATATGGAAGACCATCAATACGACCACGGACCAGATGTAAACTCAGCCGAAATTGTGGAATCTCCACCAGCAATAATAAAGCCCGAACAAAGATCTGGAATCGGAAATTTTGAAATTGCGTACCTGATAGATATGTTTAAGAAGAGTGAAGAATGAGCAAGGAAATGGGAGGAGGAAGAACGAAAAAGAGACCAGGAATATCAAGGATTTTTTGAAGAGGTTTTAAAAGAAATAAGAGATATAAAAAGGGAACAAGCAGCCTTTGCACTCCGGGTAAAACAGTACAACCAAAAACACGGGAATCCAGAGCCAAACCCTAATGATCCAAAATCATCTAAGGAAGTAAAAGTGGAAGAAGATGATTCAAAAAAAAAACGATAGGAGAACCAACAGACTTAAACCCTATAGCTGTATCGATTGATGATCCGGGAAACCAAATAGAACGGCCCATTAATATCCAGATGAGAAAAGATGACACAGACCAAGATGCCAAGACCGCCATATGCAAAAATGATAATATGTCATCAACCCAGACCAGCAGCAATAGTACCATCTATGCGGACATTAGCAATAGTCACAAAATTATACCACTTGACATAGGTATTCAAACTCAGCT
The DNA here is from genome assembly GCA_028023455.1 of Epiperipatus broadwayi. Classification (NCBI taxonomy): domain Eukaryota; kingdom Metazoa; phylum Onychophora; class Udeonychophora; order Euonychophora; family Peripatidae; genus Epiperipatus; species Epiperipatus broadwayi. The sequence continues at coordinate 185,010 of JAQFVV010012439.1, read as the reverse complement.
AGCCAAAATGGTAACTTTTAAAATCTTTTGCGGTGATATTGGAGAAAATCTCCACCCGCATTTAAACAGTTTAAAGGATTTTTTTTACTTCTATAGAACTAGCCCACATGAACAGATTACAATAGCCAGTCACTACTTACATAATTATGCAAAGGATTGGTGGACGATGTTAACAGCCAAACCCGAAGACTTTACAGCCTACACCAAAATCCTTTTAAAGTATTACTGGAGCGACGACCGGCAGAGTAAAATATTAAATGCAGTCAGCCAAGAACAATATGGGACCATAAAGGAAACTCACACTCAATTCTTTATACGGCAAACCAATCGTTTGAAAACATTAAATGCATTCACATTTTCTGATGCCCATATCATCGGCACCATCCAACAAAATATGCCAATAGCCATCCAGCAATTGATGATAGGGAGCAGAATTAGAAACATTGAGGAGATGGCCGAATTTCTGACCATGCTCGATTTTACCACTTGGGCCAAAGAGCCCCCTGACAAAATTAACAAAACTAACAACCCAAGACAGCCGCCGTTTAATAACTGAGCCAACCATCACCCACCAGACCCAGGAGCATATTAAATGAAGAAACTCATGGACATGGACCTGAATTTGGATGTGACAAAGACAACAATGTTTTTTTTCTCTCTGTAAGATTTAAAAGTTAGGTAGTTTCAATGTTATCCGTGCGTAAGTTAGTGATTAGTTTACCAAAATATTCGTTAGAGTTAAAACCCTAGTAAAAAAAAGAAAATTAATCCGGGTATATATATCTGTATATATTTGTATCTTTGAATTTATCCCCTCATTTAAAAAAAGAAAAAAAACAAAGATGTATTGTTACCTTATATTTTTTTTTAGATTTCTGTTGGGCTGACTTGGCTAGTCAATATTATTTGTTTGTCAAAGAGATTCCTCGGTAGACCTTTATGTAAGACCTTTTTTTTTTAAATTTTTTTTTCATAACTAAGGGAATGTGAAACAGGAAGATTGCTCTGCAAGTCTTCGTTTCACCTTTCTCTTACATTTCACCTACCCTTATACCTAAATTCGAATCCCAAATCGTTCGTAGTGTGTCTGTACAGCCATTTATATACTAAAATCCAGCCTAAAATAAAACACGTAGGCATTATTACTCGTGGAGTCCAATTTTCAACCCTTTATTTTTATTGATATATAAATGTCGAGTATGTGCATGTTTACATATTCATTTAAAAGGTTATATAGGTAAAACTACACACAGACTACGATGATAACTGTTAAATATTAATATCAATCATTGGAATTATATTATTGGATTGTGGTTGTTGAGTTCATTTATTTTAAAAATATTGTGTTGCAATATTTATTTTCTATTGTAGGTAAAATAATAATTATTAAAAGTAGTTTATAAATGGATTCATGCAATTACAATCTAAATGTGAAATAATTTAATATTTTTCTAATGTTATAAAGTTCCACCATTGAAAATTATATAAATATAAAATAAAGCTAGGTTGAGAATATAATAGATTTAAAGTAAAACATTTTGGATTATAAATTCACACTTCGTATGTCTACTTAGGAATTTCCAATTAGAAAAAGTCTTCAACAGAATGAAATAAATGTTTTAATCTTCTTTCAATCTGAGCATTTACTGGAATTTATAATTGTAAACTAAAAAAAAACCTTAAAATGGATTCCTTCTGATGTTCAGATAAGAAATAACTAATTGATAAGAATGCAAAAGGTTAAAGGTTTGTCATGCCCCAAGGCAGGTTCTTTTATAAGATAAACAGTATATATTGAATGTTTTTCTTTTGTTTGAGGGAAGGGAAGAAACAAAAGCTGATTCTGATGCTGTTTTTCTGCTGTTTGATTTTGCGTTTTGATTTTATTTTCTGAGGTTATAATTTTTTTTTTATTCTGAGAATTCAGACGGTCTGAACTATTATTTTCGGAATGCTGATCCTGATGTTTTGCTGACCGACCATCCGTGACTTAAATAATCCGCTTTCAAGAAAATGTACAAAATGCTGACCTATCATAGAACTGCCAATATGACTGAGTACAGTCGGCACCGTGGCTATTTTCCTTTCGGAAATAGCTGGCCACTGCCGATGTACCATCTGACGCATCATCAATATGCCTTAAGGAACTGCCTATGCTGCTGCAAACAGAGACTGAATTAACATGCTGCTAAATCTTATCCACTCCTGAAATGTGCTCCAGCTTCAACCACCCAAGCAACTGAAAGGTAACAAAATTAACCCAAGAGCTCTTGTGATCTAAAACCCGCTATAGCAAAAACAAACTCCCTTTTTCTCACCACACTTATTATCATGTATGTTTTAAAATGTATATTTAAATTTATTGCTCGATCTAAACCTTGGGTTAATATCAAATTTAAATTGTTTTATTTGCGTATTTTATGGGCTTGCATAGCATCGACCGAGCAAAGCAAATCTTAATTAATGATACTCCCCATTCCTTATAAAGAATGTAATTTTATGTTCATAAGTCCCTCCCTTAAATGAGATTTAGTAAGCCGCTCGTTCGATGACTATATTATTTTCTTTATAATACCCAGATTTGATTCATAATCTTCCAGGATGTATGCGAGGTGTGGGAATAACTATTGGCAGATGTGGGAGTGTGTGGGTTAATTACATTTTACTTAAATTCTCACACTCACACCATCCTTTTAATGTTAAACCCCATTATTTGTTTTAAGTATTTCTATTGTTATTCTGAGTTTGGGAGAGTGTAGACGCTTTTCATCAATGCAGTGAATTGCTTAAGTGCCCAACCTTTCATTATGTTTTCTTTTTTTTGAATCGATTATATATATTTTAGTGTTGCTGGCAAGGGTATTCGATGTTGAGATCACTTTGTTCTTTAAAAGGGCTTTAAATGGCCACGTTCATTTCCCCTTTACTTCTTCCTGCGGTTTCCAGTCAATGTGTGGACCAGAGCATCACACCTGGGGATGCTGACGCAGTTCTTTGCAGCCATATGCTAGCATACTCTGATCTTTAGGGCTACGGCCGAGATCAATGTGGGGTGCAACATATGCATCTGATTTTATGATTTATTTCTTTATTGTCATCACAAAGTTCCTGTAGTTTAAATGGACTACCACCCTCCATCATTTCCTAAACCTTGCGAGTACCACTGAATCCCTTTTTAAGTACTTTAAGATAATATCATACTCACACATATATTTCCGCACTAAGCAAGTCACTCCTGCCAAGCTCATTGGAGCCGCTCTGCATTTATTATGAAGTCAGCCTTTATCGTAAAACTATTTAATATCTTTTATTATAAATAATTCCAGTACTCTTATTCTTGGCCTTCGCATGTATTCAAGGTTTAGTAAGGCACATTCGTAAGCGATAATTGACCCAAGTTATAGATTAACGAGTAAAATGATTTAATCAATTGTAGTTAACCATTTGACGCCACTATTTAATAAATAAATAGTGCCAGAAATAATATTTAGCCACTTAATAAATCATGTTAATTTAATTAATTCTTTACGTTAGTGTTTATTTTCTGATTCATCTCATTGTCTCGTATTGTCTGGGTTATACATATATCTATTAAGACATTCCAAACACTAGCTGTTAATTTATTGATAAATCTCACGTAGTCTCTTCTCTCTTTCTGACCATGGCGGCCTGAAAAGATGTTGCTATTGTGATGGCGGGTTCGGGCTCCATCGTATTTGGTTGTGCAGTCGATCTGCTATATTCGAATCCGGTATGACAGGCCCTGAACCCACTTGTGGTGCTGCTTTTCGAGTGTGGTGGAGAAACTGTGCAACTTGTTTATGAAATGTGCGAATTCTTACCGTTACAATATGTATGCTAAGCTTATGAATTTTATATATGTTATTAATAGGAGGAAAAGGTAAAAAAACTAATGATAGTCATATAAATGCAATGCACACATATAAATTACCTAATTCTCAAATAATCGTAATTAACAATATAATTATTTTCATTAGTCTCATTCATTTGTAGTTAAACTTATATTTGATTACTGAAAATTGAATTTTATATGGATGGATTTATATATGTGCAGCTATTTGTTCAATGTTTAATGGTTTACATGTTCACATCCATATGGGAGAAAACATTCCTATCAGTTTAATGAGCTAGGAATTTATTTCAAAAAGAGTCATCTGTGTATAAAATGTAGTGTTGTTAGCCGAGAGGTCAGCGGAGCCACCTTGCAAACAAGCAGCTGGTTGCAGATGGTTGTTGCGGGTTCACCTCCCGGCTGATGCTATAACGTATGGAAAAAATGTAGTTGTATTAGAAGCCACACCTTATAATTACTATATAGAAGATTCATTCACTTAGGATTAAGCCCAAAAGCTCATCCCTTTATAGTTATTATATAAGCAGTTATGTTTAGGAATAAAGTCTAAAAGAGATCATTCTTTATTATTATTGTAATAAAGGTAGCGTTAATGTTTATCCCATATATATATATATAAAACAAAAAAAAAACAAGTTAAACTTGCTAACGCTTGTATTTATGATCAATAGATGGCGTTTTACCAAAAACGCCATTTATGTAAACAAACCTACGCTTTGACGGTGTTTTTGGTAAAACGCCATTTATTGATCATATATATATATAAGTGGTAGGAAACATGTGAATCAAAAAATGTTATATTTATGAATTCTCACATGCATAGAATTATATTTAAGCTTATTGAAGTCAGGGTTAGAAGTAAGGTGAATGTGTTATGTTATTTATGAATATATTGATACTATGATATAAAAAAAATAAATTGCATATCAACTATTGATTATATTTAGTTAATAAATTACTGCTACATGATTTGTTAATTTATAAAGATAAATTGTACATCAATTAATTGTTACACTTGAAAAATAAATTGTTTATGTAAGATTGCATGATCTACTGTCATTCTTCAGGAGCAACTTATGTTCTCCACGATTAAGCCCAGCATTGCAAATGGGGTTGTGTAATGTTACATTATTATATTGAATAGAATATTGTTTTAAATATACAAGTGTTGATTTATTTCATGATGCTTAAAGCCAAGTGGCACCGTGTAATTTATGCAAATAAACAAATAAATAGAGAAAATGTAAATAAATGAATCAATCAATAGTAAAAATAGCATAACAAATTCACGCAAAATAAATTTATACAGTATTTTCTAAAACCAAAATAATTCATTTATATATATAAATTAAATTAATAAAGCTTTTTTTTTTTTGTAATTGACCTATTTTATCGGTACATCTAATTTTTTCGTATCCTTTATAATTATTATTTTTTAAAATTTTCCAATTAATTGACCCTAATTGTCTATTTAGTGTAAATATTTCTTCTTACATTTAATTACATACAATTACCAACTATTATTTTTCCTATAAAATAATTGTTTTATCTACAAGATAATTTACCTTAACCTAATTAAAATATTTAAATAATAATAATAATAATAATAATAATGATAATAACATATAGAAAACTTAAGATATGTATAGATGAAATAAATAAGTTATAAAAGATAATAAATAATATAAAATGAATTTAACTAGGTAAAAGTCATCATCATCATTATCAAACATTATCAATCCACCGCAGGATGAAGGTCTCTTCAAATTCAATCCATCTTCTCTGATCTTTAGCTTCTCTTCTCCACATCACCCCTGCACATTTTTTTATTCATCCATCCATCTCACATGTGGTCTTTTTCTGGGTCTTTTACAATCTCTTGGAATCCAGTTTAAGATTTCAGTTGTCCATTTATTATCATTTCTTTTAAAAATATGTCCAGTCCAACTCCACTTCAGCCTTTTAATTTTTTCAATGATATCAATAACCTGTTTGTTCTCTTACCCATATATTGCATTTTTGATCTCTTCTTCTTACTCCTAACATGCATCTCTCTATACTTCTTTGAGTGGTCTGAAGTCTCTGTATTGCTCTTCTATTAAGTGTCCAAGTCTCAGATCCATAAGTAAGAACTGATAAATCACATTTATTAAAAACCTTCCTTTTCAAACAGGCATATTTTCTTTTAGTATCAAGTTATTTCTATCAAAAGCACTCCAAACAAGTTTAATTCTATAATTAATTTCATCCATTGTTTCCATCTGTATTAATAATCTGACCAAGGTATTTGTAACTGTTAACTTCTTCTAACTCATCATAATCAATCTTTATTTTCATATTTTGAGAAAATCCATTAAACATTACTTTAGTCTTTTTAACATTTATCTTTAGTCCTACTTTCATCTGTTAACTCCTGCAACATTTCCTGCAGCTCTAAAGCATTATTTGCAAAAACAACTACATCATCTGCAAAATCTAAATGGTTTAAATAATCTCCACTTACTTTCACTCCTTTAGTTTCCCAATTTAATCCACAAAATACTTCTTGCAGCACTGCTGTAAAAAGTTTTGTAGATAAGGAGGTAAAATTAATTTGCATTATATATAAATATAAGGATTAAAAATATAGTAAGAATTTTTCTATTTATTGAACTGGGAAAAAACCTCAACACTGATATCCCCAGGCATCTACCAATTAAGGGAGATAGCACTAAGTAAATCCATGTGATCTAATAAACAATAATATTTGTCTAATTTACTTTAAGCTAATTTTAATATTTTAATGTATTAAAAAAGTTCCCAATATATTTTCAATATTCGGTCTTTAAGTTTATTGTAAATCAGACAAATCCTACTCTTTTTATTAGATTACCCAGATTTCAGTTTTTACTATCTGTTCTAACTAATAGTTGCCAGGTTACATCATAAACGAGGTTTTTCTGGTTTAATATATAGAAAATTTCCCATTATATTTTTAATGTTTACAACTTTAGTTTATGAAAATTTTTAACTTAGTATAGAAGTAAATTATTTTGGTTCTAAAAATACTATATAATAATTTTTTTTACTATAGAATTTTGTGAATCTAAGTTATAAATTATAGATATAGATTTTCATGAAGTCATAGTAGTAAATCTTGAAAATAACCGTAGAAATGATCAAAACTTGAGTGAAGCTATAAATGTATATAAGAATATGTAAAAAAAGGTTCATAATATAAGGTACTTCTAAAAAAAATCATAAGAACACTTATAAATAGACTATAATTAATGAATTATTTTTATCAGAAAACAAAGAAAAATAGTTATTGATATATTTATTTATTAAATTACATTTTGTATATAATAAAGAAACTAGCATATTTTCAGTAAAAAGCAAACATTTATCTTCTTGAAGTTTTTTATAAAGTTGTGGTATGACTAAATAAAATATTCATATACGATAATGCAATACAGAGAACTACCTATAGCTCAAACAAGCTCTTAATTAATAAGTGCGGTATGAGAAAATATTTAAAATCTCTATCCAGAACACTCTCATCTCCAGACCAAATGGTTTCGATTTTATGGCTCACGTCAGTGGAGAGCTAGAATATTCGGACACTAGACCTAAAATATCAACTCAAAAAACCAGCACTTATTTCATACGTATATTTAAGTAGAAACTCTGAAATTTTCGGACATGAAAATGTCTTTAAATTACAAGCTTATAAAAGTAATGTCATGTTATATATAACTTGCTTTTTTAAATATTATAATTTTACCTTTAAGGCTTTGGCTATGCTGAGGCTATTAAAATATGGTCGATCTTAATTAGTTCAGTCCTATATAGCTATTTAAGTTAGATAGCTGGATTTAAAGACATTTTCATGCCTGAAAATTTTAGAGTTTCTACTTAAATATAGGTATGAAATAAATGCTGGTTTTTTGAGTTGATATTTTAGGTCTAGTGTCCGAATATTCTAGCTCTCCACTGACGTGAGCCATAAGCTCGAAACCAGTTGGTCTGGAGATGAGAGTGTTCTAAATAGAGATTTTAAATATTTTCTCATACCGCACTTATTAATTAAGAGCTTGTTTGAGCTATTGGTACGCTCTCTGTATTACATTTTTGTAATTACAAGCTTATAAAAGTAATGTCACGTTATATATAACTTGCTTTTTTAATTCATATACGATATTTATTGATTTATGGCAGAATAAATGCCTCTCAAATTTAATCCACTTTCTTTGATCCATAACCTCTTTTTCTTACAACACATTAGCAAACTTCCTTATTAGATTTATTTTTTCATATATAGTTTTATTCTAGGCTTTTTATAATGTCTTAGGATACAAATTAAAACTTCAACTATCAATGTATCACAATATCTTTAGCAATATGTCTAACCCATTCTATGTTAAGCTTTTAATTATTTCAAAGATAATGTTAGTGATACCTATTTGGTCTCTCATTCATATATTTCATTTTTAATCTATTCTAATAACTCCTAATATATATTTTTCATACTTCATTGAGTGGTTTAAAATCTGTATTTCTCATTTCTTAATTGTCCAAGTCTTAGATTTATAAATAGAACTGATATTACGCATCTTTCTTTTCAAACAAATGGATATATTTCATTTTAATACTAAATTATTTCTAAAAGCATTCCATCCAAATTTAATTCTATTATTAATTTCATTCATTATATTTCCATCTGTATTAGTAATCTGACCAAAGTGTAGTTTTTAACTTCTTTAAATAGATGATTATCAATTTTTATTTTCTGCTTCTGAGAAAATCCATTGTACATTATATAAACTATTTAATATTTTTTAAAATCTGATAATATTTTCAAAAACAAATTCATCAAGTGAAAAATCTAAACGATTTAACTAATCTCTATTTATTTCACTTCTTTATCATTTCATTTTAATTGAGAAAACACTTTTTTTGTAAAACTGCTGTAAAAAGTTTTGGAGATATGGAATCATTCTGTCATATATCCTTTTCATTGTTAATCTTCTTAGTATAAACCATGTAATCTTATCACTGTTGTTGCATTTTGATAAACAATATTCAGAATATGATAATATCCTTGGTCGATATCTTTATTATCCAAAGCTTTAATGACTGTAAAAATGTTTATAGAATTAAATGCCTTTTTATAATCTAGAAGTCCAAAGCATAATGACAATCCATACATATTGGTTGTTTGTACTTCTTTCAATATCTGAAAGTGATCCACTGCTAAAAACATTTTAAAATCCAACTTATACTTTTATTGATTAGAATGCAAAACTTGCTCTAGACAAGTTGTAATTATCTTGTAATGAGAGCCAATAGATGATTGAGAAGATTATAATTTCTAATGTTTTCTATTACCTTTCTTAAATATCAATATTATTTTTATTCATCTAATTTATATTTATCATTTAGACATTTGCTATATAGCCTTACCAAAAGATTTTCTATTTCTTCACCAGCTTTTTTAAAAATATCAATAACAATTCCATTACACCTGGGTCTCTTTTTACATGGACTTATTTAACATGATTTTGAAGCTACGCGATTCATGTTTCACAGGAAGTCGAACTTCAATAATGCGCTATTACTTTAAATAATAAATTTTGCGCACTTAAGTTATATTGAAAGTAATAGCACATTATTGGAATTCGACTTTCATCTTAGTAATTTCAATATTTTCAGTGCTTTATAATTGTAAGATTTTATGCAATAATGAAATTAAAATCATGATTTCACATTTTATGTATACACACATTAAATTTTACAAGATTATAATGTACATTTGTTCAAACATTGTGTGTGTTAATTTTGCATTTTAAATCACATTCTGTTTTTGCTTTTTAAAAAAGAATGTAATCAATTATTAATCATTTAGTGTCTGCAAGTTTATTTTTAAAAGGTGAGTAATAGCAGTGGGCACAATTAAATTTCACAATTAAAAATTAAAATCTGATTTTTAATTGTAATTAACAATTTAAAAATTACTTATGGTGACTTGAAATTAATGTGATGTAAAACGAAACTTGTTTTTTAAACGGAATTGAAATTAAAAAATTAAAGACAAAAATAAGAATTTAATTTTTAGTTGTTAGTTTTAATTAATTTTTTCCCAGCAGTGGTGAATAAATGTCTTTTTATTATCATAAGTCTAAGTTCATAAACAATTAATAAAATCATCATCTCAAAGATTAATTACTAATTACATTGTCAACAGAAAACCATTAACACAACATGAGAGTGAACTTAATGCTAGTTGTATTTCATCTTGTGAGAATCTGATTTTTTATCAGTTTGCAAATGAACGTGTTTTTTGGAAAATAGTGACAATAATTAAAACGTGTATAAAAAAATGTAAATTACTGTACTGTAAATTATGCATAAAAATATATTATTTTGAATAAAATTAAATATTATAGTTAAAAAAAGTTTGTCTTGTATCAATTTTTTCAAATTTGAAATTTTTTATTAGTCATATTTTATTTCCTTATTTTTTTTTTGCGCGAATTTTAAAGTAATTTTACGGTGGTGCTTTGCTTTTATGCGAATTTTGAAAAATCACAGACTGCACCCCCCCTTTTTCAATGTAAGTTACATCTATTTTTGCACGATTTTGTTTGCGCATGTTTTCTGAGGAACCTATCTATCGCGTAAAATGAGACCCAGGTGTATTTCCTCAGGAGCTTTCCCATTTTTAATGATTTCTATCTCTCACTATTTCATTTAAATACTAGGCAATTCAGAAGACATAGTAAATGTAGGGAATACATTTTTTTGTTCTTCATTATACATTTTATGATGTCAACTCTTTTTCTAGTAATAGTTATATCTTTTCTATTTATTGATGATAACTGGATATGTTTTATATTTTTAAGACTTTTAGTCTCTTCTACAACATTTTTTGCCAATTCTCAATTATATATTTTCATATTATTAAAAAAATCTCTAGGTATTAAATTCTTCTTAACTGATCTTTTTTTTTAAAACATTCATATTCCTTTTTTTTTTTTACCATACATTATCTTATTTCAATAGAAAGTATAGCAATAAATTTCATCTTTTTTGATAAACTATTTTCTTGCCATTCTTGATAGAGTATCAATTATCTTTTTATTGATTTTAATCAAGTCTGAGCCATCTTCAAATCTTGTTACTATTTTAAAACAATTTGTGAATTCTAACTTAAATTTATTGGAGTATTTCTCAAAATAAAGAATATCAACTGTTATTATTGTGTTTTTTAATACTTTTCTAACATTAACGTATATCTTACAGCTCAACAATCAATGACTACCTCTTTTCTAAATCTTTCAAGAACATTACAATTTTGAAATACATATTTGCTGTTAGTCAAAATATAATCAAATTTTGTAATATGTTTAGTCCATCTCCATTTTGTATTTTTCTCAAAGAAAGAATTCATATTTGTAATTTTTTTCCCATTAACTGCACAAATCTATGCCCTCTTTCATTTCTGTCACCATAACCAAATTTACCTACATTTTTATCTTTCATTTTTTTTTTCAATTATAGCATTAAAGTTATTTATGACAATCTTAAAATGTTGTTTGGCCTGATCAAAAGCATTTTGTACTGCCATATAACAATTCTCTACTTCATTACAATGCAAACTTATTGGACAAGAACTGAATTATTTGTATCCTCCATTAATTTGAATAAATAATCTGACACCTCTATCTGTTATGTTATTAATCTCTACAATGTTGTTTCTTCCACTTTTTCACTTTTTAAATAATTTATCTTTTCTTCTAAATTTGCAAAATTCAACAACGTTTCTTTTAATATGAGATAGTTTTCCAATTCTGCAATTTTCTTTTACTTGAATGTTATCTGCAGTTGTTGATGTCTAACTAAAAGATCATCATACAATGGTAATTTTAGTTTACAACTGAGGATTCTTAATACCCCCTGCCTTTGGCTACTTGGTTTTCTCTGTCAATGAGTGAAAATTTTTATAAAAAAATTTAATCCATACCCACATTTATCCTGCTTTCAAGAAGAGACAGTTAATGTTTCAGTTAAGAACTATCAGGCAAATAAAAAAAAGACCACAGTGTATTGTAATCTTATATTCAGAGATGAAAAGCCATTCATTATGATCACTACATAATGCATTTTTAAAACAGGCAAATGCCACACACAGCAAGCTAGAATCAATGGATGCCAGAATGCTTGTGCATAAAATCCCCATCTAGTACCTACTCATCCAATATCTCCAGACTAGTTTCTGGCTTGTGGCCTTTGTCAGTGAGGAGCCTTGGATCTGAGAGTACTGCACCTAGATCTTAGGATCTAATGCAACCCTCCAGCAGCCACCTTTTATCTCCACTTAACTACAAAACTATGAGTCTTAAACTGAAAACACCTTAATGTTTTCAATCCAAATCCATTAGCTTATATAGTCATATGGATCTGAACTCAGTTCAGTGCCCATACATTTTATTACACTAGCTTGCTGTGTGTGGCAATACGTATAGTGACTTTTGCCTGTTTTAGCAACAGTTATACACTAGCATAAAAAGTGGTAATCATGTGATGTTTATTGGCTTAAAAACAATCCTGCCTAATAGGATAGTGATGGCTATAGTTATTAAAGAACCAGTTGCACCAAAATGTATGGGTACTGAACTGAGTTCAGATCCATATGACTCTATAAGCTAATGGGCTTGGATTGAAAACATTAAGGCGTTTACAGTTTAAGACTCATAGTTTTGTAGTTAAGTGGAGATAAAAGGTGGCTGCTGGAGGGTTGCATTAGTTGTTCTAGTGATGGTCATGTGATGTTTATAATGCATTTTTCTGAGCAGCTTATTCATATTCATCTACCATATGGCCAATAGCAGATGCAATGTCAAGATCAATTGGAGTAACATTAGAAATTGGCTCTGTTCGATTACTTTAAGATCTTAAAGGCAAATCAAATATATCTTTTCCGTTATCAGCAAACTTTTTTTGAAGACATATACATATATATAATATTGTGATATATCTATCTAATGATCACATTAATGTAATAATTAATAAGTAATTTATTGTTAAGACAGACCTTTAATTGGATCAAAATATACATTTTATCAGTATGACCATGGACGGTTATAATATTACCTATGTATATATTAAATATTGGTGAGATATGTGACAGTTTTTTGGAGAGTGAATTGACTTTTTTTTTTTTGCAATGTATTGAAGCAACAAAAAAGATTTTGTTCGTTATTATTTGGGTGAAAGAGATGAGTCGAGAAAAGAACGGAACTTCAAAAGTTATTCTATAACTGAAAAAATATTAGGAATCATTAAATAAACATTAAATAAAGGTAAAAAGAGTAAAAGAATATTTTTTTAAATTAGGGTGAGGGGCACTAAATTTAAGGGATAGATATGCATTAAAAGTTGAGAAATTAAAAATAAAGTTAATAATCCAATATTTATACCATAGTTTAAAATATAGATTTTTTTTTTTTATAAATTTTTTATATAGAGTAAAAATTATAAATTGTTTAGTCATTAATAAAAAAAAAACAACAAACCTAAAATCTTATTAAAAAGAATGAAAAAAAAATCAAAGGAAAATGAAATAAAACATTGGGTGAAAATGAAATAACTTGGTATTTAAGTAAATATCTCAAGAAGTTTATTATTCCTGAGTTAAACTAACTGTTCGTGGATCGTGGATTAAATATTAAACAGTAAACTAAAATAATGTTTCAGTAAAGAAAAAATGTCAAGAAAAATTGTTAGTAGCTGCTATGGATGATTAAGACTGAGAAATAATTCAAGTATAAGTTAGAGGAATGCGAAGTATCATTTTAAATTATTAGCTTTAAAATGAAATGTATACTCATATGAGGGGCTGTTTCCTGTTTAGGGTGCATACTACATTTCTAAATAATCTGATAATCTGAAGTGCAATAGAGATTGCCCATAGAAGTCTTGAATTATTGGTTGAAGTGTTTCCTGAATAATTAACAATTAACATCTAGACTATAGTCTTGCATCAAGAGAGAACATATAAAAAAATCTCCATGTAATTAAATTAGTATGAATCACAAGGAAGGAAATAATATGAAATATGGTTATAATCCATGCTACTGTTAAATTTTAACAATATATTTTATAACTGGTAAAACTTAGATCACACACACATATATGTATATACAAAGAGATTATATCTATATATCAAGGATAATTTTAACTTTTGATGTTGCCACAAAACCAATTACTATTTGACAATCCTAAGGCCAAACAAGTTTTTTTTTTATTAACGTGTATAATAGCACATTTGTTTAAGGTATTAGTATAGTAAAAGGGCTTTTATTTAAATTCAGAATGCTACTTTTTATAGGTGCAATAATGCAGAAAACTACCATCTTCCTTGTCTTCTGGAAATAATTATTGTTTTCTAGAGAATTATATATGTTGAATTAGATATTTTTATGAATTTTTGGTGTCATAAAGATAAGTAATAAAGAGATTATATCCATGTAAATACAGATAACATTTAATTTTTGATGATACCAGAAAACAAATTACTAATTGATTTTTCTGAGGTTAAACAAGTTTTTTCTTAATTAACCTAGACAATAGTTGTTTTGTTTTGGGGTTTAGTGATGTAAAAGAAGTTTCCTTTTTATTATATGAATTTAAATCCAAAAAGTTATTTTTTATAGATAGGAGAATACAGAAGACTAACTAAAATTTTGAAATAAAAGATAGAACTCTTTGATACCATTGAAACCCAAAAACCAAAGAGCAATCATGTAGATTGAAAGAAAAAAACTGCTTATCTTTGGCTTCGCAACATCAAGAGTTAAAGCTATCCCTGTTTACATGGATATAATCTCTTTATAAAATTAAAATCCATGAAAATATATAATACAATATCTATAAACAAATGCTTCTGGAAAAAAGTATAATATTCAAAGTAGCAATATGTAAAAATAAATAATAACTTCAGACGACTTATGGCAAGCTTACTATTCCAGTAGCATTCAACAGGGGTTGAGTAATATTATTTATTATTTTAATATAAATATTTAAGATCTAAGAAATATTATTTCACAAATTTGTAAAAATTAAATACTACAATAATAGTTTTTAATATTTTTATGTTCATTATATATATTGTACCGAAGTACATTGATATTTAATTAATTTTATGAGTCCCATGTTTTAAAATATAAAAATTTAAAATTGAGAGAATAAAATGTAAAAACTAAAGAGCAGGGGGGAGGGGGAATTTATTATTAAATAAAAATAAACTGTAAACGCTTTTTAAAATAATAAGATTTTTTTTTGTTTAAAAGAGGAAAAAAGTCTTATAATAAAAAATGATTTTAATATTCTTTAAATGAATTTATAATAAAATAAATAAAGAGATTTCGTTTTATTTTATAATGAAATAATTAAATATATGTGCATGTGTCTATGTGAGTTTTAATAAAAAATAGAAGCAAAAGCTGTTTTATTTCACGAGACCAAAGACGCTGCTGCTAATAAAGTTTTCCATTGTTTAAAACAGTATAAATAGCTCAACATTTTATTATTCTTGGGCTTGTGTGTGTGTGGTGCTTATTTCTTGAGTAATATCTCCAAAAAAATGTTGCATTGTTAAAATCAATGTGGTGTGCAGTCGACCGAAGCCACTCTATGCATTTAAGATCTGCAATTAGTTCGGAAAGTGATCATGTTTAAATAGACTAAACGAACAGCAGAGTGTGTGTACGCCAAACCAGCCACGAAAATCATACTATGTCACTGGATCTATGGAGGAGTTATTTACCGGTTGTCAATGAGTTAAAAATAATTCCATTATGCTATTTCCATCATATAAAAAAATCCTAGTTAATTATTTGACTTTGATATCTTAATAGACCCGATTTCTTCTTAAAATAAAAGATAGACTTTATTAAAAGAACTTTGAACTTTATGAATTAATCTTAAAAATAAAACTTTAAACTTCAAAAGATAATAATTACAATAATAAAAATAAGTAAAATCAGCTTCTATTATTAAATAATATTTTTGAAACAATTGCATGCACATATGTGTGATTTGATTTTTTTTTTTTGTTAAAAAAAAAAAAAGAGAAATAAAATATAATGTAATGTGTATACATTATTTGCTAAAGTAATGTATTAAAATGCTTTATTTTATTTTTTAAAAAAGAAGTGTGTGTGTTTCATTATAAGATAAAACGATTAATTTATTTTAAATGAAAAAAATTATTTTTCTTAAAATATTTATGTTTATTTTGATATGTGCGGGTAAGTATAAATATTTAATTTTCTTAATAAAAGTAGGAGGGAAAAAAAATCTAATTATTGATAATAGTATTTCATAAAAGATTCGCTAAGTTAAAGATATAAATGTTTCGGCAGTCAGTATAATATTAGTATTATGGTTTTAAAGGATTGAAGTATTATTTTGAATGGTTCAGGAAATTATTTTAGTTTTTAAAAAAGGTAGTAGTAGCTTCGAGGGGGCATTTAAGATACCTTTTGTTTGTCTATTAGTGGGTGGTTGGAAACTGATTGAGCTAATGGGGACTTCAGGTACCAAATTATGCCGATCAGATAGACATGCTAATTCTAACATAATTAACTGGCACCTAAGGGATTTTCTTTCTCTTTTAAAAATAAAGTGTTTATTTGGTCAGTATATATTTGGTAGTTGAGCATTGGGTGTTATTGGTAGTTCGCTACTGATGATAGTTGACACTTTACTGAAAACCAACTACTTTCTGGAAGGGAAGTTTAGGAGGACAAAGTATAATAATATTAATTGATATTTTTTGTCGATAGTTGTTATTGTTTCCCATATTTTATTGGTAATTTTAGTTGAAGTTGAGAGGCGGTTGGTTCAATATATATATGTCTTTACAAATACTTTTTCTACTTATTTACATCTTTTACTCTATCAGTAATCAGTATCACCTATGCAATGTTATTAATTTTGATATAATATAATCCATGATATATCAAATCAATGTATTAGAGAATCTTTCAAATATTAAATTAAAAAAATTTTTTTTTTTAAATTTCAGAACCAGATGATGTTAAATCACTAAATATCACATAATCACCATTTCTTATGCTAGCACATATCTGTTATTAAAATAGGCAAAACTCTCCATACAGTAGTGCCACTCAGTGCCAATCAGAGTAATCAATGGATGCCAGAAGACTAGTGCATAAAATTCCTATCCAATGACTAGTCATCCAATATCCCCAGTCTAGTTTCTGGCTTGTAGCCTTCATCAATGAGGAGCTTTGGATCTGAGAGCACTACATCTAGATCTTAGGATCTAATGCAATCCTCCAGCAGCCACCTTTTAACTTTACTTAATTACAAAACTATGAGATAAAAATTGAAAACACAATATTTTCAATCTAAGCTCACCAGAAACTAGTCTGGGAATATTGGATGAGTAGGCATTGGATAGGGATTTTAGCCACTAGCCTTCTGGCATCCATTGATTACTCTGGTTGACACTGAGTGGCACTACTATATGGAGAGTTTGCTGATTTTAATAACATATATGGTTGCATAAGAAATGGTGATCAGGTGATGTTTAATGGTTTAACACTGATCCTGTCTAATAGGATAATGGTGGCTATGGTTGTTAAACAGCCAAAGACACCAAAAATGTATGGGTACTGAACTGAGTTCAGATCCATATGATTATATAAGCTATTGAGCTTAGATTAAAAATATTATTGTGTTTTCAATTTTATTCTCATAGTTTTGTAGTTAAGTGGAGTTAAAAGGTGGCTAGTGGAGGATTGCATTAGATTTTAAGATCTAGGTGCAGTGCTCTCAGATCCAAAGCTCCTCATTGATGAAGGCCACAAGCCAGAAACTAGTCTGGGGATATTGAATGAGTAGGCATTGGATAGGGATTTTATGCACTAGCCTTCTGACATCCATTGATTACTCTGGTTGGCACAGAGTGGCACTACTGTATGGAGAGTTTTGCCTGTTTTAACCAGATGATGTCTGAAGTGATGTATAGAAATTTGATTTATATATATAAACTTAATATAAATGACAAATAATGTGTAGAGATTAAATATGTATATCATAGCAACTTTTAATTTAAAAATATTAAGATAGGAATGCTTTCAGTTATTGCCATAAAATCTTTTTCATATGGCAGTAATTAAAAGCGTTTCTGCAAGTAATTTAATGTTTGAAAAACATTTCATTTATATTTATATATATATGCGTACTTGATTTTTATATTAATGAGTTATTCAATTGTTATCATTTTGGTTAATTATATTAACTTAAACTTCGACAAATTCTTCATTCTTTTACATACACTATATCTGTCTGAAGATTACATATACAAAAACCACTAAACATCACATGATCACTATCTCATACTAGCACATAATTGTTATTAAACAATTCAAAACAAAGCAAAACTCTCCATATAGTGCCTTCTTGTGCTAACAAGAGCAATCAATGGATGCCAGAAGGCTTGTGCATAAAATATCTATCTAGTGCCTACTCATCCAATATCCTCAGACTAGTTTCTGGCTTGTGGCCTTCATCAGTGAGAAGCTTTGGATCTGAGAGCACTGCACCTAGATCTTAGGATCTAATGCAACCCTCCAGAACCCACCTTTTAACTCTATTTAACTACAAAACTATGAGAATGAAACACAATTAATATTTTCAATCCAAGCTCAATAGCTTATATAGTCATATGGCTCTGAACTCAATTCAGCACCCATACATTTTGGTGTCTTTGATTCTTTAACAGCCATAGCCACCACTATCCTATTAGGCAGGATTGGTGTTAAGCCACTAAACATCATATGATCACTATCTCATACTAGAACATAATTGTTATTAAACAATTCAAAACAAAGCAAAACTCTCCATATTGTAGTGCTATTTTGAGCTTGGATTGAAAATATTAATTGTGTTTTCAATTTCATTCTCATAGTTTTGTAGTTAAATAGAGTTAAAAGATGGGTGCTGGAGAGTTGCATTAGATCCTAAGATCTAGGTGCAGTGCTCTCAGATCCAAGGCTCCTCACTGATGAAGGCCACAAGCCAGAAACAAGTCTGGGGATATTGAATGAGTAGGCACTAGATAGGGACTTTATGCACAAGCCTTCTGGTATCCATTGATTGCTCTTTTTAGCACAAGATGACACTACTATATGGAGTGTTTTGAATTGTTTAATAAGATTACATATATGTTATTTGTCTGATTAATGGGTATCATAAAAACCATGTTTAGTATGCTGTTACTACACAAGTTTGTAAATTAAGAGAGTTTTATAATATCAAGTTTAGATCTTGGAGAAAAGAATACCAGATGGGGATG
This sequence comes from Epiperipatus broadwayi, assembly GCA_028023455.1. Lineage (NCBI taxonomy): Eukaryota > Metazoa > Onychophora > Udeonychophora > Euonychophora > Peripatidae > Epiperipatus > Epiperipatus broadwayi. Next base: position 165,769 of record JAQFVV010012439.1, on the reverse strand, counting down.
GCATCATGAAAAGACCATAAAATAAACTACCAATTATAAATGAATAGTTGATTGTCCTATGGCTCTTGAACCACTTCTATGTGAATAATGATCTAATAAAAATAACATATAAAGCAAGTTGCTAAGTAAGCCCCCTTATTATCATCACAATCTTTTACAACATAAATTAAAAGACCTTTCTAATGCAATGTAAACTGTAGTTAAATTATTGCTCTTGATTCAAAACTACTTTGAATTTTCTTGAGATCGATTAACAACGATTTCCTATCTTTTAATAAATCCTATCTTAGCTTAATTTTTTTTTAGAACAACTTTTATTTCATTTATATATAATAAATATTTTAATGCAAGACATTATAAAAGCCCATATGATGTCCTTTTCGTACAATATACTATTTGTTCTAAAAACAGCAATTGAAAGTTGTCTGCATAATATAAGCTTGTATTTTATTATACTTTTAAACTCTTAAATAAGCAGGATAAAAATAGCAATGTTAATAATGCTTTCTGATACATCTTATCCTAACATTTGTTTTTTGCTCTGCGCTATTTGGTGTAGTTGGTAGAGAATCCAGCATGGGATCATTATCGCATCTGGTATTTGAACTTCTTATGAATTTCCAAACAATAAAGCTGTACGCCTTCTTTTTTTAATTACTTTTATTTTCCCACATACTTCATCAGCTCTTTTAGTTCTGAAATTAATGCTACATAAACTATTTCTATTTTTTTGCTTTATTATTTCATAAATTATTATTTTATTGAATTAACTGTCGAAAATTCATAGTTCAAAACAATATTTTTTCATGAGACTTGACTTCATTAATTCATAAACTATCTTTTTATCTTATTAATTGTTTTAAATATCACGGCCATAATAGAATGTTTTTTTCATAAATAGTTTTTTTTTTAATAAAAAATAAAAAAATAAAACATGTACAATACTTTTTGCTCTCATTTTATTTTTGATCTTAATTCATTGGAAAGATTTCTATGCATATTTATGTGGTTCGCTTTCATCCATTAGCCTAATTTATAACTATTTTTTTTTTTGTATTAAAGTATAGCATTGTATTTATTTTATTAATAATTTTAAAAATGCGAATTGTTAAATGATTAGACAAATTAAAACTTTTATTTCTACTTTTCTAAATATCTTTATCCATTAATATATACACAAGTCAGTATGGAATACAATATTTTGAATAGTATTATGTTCCTCAATGTGTTATATATTAATTTGAGTCTTAGTAATGGATTTAAAAAATAATAAATAAAGATCGAAATTTTTTTTAAATTAGCACTTGAACAAACTCAACCTACTGCTTCAATTAAAGTGGCAATAAAACAAACCTTTAACAATTATATTTGTATAGACTATCAAACTCCCTTCAGCTATCTACTCTACCTCATATAACCAATAGACACGTCCACACACGTGTGAAAAAGATAAATGATTTCCAATATACATATTTTATGCTGAACCAACACTCATCCATAGGTTCGGATTATCATCTTCAATACATACATATAAACAGTGCTTGGTTTATATTAAGATAGCAAATCTTCAAACCTTAATGAACACACTTCAGTCTTCTCTATTCTCCAATTCTACAGCTATCTATATCATTGAAAATCTGATGATGGTTGAAGAGTTGGATAGTGGAATGAATTGAAATCCGTTTATTAAAGTTTGAAGATTTGCTATCTTAATATAAGCTGAGCACTGAGGGTATATATGTGTGGGATATGATGATGTGGACTAACTGATGAGTGTTGGTTCAGCGCGAAAGACATATGTTGATCATTTATCTTTTTCACATGTGTGTGGTCATGTGTATTGGTTATATGAGATAGAGTGGAAAGTTGAAGCGTGCTTAAATCTCTGTGTTCAGATCCCTTATATAATTACATGTAAAACTTGAAGTATATAAATTATACTTTATTTAATCAAATATTATATATATATTGATTGTAAATAAAAATATACATTATTAAAAAGAGCTAGTACTTTACTTAAATTTTGTTTTGTGTGTATCTATTTAAAACTATATTAAAAAATAATATATAATAAAACTGTATTAATTAATACGTCAAATTTTTTAAAAATGATTTTGTTAATGCAGGCATTTACTTGTAAATGTTAATTATCTCGATCCAAAATTACTACTGATAGACCTCCCCCCAGTAAACACACATGGCTTGACACCATTATTAAACAACAATCTCTATACATCGGGCACTCAATAACAGGGTTTAATAATAAAATCAACATCTGGCAGGCACATTGCCTGCTGAATCCTGTTAATACAGTTATTTATGCTCACCTAGGATGCAGCAATCATAAAATCACCTCAATATTTAAATATCTGCTACTGGAGCCCAAACTTTTGGATTACCTGATTAAGGTGAATATGGATTCCATGCCAACTAATACATTCTTATACTACAAACGGTTTCTAAATAAAATAGACCCTATTTGTCATGCCTGTTCTACGAGGAGAGGATCTCCTTTAATCACCTGTTAAATGTATGTCCAGGCTATAACAGTATTCGAAGAATTATCTCTCAACACTGCATTATAGCAGTGGATAAAATCCTGGACATCAGGGGTTGTCTCTTCTCTGGAGACTTTACAGTAATCAGGTTATCAATCTTCCTGACATATGCTTTTTGGTACACAAGGTGCAGGACAAAGTTCACACAACCAACACCGGATCCCAATGCTGTATTTTGCGATAAGCTTAAAGCTCTTCAAACAAGGAAAGATACTATCCTCTAGATTTTTGTTTAACAATACATGGAGCCTACTAGTATGGCCTACAGACTCTACATGAATTTTGGACCCGATATATCCACATTGTTGTGTATTGTAGAAGAAGTAGTCTGTGTTGCAACATGTCAGATTCTTCTAGAGGGGCATTGAATTCATACTACATCTATCCCAGCTGATAAGTTAGCATTATTGGGTCATTCTTTGCACTGGCAGGGGTGGGCAATACCAACTAAATAGTACATATCTGCTCATTTTATAACCTGCTAGTGCGGAGAATGGCTCTTGCATACTTTTTCCAGACCAACAATGGATGAGTCAACATTTACAAAGTGTTTTTATTATGCATCTGTACAATTTTATTAAGTCAATAAATATATTTTTTAAAATAAAATTACTTTTCTTAAAGTTTGAGCTAAATTATAGTAAATAAATTATACAACATTTGATATAAATTAAATATTTAAATACAATGTAGTCAAAAACCAATGAGAAATTAACTTAATTTATTAACTTTTTCTTAATTTTAATAATTAAAATTCAGCTTTAGCTAAATAAATATCTAGATTATGTGTTTAGTTACTGTTGTTATATTTAATGGATAATGGTTCACTATTTAATTTAACCATGCTATATTTTCATTAATTGGCTTTGAATACTTTCCTTCATAAATAAAAAATACAAACAATTTAACAATCAGACATTAGAATAGTGCTATATTGAAAAGTGCTGTGGCTAGCGATTAGTATATCTGCTTGCTATACCCATAGTCTTGGGATTGAATCTGAGCTGGTTAAAAACTTGTTTTTTTATTATTTTAAAAAGCTAATTCAATCCAAACAATGGTTAATAAAAGAATAAACAGCTATTCTTAATTGGACATCAAAACAAAGATGTACTACTTGCATTTAGTAAATGTAGTAAGTAATGCCACCTTTACTGCTTATTGTTTAAGAATTCATAAGGGGTATTGTTGAAGCCATGATCTACAATTTTTTCACTCCATGAAACTACAAATGTTGCTGATGGAAAAATGCCATTTTCTGTACTATTGTTTTACCAATAAGTACTTTCTTATTAGCAAATTATCTGATTGTCCAACACCATGATTATCTTAATGCTTATTAATATATATTTTTTCTAATAATATAAAAAGCTTTTCTGATATTTTTTGTGTTTTTTCCCCCTAAAATAAAGTATTTGCTTCATTAAATGTATTTGTTTTTTTATATTTATTTATACATAAAAAATATGCTTTATTCTTTTTTCATTCCTGGCTTTTTTTTTTTTAGTTTTGCATAAAATTGATGGTCCTTTGAATATGTTAGTTTATTTAGAGATAATATGAACATTATTAATTTCAAAGTAGTTAATTCTATTAATCATTTTTTTTAAAAATATATTTACTAATCTTTATTTGTAGCACTGCCAAATCAAAGAAACACTTGAAATAGGCTGTAAGGTAATATTTATACCATTTTTTTGAACTTTTGTTAATATATATACATATTCCAGTTTATTCTTATCTCAGTGCATCTATCACCTTAGCCGAATCATATCATTGCCATCCATCAACTCAAAAGTCAGACCAACCCTCTTACTCTTGATGTATTTTTTTGAAATACCCAGTTAGATATACATAGCTCATATTACAAGCTTAACTTTATATACACATTTTTTAAAAATATACTTTACCTTCACACATATATATTTCAAACTTTTATTTCATCACAATTTTCTGAATATTTTTATCATTATCAAATTAAAGAAATACATTTGCATAATAGTCTGTAAGATATTTACAATTTCTTTTTATATATTTGTTAATATATATATATTATAACATTTTTCGTTTTGCTAGGCCTCTACACGCAAATATAAACTGCGCGTGAGTTGATCAAGCTATGTCAAAAAAGAAGAAAGTTGTATTTCTATTCTAAAAACACAGCTATTTTTCCTGATCAACTTCAGCCTATTAATTGTTACGAATTGTGCTATTGACAAAATCAACTTTTAATTTTATTTCATATGGGCACCAGAATTCCTAAGAATCCGCTGAAATATGTCGCCAGCACCTCTCGCAAGTTGTAAAACAAAAAAAAATAAAAAGATTTTTATTATATTTTTTTTTTTTAAGGGGCGGTAATTCTACCGTAATGAGAATTAATGATTTTTACGATTATTAGTCCTGGGCGTATTGAAACATATTGGCAAAGATAACTTACGTTTAAATCTTATTACACTAAAAATAAATTTAATAATAAAAAATAATAACTATTATTAATAATGCACAAATGAGAATTGATATTAGAAATATTTTTAATTTTGACAAACTAAAATACTTCATGTTAAGTAGCTAATTAATACCTTGGAGAGAACACATTTAATTCAGGTGGAAAATATCCAGAAAATATAAATATCAGTTAAAATAAACAAAAAGTTCTTGGTTAAATAAGAGTCTCTCATATAGAAAAATTAAAGTCACTATCGGGATTCTTTTATACGTATATTTTTACGAGTAGTTTTAAATAGTTAACTTTGTCACAATCAGGATAATTATTCTTACCGGTAAGTTTCATGAATTCAGTAGTAGATAACTATGCATAGTTTTTTTGGTTATAATGAGCTCGGCCTTTTGGTTATTGCTTGATCTTGTGGTCCATTTCCCCAGTCGGTCACGAAGGCTTTTCCTGGTGTACATCCCTAGGTCCGATGTCTTCAGGAGCTCCGGTTCACTGCGACATGCCGAATTCCTTCAGTGAAGAGCGATCTTGGATATATTAATGTTATCCAAGACCAACTAGAGAAACAAAATGAACAAGACATTCCTTCAACCGGATCCCTCCTTTTTATATCCAGTTTTCAGGACTTCTGCACATGCTAGTACCATGCCTTTTTAATCTTATCCAGTCTTTATAAATTTTATGTAATAAAGTCTTTATTTTCTTCAAGTTTTCGGCCATCTTTAATTAAGTTGAGTATTTCTACTTTCAGCTTATCTTTTTTTTACTTGCTTTTGGAATTCTTTTGTTCTCTCCAATTACTGTTATTACTAATCACATAAAAAAAAAATAAGAAGAATAATTCAACTCTCATTGTACGTTTTTTTTTTTTAAAAAAAAAATTACTCAACAAAATTTTAAATCCACTTTTATCTTTTAGGTTTTTTTTTTACCCAATGCCAATATATTTGTAATGTATATAAATAAACGTTACAATATATATAAATTATTAATCAATGTCTGTATTCCAATTATAATAAAATATATATAATTATTCAAGCAATCCAATAATTAATACAGTAAAAATATTTTAAAAACAAATATATACCACAATTTAATAGAAGTACTTTCAACTATCTATGTAGTCATTATCAACTAGATTCAAATTGTATTACAAAAAAACCGTTACAAATGTAAACAAAAAGAAATACGTCATACATCAATTTTCCCACAATTCATTAATTTTTATATTGGCAGCTGTCTATTTATCAAATGTTGCTTTTCACTTTTTATTAACATAGTTTCTTTAATTTTGCATTTATTATTATTTTTCTTTCAATACACAAAATCTTAACTTTATTAAAATCAAAATAAAAACCATAATTACATGTTACATTATGATCAAAAAATACTGAAGGTGATATGTCATCATTTCTAACATTCTCTTGTCTTGATTTTTGTACTCTTTTATATAACAACAAATGCTCCTTTGATCTTTTCTCCAATGTACATCGAGATTCACCTATATATGCCTTTCCACAAACACACAGCCATTTATATATTGCACAACTTTGATTTAAAATATTACATCTATTTTTTGAATTATGTATTAATTATTGGATTGTTTTGAATAATTATATATATAAAAAACAATAAAAATAAATATAATGGTAATTAACTATTATTTCTTTCAATCTGCAGAAGTATTTTTGTTTAATTCCTTAATCCTCAACTGCCATTATATATATATATTCATTTTTGTAGTTCTAGAATAATTTGATTTTATATATAATCAAAATATTCTAGAATAACACTACAAAAATGAATATGCCTACATAAAATTTAAAACAAAATCTTCACTATAGCCACCTTTCCATATATATATATACATATATATATATATATATATATATATATATATATATATATATATATATATATATATTGTAATGGACAATCTCCTACTGCAGGCTTATCAATATCCAACACCAAATAACACCATTAAATTTATAATTTAGAATGTCTTGTTAAGAAACCGCATGTTAAAGTTTTACTGGTGAGGATCTAAAATTGTAAACACCTACACAGTTACATATCATTAGTAATAGATATTTTAATGCTTCTAGGTCATGGATAAAAGAGAATCTTTAGAAGCATCAATTGGCAAGTGCAGTCAGCAGTAAATAAAGTAAATTATTAATATAGTTAAATTACACAAATTAAAATTATCTTCTTTTATGTTGGTATATCTTCATTTGACCTTGGGTAGTCCTTGAATATTACAATATTAAAATCTTATATGACTATTAATTCAGTATTACTTCTGAAGAATATTTATCATCACAATATTGACCATGATCATCTGCTTTTTTAACTAGATATATATTAGCCAAGTTCACATTTATTTTTTTATTAACTTAAACGAATAGGCAAGAATAAAAAAAGACTAAATTAGATTTAAATATTCACAATACAAAGGCAATTACAAAATTAACTTTATCCAATATCCATTCGATCTTATAGCCAAATTAAAAGTAACAATATAACAAACCTCTTAACAAACTGGAGTACAAATTAATATCAAATTCATGGGAAGAAATGCCTTTAAACATGGATAAAATTAAAATCATCTATGAATGATTATACCCAAAATCAAATTCATGTGAAAAATTAAATGTATTTACTGGGAGGCAAATAACATATACAGAATTGAAGGGTGATGAATAAAATATCTACGGAATCGCTATATAAAGTGCATACTCATATATTCTATTTCTTAATTTTATGCATATGTAACATAAATAATGACTTGCCAAATGTTCTAGATAAATTAAATTATCCCACTATACACTCAGTTTAAAAATATATTATTCAAATAAAAATGTAATTAGCTTCAGATATACGAGATTTGTTAATTAAATCTCAATTATTTTAAAAAAAAAAAACTAGTCCAAACTTTTCTTATTCAAAAATTCTTTAAGAGAAATTATTATTATGTAAAATTGATTTTTTTTATATCAAACATTCAAAGGAGTAAACAATTATACACAACTAAATTTAATAAGAAATTTATCAAAGATAATGCAAATTCTAAGTAATGTCTACATCTTTAAATATTCAGAAATACCATATATACATGTCAAATATTATGAAAATTAAATAAAGTATTATAGAGTATAAGTATTAGGATTGAGTTAACATTAATAGATATAATAAATATATAAAATCATATAAATTATAAATTGTTGATTATATATATATATATATATATATATATATATATATATATATATATATATATATATATATATATATATATAGTTTGGTTGTGGTAACTAGAGTTTCTTTAAGATTAAGTAATTATTATTGTTCATAATAAGTAAAATTGTCACTTTAAGTCTAAGAAGATATTAATTTAAATATGAAGTGGAGATTAAATTTGCACATGTACATCTTAACATTGGATAGATGTAAAAGCACTCTTTTTGTAGTTTACCATTGAAATATACTGTAGATATTCAGTCAAAATAAGAGTCATATATCACATGACCCTATCTCTTAAGCTTGCAAGTTATAAACAATGAGGATTGCCAATTCCTCATTGTTTATAACTGTAGATATTGTTTAAAATATTTCATTACAATTGGGTTTCTATGTTCAGGATAAAGTTTGTATAAAATCTGGTTCAGTTTATCTGTTGAGAATTACATCTAATGTATCTGTGATGTTATATATGTGAAGTTGGTTGGCACAAAGTTGGATTTAATCCAGCAATTGGAGTTAGATATCTTGGTTGTGGGATCAATGCCTGGGCTGAAGTTCTTTAGTGGCTTATAGTAGAACATACTGATTACTTCATTTGCTTGAAAAGATTTTTAAAAATGCATGGTAGACAACAAAGGGCATCCTGGTGAATGGTAAGCAAGCAAAGATGAAAGACAAAGATATTTTCTGAGTCTGCTTATTTATACAGTTACCAATTTTGCAAAAAAATATTTTTCTAATATAATTAAAACAAACCAATAATTAGTTTTGATCATTCATATTTACAAAAATCTTGAGATAAAAAAATATAATGTTTACAGATAACTATTAGTTATTATCTTAATATCTAAAATATATTTTTTTATTAAAATTTTAAATATTTGCAAAACAAGAAACAAAGATAATAAAAGAAATCAGTTTTTAAAGAATTTCCCTTAATACTGAGATAAATTATTTTATCAAAAATTTTCTTAATTACTCTGATCTTTTAATTTTATTTAGTTAAATTTTGGGTACTTGAATATTAAAGCTGCAATGTGGAGCATGTATTAGACCTACTGCACCTGTTCACATTCATATCAATCCACTGATAACTTTGTAATCTGGTGATCTGACCAAAATAACATGTACATGGATCTTGTACATGGCTTTCTTTAGCAAAAAAAAACATTTACATGGATCTTGTACATGGTATTTCGACAAGAATTACAAAGTTATCGAGAGTTTGATATGAATGTCAACAGGCATAGTAAGTCTAATACATGCTCCATGTTGCATATAAGTAAAAGTAAAAAAAAATTGTAAAACTTACAACATTAACAAAAAGCTTTTAAGAATGACATTTAAAATAAATGAGCCTTTCACAAATATGTATGACTTTCAACATTAACAAACAACTTTTAAGAATGACATTTAAAATAAAATTTCAACAGTAACAAGTTTCCAAAAAAAAAAAAAAAATTGCGACTCTCACAAATATGTATGACTTTCAAGATTAACAAAAAACAAAAAAAAACGTGACTTGAAAAAAAAAAGATGTGACTTTAAAAAACTAACAATTTTTAGAATGACATTTAAAATAAAATGCAATATTACAATAATGATGCCATTAACCAAAAAAATAGTTAGTTTAAATATACACCAAACAAACAGTAAATGATTTTAATATTTAAGTAATTTGTTTAAAAGTACATTAACTATATTCCTACAACACTTACCATGCAATACATAACAGGATTTTATGCATTAAAACAAAACTTTTGATATTTAGTATTACTACAGAAAATGGAGATCTGCAGTAAAAATTTTCACTCTGAAAATGAAACCATGTGATTGCAAAGTATGCTGGAATTTTCATAAAATTGCTAATAAACATTTTTTTAAATAAAGAAATTAAACCAAAAACAATAAAAAAATGCTGTCTTGCTACAATCATTGATACTTTGTCTTGTCTTTGATTTTCATAATAAAACATTCATTTGTTTTCCTACATAAGTCACCAAACATCCACATCCCCTTGCAAATGCTGATTGTAGTGTTGCAACCTCTGATGTTACAATGCCACTGCTTGTCATTGATGACAGGATGCCTTATTGTTGGTCATAGAACACTGCATCCATTTCAGTACTTGGTAATTTCCAAGTATTGAAAAATATGAAAAATAACTGAAAATGTCAAAATATTATAAAACAAAAGATCACATTGAAAAAAAAAACTTGTCGATAGAAAAGATCGCGTTGAAAAAAAGATATTGTTGATAAAAAAAAAAACATGTTTTCACATATACTCACAGGGATTATTTTCTTTCAATTTGATGTCATTGGGAAATTACACATTTATTGTGGGTGTGAAAAGGACTCCTATAACCCCTACATTGTAGCTTTAATACCCAAGTACCAAATTTTGTTTCTATAACTTTTTAAAAAAAATATTTGGATGATATGAATTGTTTTTTCTCTTTTTAAAACTAAATTTAAAATTAATTATAATTTATTTTAAAAACATATATCTTTATCGATGTATGTATTTATAATAGAAACCTGAATTTAATGTAAAATATCTGTCTAATTTGTGAAATCTGAATCCAATTCATGATTTCCAACTATTTTTATTATTTAAATTATAAACTGAAATATGCAATCAATCTCAATATATATATAATATAAAAATATCAATAGAAATTAGATACGCTAAATGAAATTAATTAAATCGAATATACTTTTGACACATGTGCATCTTAATCAAGGTTGTTCTGTTAAGAATCCAAGAAACTCATTTTATATGCTAATGTGAATATTGTAGATCTTTAATTCATTATAGATTCATTTTGTGTGATGACCCATATCTTTTTAATTTTATGTTTTCTATTGTTTTTTCCCTCATCCATTATTTCAACAACACAAGGATCAAAATCATGTCCACACACCCCTGCAGTTGAAACACATGGTTGCACCATCTGAAATACTTCCAGCCCCCATACATCAAGGTGTGCTGTGTTAAACTTGTTTTCAGATTACCTTTTGCCTCACCACAGAGTATGTAAGGACAATCCATTTGACTCCATATTACAGCATACACAACACTAGATCAACCCAATCTATGCACCATATCCTCTGCACCATCACTCAGTCTTTAAATTAATAACTATTGTAAATCGCACATTTTATTTATCAGTGCAGATCTTTACAATTTTATTTCCAATGTATGATAAATATAGTAGCATAATCCAACTTTTGTTATTCCTTATATTCTCAATTCTGTATAATACTTTTTTTAAATTGCTTTATATATTTGTATATATCAGCTGTGCTTGAATTAATATTAATTGTTACTATGTAAGAACATTTTTAAATTGACAAAATTTATGCAATATAAGGACCTGGGACTTCAAGTTGGTGCAACCTCTACTGTTGGAGAGGTTTAATGGTTATTTTATAATATAGTGAGTTGTGATTCCACTTTATTTTCAAATTGAGGTAATGGATTTCATTGTTGTTCCAGGTTCAATAATCCAAATTAAGCCTGATTTTGTGTTAAATTCATTAAACATGTAGTTGATAATATCCTGTGGTGTGAATATAAAATCATCTACATAGAGAATATATGTCTAGTTCCTACATGTGTTTAATATAAAAAAAAATTATACTAGCTTCTTTGAAGGCCAGAGCTATGCTATGTATGACAGCACTGATGGATAAATTCATTGGCCATAATTCTATCATTTTACATTACTCTTGTATGTTGCTACAATATCATTATCAATTCCAGTTAAATATCAATATGTTGCTACAATACCATTGTTAATCCTGGTTAAAAAATCAATAATAAATTCTCTTTTCTATGTGTTTACTCTTTTTCTAGTTAAAATTCATTAATAATTTTAATTGATTCCTTTCTGTTTATTGATCAAAACAGTTTGGTAATGGCAAAAGAAGCCAATGTGTTCATTGGAGATAACATAATTTTTGATAATATTAACAAATGCAAATGATGATTTGATTTGAATTGACAAAAACCCAATTTTTCTTTTAACACCTGCACTATATATTAACATGTTTTGCAGTAGTAAGTGTCACCAAAGTTAATCACTGATCTCAGAGAGCAATGCTCTCTGTGCATTTTAATGTTAGAAAATAATACACTCAATGGATACATTTCTAAATATTGTTTTCTGTTATATATATATATATATATATATATATATATATATATATATATCTTACAAAAAAATAGTCAGATGTCACATGACCTAATTTACTAAGCTTGTATTACAGATGTTATATATAGAGCTTGCAAATAAGTTCTTAACAAGGTTTTCAGAGAACTAACTCCCAATATTTTAAGCTTATATAAAAGTCTACCATGGGTAACTTTATCAAATACCTGAGTCATATCAAAATATATAATATCTGATTGCTTCTGATCAGATAAGGCATGAGAAATGTGATCAGATATCACCATTAAATTACTTTCAACAGATTTACCAGGTAGAAAACCATATTGATAACTAGGCAACACCTTATCCATATCTACAATAATATTATTTCATGCTAAACCAGCAATCATCAGTTGGTCCAGATTACCATCTCTACACATATATGCTACAAGTGCTCAGATATATATTAAGATAGCAAATCCTCCTACTTTAATGAACAGGCTTCAATGTACTCCACACTCCAACTCTTCAACCATCCATCCAATTGAAAATCTGATGATGGAACGCTCAAAGGCCACCCTTAGGCCGAGATTGTTGTCACACCCATGTTGACCTAAAGGTCAATCTGACCCCTCATGTACAGGACATAATCCATTAAATACATATACAAGGGATAGGCAGACATCTCTAATATGTAATAGATGAAATACACAGGCTTATATATACCTGTGTCTATATATGTAATAGACAGGGTATTTCATCTATTACATATTAGAGATGTCTGCCTATCCCTTGTATATGTATTTAATGGATTATGTCCTGTACATGAGGGGTCAGATTTACCTTTAGGTCAACATGGGTGTGACAATAATCTCGGTCTAAGGGTGGCCTTTGAGCGTTCCATCATCAGATTTTCAATTGGATAGATGGTTGAAGAGTTGGAGTGTGGAGTACATTGAAGCCTGTCCATTAAAGTAGGAGGATTTGCTATATTAATATATATCTGAGCACTTGTAGCATATATGTGTAGAGATGGTAATCTGGACCAACTGATGATTACTGGTTTAGCATGAAATACGTATATTGGTGAATAATATTATTGTAAATATATTTTTCATAAACCCTAGAAAATATCACAGAATTGAAATAGCTTAAACCACTAAACATCACATGATCACTATCTCATACTAGCACATAATTGTTATTAAACAATTCAAAACAAAGCAAAACTCTCCATACAGTAGTGCCATCTTGTGCCAACAAGAGCAATCAATGGATGCCAGAAGGCTTGTGCATAAAATCCCTATCTAGTGTCTACTCATCTAATATCCCCAGACTAGTTTCTGGCTTGTGGCCTTTGTCAGTGAGGAGCCTTGGATCTGAGAGCACTGCATCTAGATTTTTTTCCTTAAGATCTAGGTGCAGTGCTCTCAGATCCAAGGCTCCTCACTGACAAAGGCCACAAGCCAGAAACTAGTCTGGAGATATTGGATGAGTAGGCACTAGATAGGGATTTTATGCCCAAGCCTCTGGCATTCATTGATTTCTCTTGTTGGCACAAGATGGCACTACTGTATGGAGAGTTTTGCTTTGTTTTGAATTGAAATAGGTTTTTAATTATCAGGAACAGATGTATCCCACTTCTACTTACAAATTAGTATAATCTTAGCTACTTTAAATATGTCAGGAATAATACATTTGTCAACTGATAAATTAATAATATAATATAATGGTACTACCAAGCATTCAGCACAATTTTTGATAATACAATTATAAATATTATCATATCCCAGAGAAGATTTTCTTTTAAGTTTAGAAATTGCATTGAACTCTTTAATAATTTTAATTTTTTAAAAAATCTATATTCCAAGAACTCTCTTTACTAAATTTAATATCAATGCATATCATCATCAGAAATATCTAAATACATATTTGTAAAATAATTAACTAGATCATTCATAGAAGGTCGAATTATATTATATTCATACCTCTTATTTCCAATTATGTTAAGATCCTTAACATAATTGCAAAACATTTGTGGATTATTCCTAAAAAAATTTCAACCTTATTTAAATTATTATCATAATCTTTTTTTTATTTTTATAAGAGTCTTAGTAAAAGTATGCACACCATTAAATTTCTTATATAATTCTCTATCATTAGTTAACTATGATATTTATGCCTTCTATTTAAACCATTATACAGTTCTGTAGAAAACCATTTAGGATATTTATTATTAATATTCAAATAATGCCTAACAGGAATATAATGATCCAGACAATTTTGAACTATAATAATAAACTTATTTGCACTATATACAGGTCATTTTTTAAATCAAAATTACATTCCAATCAACATCTTCAATAGCTCTATATTACTATTTACCATAGACTTTATATGTTCATGAGAACCATCTATTAAAAATTCCAAAAGAGGATGCTATGGATCAGGAGGCAAAAGAGCTTGATCAGCCTCTTTGCACTTCAAATCATTTTTAGTGCTAAACATAGGTTTGCTTCCCAGTCAATGCATTTGACATATGAGAAAAAACAAACAAACAATACATTCAACATACTACTTCTAAAATTAGTAATATTATTAAATTAAGTTAATCTAACCAAGTCAATAAAAAATTTTAATCTATAAAGTTTATTATTATTACCAACTGTCTTATTGCTATGTAGCAATTAATCAACTTCATGAAAATTACCCACTATAATAATATCATAATTATATTTCACCAATATATTTCCAACCTTAAACAAATATGCATCTAGATCATTCACTGAGAAAGTAGGTCGAAGATATAGAATGTGTAATAATATTTTATTTTTTAAACTAACTTCAATACAACAGGATTCACTATTATTATCCATAATAAATATCTATTTATACTTTATGCCCTTTCTCTTGTTTCAGTACTATAATTTCTATCACATCTATATACAAATCTGTGTTAAAAATAATATCATATTCATTTAATAATAATTCATAATTAAAATCAGTTGTCTTAGTTATAAGATCACACACATTTTGCTAATATCAATTCATGAATTGCTATTTATTACACAGCTTATTTTACAAATTTAAATCTTGCTCTGTAATGGTACTTTTATCAATGCTACCAGTTAATATATCAACATCAGCATTAAGATTTCTTAGATATTTTAAATTACCACACACTTGCAGTTTATAACATGTACTATTAATATTTAAAGTATTTTTCAAATATATAATTCCATCTTCCCTAGAAGTATCATTATTCATTGCAGTCAGAATTTTTTTTAAAAATTTCATTTTTGTCCTAACAGCTTTCAATACTAACTTGACTTCCTACCATCTGAAAAACATTTGCATTTTTTTAGATTTTAATGTCTATTTTTTCCATAAAACATAGTTTTATAACTTCACTTTCTTTATCTGCACAATACTTCGAACATGTGATTGATATTTTATCTTGATTAAAAATCTGCATTAATTCATTACATTCAATGGAGCAGACAAGTTTCAAAACATGATCATGTGACAATTTTATTTCTTTTCTTACCTGACATATTCTTTTGTTCATTCTATTTAAAATTAGATGAATAGTACTATACCTATTATATGTGATTATTTTGTAATTTATCTATTTTTTAGCCAGAATTCCTATTTACATTAGACAAAGGGAGATGGGGGAGTCTTTTCAGCAATAACAAAAACTTCAACTTGACTTTCTCAAAATTCCCATGAACAATTGTGCTTTTAAAATCATTAGTTTGATTTTTATCCATATCATTAACTGATATATTCAATAACTTATTTTTCATCATATTTTCTTTCTTCAATAATTTATTTTCATTTGATAAATCTATAACAATATTTAAAATTCTATTCAATAAAAAAACTAGTTTCTTGAGAAGATAAATAATTAGTATCCCCTTTAGTTACATTTTTTTTTCTTTATCAAAATTATGATTGTTTACAGTTGCTAAAACTTTTTTAGATACACCTGGGTCTCATTTTATATGGTAGATAGGTTCCACAGAAAACCCGCATTAAAAAAAAATCGCACAAAAATAGATTTAACTTATCTTGAAAAATGGGGGATAGGTGCTGTAATTTTCAGAATTCGCATAAAAGCAAAGCAAGAAGGAAAATTTACTTTAAAATTCGCATTAAAAAAATAAGCACATAAAGTATGACTAACAGAAAATTTCAAATATTTGAAAAAAATTAATACAAGACAAACTTTTTTTACTTTTTTTATTACTACAGTATTTAATTTTATATTTTTTATACATATTTTAATCATTACCACTAGTGTTCATTTGTAAACTGGTAAGAAATCAGATTCAATGTGATGTGATGAATTGTGGCTTCTCCTTAAACAAAGTCAAGAATCTCTCACAATTATGCCCAGAGATACCTGTTAGGCACTTTATTTTTATTTGTGTTGTGATGTAAAACTAGCACCATTTTCAGTCTTGTGCTGTGTTAATGGTTTTCTATTTCTATTTTAAAAAAATGAGATCACAATCAAAACAAAAAGATTATACATTATCATTAGAAAGATTATTTTTATTTTATAAAATCTTCATTTTTTACTTTAAAAATCTAAGAGATTATTTATTTCCATTATATATAACAAAATACGTTTTAAAAGTTTAATTTTTTTAAATATTTATTGCGATATTTTTATATGTAAGTATAAATCTATTATTATTATTATTTATTCATTAATATAAATAGGTTATTTACATAGAAGATAAGATTCTAAATACAGCTTTAGCTGCTAATATAATGTTATATTTTTTGGGAAAAAGTATTTCAAGTCAAAATAAGTTATTAATAAATTAAATTTCCTGATATCTAATAAATATAGTGAAATATGAAAGATATGAAGAAGAAACATGAATCACATAACTTCAAAATCGCATTAAAATAATCTGCATAAAATGAGACCCAAGTGTATATCATTAATTTCTATTAATTTATAAATGTCATTACTTCCACTTTTCTTAATTTCCCCAAGAATTTTGGCCATCAAAAATTTACAATTTTTGTGAATCATTTACTTCTGACTCAATATCCTCCATTTTGTTTCCAGTGGCTTCCATTGTTTTACCAATACTTGAATTATGATCACATTTATCATAAACATAAAACTTCATTTCTACTTTATTTTTATTTGGTATTGTCCTATTATATATTACACATGATTTATAAAACTTATTATTACATTTAATTCTTGGCTGTTTGCCAAATATAAGACCACTGCATAAAGCACATGGTATTCCACCTGTAGTATAGCAGTAAAAAAAGATAATATAAAGAAGGTTACAATTCTCTAGTCATGTGCTTTTATAAATTTATGTGAACTTGACCGTAGGCATCGGTTTAAAAAGTATAAGTGGACCACATATACTTAAAGCTTATTATATAAAATATTTGCTCACCATACTGAGGTCAGGACTTTGACCTATTGTTTGCCTGAATTATAATTTAATAAAGAAATTGTATAAACTTATTCATTCTGTAGCAGGAAAGAGATAGAATCTCATTTCTAACCATTTGCGATTAGAAATAAATAATGAATTTTGAATTTTATTGCAATAGTCTATTTATATAGCACTGACTGTATATGGAATATAAAGAATGTAACAAATAATAATAATAATAATAATAATAATAATAATAATAATAATAATAATAATAATAATAATAATAATAATAATAATAATAATAATAATAATAATAATAATAATAATAATAATAATAATAATAATAATAATAATAATAATAATAATAATAATAATAATAATAATAATAATAATAATAATAATAATAATAATAATATATTTATAGGCAT
Source organism: Epiperipatus broadwayi (assembly GCA_028023455.1). NCBI lineage: Eukaryota > Metazoa > Onychophora > Udeonychophora > Euonychophora > Peripatidae > Epiperipatus > Epiperipatus broadwayi. The sequence continues at coordinate 147,503 of JAQFVV010012439.1, read as the reverse complement.
TTTTTTTATAAAAAATAAAATCTAAATATTTCTCTCTCTTATATGCACAAGTGATGAAGGTAGGAAATAGTAAAAATAGTTAGGTAATAATATTATGATTTACGATAATATTTTTGAAATACAATAATATTGGTGTAAATTTCCTTATATGGATGGATGAATATTTTCTTTATTAAATAATATTGTCTGTTTTAGATGTTTATTGTAATTATCTTTATATTATTTTTTATATAGCAGAGTATATTTAAGGGTTTATATGATTTAGTTACAGTTCCATAAGAGGTACAGATAATATACAGTACTTCTCTTTTTCACTTGTGGCATTTATTTAACGCATGTAGGATTGCTGTTTTAGTAAAATGGTTCATGCATTATATTAAGGATGATACATAAATGTATGTTTAAAAGTAACCTGAAATAGAAAAAAGCTTTTGTATAGAATTGCTTTTATGTATTGAAACAGAAAAGATAAATTAAAATGAGCCTTCATTTGAAATAAATGATGAACTTTATTGGAAGGACTTATCAATATCATTGTTAATAAAACTGTTATTACTTAAAATTAATTTTAGTTGTTCAGTTCCATTTTTGCATCACTAGTTATTCATTACTTTTGTTCATGAGAATTTCATGCCTCCTGAGCTATGTCTGGCATAACTAGACCTAGGTAAGTCAGGTTGTAGTGAAATGGAACTCTAGTGGTGCCATTTGGGAAATCAAACACAAAAATTTCTAGGTGTTTCCAGTCTCTATGGTGCTACATCCTCTGATGAGCAGGGAATATTGTTGTAAGGGGGGGGGTGACATCTATATTGGGGAAAGCCAATCAATGGTTCCTTCCTACAATATGCTCATCAGGAAATAGTTACAACTGAGGTAATAAAGGGGTAGTATGGGGGTCCAGTTACAGTATGCTTATGAAGATATAAAGTAGTTATTGAATTTTTGATATAGTTAGTTATACTTTCATAATTAGATATTTTGTTTAGAGTTTGGTGGGATTCTTATTAAATTTGAATAAGTAATTTATACTTAGAATATAAAGACAATATTATTTTTTAAAATAAATTTAATAGATTGCTATACAATATTGTGATACATAAACATACACACACTCACTTGATAAAACATTTTTTCATGTCAAATTATTTTAAAAATAAAATACAAATACAGTATGAAGACTTATTTTTTTTTAAAAAAATGCTATTTAAATATATTTGTAAATAAATTTATTAATTTTTATTTATACATTTTTTGACTTTGTATTTTTTAGTTTACTTAATTCAAAATAAGATTCTCAATTAGTTACACTAACATACATTTAGTCACATCTATCTCAGGTATATTTATTTAAATCTTGAGATATATTTTGAATAAACATTTGATTATTTTAAAGATTAAATAGAATACATATTTAGCCCTAGACTCTTGGCATATAATATTACATATTATATATATCCCCTTCTTAAAATATAAGAAATACATACATAAATTTATTTACATTCTATCTGCTTAAATTAAAATTTAGTCATTGCATACATTTTAAGTATTTATGTATTTGAATGTAGTTTGGATGCAATAAAAGATACTCTTTGTCTCCAGATTACATTGGTTACTACATTTTACTTATTATGAACTTTCTACTAAATACACCTCATTACTCTCACATCTTTATACTATTACAACATTTATCTGTAATAAAAAAATGAATAGAATGGTCATAATATATTATAAAAAAAGCATTATAATACACAAAAATTATTTTATTTAATCACTTAAACTTCTTCAACAGTCATTTTAATTTAAATCGAAATTACAGTTGAAGAAGGTTAAGAGATTTTGTGAATTATAATACTTTTAATATTATTACTGTTATATTCATTATTATTTTTTATTATAATATATATTACATAACTGATATTTTCTTTTATTTACATATATATATTAATCTAATATTCTTGGATAAATGATGAATTCATAGTAGTATTTATGGAGCTTCCATGTAATAAAAATATAATTAATAGCTAAATAGGTGACATTTCAGTACTCGTTATTATACTAAAATGTCAGCTATTTAGTTATATTTTTATTACATAAAAGCTACCGGAAACAATACTATGAATTTATATATATATGTACAGAAAATAGTATAATTTAGCTTGCCTATGATGGCCTGATGCTGTTTGTCACGAACATTATTTTTTTATATAATCCAGAAGTATATTTTGAATTGATTGTAGAAATCACGTCCTAAGAACTCAACTTTTTTTTAAAATGATGTATGTAAATCAATGTTATTTATTTATTTATATTCATTTAAAATTTATACTACAAAGATAAAGTCACCAGAAATTTTTTTTCCTGACATATGAAAAAAGAATGTTTTATTTATAAAGAGGTAGAAAAATTTTGTTGTCACTAACGTCAGGCATATTAAAATTGAAGATATTTTTTGTTAAAACTTGGATTAAGTTATATCTTTCAATTTGATAGTGATTATTTAATATCTTCACGCTTTCACTTTCAAACACTTAAGATTCGCCCATACAAAAGGGTTTGGGTTCGAAAAGATAGATGGCCATTCTATCTTTTCCAAAGACTTTATCATATGGTTGAAGTGTTAGTATTCATTCATTTTATAGTTAAAATCCAAAGCGCATGTGCAACAGTTTAATGCTGTTTAAATATTATAATTTGATATAGTTGTAAAACAGAATAATTTTTCAAGTAAGGATATTAATTACTTAAATTTGCTTAAATTTTAGCTCCTTCAAAAGTTGGATTTGTTGATAACAAAGATGAAATAAAAATCTTATGTTGTAAATATTCTATAGTGTAAAAAAATATAGAAAATTATAAAAAATAAACTTAATAATAAAACCATATGTTTTCATTGATTATGATAACAAAATTTAGGGTTTAATTATAGCTAATAATAGAAGTATACATATACAAAATTATACTATATAAAAGTTTCTTTTAATTTAATAAATCTATATTTATATTATAAAAAAATGAAATAGCTACTGCAATTTGTAATTATTTGTAATACTAAACAAAATAAAAATAATGAGTTTTCAATTTTTGATTATAAAATGCAGTCTATTTTTGTAAACGGAATTTTATTTTTTTAAGCAGGAAAATTAATTAACTTTTTATAATCAAGATACATTAATTAATTTGTTTTTAATTTCTGATGCAGCTTATATATATATATAGAAAAACAAAGTTATTTTGGAAAAGCTACTCAGAAAATAAGAAGAGATACAAAAGTTAATTTTTAATTAGTTTCTGAAAAATGGCAGATAAAGCAGATTTTATTGAAATGATAACCGATTAGTTCTGAGGAGAAATTTTATAAGAATGTGAACCTTTTTAAAAACTAAAATAATATATTTTTTGGAGGCTCTGTCAGGATTCTTTTATTACTGATCCTAATAATTTCTCAAGGCAAAGGATTAAAACACCTCACTCCCTAAAAAACATATTTAATTTTATATTCTAAATTTGTATAAATATAAAACAATTTTCTTTCAAATAATAAGAATTTTTTCTTCGTAATATTAATAATAATTTGCTTAACATATATGTTGATTGACAAATATTCTGCACCAGAAAGTTTTCATTTTGCAATGCATAAAAATTGCAATTGTATATATTGTGATAAATGACGCAAATATTTTAAAGCAGTGTATATATATGATTTTTGTTTTAAAAAAGCATTTTTGTCTGTTATCGCAATATGATAAGCTTTTGTATTTTTTCCCAATTTGAAACAGCTGCTGGTAATGGGTATTGCAATTTAAGAAAAAAAAATCTATTAAATCTATTTTTTAAATATTTTGCCTTTCACTTCATTACTTTTAAATCATCAAATGAAACATTTATTATTATTTTATCTCTTCTTTCGTCATTTTGACATTAAGCGGCCGCGTTAAGAGAGGCGTTAACTGAGAAAATGTTGAGTTATAAAAATAAATTACGAGTTTTCTTACATATTTGGTTATTATATACACATACATATATTTATAAAAGATACATACAAATTAGATGATATGAAAGTATAATCAATTTTAAGACATTCTGTGTTTGTTAATATAGTTTATCTATATGTTTTTTTGTTTTGTAATGCACCGTAGCTGTGTACATTGAATGAGAAGTTAGTGATTTTAATTATATATATAAGTAAAATATAAAACAGAGACCTTTCTAATAGATCTCATAGAAAAGCAATAAAAGAGAAAATATTATTCCCTAGGCTTGGATGATCAATTTTAATTGGTGGTTAATTAGTTACGTCAGAGCTGAACTTTTATTTTAGTTTAACACAGGAAAATTCTAACGACAATTTCAGTGTTAATGTATATATATTGCATATGTTTGTATTTTGTGCTAATTATATTATCATATACAGTTTGTACTAGATGTTGCTAACCTATTTTATTTGATAATGCTTTATTGTTCTAATGAGAATGTTTTAAATATTACATTCTTCTCTTATGTATATATATATATTTTAATTGTTTATAATAAATAAAATTGTTTTTGAAATAAAAATTAAAAAGAAAAACTTTTAATCAGTATTGTCTGTTTCCACATATAGTTATAAACAAAAAATTCGATGACATTAAGTAGGTTGGAAAGAACTATAGTAACATCAACAAGAAGTGACAGAAAAAGAATATATCGAAATACAAATTGGTTTTATTGACTATTGCAAAAGCTTAAAAAAAACCCTACAGAGATGGCTGAAAATATATATATTAAAAATTTTAGATTAGATTATAAGCAAATTCCTTATGGGAAAACTAATCTGAAATAAAAATAATTAAGAATAAAAAAAAATTATGTTCGTGACGATGATGAATACTATTGTAATGATATAGTTTCAATGTTGATTTAATGTATATTTAAGAATTTATCATTTCTTAAATTAATTACGTTGTTTCCAATTACACACATATCCCTATTCATATATATATAGTTGGTTCAATGAATGAAGTCTTATGATTATTGATAACTTTAAAAATCTCCTTCCAGGATTCTTTTTTCAGAAATTCATTTAAATTTCTTTATTTAATTTTTTTAATTATATATGTTTCAAATTATAATGTTATTTTAATTATATATACATACGCATGCACACGCGACATTTGTTAATTTACAAACACAATAATCACATACTGTACTGTATTACAAAATTTAAAAAAAGAAAAAAAACTCATTATTTTTTTGAAACTAATTAATAATTTTAGTTATGAATAATTGATAAGAAAATGTAGTAATTAATTTTCTTTAAATAATTTTCTTATGAATAAATTAAAATTAAATGAGGTATTATATTAAATGATTTTTAATTTGTAAATCAAAAGGCAAGTTGTTTTCTAGTCTTTAATTTTTACCTTCTTTATTTACGTTTTAAACTTGTTACACTATTAAATAAAACTCAGAAAGAAAACATTAAATACAATGTACAATAATAAACAAATAAAAAATAAAATAATAGAATAATTTATTGTTCATGACTTTCTAAGAAGTTCTAATACTGGAAGTGACAGTTGACCTACGATTCATAGACTTTGAGATCCAGACTTCGATCTTCTACTATTAATGCAAGCTATAGCTATAATAAAAATACTCAAATCATTACACCTCTGTTCTTCCATAGCTTAAGCTTGTCGTTAAGACCTGTAGAGGTCCCTACCATCGCACTTTCAAATGCACGTTCTTGAGGTTTATTGCCTTAGTAAATATTACTATTAGATTTATGGATATAACACAGACGAAAAATACAATGTAGTTTTAAAATTGGAATGCTAAATTATATTTTGTTAAAAAGGGTTAAGCAATGGAAAACTGCCATTGAGCACCAAGCGTTATCAACATCAGTAATATTATACTTAGCATATAAGCATACAGGATAAGTGTATTTTTTATTGTCTTTTATCATCACTCAATTCTTAGAATATTGACATAAAATAAACTTAAGTACTAAACAGTAACTAAATGGTTAGTTGCCTTTAATATGAATTTAATACAGCTAGTGTCTAGTTACTAGCCAGTAATGGCAGTGATATTTATAGACAACAAATTTTCCTTGTAGGATGAAAAAAAAAAAGTTAATGTTATCAAAAATAAGAATTCATGGACACAATGCATTTTCATAAAAACTTGTGATTATTTTAGAAATATTTAGATAAAAGGTATAATACTTTTTAACTTTAATTTGTTTTTTTTTTCATTATCAAAGATAAATATAATTGTCAACATTCTCTTCAATCATGTTCTTCAAAAGTTTTAAAGTCTGAGATTGGTTATTGTTTTTCAAAGGATTTTAATTATACTTGTTCAAATATTTACATTTGGACAACAAATAAGATCTGTTCTTATCCACGTAATTGTAATTGGCCTATTGATGTGGACAATCCACAGCGTAGTTACATAATGTTTATATAATAATTGCAGTCTATTCTGCAGGGAACAGATTGAATAACTCCATGTGTGTGTGTGTGTGTGTGTATGTTTAGTTAAAAAATCATATGTATTAAGCTTATATCTAGGCTAGAGAAAATCTCTAGTTTAATAAATGATTATTGATAATCATTGTTATATTTATCTAGAGTGATCGATGTCAATGTTGTGGGTGGAGTAAGTTTAATACATGTAAATCAAAATATAACAATTTAAAGTAACTTAATAACACGCAGTTAATTTAAAAAAATTTAAATATAAAAATGTAGTTTTCCATAGATGAATACATAGAATAAAGTATATATATATAAAGATAAAATAATTGCAATTCAATTTGATATTATATATTAATATTCATAAATCAAAAATAATGAATATATAAATATTTATATCATAGAACATTCTTGTTATAATAGTTACTCAGAATTATTTTGTAAGCAGAATCATAACAAATCATTTTAATAAACTTGCAAATACAATTTTTACTTTTCATTTATTAATGCCCGTTCATTCACTCTGATAATAAGAAAATTCATTTTTTATCTGACCTCCAATCATATATATTGTAAAAAAACCAAAACATGGATATCTGGAAAAGCTAAAACTTATTACAGTTTATGATTATCTTTTTTTTTTTTTCATATGTCATAGCATCGGCCGGGACGCGAACCCACAACCGTCTGCAACCAACTACTTGCTTGCATGGCGGCTGCGATACCTCTCGGCTAACAACGCAAGATGATAGTCTTACAAAAATGATAATAGAGTTTAAGTTAATTTCTTAAGATTTTTCTTAATTTATTGCCTCACTTTAGGAGGAAGATGGTCCCCAGACCTCATTCTTCCTTTTCTGAGGATGAGTTTTCTAATACAACAATTTCTGAGTTTCATATACTTAAAAAGATTAGAAAAATGAGAATTAAATATACAGTTTTATTTACTTTTCATTGGTGTAATTTGTTGTGAAATATGTATTTATTAAAATGAAACACATAAAGTTAAAAATAGTTATTTGATTAACAGGAATCTGGCTTAAAATGCAATTAAACAAAACAAACTAAATAATCAGATAATGAAAAGAATTTAATTAGCGAAATACCAATTTAATTATTATATTATAATTGCACTGATTAATTAAAAACCACCCTGATCTTACAAATTAGAATTACTACAGAAAACAAAAGAAACCAAACATATAAAGAGGGATAGTCAAAAAGAAGCTTCAGTACATTCTGGTGAATCTTCGAGACAAGGAAGCAGCATGGGAATTGTGAATCACCCAGGATCTCAGCTCCTGAAGGTTAAGCAAGCCGATTCATTTTCTTTTACAGATCACCCAAATCTTACTTTTAGTTGGTATGCCTCAAGGGCCACTAAGAGTTTGAAGACACTTAGATTACAAAGGTAATTATTTATACCTTATATGGATTAATGAGCAATTTAGTACAGAGAAGCTTTATAAGCTCAGAATTATAGTCAGTTATCATACCTTATTGTGTGTACATGTATTTTGTCTTACTAACATAGCTATATATGGCCCAGTTCAATAATAATTATATATATATATCAGCATACATGTAACCCAGAACAGTTGAGATCCTTATAGTGGTGCATATATATATATATATATATATATATATATATATATATATATATATATATGGGTTCACCAATTTCTCCAGCATTAGCTTCTATTTTTATGGAAGATTTGGAAAATAAAATTTTGACTTTAGCAGTTAAAAAACCATCTATATGGCTGAGGTATGTTGATGATACCTTTGTTATTTGGCCTCATGGTATGCATGCTCTTGATGACTTTTTTAATTTTTTAAACTCTCTTCACAACAATATTAAATTTACCATGGAAATAGAAAATAATAATCAATTACCTTTTTTAGATGTTTTGATTGAAAGAAGGGAAGATGGTTCTTTATCCCATGGTATATATAAAAAACCAACACACACTGGGAGATATCTGCATTTTTCCTCTCATCACCATCCTGCACAACTATTTTCAGTGGCAAAGACATTATTGGATAGATCAAAGAGACTTTCTGATGATAGCCATTTTCACCGGGACCTTTTTGCTACTAATAAAATGCTTCTTCATAATGGTTTTAATTACAAAATTATTAATAGGGCTTATACATATCAAAAGAAAAAAGATTTTGATACATCAAAAATTAAGACAATTTTGCCATATATTAAAGGAGTAACTGATAGAATTGGTAACATTTTAAAGAATAATAATATTCACACAATTTACACTACTTATAAAAAAATTAGTGAAATATTTCCTCTTCCTAAAGATAAAATTGCTTTGGAGTGTCATGGTGTGTATGAAATTCCATGTAGGGTCTGTCCACATACATATATAGGACAGACTAATCATAGAATAAATATTAGAAAGGAAGAACACATTCTGGCAGTGAGAGAAAAATCCAATTCATCAGCTATTTATTCTCATATTAAATTAACAAATCATGATATCAATTTTGAAAAAACAAATATTTTAGCAAAAATTGAACAATATGACCAGAGATTGCTAAGAGAAGCTATAGAGATTTTTAAAAGGCCCAAGAGCATAAATGAAAGGTGTGAGTTAAAGAAGATTAACAACATTTGGAAGAAACTATTGGAAGAGAAAATAAATTTTAAAACTTCTCAACCAATAGAATTTAAATATGAGGAGAAAGAAAACGATAAAAACGATTTTAAATCTCACATGCATTCTTATGATTTGAGAAAGAGGACGCTCTGAGGAAGGTACTTGATATTGTACTGAAATGTCAGTATTTAGCTTTTTCACTACACGGAATATCCCGCAAATAGTAATAATAATATGACATATATATATATATGCTAGAACAGGGTTCATCCCATATCAGATTTGTCACCTCATGTTAATTATATCTATAGGCTGCATGCATGTACATTCAGGTATGCTACCAGATGATGAATCACTATCCTCACTATGTCATGCTTAATATATATGCTAAATGAACAAATTGAGTTCTTAAATTAACCTGTATTACTAATTGCCATTTCTTGCTATAACTAGTTAGTGAATTGATATTTTTATGCTGTAATTAATGAGTCAATATACAACATTTGTTAATTATAGAAATGTTTGTTAATTAGTTTTTGCTGAATATATTAAAATTTGATTTTGTTCATGGACCTTTTTATTTTTTTAAATTAAACTCATATTCATGGAAAATGTTAAAGCTAAACTATCTAAATATACCCTTAAAAATAGGAAACAATCTTTTACAATTATTTTTCTATGTTTTTCAAAATTAATTTACTTATTCAAACTTAAAAAAATAAAATAAAAATTTTTCCGCTTTGTTCTGTGTAATCAATTACTTTTCCTAATCCCAAAAAAGTATAAGCTTACACATAGTCTTCTAAATATCTTGGAGTGTTTTTAGGTCCTGCTAATTCTTGGTGATCAATTACTTTTGGCATTTGCTATTGAGTTTACATTTAATTAAACCTAGCAGCTAGTTTTCTGCCATTTAATTTCATTACCCATTTAATGCTAACAACTCTATTTCCTATCTTCTTGAATTTTTCTCAATAGATTTTATATGCTCCTAATGTTGTTCTAATTCTCATAATGTTGATAGTAGAAGTGATTGATGTATCTTTTTGATAGAGTCTATCTTCAATCTATTCTTCGACTTTTTCTGATCAGAAATTTTAACATGATACCATTGACACATATTTTTTTCAAACTATCTCTATTATTGTTTTTACTTTAAATATATATTTCATAGATAAATTTTGGTTGCACTAATATTTGCTTTGAGAGCTAGGAGGGTTAATTTACTTTTTATTATTATTACTTTTTTTCATAAAATTAATTCATTCTATGTTTTACTATCTACAATAGTAAGTGTAGAATGTTATTGTTATGAAATAAGATACAAAAGATTTATTTATATTTGATACTTTAACCTTATTTAAGACTTATTTCAATTTATTTATTATTTTTTTCACCAAACTGTTAGAGTAAAAGTAGCATAAGCAAATGTTTAGTCTCTGTTCTTGTAATACTTTTAAAATTTAGTGAAGATAAACTCTGACCATGTTTCTAAACATCTGTGGTGAATCTTTTTAAGATAATATCTTTGTTAGTTTAGTTTTTGTCTCCCTATTCTTAGATGTTCTACCATCCAATACTAAAATTATATAACCTTTAGATGGTCCAGTATTATCATGTGGATTCATTGCCTCAGCTTGTTTATCTCGGGCCACAAATTGCTTTTTCTGATAGTTTAATCATGGATTAGTATGGTGTCAAATTTCTTATATAGTTTTCAATCTCTATATTGCCATTTGGTTACTAAATATTGTTTCTGCTAAAGCATTTGGTTATGTGAAGGTAACAAGTATTTTTTTCATATCATAAATAATAGCCAGTACTCTATTATTTTTTAATGTATATCATTGCATATGGTGAGATTATATTTTACATTCCATAAACTAAATAACAATATTTCTGGATGTTTAACTGGCTAATTGTCATTTATTCATTGATTAATTTTTAATATGGAATGCCATTTTCGGTCTAATCTGCTATTTAATTTTCATTTAACACTTTTTACTATATACTTAATTCCAATAAATGATATCTGGATTTCTGACAGACATATAAGAGATTTTGATAACACATTTGCATTTGAATCATTTTCTCATTTTTGTAACTTAACTCATACACTGATAAAAATTTAACCAATGCAACATGAGTGTTCTTAAATGATCTGGAATTACTCTCAAGAACATAAATAAAGCTAAAAGTGATGGATGGATATTTTAAATTCTGAATATTATAGCCAGGATTTTTATGTCTATCTAACTACAATTTCTAAATGTGTAGGCAATTGTATTCCTCTAGTATATGTTGGGTGGTTTATGATTATTTAAGTATTATATGTAGAAGCATAGTTAATAAAATTTGTTTGAGATCAATAGAATATTTGATTGAATACAAATATTTTTTATTCTTAACTTTAAATTCATTCATGAAATTTTTTAAGAAATGAATGAATGAGTTATTTGTTCAAGCTCTACCTTTAGGAATTCTCCAAAATAATTTATAAACTATAAGAATTCATGGTGTTTTTTAACATTCTAAGATAATGGAATATATTTTACTGCCTCATTTTATCAGAAGCAAATTATTTATTTTTTCTTGAGATGTAGTTTATAAATTTCAAGTTGAGGATATTCCACTTACATTTCATTTCATTGAATTTTGCATCAAATTTAACAGTTCTATAACATATCTCCATCACGCAATTTAGAGATGTTTCTGATTTATCTGTCAAAATGATATCATTAAAATAAATTAGACTATCTATTTATTGAAATAGGATTTTAATATTATTATCAGAAACACATTCAACACTGTTATTATATAAAAAGTAGATGAATATATTAATATGAGTGATTAGCATCAATAGTTTTTGTTGATTTTTTGTAAATTGAAATTGGCTAAAATATTACATTTAAATTTACATTGGCCAAATGCAATAAATAATGAAGCTAGAATTTTCTTTATATTTAGTATAAGATAATCCCAGTTTGATTAAATTTTTGTTCATAGTAAAGCTATAATCATTTTCTATATGATTTTATGCTAGACGAGACCTAATCTAACTTTTAGGTTGATGTAAATCTTTTTTGATTAACTTCTCTCTGTTGGTGAATGACATTTCACATATCTTACAAATAATTGGCTCATTAATTTTTGCAGATCTAGCTTCATGTGCTCTGTGTTAAACAGACTGAGAATATGATTTTTAACTTTCTTTCAATGTTATGTTATTAAATAATACTAAACTTAATTTCCAATAATACAGACCATTATTATCCTATTATTAGACTTAATTTTTTCTTGAAAATATACAATGTCAGAGGTCTAATTCTACCATTAATTTTAATATCACCATTAGTTTTAACATATACCAATAATTTCCTGAGATTTATTTCATTTCCATTTAGTGCTGCACTTTAAAATTTTTTTCACTAAAGCATGAATATTTTTTTACTTTCAAACATTAAATCTTCTCAATCCTCTTTTGATATCTCTTATATCTCTGAACTGTTGTCAATATCTATGCTTATGCTTTTTCTGCAGATGTGAACTGGCAACATTATTTGCTCAGTATCATCTATGCCCTAATTTTTACTACATATTTTATCATTATTCTTCGATCTCACAAATGCAAGAATTGGGTGGAATCCTTTTTTCTTTAGTCTTTGACATATATTTATAAAGTAGCATTTTAATTTACAAACAGTGCAAGGCTCAACATTTTTATAATCATTCCAGGGATATGTGACCATTTTTTTCTTTAAAAGACCATTTAAATTTATTTTCAGGTGATTTTGATTTAATTATATAATTTAGTGCCATTTTTTCTGTTTCTGAAGGTTTAAATTATTATCATCTATATTACAATAATCCTGAAATTTTTTAGATTAGCCTAAAACTATTTTTTATAGTATACCATTATTGATCATCTTTTAAAAAATGAATCATTATCAGCAATGAGCTGCTGTTTCAACTCTTCATCTACATCTTTCAAGGAAATTGTTGTAGAGGCAGTGTTTCAAGAAAGACAACATCTTTTTCCAGATCACTAAATACCATGTTATACTCCCAAATTTTTTTACTCCTGGTTCTGACATTGCATTCTAAAATTAAATCTAGTTAAATGATTTGAAAATAGAAGCTGAAATTGTATTTCATTTATTCTATATCTTGTCATGAGAAAAATCTTCTGATTTTTATAGGTTTACACAAATGATTACATCTTTTTCTGCATTCCAAAATATAGTAGCTTTGCCAAAATCTGTCAACTGTCCAACTGTGTTGCCCAGTCTGAAACAGATTTTTTTTTAAAAAAAAAATTGTGCAACATCTACAACTCTGCTATTGAGAAAGGTATAATTTGTGAACAATATATATATATCTTTTTTTTTTTTTGAAAAAAAAAAAAAAGATATATATTTCACTTTTACCCATATAATTGAAGATATATATCTATAATGATGCAACAATTATAGATTTAATGCTATTTCGAATTTCTTAGAAACAATAAATAGCAATGAATATGGTTCAATAATATATTTTATAATTAAAAACAAATTCTTTAACACATTTTTTCTTTTCAATTCTTAATAAAGGGTTTTTTTAAAATTTTTAAATAAATAGCAATACAAAAATATACTATATAATAATAAATCAAATGAAGACATGTGAATAGTTAACATATTACAATTAAACTTTTGTGCTAGTAAGGCTTAGGAATATGATAGTAAAGATTGGGGTGACCTCTAAAGATTTTCCTACATCTGCTTTTTCATTTTGTCGGCAGGTGGCTACCAACTCGCATTTTTTTGTCCTCACTTGGCGATAGCTCTTTAATTTCATAACTATTACTTTTGATAATGACTGGAACAAAAATGATATATTATGTGCCACAATTTTTATTTCTATACGCTCTACTCTTTTCTGGAGTAATCTTTTAATTGCATAGACATTTTCTTTAAAAGTTTTAATTATTTTCAACATTTCCATGTATAAACGTTAATTTAATTTTGTTTATCAGGATGTTTTTTTTTAAAAAATTTAATTACTCTCGACTTTATATTTAACAAAAGATTAAAGCTAAACTTTTCTAAATATAGTCTACTTATAGAATTGAAAACAACATTTTCAATTTGTTTTTTCTTTCCTAATTACTTTGCTTTTCAAATTTATAAAGCTTTCATTCTTTATATTTTGTATTATGTACATTATATATCTAAAGCAAATAAACTGAAATACTTTGAGTCAAGCGTTGTTAACCGAAAGGTCATCGCAGACCCTTGCAAGCAAGTAGTTGGTTGCAGACGGTTGTGGGTTCGCCTCCCGGACGATGCTATGACATATGAAAAAAAAGCAACAAAAAACTGAAATACCTTGGAAGATGTAAATAATTGCGATAGATTTTATGATTTAAAGTTTTCAGTTTAAAAGAACGAATTTGCAGATACATTTTAATATAAATTTGAAAACAAGGTCATTTATTCAATAAGGGCATCCATAACCTAAAATATCTAAACTAATTGTACTTTGGGACTTTTTTTTCACGCTATAAATCTATTCGAATTTTTTTAATTAATAGAATTCACAGTCACTGCTGCTAGATATCTGATTCTAGATCAGTAAATAGATATTAATCTATTGTTAGCTAAAGAGAAAAATACCAGGTTAATCTGGCACAGAGGGATAAATATTGTCAATACATTGATTGAAAAGTATATTTGATACAATATAAAGCTGTTTTCATTATCGGCGGGAAAAATATTTTTATAAATATCTAAACCCATCATTTTCTTGATCTAATAGTTTTTTTTCCCCACATAGAATAACCTAATTATTGCATACTAGATAATTTAGCATTAAATTACAATTCATAATCAGTAAATATATTTAATATTAAATATAAAATAATATAATGGTCATCTGTAAATATATATTCGCGCATATACCTACCTACCTTTGATATAATTTAGGCCATTTTATTTTAAATTTTTTTAAAAATGCATTTAAATAGTTTTCACATCAACTTAAAATTCAAATCTAGTTAGTATTTTTGCACATGAAATATTTTTTTGTCTATTTACATTTAAAATTTTTTTAAATTTTGTTCAAAATTATTATCTGAAAAACTTAGATATTAGCTAATAATTGTTATTCTAAAAGAGCAGAATCTTAGGATTTGTCATTATTTTCTGGAAGATTGATGACAATGTTAGCAATAAACAAGTCATTTTTTTACATTATCAATTGTAAGTTAATATTTTTTCTTTTTAATATCTGCAAGAGTATATCAATGGAACAATTCAATTTTTTTTTTCTCATATGTCATAGCACCGGCCGGGACGCGAACCCACAACCGACCGCAACCAACTACTTGCTTGCAAGGCGGCCGCGATGACCTCTTGGCTTTAAAATATTTTTTTAATAAAATTTCAAAATTAACAGCAATACATACAAATATATGAAACTTTCCAAATTAAAAAAAAGATAGAAAAATAATAACACATTATATGATTATATAAATCATTAAATCATTCCAGTGACACTAATACATACATCATATTAATTCTTCTGTTGTAATGTGATGCAATGCACTATGGCTTTTTCTTTATTGAAGTCAGGAATCTCTCAGCCACTATGCCCAGAGAAAATGCTTAGCCACCTTACCTTACCTTTCCATTTCCCACTCTAAGATTTTCCCATATTTTTCTCTATCCTACTCCATTCTGCTCAATCCCATTTCCACAACATTATCTTTGTCAATTCTATGGCTTTTATATCTAAATTTTTTTATCTTTTCCCAAACCCAGCATAAAAACCAAGAATCCACTTTCTGTATAATCACTTTTTTTATATTTATTATTTGCACCCTTTCTGCTTGTAAGTATTTAATTCAATCAGCAGATGCCTAATATTTTCCATATCTTCCTTACATAACTTGCAGAATAAACCACCCATATTTCTCCATTTATGTGTATATTCCCTCATTCCTACTGATCCTGTTCAAACATTAGACAGTAAACTACTTTCCTTGTTATTATTGTAAATTAAGTCATACTCAATATTCCGTTTATTTCTATATATATATTTAAATTCTTTTTACTCTCCATACTAGTTCTCCATCTCTCTAACTTCCTATTTTTTATTAATGTATCTATTCTATCCAATTATTGCCACTATAACACTCAACAATCCTCCTAACATAACCATCCCAACTTTTGTACAAGTATACTGACATAAAGTCTTTATCCAAATCTTCTGCATACAATACTATCTTTCTCACCAATCTTGTTGCCTGTCTTTTGCTCATAATACAATCAAATACTATTTTCACTATTCTTTTACTATCCATAAATTGCAATCTACTAAACATTTTTATTTTGCTGTTTTACATCTCTCATATAAAAACATGACCATCCCATTTCTCTTTCAATTACCTTCTTTGCTGTCCACACATCTGCATCTAATGCATGTCTTCCTACTTCTCTCTGTACTTTTTCTAAGTTATCTACCACCTCCTTACTAAAACTTAACACATTATTACCATAAGTTAACTCTGCTACTGCCATTTCTTTTCATACAATTCTTGCTACATCATATTTATTATATGAATACACTGGTAATTTCATCATCAGTCCTTTTCTTTTTTTGCTTCATTTATCAATTTTTGTACCATTCATCCAAACATTGTCTCTGATTACTTAAGATGATTCCCAAATACTTATACCTATTTACCACATTTAACTTTATATCCCCCAATAAAAGTTCTTTCTTTTCTCTTTCACAGCATTTATCATCATTATTTGTGACTTTTCATTACTAAATGTAATCCCATCTCTTTTTTACTTACCTTTGCACATGTCTTCAGCATAACTTCCATATCTTTGCTACTTTCTGTGTACAAGAAGATATCAGCAAATAAAAACCTGATAATATATACCTTTCCTTGCCATCTATTAATGTTATCTCTAATGCCTCTTCTTAGACTTTATACTGTTCTTACCATTTCTCTTAAATATAACAAAAACAAAAAAGGATACATAAAACATCCTTGCCTTAATCTCATCCAATTTTTAACTCTGATTCTATATTTCCTAACTGATATGTATAGTAATTATTTTCATACAATCTTTTAATAAGAAGCTCCATGCATTCCCAAATTTACTAAACTTATCCATAATATATTTCTATTAACTCTATCATATACCTTTCTATATCTATAAAGAGCATATATAACTGTTTACCTGTAATCTTACTTATATCTATAAGTTATGTGATTACAAATAAACTATCTCCTATACACCTATCTATAAAAACATCCTTGAATTTTTCCCTCTGTATTATTTTCTTTTATCCATTTTGTCACCCTTCCAGCCACCATATATGGAAAAACTTTATATAACACTGATGTTATAGCTACCAGTCTATAATTGTTTATCTTTCTATGGTCCTTACTCTTTCCTTTAAATAATAGCTTTACTCTTGTATTATTCCAGCTATCTGGGAATTAATTTTGCCCTAATTCCTAAATTCATCACTATCTCTGCTGCCCATCTATCTAAACATCTTGCCTTTCCACTTTTCAATTTCTTTCCTGCCTTATTCAATTCATTTCCTGTAAATCTAATTTTCCATTATCATATGCTTTCATGTCTATTACTCTATCCTTCACATCTAACATCTTTTCTACATCCATTACATACTTATTTAAGATTGTCTCTAATTCTTCTCAAGAGTTACACTCTTTTTTCTAATCATTTAGTAATATTATTTCTCTCTCCTTTACATTTTTTCTTTTAATATATTTCTAAAATTTTTTACTCTCATATTTTCCACTTTTATTAATATCCTCCAATAATTTATTATTTAATTTAATTCTCTCTCTATAATTATCTATTTTAGCCAACTTCATTTTTAAATGGTTTTTCCATTTAATATTAACATCTTTTTCACTTTCTTTGTTTTTAATAGCACATTTATATTCTCTGCATGCTTCCCCCCCCTCTTTTTTACACTTTCACTAATTCTCATTTTTTTATTAATTTTATTCTTCTGAACATTCTCACCTATAACCCTCTTTGCCACTTTTTCTAATTCTCCACACCAGTCCTCATATTCACCTCACCAAACTTTCATGATTTCTTCTATTTTATATTCTTCTAACTTATTTTTATTATTATTTTCCATCACATTACTAACCATTTTTATTATAAAGAAATTATAATTACATAATTATCTTTTCATTATCAAACACATTGTCTGTATTTTAACCATCCCCTTTTTTCTACTAATACATAATATATAGTGTGAAATATATTCATTCTAGACCATGTGTATTACCCCTAATAAATTATTTAATAAATTTCCAATGCTCAAATTCACTCTCTGACAACAATTTTTCAAAAGCTGTCCATTCTTGTTATCCATGTCATTAATTTCTTCTATATTCTCATTCACATCCATTATAACCATTATTTTCTTTTCTTTTCTTTTTGAACCTCTGTGTATTCTTAAATAGATATTCATATAGGCTACTTTCCCACTCTATTATAGTTTGACTATCTTCAGTGGCCATAAAAACTATAGCCACCATCCATTTTTGTCCTCCTAGTGTTATCTCGAATCACAAACATTCTTGCCATTTTACTGTATTTAAATATTGTTTGATATAACTCCTATATCACCACATCTTTCTTTTTTTCTTTTCTATTTATGCCCTGCCATACTAAATTTTCCAGTGTACATTTTTTTTTCTTCTCTTAGATGTGTTTCCACTACTGCTAATAACTTAAGATCTTGATTCTAAACTGCTTTGTTTAATTCGAACTACTTTTCTAATCTCAATTTGTTTATATGATTACAATGCTGACCTCTGCAATGAACTTTTTGAAATATTTCAACAGCTTGACTAATTGTAACTCTCTGTTGTAATCTATTTTTATTCATATTTTTCCAATAAAAACAATCAATTATTGTATTTCTTGAGAATATTTTGGGTATGCTTTTTACAAAAACATACTTACGTTAACAAAAGAATTGTTGACAATTCTGATATATGAAAGAAAACATAGTTAAAGAGGTGCCTTTTTAACTTTACAAATGTCCTATCATTTTCTGAAGCTGGAGGGCTATTCAATTATATATAAATACAATTGCCATTATATAATCTCTAAACATCACACAAAATAGTATATAAATTAAAAATTCATATTTAAATATTCCAAATACATTCAATAGCACATTAAGCAAGTTAGTATATGCAGAAGAGGAGAGAATAATACCGCTCAAAACATTGTGCATATACTAACCTGTTTGACATGCTATTACTAACACGGTTGAATGTATTTGGAATATTTAAATAAATTAAAAATTTTAGTTTTAAATTAAGTTTCACTTATTTCTTTAAATAAACATTTTAATAAAATTTTATTATTTGCATAAGTATCTAAAATCGCTATTAGAGAATTATTTTATTTTAAAATTATTCTTTGCTATTTCAAATAAATCCATCGTGTCTCATATTTATAATATAGACTCCGCCAAAAAAAAAAAAAAAAGAAAAAAAAAAGATGAGTCATAAAAAGTTATTATTTATTTTAATATATTGCAAACAGAAAATTTATGTAAATATATTTATATTACATTAGTTGTTGAATTGGTTCATCAAAAATCTGAAAATTTTTATTACTCTGATTAAGGAAAGTAGGAGATAGTTTGCTTAAAAAAATATTGTTTTATCATTTTTTATGGAATAAAATCTTGTGTATGAATTATTTGGGTTAAAGATTTGAATAAAAATTGAATTTGAGTCTAAATTTTGAAAGAAATTACATGAAAAAATTATTCTGAAAAGGGAGAAGATGATGATTAGGTTGAAGATTCGGAAAGTCTTAAAAAAGAATTTTTCATTACTTGCTAGTCTAGTAACCCAAAGAAAGAGAATAAGAAAGCCTCCTAAGTAAATTGTATTTATATCAAAAATATTTTGAAAAAAATCCAATTAAAATTAAAATTGTTTTAGATAATGATTATAATTTCTATGGAAATAGAATGAATTATTATAAAAATATTATTCCAAAGTTGACTATTAGGAAATAAAGAATAATTATATAATTAAATTCTAAATTTAATATTTATTTATGAATTTCCATTAAATCTCCTTTTTGTTGGCTTTTCTTGATTTATGGATAAAAATAATGGATGTCTGTAAATATTAATATTATTTTTCAAAATAATATGATTTATTTTTAATATTTTTGTGTATTATCTTGTAAATTGATTATATTTCTATTCTTATAAATAATAATGGCATGAATAAGTGAAAATATTTTTGTTTTTATATTTTTTAATATATAAAAAAAGATATCAGCAGTAAGAAAGTATGTGCATGAAACTTTAATATAAACTAAACTAATATCTTCTTAAACTAATAATTTATGAGTATACCCAAATTATACATTTTCTTATTTATTTTATTTATTGAAGCAAGGAAGAAATAAAGTTATTTCTCTCAAATTAGATTTTTATTGACATTATTTTTGTTAGCTGAAAAAAAACAATATTAGTAGGTAAGACTTATTTTAGAAATTGTAACTATGGAATTATTTAAATCATTTGTATTGAAACAGTAAGATTCGTATTCGAATCTTAAGTTTCACCTTTTTCTGTCGTCTCTCACTGACCGATCTATCCCGCCCAAATTTAAACTTTTGGTATCGAATTGTGTGTGTAGCAATATTAAAAATGTATAAATATATGTAGAATTCAGCATAAACACGCACACATTTCGATCTCAAATTAAACACAATAAATAGGGATAAAATAATATAATTTAGATTTCTTTTAGTTATATAATTTTGTATAATTTTAATCATTTATTTTGGATTATAAAGTTCGTATTTATTGCTTTGTTTAAATTTCATTTAATAATAATTCTAAAAAAATCTGATGTAATATTTAATTAAAAGTTAAAATAATCTTATGTTCCCTTTTTGTCTTTGAAATTTAAAAGCGTCGGTCAGTGATAGATAATAGATTAATTAAAGAAAAATTCCCCAAAATGTAATTAGTAAATGTAAAATGTAAACAATAGAACGGCAGCTTTCTTTAATTAAAAACCAACAAAATGCATTGATTATCCTCAGGGCAGATTAAGTAGAACCTAAAAATATCTTAACAAAAATGTGAAAGATCAAGATAAAAAGAGAGGCCATCTTAGACTTTCTGGAGACATTCACTTAAACTTTAGCTTTGCTCTCGATCACTGAGAGTCTCCAAAAATATAATATTAATTTGTTCCTTCCAAGGTATGACCGAGTAAAGCACCTAGATTATTCTCCATCGGGAGATGGCCTATCGGATGCTGAACTTTCCATTGCCCATCATAAATTCACCATGAAGATCTGCTGCCTGAAATAAATGAAAAAGCTGCTGCTGCTGTGAAATTAAATGAAATATCTAAATACAAGAAAGAATTGCCACTCGTGAACTTTTTGCTGCTAAACTAATGGAATAAACTTCTTATAAAACAGGTACCTGTCTGTGTTCAAACTCTAGAGTACTCTAATAATATGCTATAGCTCTTCTTCATATTACTTATCTAAATTATAAAATGTAAAAACTACCATATGTATAGCTAAAACTGAATAATTAACTTAATGTGTAAATTTCTCTACTAATCTAGCTTACCTCATTCTATCTTGGGTGCGTATTTCTAAAATCTACATTTTATCTATATTTATTATTTAATTATTGCATGATCACAATTGTCTCTATTTTCAAAGTTTAAATCTATGATCGTTTAAAACAATGAATGCATGTCAAATTTTCATTAATATTTACTTTCTTTAATAACTTAACTTTCATATAAATCGACACGCATTCAATGCTTCATTTATTGTAATGCAGGGTCTACTACTTCGCAAATGGCTGACGTATTAGTTATAATAATTCCCAATTTATATATGTTTGGCATTTATTAAATCATCATGAATAATTCCATAGAATTACATTTCTTTGAGAGTCACCAATGTTCTTTAGTAAATGTTGATAATGTCGGGCTGAATTAGAAATCCATTTAAATCTTATCATAATCATTTATACTTATGCATGTGTTACGTTTTAAAGATGCGATGATCTATTCCACCGTAAATATTCCGGATTCTTCAGGGTTGAAATTAACCCCCGTCGTCCTACACAAGCAGACATAATAAATGCTCCCATAGGATTTGACCTGTCATGCAGCCAGCCGGCAAATTGCGACACATACCGCTTGTCCCTGGTTATGCTTATGTGACACCTTACTTCGTCGGGCCATGGCAGAGACCAGGCCGACAGTTTTATAAACTTATTCACGGCATTGCAGTTTCAATATACTGCCATTCCATATCGCCTTTCTAAAGCGTACCACATGTTCCTTTGCTCAATTCTATTATTCTGTATATCACTCCGCCTCTGCATTATCTTCGTAATTCACTCTCAAATAAATGTTTGCCCTTAGTTATAAATAAATATTTTAATTAAATAAATATATGTCTGCTGTTACTCTTATAACCCATACTTTAGACTCTTGCATTGCAAAGGTATAAATCCCTCCAGGCATGCATTAGAAATACTCGAGAATTTTAGGTAGCTAGATTATGCTTTCAAATAAGTGAATTCCTTTTGTAAACATTTCAGTATCGGAAATACCGCTACTGAGTCCTCAAGATAAAATAATGTCTAAACAAATAAATGTATTCCTTTTGTAAACATTACAGTATCGGAAATACCGCTACTGAAATCCTCAATATAAAATAATGTCTAAATAAATAAATGTATTCTTTAAAATATAATCATGTCGCAAATTCCGCTACTGAAGCTTTGAATCCCTAAAATCTTATTAGTAAATGATTTTATTAAAATGTATTAATAAATAATTTTAAACTATATGTCTGTAGTTACGTTTCATTTATTCGATACCCATTCTATATAATATTTCCTCGATTATGTAAATATGAATGTTTAATTAATATTAGTTTGAATATTGGCTAACTCGAGAATAAAATCATGAATCTCTTGCATATCCCTGACCACCGTGCCTAAGGAAATATTTACTAATGTCGCATCAGATGCATTGTTTCGTGGATTGTATTGTGGAACCGATAAACTATGTTCGAACTCAGTACCACGGGTGGCTTCGCTACTCGATGGTGCTGCTGTTCTGTATGGTGGTCGAATTCTGCACTATGTTTACGAGTCACATGTTTTCTGACCATTACAGTATATGTTATATTACTTTTTTAAAAATTTATTAATTGTCTATTAAAAGAATTTGTGTTTTAAAAATTTAAGCCCTCTCTCATGTTTAAATATTCTTGTATCGTAGAAGCACTTTTGGTAGGTTCATACTACAAAAATTAAAAGAGCATTCAGTTTGCATTATATTTCCTTGTATTGTTATTATAATGAAGAATAGAAATGAGGAAATTACATTCATATAAACAGAAATAACTTTTAGCTTTTGATGCTGCCAAAAACTATCAATTACTACTAATTGACAATCCCTAAGGCTAAACATGTTTTCTCATTAATCTATAATAGTCATTTGGTGGAGTTTTTGTTGAAGTAAAAGAAAGTACTCTTTTATTTCAAACCCACACTGTTAAATGGACTTAAACCCAGAAAACTATTTTTATAGGTGTGAGACTGTAGAATAATTAACACATTCTTGATTTTCTCTTAAATAATATTTTAAATGTCTTCAGAGAGTTGTATATGTTAATAATTTTTATTAGTCATCCATTAAGCTAGAGATTATCCACTTAATGTTTGTTTCTGTATTGTAATTTTCACTACAACATTCTCACACAGAGTAGAGACTAGTTTTTATTCACTTTTAGCACTTTGTGGAGGAGTGTTATTAGAAGCATCCAAATAAAGGTACAGCAGAATTGGTTTATATTTTGACTAACATATGTATTTCAAGACTGTAATATTTTTAATAAATTCAACATGGGATGTGATCATCAGTTAGTTAATACAAAACTAGAGAGACAAAAATTAAGCAAAACAATATTTACAGTTGATATCCCTAATCATCCGATACATTGTAATAAATTTAAATTAGAATTTACAAATTGTTTTTAAATATTAAGAGATTTCAAACATGATTTAGATTTGAATAAAATCAACAGAAATATAACTGATACACTTTTAAAAACTACAGCAAAATAGCTGGTACAAAAAAGCAGCAATTGGCCAGTAAAATTTCTACTGAGATGACAATTTATGAAAAAAAGAAGGAATATGAAAATATATATAAATGATGCATTAAGAAGAATTTTAAAATGTGAATTTTGTAAAGTGATGTAAAAACGTTGATAAAGATATAAGAAATTATAATTGTGAATTATCAAGAAAACTTCTTTGCATTGGAAACTTATTTCTGCTATAAAAAAAAAAGATGAAACTGTTACTAAAAAGAGAACTGACATTATGAAATATGTAGAAAAATTCTATTAAGAATTATATAGCAATAAAGAAAAATAAAAAGGACTTTCTACATCTACTATATCTTCTTAATTGTACAGGATTTTTAAATGAAGAAGTAAGACATGCAATTCAATTTATGAAGAAGGAAAAAACTGAGACAATGATGGAATTATAATCGATATCTTAAAAAGAGCAGGTGAAGAAAATTTTTTTTTGGCAAAGTTATATAACATATATCTAAATGATGAATATGTATGAAGTGATCAGAAAAATGCAATATTAATATTAATATTTATAAATAGTTATAAGGAAGGTATTAGAAATTACAGATTTATTAATTTTTTTATCAATTCTATACAAAATCTTACCAAAACAATTCCAACTCATTTACAGTGAATTTTAGATTTTAACCAACCAAAAGAACAAGCTGAATTAAAAAGTGACTTTAGTGTAGTGGATAATATCCATGAATTGAAAAAAATTATAGAAAGAACCAATGGTTATAAATTGTCATTATCATTTGGATTTTTAAATTATGAAAAGGCATTTGATTCTATAAGCATTTTTTCAGTGATTAAAGCATTGGATCATCAAAGTAAAGACCCAGGATATCATCATATTTTGAAGAATATTTAACAAAAATGCAACAACAACAATTAGATTATATAATGATACTAAATATATTAAAATTAAATATTAATAAAAAATATTAACATTGACAGGATGGCTCCATATCTCCAATTTTTTTACAGCAGTTTTGCAAAAAATTATTTTGTGGAAAAAATAGTCATCTAGATTTTTCAGACAATGTAGCTGTTTTTACAAACAATGGTTTAGAGCTTTAGAAAATGTTACAGTTATCAGAAGAAATTAGAATTAAAGATAAATGTTAAAAAGACTAAAATAATGTTCAATGGATTTTTTCAAAAGGAGAAAATAAATATTGATAATAATGAGTTAGAAAAGGTTAATAACTACAAATACTTTGATCAGATTATTCTTACAGAAGAAAACATCATGGAAAAATTAATCGTAAAATTAAACTTGTTTGGAATGCTTTTGGTAAAAATAACACAATATTAAAAGAATAATATGCCAATGTGATTGAAAATAAAGATTTTTAATAATGTGTTTTAATAGTTTTTACTTATGAATGTGAGCCTTGGACACTTAACAAAAAAGGAATAAACCACTAAACATCACATGATCATTTCTTATGCTTGCACATAACTGTTATTAACACAGGCAAAACTTTCCATACAGTAGTGCCATGCAGTGCTAGCCAGAGTAATCAATGGATACCAGAAGGCTTGTGCATAAAATCCCCATTGCATTAGATCTTAAGATCTAGGTGCAGTGCTCTCAGATCCAAGGCTCCTCACTGACAAAGGCCACAAGGCAGAAACTAGTCTGAGGATATTGGATGAGTAGGCACTAGATGGGGATTTTATACACAAGCTTTCTGGCATCCATTGATTACTCTGGCTGACACTGAGTGACACTACTATATGAAGAGTTTTGCCTTTGTCAAAAAAGAAATACAAAGGCTTTAGATCACTCAACAAGTATGAAGTGATGTATGTTAAAAGTAAAAAGAAGAGATCTAAAATGAAATACATGGGCAAGAGAACAAACAGGTATTACTAAAATCATTGAAAGAATTAAGGACCATATTTCTAGAAGAGATGATAATAGAAGGACAGTTGAAATGTTAAACTATGTTTTAAATGATTGTAAATCACCTAGAAAGAGACAATGTTTGATGGACAAAATAAGAAAGTGTGTTAGTATAAAGGGAAGAAGAGAGGCCAGATATTGGAAAGAAGATGGATTGAACTTAGAGAGATCTTCATCCTGCAGTGATTTGATAATGATTCAAACTGATAATGATAATAACTATAAGTGATTCATGGCTTGTTTTTTTCTTAATATCTTGTTTATTGTGGTTTTTCAAGTTTCACAAAAACTAAATTATTTGAATGTTATAACATGTTATTTTATATTTTTATATGTAATTAACTGGTATATAATTGTGATTGTATAATTTGAGTCAAACTTAGCGATACAAAATGAACATTTAATTTTATATAATAGTTTATCATTTACATTTGAATAAAAGAATAACCAGGTAATCAAATAAATAGTATGGCAATCAAAATAACTGTGAAGGTAATTTAAACTTTATTAAGTAGACTAACTAAATAAGTCATTGTATGTTATAAAATATTAATTTTTTTAAAATTAATCAATGATTAATTTTATATTATTTATAAAATGAACAAATATCTTTAATTTTTCACTTAAGGTTTCCCATAGATTTTTCATTTTAAATTAACTATATTATATAACAATTATGTAAACATAGGGATTTGAACTCAGACTTTCAAGCATCCATTAACTATCCACACTATCTCGTACAACTGATACATATGACCACACACATGTAGAAAAGTAAAATAATCACCAATATACGTATTTCAAACTAAACCAGCATTCATCAGTTGGTTCAGATTATCATCTCCCACACACATATATAATCAGTGATCAGTTTATATTAAGATAACAAATCCTCACACTTTAATGGACAGGCTTCAATCTATTTCAACCTCCAACTTTTCAGCCTGTCCATTCAAGTGTGAGGATTTGCTATCTTAGTATAAACTGATCACTGATTATATATATATGTGTTGGGAGATGTCTGGACCAACTGATGAATGCTGGTTTAGCATGACCTACATATATTGGTGATTATTTATTTTTTCTACATTTGTGTGGTTATGTGTATCAGTTGTATGAGATAGTGTGGATAGTTGGTGAGTGCTTGAAAGTCTGAGTTCAAATTCCTATATTTACAATTAAACTCCAGGTTTGTGAAGAGTGCCTGGTTTTCAAATATTTATAACAACTATGTACATCACATATGGTATAGATCTGGCTGGTTTGTGTGCAAGAAAATTAAGTGCAATCTCAGCATAACTCATGTGCAGAACAAATTAACTGTAATTCATACCACCAAATATTTTCTATATCATGAAAATGTAACTTATTTTAATATCTAGGAAATTTTCAGATTTACCTTCATACTATTGTGAAATTATCAAATTTTATACTTATATCTGAACTATTCTAAGATAAAATAATGAAGAAAAGTCTATATTATATGCAGTACCTTCAAAATTAATTCGTCTTTTATACCATTCAATGAAAATTATAATCTTCTAAATATCTTTTAAATTATTCAATAATTATTAAGTAATAAATCAATTCTTAACTTAAATATAGCAGCATAGTAACATTATCTTTAAGTCATTAATTATTTCAAACTATGCTCATTATATTTTGTAAAGCTAGTATTAATAAAATAGTTCTAGGATAATATTAATTTATTTTTAAAATAATTTCATTAATATTAAAATAACTATTTTGATAAGAGCATTCTTTGATTAATAATTTCATAATGTTTAAATTGTTTTAAAAAGAATATAGAGATGTCATATGTTGGGACTACAAAGAATAAATTGGAAACTAGATTAAAACAACATTTAAGTGATAAAAATTCTGCTATTTACAATCATATGAATAAATTTAAACATAAAGATTTTGAAATAAAACCTTTAGAATGTATAAAGTCATACCATGAAAGAATGATAAAAAAGGGATTTACATTAATAAAATTAAACCTGAATTAAACAAGATGTTAATAGAAAAAAAAAATAGGTTTGTTAATTAATTTTTTAAGGTATTTTTTGGATAGGTATATAAATGTAATAAATTTGATTAAGTTGAGATTGGTTGTAATAGAAAAAGGTGTTGAGGTAAAGATAATTTTTAGTATATTTTAATATTTTTGCATTTGTTTGGGATATGTGATATTTATTATTATATATTTGTATTTTTATTTTTTTAGTATACCTTGAAAAAGTCTATATAAAATAGTTGAAACATTGGATGTATTTTATTTTTATTATAGTCATATTAAAACAAGTTTTGAAAAGAAGTTTGATGTATTCATTGACATATATGGAAAATCATGAATATTTTAAAAAAAAAGTGTAGATATTTTAAATTCAACAATTTTATGATCATTTGAATAGCTTACCCCAATTTAAAAAAAAACTAAACATATATTAAATAATGCATATTCTATCTCAAAAATACAAAGCAACTAATAATTAAACTGCTTTTTAATATAATTTTTTTTACATTGTAGTATACAAGTTTCAAATAAACATCTCAGAGTTTTTAACTAATTAATAAAATTAACAAAGTTTACAAAGAAATTACAATTTTAACTTTATCTGTAATTATACTTTTTGACTTAGTTTTGTGAATTAATTTATTATAAATACCATTATATGTTAGCTTAATGTGTTTATATGAATTTATTTTAAAATGATTTTTGATGTACTCAGGTATCTTTTAAAATAATATATTTTATTTATAAAATTTTAGTAATTTATTTTTAACATTTTTTTAAAAAAGAATTAAAGAAATAATTATAAATAATGAATCTTATAAAATTTAATAAAAAATCAAATTTATTTAAATACATATTTATTATAATAAAAGAATTACATTTTTATGCTTTCAGTCTGAGAATATGTAATACTTCTATATATATATATATGGTTCTTATATAAATATAGACATTATTATGTAGCATGCACATACTTTCATTTGTCATTTTATGGTTTATAAATCACTAAATAAAGAAACAATTCAAGATCATATATTTCATAAAAGTATGTTTATATTGTATTGAATAAATCTGGAATAAATGAATCATTTATTTATTAAAATAAAAAAAAAATTGTTAAATTATATCAGATGACAACAATGCTTTATTAAAATTAGAAGAAAGAAATCACATGGTCAAAAACTAGTGTTTACAAATATAGAACTGTGTTGTTTGAGTTATTATAGAGAGAAAGAAACAATTGCAGAAGAAAGAACACTGACTTTCTTTCTTTAAAAAAAGTTTTGTGTTTAATCTTACCTTACTGTATAAATAAATTTCTGGACTTGCAGTAAAAAATGTTTGCAAGTAGAGAACTTTGGAAGAGAAGGGGAAGGAGTTCCTTCCATTTAATGTCTATGATTTAAACAAAATGATTAGCAACAAAATGCTATGCTGACAACCATTGAATTTATGAGTATTAAATCCACTTGGATTGTAGTATTAACAAAGAAAAATAATTGGATACATTTAAGGATACAAATATTTATGGATCCCTACATGTATGTGCTAACATGAAGATGCCAAAGGAAATACTGCAAGATAAAAAAGCACAATTGAAGATTTATATATGCTAATAGTAACAGATGCTCATAAAAAATCTTACTTACCAGCAATAATTGAAACTATAATGATATTTATAAATGTTTATAAAATTTTACTTCTAAATTAATAGTATTAATTACAATGCAGTCTGGTTTGTCATCCAATAACTTAAATAATAAAAATCAAGTAAAGTAAAAGATCAATTTAAACATAAATAGTATTTGCATAATTTAGTTTGAATCATAAATAATTTTATATGAAAATGTTATTTGACTTTCATTTTTTTAAAGATAATAATTATAATTTTTCCATATATATTTATTTTTTTATTTGCACGAATGAAAATCTATAGTTAACCCTTTCTTGGCTATATGCATTTATAATTTTTATTAAAAATTATATATCATATCTAATTATACTATAGTGAGAGTGAACTATAATTGAATTATAAATGCATATTATAAGATGTTAATTGCTGTTATAAATTATTCTTTATTTTAATCTTCACAAATAAATTAATGTTTACCTTAAATTTGTATTGTTGTTATTAACCTAGGTGTTTGATTTACTACTGCATGAATCATTATAAAACTATTTTATCTTATCCTATAATATTCCATATTATATCTCATTATCAAGTAAAACATTTTGTTTTCTTTGCTTGGCAGGAGAATTCATATGGACCCATTGATGCGCTTTACAAGTTTATGAGTACATTAGCACATTTAGGTATAAATTATTTTAAAGTCAGTTGTAATCAACTCAATTTATTTATTAGTTATATTTTAAATTGCCTAAATATGACATTTACTCAGTATATTTAAATTGTAAAAATATGTAATACATAAGTGGGACAAACACTTGGTTTATAATTATATTTATTGCATGTAGTTGCCCAAATCTGTGATGCATTTGCACCTAATTGGTCCTGATGAGTTATAATATTTTCATTACATTTGTGATTACTTAATCAGATAATCAGAGGGTCTTTGTTGATAGTTCCATTTATGATATTAGTTTTCTAGTGTGGTGAGCAGTCTATATTTACGAGTTCTCTGCAGTGATTACTGACTTATTTTTAGTCATTTATATATTAGAAATATACGTAACATTCTTGTGATTACCATTGGAGATCATATGTCTATATAAAGTGGTGGAAGAAAATTGTCTATATTATTTAGTTAGTAGTAAAAACTTATTATGAGAGTATTTACATAATAGTTATTAAGTTCAAAATTAAACATAATAAATTGAATTAATGGTGGTAACATTATATATATATATATATATAATCTATATTATTATTATTATTATTAGTAGGTAAACACACCAGCATTTTTTATTTGTTTCCAGTATTATTTTCAATCGACTTGCCTAAAGTTGAGGTTAGAATATATATATATTATTTATTTTTTAATTTTGGATTTTTAATTTATTTATTATTTCAATTTAAATAGAATTTAAGCTTGATTAGAAGAAAATGTAGTTTTTTTTTGTTTGTTTTAAGTATACATTGGAATAATTTTGTCACTGGTTGGTTAGATATCCTGTGTTAGATTTTGTGATCAATCGTTTTTTTTTTGTTAAATTTGTAGTCTTTTATCAAATCTGTAATTTTTGAATATCGCCATTTTACTGTGTATATATTTTTTCTTTTTGATAAAAACCAGTCCTCTGGTTGAAATATTATATTATTTATTGGATATATAAGTCTTTTTTTTTGGTTTTCTATATGTATTTCCTTTGGTTAGTTTTTTATATTTTTATATGGATTTATTACTGACTAAAGTGAATAAGACTTTATTGTCACTTAGCCATGTGACTTTCATACACGATTCATTGCTCAAATTTTTACATAGGTTTTGTGTACAAATTAGTTATAGATGAGGAGCTTCTATTCTGGACGGGGTTGATCTGTTTAACAAATTAATTAATATGGATAACATTAAGTTTTTGTTTGTTCATCTTGGATCTAACAATTGTTTTTTCGTTTAGAAATAACGAATGTGTGCAGATTTTGAAATTGATTCAACATATACGTTCTTATTCACTGGATATTGTAATTATAATTTCTCAAGTTTTACTACAATTGCAGAATAAATATTATCCAATGGATCCAATTAAATTGAAAATTATTAATGAAATTTTTTTTGAATTTAATAGACATTGTCATTTTTTAAGTTATACACACTATAATGTATTTTTTTCCAGCATACGGATTTTATAAAAAGAGAGAATATTTTTAGATTTTTAGCCTGTGATGGCCGTCATTTGAACATCTATGGAGCTAGATGTTTATCATATGGTTTTAAATATATAATGTCACTGATGAGATGTAACAGAGTTTATAATGTGAATTCAGTGTTGAGTGTGAGGGAATATAGTTTGGTTGATGTTGGAACTCAAACAGAAGCTGTGTTGACATGTGAAATGGGGATTCAAACTGAGATATCTAATTGTCATGAATCACAAATTATTATGCTGCATGATACTAATGGGATCCTAGTAGATGTTGAAGAATCTTGCATGACAGGGAGTGTTTTGGAGGAATCATTATGGGATAGATCTCCAAAAGTTTTTAAAGAAGATCATACTCAACACAAAGATGATTCTTTAGACCTTTCATTAGAAGATATAATTTTTAACATTTTCCACCAAAAGAACTTTTTAAGAATGACTATTTCTGATGTTCAGCAGATTGATGGTTTTGCAGCTTTGGTTCAACATATGGATGGTATTAAAGAAGATCTGGATAATTTAGAGGTGGGTATAGTTAACCAAATAGATAATGAAGTGATATCTAGCACTGGATTTAATAATATATCTAGCATAGATACAGAGTTTGATATTAATAGGGATTATTCTAATAAACGATATTTACAAGGTCTAACATTAATTAATACAGGGGCAATTCCTAAATGTTCATGTAGAAGTCTAAATAAAAAACAGGTTATAAGTAATTGACAAACATTATATAGTTGACAATTTCTTAAACTTAGGAAATTGTATGATAAATTAGTTAGATGTAGACAACATACTAGTAATTTTGCATATTTTATTGACAATAACATAATTTCTAAAGACCTCAGAATAAAAATTATTGCTAACATAGACTCATTTCCTAGGAAACTTGCAATTAAATGGGATTGTACAATAAGAGAAGCATCTGTTACACTAATACATATTTTGAAAAATTCATTTTTGGTAAGACTTAAAATTAATTTAAAAAAGAAATTATTCATTTTGGTAGTTGTAATTTAATGAATATAGATAAACATAAAAAATTACAGGAATGGGTTTTTTTGAGAGAGAAGTTATTGGTGAAGAAATTTTGTAATAAAATGAATCATTGATTCAAAGTTATGCGTAATGAGCCAGGATTTGAATTAGTTACTAATCAATCATGGATACTGATTAATTGTATGACTTCTGATAATCATATTGTGTCAGATATTTTTACATTGTATATGATGCCAATAATTGGTAATATTGGAATTGATACTGATCAATCATTTATACCATCTTCACATTCATTAGATTGTGCTGAAAGGTTACCATCTGTTCTTGATAGTGATGCTTGTTTAGCATTGGTTTATGGAGTTACAGATTCTTCTAAATGCACTAACAGCCTTTTAGTTTTTGGAAACACAAACACTAATAAATCTAATTTAAATATTTATAGCAATGATTTTTTATGTTTAGCTAATAAGGAAAACAATGTGATTAATCTAACTAACATTAATCTTAGTGAGGCAGAATGTTCACTCTTAAATAAAGGTTTATCTTTTTGCCTTACTTCAGTCATTTTATCAAAAAAAAAAGAATTTAAAATTCATCAGGATTTAGATAATTTTTCAAGGAGAATCAGATTAAGATAATGTTTTGGAAACCAGGAATGTGGTACTATTGGGAAATTATGATCTGATTGGATATGGCTACATCAAAGTAATGTGTTATTAGATACATACATTGATAATGTATATCAGAATATTATTAATGAAATTAGACTTAAACAACATAGTAAGTATAAGAGTAATTTAACATTAAAAGAGATGAATGCATTATGCAATTTAGTGAAAAAATAGGGCAGTATTATAAAACCAGCTGACAAAGGTGGATCGATAGTAATTATGAATAAAGATGAATATGTTAAAAAAGCTCTGGAGCTTTTAGATGATAAAACTTTTTATGAGCCTATTTCACTAACCACTGTTAATACATTATTCAAGGGTATACTTTTTAGTTTAAAAGATATGAGATCTAGGTGACTTATAGACAATAATGTATATAATTTTTTAGTACCAACCAAAATTCATCCTAGTAGTTTTTATATTTTGCCAAAGATTCATAAACCAGGTTGTCCAGGCAGACCTATTTTAGCTAGTATTGGTAGTCCATACAAAAAATATTTCTGCATATGTTGATAATTTTATTAAAGTTATTCCACCATCATTTAATTGTTATGTTAAAGATACTACTCATTTTCTTTGTAAGTTAGAAAATATTAAATCTGAATTTCCAGATGATTGTTTTTGGTTACTTTGGATATTGTATCACTGTACACTAATATACTTCATGATGATGGAATTGAGACTATTAAATATAATTCACAAGATAGAAAGTATGAACATGGTCTTAATACTACTATGGTTGAATTAATATATTTGGTTTTAAGAAATAATTTTTTTACTTTTGATTCTAAATACTATTTACAGAAACAAGGTACTGCAATGGGTACAAAGATGGCACCAAGTCTTATGCGAATATTTTTAGGTCAAAACTAGAATCCTCTATACTTGATAATGCTAGACTGAAATCTCAAACTTGGCTTAGAGATAAAGAATATATTTTCATGATATGACCACATAATGAAGTTGAACTTAAATAATTTTTTAGGTTATTTAAATACTTTTAATAAAAATATAAATTTTACATTGAACTTTTTAAAATCAATTGCTCATTTTCTTGATGCTGAAGTTATTTTCACTAATAGAATTCTCACTACTACTTTGTATAGAAAGCCCATTTGATAAATAACCACTATCTACAATTTTATAGTAACCATCCTAAACATTTAAAGGCTAATATTCTCTATAGTCAATTTTTAAGAATGAGGAGGATTTGTAAGAATGAGAAATCTTTTTAAAAAATAATATTTTATATAATAGATTGGTCAATATGAGATATCCTAAGACATTGTTGGATAATGCAGTAAGGAGATCTTCTTTAATTGATAGAAAGAAACTTCTTTTAACTGAGAAGAGTAAAAAACAGATGTTTCACCATTAAGTTCTTACTTTCAATAGGGATTTAACTAATATTAGCTGGATATTGGTAAAATATTTCAATATATTACACTCTAAAGATTATTTAAAATATATTTTTTCCAATCCACCTAAGGTTGTATATCGTAAATATAGGTCACTTAGAGAAATACTTGTCAAAACAAATTTTATTAAAAGTTCTGTACAGGAAAAAGGATGTTATCCATGTGAAGATAAAAGTTGTTTTATATGTAAAAATATTGTTGTGACAAAAGTGATCCTAAGTATTAGGAATCATAATTTTAAATGGTATATTCCTAATTATGTTACATGTACAAGTATAAATTTGATATATCTGATAGAATGTAGTAGATATTTAAACCAGTATATAGGTGAGTCAACAAATAGTTTTACATGTCAAAATGACTAATCATAGATTTAACATTTTGCATAAGAATGAAGATAGACTGGTTTCAAAACCCTTTAATTTAGCAAATTATTCAATTGATGATGTAAGAGTAGTAATTTAACATAGGGTTTTTTTTCTACAAGAGAGAAGAAACAAAAGGGGAGTTTTTTATTTTTAAATTCAAGACCTTACACCCACATGGATTGAATTTAAACATTGTGACTATTACATCTTTAGGTTACCTGGTCTCCTAAACGATTTTTATATGTAAAAAAATTTCTTATGTGAGTTTTTTATGTAAAGATTGGTTATATCAATGTTTAATATTTGTGTTAAATTGGTAAATAGGTAAATAATTAATTATTATAAATAATTATTGTACTTTGCACTAACTATAATTTTTGATTAATATGTATAAGTATTTTAGTTTTTAACTTATATTAATATGAGCACAGTCTATTTTTTGCATGTCATGATCATCAACTATTATCAATCCACTGCAGGGTGAAGCTCTCTCCAAGTTCAATCCATCCTCTTCAATCTTTAGCTTCTCTTCTCCACATCACTCCTGCACACTTTCTTATTTTATCCATCCATCTAACATGTGGTTTCTTTCTGGGTCTTTTACAATCTCTTGGAATCCGTTTAAGATTTCAATTGTCCATCTACTATCATCTCTTCTAGAAATATGTCCAGCCCAACTCCACTTCAATCTTTTAATTTTTTCAATAAAGTCAGTAACACCAGTTTGCTCTCTTACCCATACATTGTGTTTTCGATCTCTTCTTGTTACTCCCAACATGCATCTCTCCATACTTTTTTGAATGGTCTGAAGTCTCTGTATTGCTCTTCTATTAAGCATCCAAGTCTCAGATACATAAGTAAGAACTGGTAAAAGACATTAGTTAAAAATCTTTCTTTTCAAACACATAGGCATATTTCCTTTTAGTATCAAGTTATTTCTACCAAAAGTACTCCAACCAAGTTTAATTCTATGATTAATTTCATCCATTATGTTTCCATCGGTATTAATAATCTGACCAAAATATTTGTAACTGTTAGCTTCTTCTAATTCTTCATAATCAATCTTTATTTTCATATTTTGAGAAAATTGATTAAACATTACTTTAGTCTTTTTAACATTTATCTTTAGTCCTACTTTCCTACTTTCATCTGATAACTCCTGCAACATTTTCTGCAGCTCTAAAGCATTATTTGCAAAAACAACTACATCATCTGCAAAATCTAAATGACTTAAATAATCTCCATTTACTTTCACTCCTTATAGCTTCCCATTTTAATCTACAAAATAGTTCTTGCAGCACTGCTGTAAAAATTTTTGGAGATATGGAGTCAGCCTGTCTTACACTCTTTTAATGTTGACTTTCCCAGTATTATTATGTAATCTAATTGTTGCTATTGCATTTTTATAAATATTCTTTAAAATATGACAATATCATGGATCTATATCTTGATGATCCAATGCTTTAATCACTGAAGAAATGTTTATAGAATGTTTGTATGTATGCACATAGATATATATTTATTTTTTAATTTTGGATTTTTAATTTATTTTTTATTTCAATTTAAATAGAATTTAAGCTTGATTAGGAGAAAATGTAGTTTTTTTGTTTGTTTTAAGTATGCATTGGAATAATTTTGTCACTGGTTGGTTAGCTATCCTATGTTAGATTTTGTGATCAATCGGGGAGGTTGTTAAATTTGTAGTCTTTTATCAAATCTGTAATTTTTGAATATCGCCATTTTACTGTGTATATATTTATTTATTTCTGATGAAAACCAGTCCTTTGGTTGAAATATTATATTATTTCTTAATTTTATGTCTTTTTTTTGGTTTTTTATATATATTTCCTTCAGTTAATTTTTTATATTTTTATTTCCGTATACATTAGAATAGATACTCTTTTTTTTTGGAGATATTAATTCCCGAGGAAAGCCATACAAAATGAAACGAAGTAGAAAAAAATAATGAAATAAAAAATTATGTATTAAAAGAAAAATAAATAGAAATAATGCAAACAAGCAGAATATTTTTTTAAAATAAAAATAATTCTATTTAAACTTTTGTTAAACTTTTTACATTTTTTAAAAAAAAGACTTGTAAAAATTTATTCATTATTTATTTTAAATGTTAAATGGTTAATTGAACGTTCTTCTATAAATAGATAATAAAAAAAAAGTATTAAATACATTTTTTTATCATTATAATTATATCTTTAAAAAAAGGACAGATTTTTTTTTATGTGTGAATAAAGCAAAAGCTGATCCTATTTATGTTTCATTATTTAATTTAAGCATTTGCAAATTTATTTAGTTAAAATGCAAATTATTAAAATTATTTTTAATGCTTTTTTTTCTAGCTTATGTTAAAATTTAAAATTCCAGTTAAATTAATTTTTAATTGCTCACGGAAATAAAACATCATCTGTGTTCTACTAACTTTTTTATTTTATTTTTGAATTATTTTGTTTTTCAAGGAACAAATAATTATAAATCTTAAAACATTTGATTTGTACATTTTTAAATTTATTTGTTATGCAGAAATCATAATTAATGTAATATGCTAACACTTATCTATCTATCTATCTATCTATCTATCTATCTATCTATCTATCTATCTATCTATCTATCTATCTGTCTATCTATCTATCTATCTATCTATCTATCTATCTGTCTGTCTGTCTGTCTGTCTGTCTGTCTGTCTGTCTGTCTGTCTGTCTGTCTGTCTATCTATCTATCTATCTATCTATCTATCTATCTATCTATCTATCTATCTATCTATCTATCTATCTATCTATCCATCCACCTACCTATCTATCTATTTACCTACCTACCTACCAATCTACCTATCTACCTGCCTGCCAGCCAGCCAGCCATCTTGCCTGCCAGCCTGCCTGTCAGCCAGTCAGTCTGCCTGCATGCCAGCCTACCTGCCTGCATGCCTGCCTGCCTGCTCACCCACCACTTGTCCATCCTCCTGTCTGCCTGTCTGTTTTCCCACCCACCCACCTGCCCAACCAACCACTCACCCACCAACTTACCTACCCAATCACCTACCTATCTACCTACTTACTACCCTACCTAATTATCTACCTAGTCACCCACTTACCCACCTAACTACCTAGCTACCTACCTATCTACCAACCCTCTACCCTCCCACTTGCCTGCCCCCAACTACCTATACAATTACCTATCTTACTTAGCTACCTTCCTCCCTACCTACCTTCCTTCCTAGCTACCTCCCTCCCTACTTACCTATCTACCGATATACTTACCTATCTACCTATCTACTTACTTACCTACCTACCTGCTACCTACCTTCCTACCTACTTATCTACCTAGATACCTACCAACCCACTTATTTACCTACTTCCTACCTTCATATCTACCTACTCACCCACCCACTCACTTACTCACCTACCTATATACCCACCTACCTATCTACTTAACTACCTACCTACCTATCAACATACCTACCAATCTACCTACATACCTATCTGCTACCTATCTACCTGCTACATATCTACTTACCTACCTTCCTACCTACCTGCTACCTACCTACTTACCTACCTACCTACCTATCCACCCACTCACCACCCACACACCTACCCAGCTAGCTACCTACCTACCCAACCATATACCTACCTACCTACCTACCTACCTACTTACCTGCCCACCCCCCTACCCATCTACCTACCTCTCACCTATCCACCCACCCACTTCACCCACCTACCTACCTACCTGCTTACCTGCTTACTTGCCTACCTACCTACCTACAAACCAATATACATACTACCTACCTTCCTATTTACCTATCTACACACCTACTTACCCACCCATTTACCTATCCACCCACCCACCCACATCTCCAACATTCCTACCTACACACCTATCTACACCTACTCACCTACCTACCTATCTGCCTATCTGCCTCCCTCCATCCTTCCCTCCCTCCCTATCTACCTACCTATTTAGTATCTAAACATTTAATTGTGCTACTTATTGATTTAAAGCACTATAAATTACCAGTTTTTTAATGTTTATTTTATTTCAATGGAAAAAAAATATATAGTAAAAATTATATTAACAAAATTATTACAACAAAACGAATTTTCATGATTACTGTGAATCATGATTTTGGGTTTGTATTTGGGATATAATGAGTTTCTGATTTGGAAACTTGCTAAATTTGGTAAACCCTAAAGAGTCAGCTGCATTGGCATAGCAATATAGAAGCCACAGAGTTCTGAAAGTATAACAGCAATTAATTGATGGGTAACATGGGAAATTACACATAATAATGCCAGAAAAGTGCTATATATTAATTATGTTTACATACAATTGAATTTTGTATCAAATATTGTTACTATATTATATGACATTCCAAGATATAGAATCACTTACTCAATAGCAGAAAAAACAAAAACATTTTTTTTGCTTGCCTAGATTTTTAAATGGGCACTGGAGCAATAACAAACAAATACAAAATTTAAATTCATAAAAATTATTTATATATATATAAAATAAACTTTATTAAAAAAAATACAAATATTAACATATGTACAGGAAAAAAAGGAATTTGCACATCATACAGCTTATATAATCATAATAATTAGTATTTGAGGCCAGATGAAAATGATTCTGTTTTATATAGGCAAATGCCTAATTTATATGCTTCATACCATTCTAAAGTAATGTACAACTAATAAAAAAGTTGTTTTGCCAAATTTTGCTCATAGTACTTTTAGGTAAGTATTTTAAAGCATATAAATATGCATTATATCTATTTTTTTAAGTTTATTGTATTTGTTTATTGTCAAAAATTACAGAGCAAGTCACATGGTTCCAAAAGTATGAATAATTACTATGTCATGATAATGGTAAAAAGTTTTTATATTTTTTTCAGCAATTGTTTAAGATTAATTATTTGCTTGTGAAAAATAATGTACTAAGGATGACAAATATGTATCATATCATCTGGATGATTATTACACAAGACAGATAGGATTTAGATTCAATTTAAAATGGTTAATAAGGAAAAGTTTGTAAAAATTATGCCAAGTAATAATAAGTTAAACAAAAATTTTAACTATGATCGAGGAATGCATGTTTTGGAATATGGTTAAAGTTTTGATAATTGGAGGATTGATCATAGGCATCTGTTAGGATATATATTTCAAATCTTTAAATAAAACACTCAACCAAAGATTTGATATTACAACTGTTCAACAGCTTGATCATGATGGAATAAGGATGCTATGTATATTTTAGCACTGATATAGGAGACAAATGATTGAGAACATTGGATTTAATAGGAGACAAATGATTGAGAACATTGGATTTATGCCATGTTTACAAATAGAAAAACCAGCATTTGTAAGTGATAGATGTCATGATGATTTATAGATATATAATTTTATTGTGGGTATGACATTTCTAATAGTAGTCATAAAAAAATTCATAGATTATAGTAAGCAAGTAAACCATCTAGAATAGCATTAACTATATACACTTTTACTATAAAATTATGCAATTTTGGCAGAAATGTCTTACTTTTGTATTGAACTTGCATTATCTGATGATTTAAATGATGACTTAATTGTGTTTTAGGTAAGTTTATTGGAATTTCAAGAAAGGATGAGTATGTATTTACAACGAATGATGGTAGATTGTAATATATAACTATCTGCCACATGAATGTCTTTCAGACCCTGTTTAGTGTTTCAGTTTGGTTCAGAATATGGAGAATGAGAAGAATGTTCTGGAGGTTTCTGAAGACTATTAGGAGAACCTTGACAAAAGATATCACTTTAATAGTAGATCCAAGATGGAGGAAAAGGAGACTTTTTGTGTTCTGTGCAATTTCTTTGTTCATGGAGATATTACAAATAGTAGTAATGCAAGTGGTGGGCCCTGTATAATATCTTGGCTGTATTTTAAAGAGGAAGGCAGGCACATGTAATTTTTATGTTGATAGGTATGTTAGTAAGATAAAATTTTTTATAGTAATAATTAGATGTGTGAAGCTTGATAGAAGTTTACTTAATATGCTTTGAAGCTTGATAGAAGTTTACTTAATATGCTAAACAAATATTTCTAGTTAAAAAAAGCCTTAAAGTTAACTTGGCATGTGATATGATTTGTTAACTTATTTTCTTTTGCATACGGTATTGGCTCCTGTTCTAAAAAAAAAAAAAAATTTTTAAAAAAAAAAAAAAAAAAAAAAAAAAAAAAAAATTTATTTTTTAATTTTTTAAAAAATATTTTTATTTTTTATTTTCCAACAATACAAGAAGGAGGGACAGGAGGGAGCGTTTTTGTTTTTTTTTTTTTTTTTTTTTTTTTTTAAGTAATATAAAAAATAAGAAAAAGGGGGGGGCGGGGATAATATATTTTTTTTTTTTTAAAAGGAAGGGAGGGAATATTTTTTTTTTTTTTATAGGTATGTTTGTAAGATAAAAATTTTTTTTTAAAAAATTAATGTTTGGAGGTTTTTGAGAGATTTTTTTATATTTTTTTAAATTTTGAAAGGGTTTTTTTAATATTAAAAAAATATTTTTAGTTAAAAAAAGCCTTAAAGTTAATTGGCATGTGATATGATTTGTTAACTTATTTTCTTTTGCATACGGTATTGGCTCCTGTTCTATAACAATAGCTTAAAATGCATGGCAGGTTTTTATTACATAATGTGATAAAAAAAGATTAGAAATAAAAAAAAATCATTTAGTTGTTTAAGAATGATTCTTGCAAATATTTTTGTTCAAAATCCTCCAGTGAGATGAGATGCAGGTCATCACTGAGGAATATAAGGCATTTGATTTTTTTCAAAGGCAGAAAATTGTATTAGTGGATATAGGTATGTAAAATTCATATGAACAAATTTGATTATAATACTTATGTAGAATGGAATGATAATATGATTTAGATAGTTGTAAATATTAGCAGATAATTTACTAGTGAGGTGTGTGAACAGAAATATGTAATTTCCTCAAGAATTTGTTGCATTGAAATATAATTATTTAGAGAAAGTTATATATTACAGATAATAGAGGGTGGGTAATAATCAACTGCTTTTAGAGTTGTTTTTAAGTAATTAAGAAGTTTGATATTCATGTTGATGTTTGACATGTTTGTATTTTCTTTGTACAAAATAGAACACTAGTAAGCTGCAGTTTGGCTTAATGATTTTAATTGCAAGTGATTCACCCTATTTAAATTTATTATTTCCAAGTGTTTTCCTATTCTCAACTTATCCATTGCAAATTGGATTTCTCAATATTGTACTCCTAAAATGCTATCCATATTTAAACTCTAAACCAATGGTCTTCAATCACCAGGACACGGGCTGGCACTGGGCCACAGAAGTTTTTTACCAGTCTGCGCTAGATTGTCAAGAAAGTTTGTAATAACAAAATAATAAGATTTTAAACTTTTAATTAAAATAAACAATTTTTATTTATTTTTTCATCGCATTTGGTTAAATAAAATTAATTATAAATCAAAATTTTATATAAATTATTAGATAATGCTATAATTACTAAATAATAATCAAATGAATTTATCTATTTATCTGAAAATGCAATCTTTAAAAGACAAAGCATCAATCTCATGAGAATTGCACCTTACACATCATTTTCTATACCTAGTAGACATTTCTGTATTGTGTCAGCTCATTTATTGTTCACATATAGCAAAATTTTTATTGCATTTGTATTATCTTTTTATTTTGTGTGTGACATTTCTTTTTGAAATTGTAAATTTCACAAAATGGAGACAAAAAAAATCAAACAGCAAAACCTTTTGGCCTTCTTAAGAGGAGACAAGGATAATATTTCTGTAAAAAGAGATGCTGATACTGAAAGTATGCCAAGTACTAGTGTTTCACCTCTTGAAGAAACGAGGAAAAAGAGATATGCCGCTATTTCAGAATGTGCAGGAAAAACCAAAAAAGGTCATTTTATTAGAAATTACAATAAGGAGTATTTAAAACTTGGTTTTATAGTTGCTCCTGACAGTGAACTATCACCACAGCCTTTGTGGGTAGTATATTCCAAAATTTTGTCAAATTAAGCTATGAAACCTTCTAAACTTGCATGTCATTTGCATTCAAAGCATGGAGAACTTATGCATAACCATTAGACTTGTTTGAAAGATTACATGATCAAATGAAAATTCAGAAAAATCAAATGAGTATGATGATGACTAGTGACAAATCACTGCTTCAAGCATCTTATTTAGTTGCTCTTCAAATATCTAAAACAAAAAAAAA
The DNA here is from genome assembly GCA_028023455.1 of Epiperipatus broadwayi. Classification (NCBI taxonomy): domain Eukaryota; kingdom Metazoa; phylum Onychophora; class Udeonychophora; order Euonychophora; family Peripatidae; genus Epiperipatus; species Epiperipatus broadwayi. The sequence continues at coordinate 103,715 of JAQFVV010012439.1, read as the reverse complement.
AACATTTACAATTGGAGAGGAAATTGTAAAGCCTTGCATCTTGGATGTTGTACAAGAAATTTTGGGTCTCCAAGCTGCTAAAAAACTAAATCCTGTATCACTTTCAGATACTACTATTAGGAGGAGAATTGTTGATATGGCCACAGATATTGAAGAGCAAGTTATAGAGGGCATTAAAAAATTGAAATGTTTTGCGATTCAGCTTGATTAATCAACTGATGTGAGTAATCATGCTATTCTACTCTGCTTCATGAGTTATAATGAAGATAAAAACTTAAGGGAAGAACTTCTTTGTTGCATTGATTTACCTGCACAGACTACTGGTTCAGAGATATTTAATATTCTAGATGAGTATTTTTAAGCACAAGGTTTGGACTGGAGTAAATATGCAGGAGTATGTATGGATGGTGCTGCTAGCATAACTGGATGTCACCCAGGAGTAGTTATAAAAATAAAAAAAGTCACACACCCAAACATTTTGTTCACTCACTGCATGATCCACCAAGAACAACTAGCTGCAAAAAAGCTTTCTACTGAACTAAATATTGTAATGAATGATGCTGTTAAAATTATTAATGAAATTCCAATCGAACAAAGAATTCCAGATTATTCACAATATTATGTGAGAGCATGGAATCACACCACCAACATCTTCTTCTACATGCAGAAGTGAGGTGGTTATCAAGAGGAAGAGTTCTAGCACGTCTTTTTGAACTTAGAGAAGAAATAAAACAGTTTTTACTAGAGTGGAAATCAGACCTATTAGAACCTTTGTTGAATGATGAATGGATAGCTAAACTTGCATACTTAGCAGATATATTTGACCTTATTAACAGATTTAATATTTCTCTCCAGGGATCTTGTACAAATATTTTTTTATTGAGAAATAAAATGGACGCATTTAAAAAAAAAGCTGTCATTTTGGGATAGTCGCATACAACAAGAAGATATAAATATGTTTCCATTTTTAGGAAAATTTTTGACTACTGCTGATGTCAACCAGAAAGTCATATTTGACATAATTAGTCAGCATTTAAGAGCTTTAGATGAAAACTTTGATAATTATTTTCCTAAAAATGAGAATCCTCATAAAGGTAATCTCTGGATTAATAACCCTTTTTTGGAAGATGTAAATTCTTGTGCACTTGAATCTCATGAAAAAAAAATCTGATTAAATTGTCATCTGATCTCACTCTGGTGTCCAGACATAAAATGCAATCATTATCTCAATTTTGGATATTACTTGAAAAAGAATATCCAACTTTTAGTTACAAAGCTATCAAATTATTAGTGATTTTTTCAACTTTGTATTTATGCGAGAAAACATTTTCAGCAATGTCTATAATAAAAAATAAACGAAGAAATAGAATGGATTTGTTAAAGCAGCACTTCGTCTTTCTGAAACAATGCTACAGTCTCGCATGTCAAATTTAGTAACAAAAAAAACAACAACAGCAGATGTCACGTTAGGTAGGTAAAAAATTTTAGAATTTAAATTTTTTTTGTAAATAAAATATTACGTACAATAGTTTTTATTTCTATGTTAGATAAAGCTAGAATTTTTAAATGCAGTTTAATATGAGAAAATTTTTGCCCTAATTACTATATTTTTAAGCGTTAAAAGCTGATTGTTTCTTTTTTTAATTGAAATTCAAACGAATTATATATATATATATATATTGTAACGATATATAAATATGTCGTTACATTAATTTAAAATAAAAACTTTTAAGTTCGCATATAAAAATAAGTGTATTAAAAAGAAAAAAAAAACTAAACGCTAAAATTAAAATGTTTGTTAAACGTATATATTCGCACAGATGCTAAACTTTAAAAATATTTTTTTTAATAAATAAAAAAAGGTATTTGAATGTATTTTTTTTATAAAAAAAGATTTAAATATAAAAATAGTTTAAAAAAGAAATAACGTAAGTAAAAATAAAAACAGGTATTAATTAATTCATGTAATCTGTAAATGGAAATGATTGTTTATTAATTATCCAAAAGCTGTCTAATTAAAAAGTCAGAGTAAATTAGATAAGAGAATAAAGAGATTTTAGCTTGACCAATGGAAGCACCAAGCCTCAGCCCGGACCCGAATGAAAATTTGGATTAGTGACGTCTTTGTTCATTCAATCTGGAGATTTACTATAAAAAGAGAAATATTTAGTTCCAGACAGTTTTTTGCGGACTTGATTTGATGAAAACGGTAAGACGCACTTGCCGTTCTCTCTCATTTTTTTTTGTTTTAAAAAAAAATATAAAATGAAAAGACTGTGATACAAGAATGAAACCAACTAATGCTACCTCCAGAACATTATCTTCCAATGGAGATGTCGTGGGAATTAAAAACAGGAACCTGGACTCTTCTACTGTAAGCTATATTGACATGAACTCTAAATTTAAAAATAACTAAGAACTTTCGTTCAAGCTTATGAACTTCTATTTGACTTTGAAGTTTAAAATCAATTAATAATGTTTAATTTTATATGTTTTCGGATTGATAAAAATCATTTCCATTTTTTTTTTCTTATTGTATAAATTGTTTATTGTTTAAATTTTAAATGATGAAATTTAGGTTGGGTATAGACGTTGCATAGATTCGTTAGTGGATGATAATGTTGTGGTTTTCACATTCGATTAGAATATATGTCAACAATATCACTGCAAGCATCTTACGATGAATGCTAATGAGATTTGTATATTCCCTATGCAAGTGACGTTTATCGATGACTTTGTATTTTGATCGGTTGTGTTTAATTTGGAATGTTTTTGACCGTGGAATCTGTGTAGCTGATCTGTACTCAACATTTTAAAACAAATTTTATAAAATGCATTTGTGCGAACATATTTAAATGTTAAATTTAAGTCGGGCGTGAATGGCTATATAGTTTTGTAAAGTTATATTAAGGGAGGGTAATCTTAGGTTATTCATTTCGTAGTTGAATTGGTTCAATGGATTGGATATATTTGTGTAATTAGTAGATGTAGTATGAGGTCCACTATGGGCAGGATTATAGATATATGCCACACACCCTCTGTTTGCCTATGGATGGGTTTGTAAGTCGGCAGAAGACCGCAGTCCATTCCTATGGAGTTTTTTGTTTATTGTTCTACTTGCCAACAGATGTCACATTCCTGTTGGTGGAGAGTCAATGTCTTCTCTATTTCTACTTATTGTTCAGATGTACATTCCTGACAGTATAGTATTTTGTGTTGTCGTATCATGCTACATTGAATACATGAATGTATCAGATGGATTGGCGCCAGTTGATTGCGAAATTTGTTGCCTAAGGTTAAATCAGGGAAGAATATTTTCTTTTCAAATGCAGATCTATGTAGTCTATTCATACTTGACTATCTAAATAAAATATTAAACTCATTGAAACTTAGTTAAATGTAAAATTAAAAGTTAATATAAAAATCTAAAATGTTAAACTTATTCCTCAAAATTTAAATGTTATTTTATATGTGCGTAAATAAATATTTTTATGTGTTAATTTCTGGCAGTGGCTTTTATTTATTGATAATTAAGATATAGATTTTTATCTCTGCGTCTCCACTGAGCTAGTGATTTGGGCTAACGATCAGAATATTTAAATAAAGTGGAATCTTAACAGCGCGTATCTGCCTACTTTATAAATTTTTCTAGGCTCAAATGCCTAGATGGCACCCTGGTGGTTGCAGATATTGTTTTTGCGGTTAGATTCAATCTTCGCTTTCATTTCAATCGTTATAATTGGCGTCCCAAGTGTGGCCTTAACTCAGAGATTGACCCTGAGAAGGGGAATTGATGATGATGAAATTTTCTATCTTTAATAAATCACGAGTGCCCTGAGAATTTTAAAAGTAAATCATGCCAGTAAGATTTTTCTTTAAAAATGAGTATATATATTTGTGTATTAACGCAATGTTATAGTCTGATATTAATAAACCACGAGTATCTTGAAAATGAAGCCCGTAATAATTTTTCTGAAATGAGTATAGATATATGTTTTGTATTAACGTAAAGTTATAGTTTAAATTTTGTGTAAAAAGGTACTGCCAGTAAGAAAAATTGCGCATATTTAAAGAGAAATACGAGGAATAAAAAGTAATAAATAAAACGTAATTAATAAATATAAATCATAATTTTTTTTAAAAAAGTCTTGTTTAAAATCTAATCGTTTAACTTGCCTAAATAATACTTAAAGGTAGGAGAAATGAAACTTGGAAGGGAGGGGGCAGAAATTTAGCTGGTAGTAAGGAATCATCAGTCAACTTTTTTTTTATCATTATATTTGTAATTACTGTTTTGTCTTTTAAAAAAAAAGTTTTGTCCTTTTGAAATTTCATATATAACAAATTTGTGTAACGTAATTACTAACACTAAGTAAATTCTTTTTTTTTTTTTTTAAATGTTTTTATTTTTTTGAGGAAGTTTACTGATATGTAACGATATATAAATATGTCGTTACATTAATTTAAAATAAAAACTTTTAAGTTCGCATATAAAAATAAGTGTATTAAAAAGAAAAAAAAACTAAACGCTAAAATTAAAATGTTTGTTAAATGTATATATTCGCACAGATGCTAAACTTTAAAAATATTTTTTTTAATAAATAAAAAAAGGTATTTGAATGTATTTTTTTTATAAAAAAAGATTTAAATATAAAAATAGTTTAAAAAAGAAATAACGTAAGTAAAAATAAAAACAGGTATTAATTAATTCATGTAATCTGTAAATGGAAATGATTGTTTATTAATTATCCAAAAGCTGTCTAATTAAAAAGTCAGAGTAAATTAGATAAGAGAATAAAAAGATTTTATCTTGACCAATGGAAGCACCAAGCCTCAGCCTGGACCCGAATGAAAATTTGGATTAGTGACGTCTTTGTTCATTCAATCTGGAGATTTACTATAAAAAGAGAAATATTGAGTTCCAGACAGTTTTTTGCGGACTTGATTTGATGAAAACGGTAAGACACACTTGCCGTTCTCTCTCATTTTTTTTTGTTTTAAAAAAAATATAAAATGAAAAGACTGTGATACAAGAATGGAACCAGCTAATGCTACCTCCAGAACATTATCTTCCAATGGAGATGTCACAGGAATTAAAAACAGGAACCTGGACTCTTCTACTGTAAGCTATATTGACATGAACTCTAAATTTAAAAATAACTAAGAACTTTCGTTCAAGCTTATGAACTTCTATCTGACTTTGAAGTTTAAAATCAATTAATAATGTTTAATTTTATATGTTTTCCGATTGATAAAAATCATTTCCATTTTTTTTTTCTTATTGTATAAATTGTTTATTGTTTAAATTTTAAATGATGAAATTTAGGTTGGGTATAGACGTTGCATAGATTTGTTAGCGGTTGATAATCTTGTGGTTTTCACATTCGATTAGAATATATGTCAAAGATATCACTGCAAGCATCTTACGCTGAATGCTAATGGGATTTGTATATTCCCTATGCAAGTGACGTTTATCGATGTATTTGTATTTTGATCGGTTGTGTTTAATTTGGAATGTTTTTGACCGTGGAATCTGTGCAGCTGATCTGTACTCAACATTTTAAAACAAATTTTATAAAATGCATTTGTGCGAATGTATTTAAATGTTAAATTTAAGTCAGGCGTGAATGGCTATATAGTTTTGTAAAGTTATATTAAGGGAGGGTAATCTTAGGTTATTCATTTCGTAGTTGAATTGGTTCAATGGATTGGATATATTTGTGTAATTAGTAGATGTAGTATGAGGTCCGCTCTGGGCAAAATTATAGATATATGCCACACACCCTCTGTTTGCCTATGGATGGGTTTGTTTGTCGGCAGAAGACCGCAGTCCATTCCTATGGAGTTTTTTGTTTATTGTTCTACTTGCCAACAGATGTCACATTCCTGTTGGTGAAGAGTCAATGTCTTCTCTATTTCTACTTATTGTTCAGATGTACATTCCTGACAGTATAGTATTTTGTGTTGTCGTATCATGCTACATTGAATACATGAATGTATCAGATGGATTGGCGCCAGTTGATTGCGAAATTTGTTGCCTAAGGTTAAATCAGGGAAGAATATTTTCTTTTCAAATGCAGATCTATGTAGTCTATTCATACTTGACTATCTAAATAAAATATTAAACTCATTGAGACTTAGTTAAATGTAAAATTAAAAGTTAATATAAAAATCTAAAATGTTAAACTTATTCCTCAAAATTTAAATGTTATTTTATATGTGCGTAAATAAATATTTTTATGTGTTAATTTCTGGCAGTGGCTTTTATTTATTGATAATTAAGATATAGATTTTTATCTCTGCGTCTTCACTGAGCTAGTGACTTGGGCTAATGATCGGAATATTTAAATAAAGTGGAATCTTAACAGTGCGTATCTGCCTACTTTATAAACTTTTCTAGGCTCAAATGCCTAGATGGCGCCCTGGTAGTTGCAGATATTGTTTTTGCGGTTAGATTCGATCTTCGCTTTCATTTCAATCGTTATAATATATATATATTGTAACCTCTGTCCTCTTCACTTATTCACTTTATTATATTTATAAATGCCCAGGCATCAATTCTATACAAGATAGAATAAAATTTAGAATTGTAAATTGATTTTAAACTTATTTAAAACATTCTTATATTGTAATTATTCTATGGCTTAGCTCAGTTGAGGTTATAGGATATAGTCTTCATATAGGAGGCAAATAAGGATGGTAAAAATGTCTACAAACAATAATTCTATAATGTTAATTTAAATATGTTCTAAGCATTTATTCAATAATAAAACTGTTGCAAAATTGACAATTATTACATTTATTACAGTATAGACAATCATGAGGATTGGGTATCTTTTTATTCAAATCACCACCTATTCTAAGCAAAATAAAATATATTATTAGCACTGTAATATAGTGATTTATCATCTCCAGACAGATTAAACAAATTGACTTCTGCTGGCAAATCTATATATTACAAGGCTATGTTATGTTAACCATATATGTGTGTGTGTGGAAATGGAGAATCGAACATATATAGTCAAGCAATTTATTTGGGCTCTTAATTCATCAAAACATTTATTAAAAATTAAAAGACAAAATAAATAATAATAATAAACAAAAAAAAATTATTTTATGCACCTTTCTAACCAATTACATTGCTCTTATAGCAAAACCAAAACCGACTAATATTTGATATGTGAATCATATATATCTTCGAATATGTGCATTTTTACAACATTGTAAATATTAGTATTTCTAAACATACTTTTTATTAACTTACTTATATAACTTGGATGATGCCATAAATCAATCATCTTTTATACATATTGTAAAAATTTATACAACACTTATCTGTTATAATCAGTATATATCATCTAACACTAACTATACAAGAACAAAGAAAGGCATGGGAAAACACCAACAAAACACTTACACCTATATACGTGAGAATTAAATAATATCTCCAAACTCAATCTAAATAATCTAATCATCCCTGACCATTTCTACCTTCAACTTATAACAGACAAGGTTTTAATTCTTTATTTTTTTAAAATAAATTTCATTAGCGAAATTAAGCATAATAAATACAATTAAAAAAGAATAATAATCATTTATAAGTTCATGCACACACTTGAATATATATAATCACCTATAGTACAATTTCTAGATCATACATAATAGATTATCATATTATAATAACATGAAGTTACATTGTTTCGTTTTTTTTAAAATAATAAAAAAAAAATGGTTATACATCTGTTGTACTCAGTAACAAAAATATTTATCAATATCCCATTATTACATGTGAAGTTTTTTTAAAAAAAAATTTAAAAGTTGAAAGAAACATACATATTACAAAATGTCTATCCGACTGTTGACGCATAATTTGTTAAGAATGATAAGAGTTTTTTTTTTATCCTAGAATTCCATGACAGGCGTTATAAATGACATTTGCATGCATTGAAATTATTTTATTATATATATACATGAATTGCAAAGTTATACAGTAGAAAATTATCCTCTTGATACAAGATTAAATAGATAAACTTTTTCATTTTAAATTTTAATTTGCAGAAGATCGATAGGAAATTATTAAAATTAAAAATCAAGCATTTGATTTTAGCGTTTAACAAGAAAAATTTAGCTAGCTTTATTTTAAACAATTTTGTCATTTTAATATTATTTACTTTTGGTAATACTTTAAAATAAATCATAATTACTTATCTTATGTGCCATCCAGGTATTTTAAAGATAATGAATATGGATCATGATTTTGGCAGAAATTGGGAGCTGGCTTCCTTTTTGGTCTATCTCTTCATGGTTATATTACTCCAATAGTATAATAGAAATTCTCCATCAATATATTATTAGAATCCTCATGATGTTTTTCTTGATTTGTTCCAATGCTCTTAGAGAGTTATTGATTTTTTTAAGCTTTATTTTTTTTTAGCTTCTTCCTTGGAACTTTTTTTTACTTTTTTTTTAAGTTTTAAACTTTCTATCTCTTCACACTCATGCCCTCTGTGTTTCTATGACAATCAACTTTGGAAGTGTGCCAGAATTTTACTTATAAAATGTTAACAATACACTGTTTGAACAAAATAAACATAATAATAAAAAAATATTAAACATTAATTATTAATTTAGAAATGTTATTCACTATTATACAAATAATCTTTATCATTTTTAAACATAAGATTATGAACAATATATAATTAATAAACAACAACTAAAATATAGGAAAGAAAATTCTAATTAATAATATATCTATATTTCTGCTCATTATGACATGTAAATTTTCTACTACATATAAACATCTCTAATGTTGTTCATCCTCCTCTTTTACTACCAAACACATAATGCAAAGTTCTATCAATCAGTACACCCAATTAAAGTTTTAATTTTTTTAAAATCCTAATTTTAACTAGCAAATCTCACCACAATTTAAGTTTAATTTTCCTAAAACTCAATTTTAAATATTAAATTATATCACAATTCATTTTTCTCAGCTAATTATCTTTAGCCATTGTTAGCACAAATGTGACCTTCCCACATTTCTTCCTGGTGCCAACCTGGAAGGTTACAATCCTTCCCCCTTATGAAAGAAAAATGAATTGGATAAACAACAATCAATATTAATAGCACATCAAATTTTACATTAAGATCATTCCTCAATTAGAAAATTATGTTTATCGAATAAACATAAAACAATAAAACATTTAATGCTTTTACAAACACTTGTTTCTATTATATTTTAGCAACATTAAATAAGCAAAAAAAATAACTAAATTCTATATTGAACAATATGTATAACTTTTATTAATCATGTCTTGCAGGACATGGAACCAAACTGTGAGCATTATAGGTTACTTTAAACCTTGTGTTTATATTCTTGATCTCCTTTCTTCTAACAAGTTTTTTCCTACAAGATTTCATTTTCACTTTACTAGATTTAACTCTAATCTTTTTAATATGTCTTACTTTATTCTTCACTTTCTTAAGATGATTTATATTAAATAATTCTTCATTTACTCCTTTGAGTTTGATCTTATCCTTTCCTAAATCTCTCTCTGGCTTCATAATTTTCCTAAGAGAATTCATATCAAATTCCTTCATAATCTTCATTTTACATTTAATCATTATTTGATCAACTTTTCCAACATAAATAACACCCTTTATCATATGCTCTACATTAGATACTATACATATGACATCTCCATACAGTAATTTTCTGTGACTACTCATTTTCATGCCCCAATTTAAGTATTTACAAATACATTCAGAGACTATACTTCTACTTTTATTTTGTAATTTATTGCCTGAAATATGAATAAATTTTATTAATTTGTTTTTCAAAATTTCTAGACATTTCATGCTTAGAGAAATTATTTCTACATATATGAATTCACAAATCCCTTTATTCCTATCAAGACTCTTCAATATCTTCAAATATACCCACACTTTTATTTCTGTCTAATTCCAGTTCTTGGTCCCCTATTTCTCTGAGTTTTTTATATGCCCTTAACTCTTCTTTGGCTAAACTAATATTTTTACTAACTAGTTTAACAGTCTGCTGATTTTCTTCCTTAAACAGCACTATTGAATCATCATCAGATATTTTAATTTTCTGAAGGGGATTCTTAACACTTGTCTCTAACAATACTGATTTGATTACCTGATCTTTTATATTCTCTTGCATTTCTAGCTTCATTTTGGGTATTTCTAACCTTGCTTCTAGCTTTGTTTCTAATTTCACTTCTAATTTTATCTCTGACATTTCTGACTTTATTTCAACTATCCTCTCCTCTGATTTCTTTTGACTCAATTTTATTTCTATTGCTATCTCTGATTCCTGACTTTTTACTTTCTTCTCCACAACTTGCATCTGCCTAACTATACTAGCATTTATTTCTACCATTTCTGACTTCATTTCTGAAACTTCCAATTTTATTTCAGCTATCCTTCCCTCTAACTTATCTTGACCTGACTTTAGTTCTGCAAACATCTCTTCTGACCTTTCTCTATCTTCTACTTGTCCAGACTTTAGTTCCCTTAGTTCTGATTTCAATTCTGTTAACCTCACTTTACTTTTCTCTATTTCTTAATTTGAATTCTAATTTTAATTTTACTTGACCAGACTTTAGTTCCCTTAGTTCTGATTTCAATTCTGTTAACATCTCTTCTGACCTTTCTCTATCTTCTACTCGTCCAGACTCTAATTTTGCAAAAAATGATTTGGCCCACATTGGCATATCATCATCCATGGTTTTACAAATATTATGTCTCATCTTACTAGACTCTCCATAGGACATATCTATAGCTTCATTTCCTGATTCAAGGTCAGGAGACAATGCAGCCATGGCTGGAGATGGTGTCTCTTGAGACCCACCCAAACTATCGTATAAACTAAACTCTTCCATTTTATAATCTCTTAAAAATTTATTAATACTACTTAAAGAAAACAATGGTTTACCAGTTCCAACCTCCACTAAATCAACAATTCAAATTCACCATCACTACCTAAATGACATAAAATTTCCACAAATTTACTTTCCCATATAATGTTCGATTTTCCACACACACATAGGCAAGAAGACATTGTTTTCAGTAGATAACATTAATCTAAACATAACTGAAATTATTAATTAAATTTTATATGATCCACTATAGTCATATTACAAACTACACCGATTCAAATAACTGATAAGAGACCAAAATAATTTAAACATATTCTTTATCTTTATGCTGTATTGAGTGCATCCAAATATTATAACCAGCATTTATAACCCAAAAGAAAAAAATTATAACCAAAATAAAATTAATGATGACATGCATTTACTATGACAACTGATATACAATTTTTACTTAAATATGGTAAATGCCAATCTTTACATAAGAATATAGGAAATAACCTTTTAAGAATGAGCTATATATTCAAGTTATATATTCATCCATCCTTCTAAAGATCCAACAGATACTGACAGCCAAAAGAATTATTAGCAGTTCACAATTTTGAAATAAATAAAAGAATTCCATCACTGCTCTCAAAACATACAATGCTCCATGAACACTCTGATGATCACAACATTTTGGTCACTCTAAGCTACCACAACACATATTTTACTACAAACACTATCACAATGCCCTGCTTACATCCAAGTCTTAGGAGCTACTTCTTATAAAATATTGTCTTGCTCATCTTTGGGAATCTTAGAGACAAATATTACATATATATTAAAAAGAACTATGCTTTGCTCTCTCTGGAGTCTTAAAGGCAAGATCATGGCAGAACTACTGTTAACTGCTTCATGATAACTAACAACTGATATCATAATTTGGGTTGGAACAGTGAATGAGAACAATCAGTCACCAGTGACATAAATATACCATATACTTAAGACAATGACAGAACTCTCCATCCATCACTAAAACTTGCAATACAACCAACAAAACTCCAACAATCAAGTATGCTATTTAACCTTCAAAGTTATAGACTTTCTATAACAGAAATGTTCCGAATATGAACAACACTATTACTTTATAATTTAACATCATCAATAATTCTATACTTATCTAGCATCAATGCTATATTTCATTGACAAGCAAAAAATATATATAAAAAAAGTGTTATCAACTTTAACATTTACTATAAGTTGAGATATTTATATAGCTTTAAAATTTTAAACTAAGCTGTTTCATGGCTGTATTTATTTATTTCATCTAAACAAAAAAAAATTGTTTTTTTTTTTAAACTATACATCTGACATTCATATATCTACCACACATCTTTCAGGTATTGGCTTATTTCAAACTCTAATTGGCTTATTTCAAGCCTTAGTTAATGCTCCATTTACCCCTAGTTCCATTTTAACAAACATTTCTATTAATCTTCCAGATTGATATAAAAAAAAAACCTTGAAAAAAAAACTGCCAACTTGATTCTATTTTGGAACCAATTTTGCACTAAATGTATATTTAAAATGGGAATAAAGTAATTATAATGGCACTGGATGACCTCTCATCTCAGGTATATGTCAATATATATCAACAAAAATATAAACACTACAAGATATGGGACTTAAGTAATCAAGATCCCGCAATTCCGATTGGACATCCATTTAACCCATAAATGTCGAGCCCCACATTGGTCACCACTTAACCCACCCTGTAACTTCTGTCCTCTTCACTTATTCACTTTATTATATTTATAAATGCCCAGGCGCCAATTCTATACAAGATAGAATAAAATTTATAATTGTAAATTGATTTTAAACTTATTTAAAACATTCTTATATTGTAATTATTCTATGGCTTAGCGCAGTTGAGGTTATAGGATATAGTCTTCATATAGGAGGCAAATAAGGATGATAAAAACATCTACAAACAATAATTCTATAATGTTAATTTAAATATGTACTAAGCATTTATTCAATAATAAAACTGTTGCAAAATTGACAATTATTACATTTATTACAGTATAGACAATCATGAGAATTGAATATCTTTTTATCCAAATCACCACCTATTGTAAGCAAAATAGAATATATTATTAGCACTGTAATATAATGATTTATCATCTCCAGACAGATTAAACAAATTGACTTCTGCTGGAAAATCTATATATTACAAGGCTATGTTATGTTAACCATATATGTGTGTGTGTGGAAATGGAGAATCGAATGTATATAATCAAGCAATTCATTTGGGCTCTTAATTCATCAAAACATTTATTAAAAATTAAAAGACAAAATAAATAATAATAATAAACAAAAAAAAAATTATTTTATGCACCTTTCTAACCAATTACATTGATCTTATAGCTAAACCAAAACCAACTAATATTTGATATGTGAATCATATATATCTTCAAATATGTGTGTTTTTACAACATTGTAAATATTAGTATTTCTAAACATACTTTTTATTAACTTATTTATATAACTTGGATGATGCCATAAATCAATCATCTTTTATACATATTATAAAAATTTATACAACACTTATCTGTTATAATTGGTATATATCATCTAACACTAACTATACAAGAACAAAGAAAGGCATGGGAAAACACTAACAAAACACTTACACCTATATACGTGAGAATTAAATAATATCTCCAAACTCAATCTAAATAATCTAATCGTCCCTGACCATTTCTACCTTCAACTTATAACAGACAAGGTTTTAATTCTTTATTTTTTTTAAAATAAATTTCATTAGCGAAATTAAGCATAATAAATACAATTAAAAAAAAAACATTTATAGCATCACGCACACACCCGAATATATATAATCACCTATAGTATAATTTCTAGATCATACATAAATGATTATCATATTATAATAACATGAAGTTACATTGTATCATTTTTTTTAAAATAAAAAAAAATAAAAAAAATAAATATTGGTTATACATCTGTTGTATTCAGTAACAAAAATATTTATCAATATCCCATCATTACATGTTAAGTTTTTTTAAAAAAAAAATTAAAAGTTGAAAGAAACATACATATTACAAAATGTCTATCCGACTGTTGACGCATAATTTGTTAAGAATGATAAGAGTTTTTTTTTTATCCTAGAATTCCATGACAGGCGTTATAAATGACATTTGCATGCATTGAAATTATTTTATTATATATATACGTGAATTGCAAAGTTATACAGTAGAAAATTATCCTCTTGATACAAGATTAAATAGATAAACTTTTTCATTTTAAATTTTAATTTGCAGAAGATCGATAGGAAATTATTAAAATTAAAAATCAAGCGTTTGATTTTAGCGTTTAACAAGAAAAATTTAGCTAGCTTTATTTTAAACAATTTTGTCATTTTAATATTCTTTTGGTAATACTTTAAAATAAATCATAATTACTTATTTTATGTGCCATCCAGGTATTTTAAAGATAATGAATATGGATCATGACTTTGGCAGAAATTTGGAGCTGACTTCCTTTTTGGTCTATCTCTTCATGGTTATATTACTCCAATAGTATAATAGAAATTCTCCATCAATATATTATTAGAATCCTCGCAATGTTTTTCTTTATTTGTTCCAATGCTCTTAGAGAGTTATTGATTCTTTTAAGCTTTATTTTTTTTTAGCTTCTTCCTTGGAACTTTTTTTTACTTTTTTTTTAAGTTTTAAACTTTCTGTCTCTCCAATGCTCTTAGAGAGTTATTGATTCTTTTAAGCTTTATTTTTTTTTAGCTTCTTCCTTGGAACTTTTTTTTTACTTTTTTTTAAGTTTTAAACTTTCTGTCTCTTCTCACTCATGCCCTCTGTGTTTCTATGACAATCAACTTTCGAAGTGTGCCAGAGTTTTACTTATAAAATTTTAACAATACACTGTTTGAACAAAATAAACATAATAATAAAAAAATATTAAACATTAATTATTAATTTAGAAATGTTATTCACTATTATACAAATAATCTTTATCATTTTTAAACATAAGATTATGAACAATATATAATTAGTAAACAACAACTAAAATATAGGAAAGAAAATTCTAATTAATAATATATCTATATTTCTGCTCATTATGACATGTAAATTTTCTACTACATATAAACATCCCTAATGTTGTTCATCCTCCTCTTTTACTACCAAACACATAATCCAAAGTTCTACCAATCAGTACACCCAATTAAAGTTTTAATTTTTTTAAAATCCTAATTTTAACTAGCAAATCTCACCACAATTTAAGTTTAATTTTCCTAAAATTCAATTTTAAATATTAAATTATATCGCAATTCATTTTTCTCAGCTAATTATCTTTAGCCATTGTTAGCACAAATGTGACCTTCCCACATTTCTTCCTGGTGCCAACCTGGAAGGTTACAATATATATATATATATATATAGTGATAAGAACACAACCACCCATCTGAATTGAAGGAGTCACTCAATATGTAGTTGAACCAATATATAATGGAACTCATCGACCACATAAATTTTAATCACTCATATGCTGGCTATCCATTTGATTTACAGATATATTTGACTGTTCATTTCAACACTTTTTTTATAATTTCTAGTAATTATTATAATCATCATCAGATTTTAAGGAATCATAATTTGAATCTTTAACTATAAAATGCTATTGACTACCTGAAAATATTTTAATTCTACAGATCATTGATGATAATTTCATTTCAGCGAGAACATAAATCTATTATCTTTTTTTTTTTTTTTTTTAGCAAAATGACGTCTTTACAGTGATTGTTTTATTTTTATATGACTTTACCAAAACAACTTTTCAGCTCAATTTTCTCAGTGGCTTTACAGGTGGTCATCAGGTGATTTCAAGAGTAAACAACTAATGCAATCTGGTGTTATTTTAATCTTATTTTTACCTAATTAAAAAAAAATGAAACAGAACGAAAACAAAAACTAATCAATCATACGTAAATTAATTTTGGTTTTCTAGTTATCACTGATGTTCATGAATCAAATTTTTTATTATTTTTCGAAAAAAATTCAAAATTTATATTAAAAAAATGTTTTTATTATACAAACTCCATGTATATATATATATATGAAAAACAAAACAAATTATTCACGTAACTTGCTATCACTTGTTATTTATGATCAATAGATGGCGTTTTACCAAAACAACCGAAACAAGTGTAAAATTTGTTTACATAAATGACAAAAGAGTCAGAATTAACTATATCTTTCATTTGCTCACCCTCAGATCAGCTGATTTCAAGCTATTTGCTATCATCAGTGAAAAATAGAGTTAGAAACTAGATCTAAACACTGACTCTGAGTGTTTATGCAAAACATTTCTATCAGTTTGCAAGCATGAATTTTTCAGACCGGTGAAGTCTTCAAACTCAGCCTAACAAGCTAGATATCTATATTGGTCTGATCTCAGTTCAGTTTCACCACATAGTCAAAGTCTCTGCAATATATACCATTGCAAGAAAACTTTAAAGGTACATTTATGAAAAACAAAAACAAGTTATTCACGTAACTTGCTATCACTTGTTTTTTATGATCAATAGATGGCATTTTACCAAAACCACCAAAACAAGTGTAAAATTCACACTTGCAAACTGATAGAAACGTTTTGCATAAACACTTGGAGTCAGTGTTTAGACCTAGTTTCTAACTCTATCCTTCACTGATGATAGCAAATATCTTTAAATCAGCTGATCTGAGAGTGAGCAAATGAAAGAGATAGTTAATTCTGACTCTTTTGTCATTTATGTAAACGAATTTTACAATTGTTTTAGTGGTTTTGGTAAAACACCATCTATTGATCATAAATAACAAGTGATAGCAAGTTACGTGAATAACTTGTTTTTGTTTTTCATAAATGTACCTTTAAAGTTTTCTTTCAATGGTATATATTGCAGAGACTTTGACTATGTGGTAAAACTGAACTGATATCAGACCCATATAGATATCTAGCTTGTTAGGCTGAGTTTGAAGACTTTACAGGTCTGAAAAATTCACACTTGCAAACTGATAGAAACGTTTTGCATAAACACTTGGAGTCAGTGTTTAGATCTAGCTTCTAACTCTATCCTTCACTGATGATAGCAAATAGCTTGAAATCAGCCGATCTGAGGGTGAGCAAATGAAAGAGATAGTTAATTCTGACTCCTTTGTTGTTTATGTAAACAAATTTTACACTTGTTTTGGTGGTTTTGGTAAAATGCCATCTATTGATCATATATATATATATATAACTTTATCTTGTATATTTAACATTAAATATTGAAGCAATGGATCTGAAGTCTGATCCATGCTTCACAGCCTTCTATAAACTTAGTTAGTATTATAGACCTGAATTAAGTTTATAGTCCAATATCAGCAGGGTTTTGCATTGAAGCTAAAATTAATTAGATTTATATAATTTGTATTTGCATTTAACTATTTCATGTTAAATAAATTCCATTCTAAGATTAAATTTCTGTTAATAAAAATTACTTGTAAAACCTACTAGTCAAACATATATATATATATATACGTCAAGCGTATATATATATATGAGTTAATGCAAAATTCTGCTGAAATAAAATGCTTATTTTATTAAAAGAAATAAGAATGTATTTTTCTTTTTAAATCTTGTTAAAATATTTAGTATGATTTGATTTTGAGATAAGCCCACCAACATTTTCTAAAAAAATGTGTATTTTTAATTAATCAGCCCATTCAAGGCAAATTAAAGATGGCCTTCTCTTTCTTTTTTAATTAATAAAATTCAAAGTTTTAAAAAAAGAAATTTAGAGTAAAAAAGTAAAAGTTATTTTAGAAAATATTACCTTGAAACAAAGGAGCATGGGGGCCTTATCAAGATCTAAGATCATACAAACAATAGAAGGTAGCTTACAAAAAAGTTATAAATAGGAGAGTGAACAAAAGACTGGGCATTTTTTTCAGATTTCTCTTGAGAGATTGCTTTCAGATTTCTTTTTGGAGAACTCTTTCAGACTTTTCTTGTGGAGATTTTATTCCAAAAAGTTATACAACTGTCGTCTTCAAAATCACGGAGAAGTTTGAACATGCTACAAAAAGTCATATGAATTTGATGGATTCTACTATGCTTGGCTAGGCAAAAAGCTTTGCCTCTCACCGAGGTTCCTAAATACCATCCAAAATGCCGTAGTATCCACCTAATAGTGATCTGAACTCTGTGCCGTGTCTGTAGGATTTTTCGTAAAAGCATGCTACATATTTCCACTTTCCTTGTCCGGACAAATACCTATCGATGGACTGATCAAGCTACGCTCATCGATGGAACATGACCAAGGAATCAGGATGGTAATAGTATCTCTCCTCCATTGAACTATTTACTCTCTACCCTTTTTTGTTCATACCTTTTATAATTGCTTCATTGAATTATATTTATGAAATGTTGTATTTAATTATATTTGTTATGTAACCATTTTTTTTTTATTATTAGACTAGTCTTAGATATATTTTGTGTGATCATCTATCTATATATTTAACCCTTTTTCCTTCACTATTCTTCATTACTAACATGTATAAATATTTTGTATTCCATTGCTGTTAAGTTTAAAAGTTAATTTGTCATTTAAAATATCTTTCCAATTTCAATTGTGTTGTAAATTAAATACGTGTAAGTTTCCTTTTGTTTGCACACTTGATCTCCTCAATAACACCTCTTTTGTCCGCCATTAGCTTATTACATATATCTGATTTAGCTATATACATTTTAAATAATTTTAAACTGTTTTTAGCGCAAAGCAATTAGAAAATGATTCGTGAAAGATTTTTTTTATTGTACTTTATCGAGGAGGTTTGAGTTGACAATTTTATTAAAATTGGGAAGAAAAGACTTTGACCGCAAAAATATTATATCGTTTAATCTGTTTTCATTGTCTAATTAGTTTTCATTAATTTAGGGGAATAGCGAGGCCATTAAATCATTATAAATATTTTAAAGACATTAATTAAATATCTTATTTCACTAACAAGCTTGAGTTTGCTAATTTTGTTTTAAATGCTTTATTTTACTTTTCAGTGATCCAGGCACGCAAAACACATATTTCTTAGTACTTTTGCACATTTTACTATTTAGCTCCTTAGGTGCTCCCATCCATGTTTCTCTCCGTTGATGCTAAGCTTTGGGTCGGTGAGAAAATAATTTATGCGTGTCTCAGATAATGTGGTTGGTTCGTAGTTAGCCTCAAGAATAGGTGAACAGGGCAGAGGTCATAGTATTCTTGATTTAATATCTCGCATATGGGTGGCCTCGAGGTACTTTTGCCTAGTATTCGAACTGGGTTAAACCAACATACATCATCTGACTGTCACAGTAAAATTTTTTTTTTCCGCATTCTGTTGACCAACGTGGGCCGAATTTTATTTTTTTGAAAGAATAGGAATAGGGTATTTGAAAATATAGGCAGACCTATAAGATTTTTTTGCCCGGATTCTGGTGACCATCGTGTGGCTATTCGAAATTTTCCATACCCTGTATAACATTTGTATGTGTGTATAAAGTTTTTTCTTTCTTCTATATTAATGAATAATATATATGTAGAATTTTTTTCCTCAGATTTGTACACATATATATATATATAATGTTTTTTTAAATAACATGAAATAATTGTTAGTTATACGTAGAATTTTTTGCTTCGAGTTGTCGCCGTGGACGAATGTCATTTTTTTTAAAAAACAAAATAGTACCCAGAGAAGTTAGTTTTAGTTTAATATATTTATATAAAAATATATGTATAATTTTTTCCGAGTTTTGTTTCCTAATATGACCAAATGTCATTTTTGTTGAATTAATTAAAAAAGTTAAATATGTATAAGGTAAAAAATTTCTTTTTCCCGAGTTTTCAATTGCTAAAATGAATGTTTTACATTTAGAAAAGTTAACACTCCGTTAGTTTTTTTCCTGTGAATATATAATGAGATTAAACACAGAGTTATAGCAAAAAGTTTTTTTTTACCTAATTAGAGTTATGTCATGGCCAGTCGCCATATTGTGTTTTTTGTCGTATAAAGTATATAGCTTCGATGAGGCGGAAGTGTCAAATAAATACCCACCCGCCGTCCCTTAAAATAGCTTTCGTACTTTGTTAGTATTGCTTAAATATGAGAAGTTTTGATGTAATAATGTTGTTCGATATATAGTGTATATTCGGTAGTGTTAATATTTTAGTAAAATGTACAAATAGATAATAGAATTTTTTTTCCGTTTGTATAAATTTTTGTAAAGATCTAAGAGATAACATTTTTCGATTAATAGAAAGTTTTTCTGAGATTTAACACGTGTCAATGTACGGTGTCATCAAATTTTTTTTTTTCACTTTCTCTGCATTTCGTTTCTTTATATGAATAATTATAATCATGCAAAAAAATTTTTTTTCACTTTTAAATATTTTGAAATTACGTTTCCGTGCAAACAATATATATAAAATAAGTTTTGTTTCAATAATAGCAAACTTAATTTTCAACTTTATAAAAAGTAAATGCGTATGTTCGTTTTAATATATATATTAAAATATTTTCTGTATAACATATATGTCAGCCACCTTTAGTTAAGATTTTTTTTTCTCAATTTGGATTATGCTATTGAATCATTTATTGAGTAACCGTTAGGTGAAGACTCCTTTGAGTAACCGTTAGGTGAAGCCCTTGTTTTTAGTGATCGTTTTTGGTGAAGACCTCCTTAGTAACCGTTTAGGTGAAGACCCCTTACACTTTAGGGTTTAGGATTGCTGAATAGCCTGAAATAATAGGTCTATGTCTGCAATCATTGTTTCTGTGTTATATTTGCAACCAGCATTTACTAGCCTGAAATAATAGAAGTATGTGGTCCGCAATATGACGAATTTTTCTAATAAAGTCATGAACATGATAATAAAATAAATATTTATATAAGTATATCTGTTTGTATATTTATATGTAGTCATATATATGCTTATTTAATGATGTACATATTCATATATATGGGTGTATATGGTATACACTTCGTTATAGTTCGGTAAAACCCGTTTTTATATAAATGTTTTTTAAACAGTTTTTGATCTCAATGCGTGATTCTGTAAAATTGCTTGATAATTGTTAATCTATTTCGGGTTGTGACCAAAATGGTAGTTGGTTTCGATCCCAGGTTCATAATTCGGAGTGGCTGTTATCATGGGATTTTATTTTAATTTTTTTTGTTGTATTTTTTTTTGTTTTGTTAATTGTACTTTGGCTGTTTGAATTTTTTTTGTGTGTCGTGACCAAAATGGTAGCATGGTTTTGAACCCAGGTCAGACAAATTACTTTACTTAGTTGATATACG
Source organism: Epiperipatus broadwayi (assembly GCA_028023455.1). Lineage (NCBI taxonomy): Eukaryota > Metazoa > Onychophora > Udeonychophora > Euonychophora > Peripatidae > Epiperipatus > Epiperipatus broadwayi. Next base: position 82,449 of record JAQFVV010012439.1, on the reverse strand, counting down.
TCTTAGACTTAATTAATATTGTCATTTAAAATAGCATTTACTTATTCATGCAAAGATTTTTTTTAAAAAAGTGAAACTCAAAATAAATTTTAATCGCGTTTAAACTTTATAAATCCTTATCAATGTGTGCTTGGATCATTATCCATTAATGTGTATATTTGATATGGCCATTGTCTTGTCGACTAGCGCCCTTATCAAATAAATTTGTCAGCAAGTGCAATCTCTCCTATCGGATTACAAATAAACAAACATAGGAGGTAGATGATCAAAATAAAAATGTATGCGTAGTGAGCCAAAATAATTATTAAACATGACATGTATATTTTGCTCACATATTCCTTTTGATATATATATATATACTTGTATATTAATGTTAATGTAAATGCATTTTTTAGTTGTTTCAGGTGTCAGAGAAAGCCAGATCAAGCTGTAAGTGGGTTATTTTAATTGTATTGTGACAACTTGGTAATGACATTTTAATGAAATATAACAATAAATAAAGTAAAGTGAGGAGAATAATATGTAGTATAATATTAAAAACAGACACGGCAGGATTTTTTTTTTTTCATGTACAAACAGATACATATAGGCATAGGTTGAAGATAGGATCTCATGAGGTAGGCAAAGTTAATTTCTGAAAACATATAAATAAAACAGATAGTTATAATTTTAAAAAGAAGTAAATTTTTTTTTGATATACAGAAGGATATAGCTCCTAGATATGTGTGATAAAATATACATATCTAGATTGTTTATAAAAAGACTAAAATATGTTTTACAAATAAGGTGAGATTGTTATATAACAAAATAGCCAATATTAGGCAAAAATGGAGGAACAGAAGAGAGGCGAAGTTTATAGGTCAATATGTACTCATAGTGACCAAAAATACAATTTGGAAGATCTCATCAAAGAAATGAGAGACGAAAACGAAATGATGATGAACATGTTCCAAAAATTCATGAATATTACATCGCAAAGATTGAACCGTTTGGAGGCACATATGGAACTCCAACAAAAACAGAGTATTGTAACAGAAGCATCACCAGAAGATGATACTCAAAAACAAGATGACACTGATATGAAATCCTACACTGATATGAAATCCTCGAGTGATTATGAAACAGGCGAAGCCACTCACCAGTCAGATTTCTCTGGACAAATGAATGAGGATAGTAAAAAAAATGATCAACTGCTGTTGAACCAAATCCTGGTGCAACAAGGCAGTGAAATCTTTACTGTGACAGTAATCAATACTATTATAACTCCTGTGGCAAAGATTAGCAATATAAAATGTTTTAGAGAAGAACCGGGTGGGAACCCTAGATACCACCTTGATAGCTTGAAAATCTGTCTTCAAGTCCAGAACATGACTGAGCAAGAAAAAAAAGCAAGGGAAAAATTAAGACTTACAGCTCGGTATCGCAAGAATCGAAACTGGCAATATAAATGCAGGAAAGGAAAGCAAGCATGACTAAGAGACCTTAGGCAAAGTAGTAAAGTGTGGAGGAAAGTTAAAAAGTTTTTCCTAATATATAAAGGTCCATATGCATTAAAAAAGAAGGGTGAAGAAAATGCTTTTCGGTTGAAAGATAGTCACAGCATACAAAGACGGTATAATGCTCCAAACATAAAACTTTGCATACCACTGGACCCCAGAAAATTTAGAAGTTAAAAAGATAAATATAACTTGTTAGACTAAAAACAACACGGACTCAATTTAAGATACAGAAGATTGAATTATGGATAAACCGTTAGTTACATAGTAAAAGAAAGACTGTTAGTCAGTAACAAATTAAATATTACAGTAAATAAAGGGTAGGCTTGAACTCACCTGGCACAAAATTTTTACCTCTGACCTGAAGCAACAGCATTATTTTTTAACATTTTTTTTGCTCACTAACTATTGGGAAATGAAGCAATGGATCTGAAGTCCGATCCACGCTTCACAGCCTTCTATAAACTTAGTTAGTATTATAGACCTGAATTAAGTTTATAGTCCAATATCAGCAGGGTTTTGCATTGAAGCTAAAATTAATTACATTTATATAATTTGTATTTGCATTTAACAATTTCATGTTAAATAAATTCCATTCTAAGATTAAATTTATGTTAATAAAAGTTACTTGTAAAACCTATTAGTCAAACATATATATATACGTCAAGCGTATATATATGAGTTAATGCAAAATTCTGCTGAAATAAAATGCTTATTTTATTAAAAGAAATAAGAATGTATTTTTCTTTTTAAATCTTGTTAAAATATTTAGTATGATTTGATTTTGAGATAAGCCCACCAATATTTTCTAAAAGAATGTGTATTTTTAATTAATCAGCCCATTCAAGGCAAATTAAAGATGGCCTTCTCTTTCTTTTTTAATTAATAAAATTCAAAGTTTAAAGAAAGAAATTTAGAATAAAAAAGTAAAAGTTATTTTAGAAAATGTTACCTTGAAACAAAGGAGTGTGGGGGCCTTATCAAGATCTAAGATCATACAAACAATAGAAGGTAGCTTACAAAAAAGTTATAAATAGGAAGGTGAACAAAAGACTGGGCATTTTTTTTCAGATTTCCCTTGAGAGATTGCTTTCAGATTTCTCCTTGCAGAACTCTTCCAGACTTTGCTTGTGGAGATTTTATTCCAAAAAGTTATACAACTGTCATTTTCAAAATCAAGGAGAAGTTTGAATATGCTACAAGCTAAAAGTCATATGAATTTGATGGATTCTACTATGCTTGGCTAGACAAAAAGCTTTAACTATTGCCGAGGTTCCTAAATACCATCCAAAATGCCATAATATTCACCTAATAGTGATCTGAACTTTGTGCCGTGTCTGTAGGACTTTTTGTAAAAGCATGCTACATATTTCCACTTTCCTTGTCTGGACAAATACCTATCGATGGATGGATCAAGCTACGCTCGTTGATGGAACATGACCAAGGAATCAGGACAGTAAAAGTATCTCTCCTCCATTGAACTATTTACTTTCTACCCTTTTTTGTTCATACCTTTTATAATTGCTTCAGTGAATTTTATTTATGAAATGTTGTATTTAATTATATTTGTTATGTAACCATTTTTTTTATTATTAGACTAGTCTTAGATATATTTTGTGTGATCATCTATCTATATATTTAACCCTTTTTCCTTCACTATTCTTCATTACTAACATGTATAAATATTTTGTATTCCATTGCTGTTAAGTTTAAAAGTTAATTTGTCATTTAAAATATCTTTCCAATTTCAATTGTGTTGTAAATTAAATATGAGTAAGTTTCCTTTTGTCTGCACACTTGATCTTCTCGATAATGCCTCTTTTGTCCGCCATTAGCTTATTACGTATATCTGATTTAGCTATATATGTTTTAAATAATTTTAAACTGTTTTTAGCGCAAAGCAATTAGAAAATGATTTGCGCAAGATTTTTTTTATTGTACTTTATCGAGGAGGTTTGAGTTGACAATTTTATTAAAATTGGGAAGAAAAGACTTAGACAGCAAAAATATTATATCGTTTAATCTGTTTTCATTGTCTAATTAGTTTTCATTAATTTAGGGGAATAGTGGAGACCATTAAATCATTATAAATATTTTAAAGTCATTAATTAAATATCTAATTTAACTAACAAGCTTGAGTTTGCTAATTTTGTTTTAAATGCATTATTTTACTTTTCAATGATCTAGGCATGCAAACACATATTTTTTAGTACTTTTGCACATTTTACTATTTAGCTCCTTAGGTGTTCCCGTCCATGTTTCTCTCCGCTGATGCTAAGCTTTGGGTCAGTGAGAAAATAATTTATGCATGTCTCAGATAATGTGGTTGGTTCATAGTTAGCCTCGAGAATAGGCGAACAGGGCAAAGGTCATATTATTCTTGATTTAATATCTCACGTATGGGTGGCCTCGAGGTACTTTTGCCTAGTATTCAAACTGGGTTACACCAACATACATCATCTGACTGTCACAATATAGATATTTTCCAATATTCAGGTGAATAACATTTTATTCTTGCATGTTTTAATGATGAAACAATAAACATAGCAATTCAGACACATTAATGAGAATGATTGTTATTGTACTGTTTTCTGTACTTGAGAGTGTTCAACATAGGAAGGTAAGCAACACCATTACAATGCACAGTAACTAATGTATTGTTTTGGTCAGTTATAACAATTATGCTCATCTAAGGCTAAGCAGTTTAAATCTTTAAGAAAATTTATCTGTAGACTTCTACCAGTCCACAAAATCTTATCCTTATTTTTGCCGGTCCGCAGGTGTGAAAAGGTTGAAGACCACTGCTCTAGACTTTATAAATAATTCCTAATTGTAACATTCATTTGTCTTTAATGGTTAATCTTGTTGTGGGTTAATGCTTTGAGTTTCCATGAGTTGATGAATTTCTGGAAATGCTATGGACAAAAAAATTTCAATGTGTCATTTCAAATCTCCATATTACACTATGTAAATCAATATTTACCTTGTAAAATTTTTTATTTCCACATCCCTCCCTTTTTATGTATCCTTCCCTTTTTGGCATTTCAAATCTTCATATTACATTATGTAAATCAATATTTACCTTGTAAAATTTTTTATTTCCACATCCCTCCCTTTTTATGTATCCTTCCCCTTTCACCATGTTGCTCCTACATTTTATTTTTATCATGTAATCACTTTTTTGTAAACATTTTTAAAACTGTGTTTGTACCTGTTTTTTTTGCTGAATAAACTTTCATCACTGAGAAAAAAAAAATAGAACAAAGGCATAAGGTGGAGTTGATTTTTTTAAAATAATAATATAGTAGTTTTTGTTAATATTGACAGATTAGGGATTACTTTTTTTAAATCTATATATCATGTTATTTTGGTCATAACAAACAGTTAGAAGTTTAACTTCATTTATGGAGTTTGGCATCATTGAATTATATTACAGCATGAAGAGTTAAATTAATGTTATCAATACATTGTCTCATAAGGTTGCTAATTGATCAGAACAATTATTTAGAAATTTTTTAGTAATGTCTATATTTTAATTAAACAGAAGTTCTGTAGTTGATAATAGTAATTTACTGGCAATTAATATGTTAGAGATATCAATGATAGTTAATTTAAATTCACTTTAGGGAATTGATACTTGAGAATAAATTTATGAATTGTTGGTTTATTTTAAAGAGTGTTTGTGTGGGAATTACATAATTATGATTGTTATTCAAATGAAAGTCAATCTCCAATAATGCACTATTTATTAAATATTATAAATCTAGGCACACTCTTCCACCAGTAAGAGTTTAAAAACTTAAGTGAATCACTTAAGTTTAGAGTGTACATTCTATATACATCAACTCTTACAGTCCATGCTTAAATCAGGGCTTGAGTCTATTGTATGCCTGATGTTAATGTACAATTGCATATTTGATTATAACATTAGATACACAATAGACTCAAGCCCTGATTTAAGCATGGTCTGTAAGAGTTGGTGTATATAGAATGTATGCTCTAAACTTAAGTGATTCACTTAAGTATTTTAAACTTTTAGTTGCAGGAGAGTGCACGAAGATTTATAATATTAAAGAAATAGCACATTATCACATATTGACTTCCATTTGAATAATTTCAAAGTTTTCAGCACTTTATAATAACAGGTTTATAAGTATGATCAGAAAATGAAACATTAAACAAGTAAACTGAAGTCTTGAGGTCAGTAGAAAGAACAAAATAGAGACCAAAGACAGAAGTTCCTTGACCTCCAATAAATGACAAGCATTTGGAAGGTAATATGAAAATAGTGATAGCAAAGTCAGTTGATTAAGTTTTAATTTCAAAGTGAATGGTAGATCATTATAGGAGCATTTAACGTCATCATACCTGATAGTTAGAACAGGCTTATATAGAATTATGTTAAATAATGACAGAGAATTTATTATGTCATTTGCTTTTTAGCATAATATATTACTGTAAGATAGTATAACTGTGACTAAAAAATAAAAAAATAATGATTGCATTAACTGAAACAAATATTTTAATCTAGTTAATAGAAGTTATATATTCATTAGAACATCTACACTCTATGCTGGTCTGGTATTGGAATCAAGTGCAAATATTTATATTTATTGTTTAGAGTGTTAATAATGATTGGTTTGGTTGATATAATAATTTTTGTTTCTGTAATGACAAAGATATGAGCATGGTGTTTATTATTGAGAAATTGACCTAGCTGCAAAATTGAGTCCTAACATATCTATAGTGGCAATTTTAATGCTCGCCATATTATGTTTTTGAAGAGTTGGAATGATGCTGTTTAAAGGCATGTTTGATGTCAGAATCAGGTATTGTAACACTTTTACTATTTTCTGAATAGTTGAAGTGAACTTTTTTTTGAAGTGTCATTTCTGCATGACAGGCTGAGATAAACAAATAGAAGTAATGGGATTATTTGAGATGCTTCTACCATCACATTTTATTTCCATTTATGGATGGGGTAGCTAATAGTTCTAAACAACTCTTCTTCCTTGGGATGCATGCTTGTTAATGGATTATCTCTCTCTTTTTGGATGGAAGCTGGGAGCATAGCCAGGGGAATTAACCTCTACTAGAAAATTTTCATTACACACTCATTCTATGGTACATATTTAATTCATATGGGTCTTTAATTATTTTAGATAGAAGAAAAAAAATCTAGTGAGAACAAGAATTGTTATTATTTCTTTTGTAGACAAAACAGTTGAAAGTCAATAAAAAAACTAAAGCACTATCTCGCACCTTTTTCTTTATTGCATCGTTGATTGCCATGACATTTTCAACTTAACATCTTCAAGAGAAATATTGATTTAAATCCTATTACTAATTCATGTGTCTCAATTTTTTTAAAACCTTTTTAATATTTACAATCATTTCCAAAAAAAAAAAAAAAAAGAATTAAGTAAATGGTATTTACATATTATTCCTTCATTTTCTTCATGGGTATTTTTTGGTTAATTATCCATTTTCAGGGGCCTCATGTTTTAAACAATATGGCTGTTTTTTTAGATGATTATAAGATGATTATAAAAACACAATAAATTACACAATTTTTTTTCTTTCAGATTATTGTAATTAAATAAAATTTAATATAAGTATAGTAAACAAAATGAAAAATGTATTGAAAGAATACTTTCTTCAAACATGTTTGGAGATTACACTTTTTGAGTAAGTACTATTATTCCATAATTTTGAAAATACTTCACTGTGTATTTTTCTGACATTAGTAAATTCCAAATTTTAATCATTTCTAAAAATGGCTAAGAAAAATAATTAACCAAACAGCTTGAATGAATGTTATGGTAAACATAAAAAAATCATGGGAATGTTTGCAATGTGTTAATGATTTGTACATTATAATATACTTAAAAAAAGTAATTCATTAAATGTTGTGAATGGCATTTATAAAAAAATTATAATTTTTTAATAGTAACATGAATTTATATTGGACTTGTTAATATTTTTTAAACTTTATAAGTAACATATGTTTGATAAAATAATTTTGAGAAAAAACAAACAAACAAATATTTCCATATTCGTGAAAATGGATAAATAACCAAAAACAGTCAAAGAGAGTGAAAAAACAATATGTAAATACCCAATAATTAAATAATATAGATATCTAAAATAGATATAAATAATTCATGATACAAAAAATAAATAAATACATATTTGTAAATCATATATATTTTTTTCACCAAATAAATGTCTGTTTAGATTATCTCTTTTCAGTAAAGCTACTGTAGAATTACACAGTAAATATAAACACTTTTCTTTATACACGATAAATAAAAACTCTTCTTCCCAATCATTGTTGAAATGATATATTTTTGCTTTTTTATTGCTCATTATGGGGGGAAAAAATCAAATTATTTAATTTTTGCCACAAAATAAGAATTATCAATAAAAATATTCATATAATATTAAATTAATACAATTTAAGTATCGAAACCGCTTTTTACAATTGAAAAAAACTTTTTAAAAATGTATTTAAAATATCAAAACTAGTCTGTTTACTTAAATAAAAATTCAAAAATGAATGTTTTTTTTTTGGTATTTCTATAATCAAAATAGATGTGATGAAACAAAATGATAGTAAATTTATCGATTGTTTTTTATAAGCTTATAGTTTCCAAAATTTTAATTTCAAATTGGATCTTGCATCCAAATAAAAAAATCCCAAAGTTCAATTAATGCTTTTCAAAATTTTTTTTTTGAAATTTTAGTTTTTAAAGATAAAATCTTTTCTATATAAAATTTTATTTTTGCTTGTTCGATCAACTTAAAATTTCTTGCGATCGATAAGTTGAACGCATCTGAACTAAATGGTCTGAAATCACCATTGAAATATTCAGAGAATTAAGAACAAGTCTTACTGAATATTAAATAAATATTAATGGTGATTTCAGACCATTTAGTCTGTATATAAATTAAAACAATAGACAAAATTAATCCTATTGTTTAAAACTGTGTCAAAAACTAAGCTTGTATAACAACAGAGCTAAAAGATAGAATCTTTTCTTAGACTTTGACATTGTAACAGTCAGAAAATGTGTGATTCGTAAACATAATGCAGAATTCGACCACCACCCAGAACAGCAGCACCATTGAGGTAGCGAAGCCACCCATGGTACTGAGTTCGAACATAGTTTATCGGTTCCACAATACAATCCACGAAACAACGCATCTGATGCGACATTAGCAAATATTTCTTTAGGCATGGTGGTCAGGGATATGCAAGAGATTCATGATTTTATTTTCGAGTTAGCCAATAATCAATCTAATATTAATTAAACATTCATATTTACATAATCGAGGAAATATTATATAGAATGGGTATCGAATAAATGAAACGTAACTGCAGACATATAGTTTAAAATTATTTATTAACACATTTTAATATCATTTACTAACAATATTTTATGGATTAAAAGCTTAAGTAGCGGGATTTGCGACATGATTATATTTTAAAGAATACATTTATTTATTTGTTTACAAAAGGAATTCATTTATTTGAAGTCGTAATGTAGCTACCTAAAATTCTCAAGTAAGTATTTCTAATGCATGCCTGGAGGGATTTATACCTTTGCAATGCAAGAGTCTAAAGTAAGATTTAAGAGTAGTGGCAGACATATATTTATTTAATTAAAATATTTATTTTATGACTAAGGGCAAACATTTATTTGAGAGTGAATTATGAAGATAATTCAGAGGCAGAGTGATATATAGAATTATAAAATTAAGTAAAGGAACATGTGGTACGCTTTAGAAAGGCGATATGGAATGGCAGTATATCGAAACTGCAATGTCGTGAATGAGTTTATAAGAATGTCAGGCTGGTCTCTGCCATTGGCCCGACGAAGTAAGGTGTCACATAAGCATAACCAGGGACAAGCAATCCGTGTCACAGTTTGCCGGCTGGCTGCATGACGTCAAGTCCTATGGGAGCACCCATTATGTCTGCTTGTGTAGGACGACTGGGGTTAATTTCAACCCTGAAGAATTCGGAAATTTCACGGTGGAATGGGTCATCACATCTCTAAAATGTAACACATGTATAATGTATAAACGATTATGATAATTTAAATAGATTTCTAACTCGGCCCTACATTATCAACATTTACTAAAGAACGTTGGCGACTCTCAAAGAAATGTAATTTGATGGAATTATTCATTAAGATTTAATAAATACAAAACATATTTAAACTGGGAATGATTACAACTAATATGCCAGCCATTTGCGAAGTAGTAGACCCTGCATTACAATAAATGATGCATTGAATGCGAGTCGATTTATATGAAAGTTAAGTTATTTATGAAAGTAAATATTAATGAAAATTTGACACGCATTCACTGTTTCAAGCGATCATAGATTTAAACTTTGAAAATAGAGACAATTATGAGCATGCAATAATTAAATAATAAATATAGATAAAATGTAGATTTTAGAAATACGCACCCAAGAAAGATAGAACGAGGTAAGCTAGATTATTAGAGAAATTTACACATTAAGTTAATTATTCAGTTTTAGTTATACATATGGTAGTTTTTACATTTTATAATTTAGATAAGTAGTATGAAGAAGAGCTATAGCATATTATTAGAGTACTCTAGAGTTTGAATGCAGACAGGTACCTGTTTTATAAGAAGTTTTCTGATTCCATTAGTTTAGTAGCAAAAGGTTCGTGATTAGCAGTTCTTTCTTGTATTTAGGCGTTTCATTTATTTTAACAGCAGCAGCCACTTTCTCATTTATTTCAGGCAGCAGATCTTCATGGTGAATTTATGATGGGCAATGGAAAGTTCGGCATCCGATAGGCCATCTGCCGATGGAGAATAATCTAGGTGCTTTTACTCCATCATACCTTGGCAGGAACAAATTATTTTTATATTTTGGAGACTCTCAGTGATCGAGAGCAAAGCTAAAGTTTAAGTGAATGTCTCCAGCAAGTCTAAGATGGCCTCTTTTCTTATCTTGATCTTTCACATTTTTGTTAAGGTATTTTTAGGTTCTACTTAATCTGCCCTGAGGATAATCAATGCATTTTGTTGGTTTTAATTATAAAGAAAGCTGCCATTCTATTGTTTACATTTTACATTTACTAATTACATTTTGGGGAATTTTTCTTTAATTAATCTATTATCTAATACTGACCGATGCTTTTAAATTTCAAAGACAAAAAGGGAACATAAGATTATTTTAACTTTTAATTAAATATTACATCAGATTTTTTTAGAATTATTATTAAGTTTTTTAAGGAAGTTTTTTTATTTTTTTTAAATTAAAAATTAAAGATAAAATTTTTTTAAAAAAAAAAAAAAAAGTCGAAAAAACCCCAAAATAACCCATATTCAAATTACTCAATTAAAAAAAAAATAAAAAAAGCCCCCAAGAAAAGGTAATGAAATTTAAACAAAGCAATAAATACGAACTTTATAATCCAAAATAAATGATTAAAATTATACAAAATTATGTAATTAAAAGAAATCTAAATTATATTATTTTATCCCTATTTATTGCCTTTAATTTGAGATCGAAATGTGTGGTGTTTATGCTGAATTCTACATATATTTATACATTTTTAATATTGCTACACACACAATTCGATACCAAAAAGTTTAAATTTGGGCGGGATAGACCGGTCAGTGAGAGACGACAGAAAAAGGTGAAACTTAAGATTCGAATACGAATCTTACTGTTTCAGCATTATGTAACTTAGTTGGAGGTAGTGACTTCTGTTTCAGTTATAGATGTTTAAAGTTAGGATTATTTATTATTATTAATTTATTAAAACTGATATTTCATTTAAGATTCAAAGGTTGTTAAAACCAAGACTAGTTCTTGATCCTCTGAATATATCGATAGTAATTTAAAATCATTTAGTCTGTACATAAATTAAAATAATAGACAAAATTTATCCTATAGTTTAAAAATATGTCCAAAAACTAAGCTTACACAACAAAAGAGTTGAGTGGTATCATTTTACCTTTTCATAGTTTTTGATATTACATAACTCAGTGGAAGGTAGGTATTTATATTTTAATTACAGATATTTAATATTATTATTATTTGATTATTATATATTGTAATGATGTGTATGTATGAAAGTAATGTCCTGTAAGTTTGGTCATTAATTTATAACCATGCATATGTATGAAAGTAATGCCCAGTAAGTTTGAGTGCCAATTTATAACAGTATGAGGGCATGAAAGCGTTATCTAACAAATAAAGGGATGGTTGAACTTATGTATAGTGGATTTTAAAAATTCTATGAAATTTTTTTATATGAATGATATTTTAATTTGTGAAGCGCCGATAGTTGAAAATTGAAATAAATCGAGATACTGCAAATCTCTAGCGCTCGTTACAATACTTAACTGACAGCCAATCAGATGACATGGATAGCTGTCTGTGTCATCTGAATGGCTGTCAGTTAAGTATTGTAATGAGCGCTAGAGATTTGCAGTATCTCGATTTATATAAATGATGAAACTTTGTTACTTGTTAAAATATATTTTACTTTATTCCTATAAATATTAATGTGAAAATGAGGTTTTATAATAATATATATCTAAAATCAAAGCGTAAATTTTATTGATCTCAATATACTTAAAATCTCAGGGAATTAATAATAAAAAATTATGGAAATGAGTAAATATGTTATTTAATGAGAAAATCATTATTTTTTTATTTAACACCACTAAACAAAAATAATAAACAAAATTTAAATCAGTACACATTAACAGCTTTTATGCTATTTCAAATTTAACTTCTGAAAGCTGCTGTGAATATTTTTTAAAATAAAGGTTAAACATAAAACTTTTCTTAAAATTTAAAGGTTGATGAAATGGGTGAAATAAACAAAAGGATAACCTAAGTTATCTCACTACTTAAATTATGTCCAAGAGTTGTTAATCCTTTAGTTTATTCCCCACAAACTGAAATATAAAAAATGTATAGGTTAACTATCTACTCACTTATTCAAATACACATTAGGAATGTATGTGGATATAAATATATATAAAACATAAATATATATAAAATGGTATTGTTTACATTTTATATTACCCAAGCAAGCAATAAATATTTCCAAGAGCTCTAAAGTAAAAAAATGTATGCATAATAATTATATAAAAAAATATATCAAGCCTTTATTAATTTTTGGAACACTTCTTTTAAAAGTTTGTGTGAAAAATTTTTTGTCTTGGGATTCCAGAAATGAAGGTTAACATGGTTTGTGGTTGAATTTTTTAAGACAGATGTTTCAGCTTGACCTGGATTAATTGACCTTGCATTTTTAGTAGAATGATGCAATCTTTTGTAAACTTCTCACTTAGTCAGTTTGCAAAGAAGTAAACAGTATTTTTTAGGGATTCTAATATAGCAGGATTAGAATCACTTTGTTTCCATAAGGAACAACTTTCTTTCCTCCCAAAATTTTTAGAAGTATAAATTTTAAGAAATAAAACTTCTTATAGTGATGATGGCTATTTTTCTAAATGCATATGTAATTCAATACTATAGGCAATCTTTTGGCCCTTTACTACTTAGCTTTTCAACAATACATGTTGATGTTCAAATAAGAATGAGAATGACAGCTAGTTCAAGTAGTGAGTTTTCTTAATTCTATATTATCTTATCAACACATTTTTGTCTTACATTTCCAGTATACTTGTTTTAGGAATTCTAGAATAGGCAATGTTATAATGTTTAGTTATCTTTTTATAGAAATTTTGGAATAGGTATACACACATTCAATATTAATATTTTAGGACTTTTGGAGATTAATGATAAATATAAATTATTTAACCTTTTGTAAAAATTAATACAGAGAGCTCTTAAAGTTGTATTCATTTATTTACTAATCCTAATTAAGTACATGTATGCAACTATCATAAATCAATTTATTGATTAGATTTTAAATTATAGTCAAGTTTTTTCATTTTTTTAAACATTTATTTACAATTGAGACTGTATTAAAATAAACATTGTGAGATAAAAATGTGAATTAATTACTTCATGAGTGAAAGAATGAAAACAAATAAACAATAGATAAATGACTTCATGCAAAATAAACACATAAATATTTTTTATATGTTAATGTGTAAATCTAGAAATAGGCATATTGCTATAATATATGTAAATATATAAACATGAAATGCATAGCTTATTGTATATGTACAATAAGAGAGGTAAGCATTTTTTTTTCAGGCTATGAATAAATAAACTTTATATATTAACAAGTGGCCAAAAAGTAGAATTAATCCATCTATTCTATAAGGTTTTTCTGTTTATAAGCTTATCCTTGTCGTCACTGATGGCAAATTAAAGTAAAATTAATATGCCAGTTAGATGAACAACTGATATTAGTAGTAATTCTCAAATTAAAAATCAATTATTCAAAGATGAAGACATAATTTTATATTTAATAAATATTGTTTTAATAATCAAATGGAGATTAATAAATATTAAGATAAATTACCATAGGTTAATATATTTGTAATTAAAGGAAATAAAATATTCTCCATTGTTATCAAGAGATCAAGAAAGGATAAAAATACATTTTAAGCGATTTTAGCATACCAATCAGATAAAAACATGACATTAATAATTATTAAACCAAATATAAATTGATAAATGTAAATATTAAATTAGTATAATTTAATGTATAAATAAAAAGACTAAAACATTCTCCTTACGATTTGTCTTAACATAAAAAGTATTATTTATTCATAAACTGAAGGAGATTGGTTTATTCTAGTTGACTTTATATATATCATTAAAAGCCAGTCAACACTTAGACAATCCCAATATCAATAACAATCAACAATTTCAGACTGATGTCAAGACAATCTCCTATTAAATATACATTATAAGGACTTGAACTCGAACTTTCAAACTTCTTACATCTATCCAATCTATCTTAAACAACTGATACATATGACTACATATGCGTAAAAAAGATAAATGATTTCCAATACATGTATTTTATGCTGAACCATCACTCATCACTTGGTTCACATCATTACCTTCCAAATATATATACAATCAGTGATCAGGTTATATTAAGATAGCAAATCTTTAACTTTAATGGACAAGCTTAAATCTTTTCCACTCTCCAACTCTTTAGCCATTCATTTCATTGGAAATCCAAGGATGGAATGCTTAAAGCCCTTGTTGATGCCAATATTATTGTCATACCCATGTTGATCATAAGGCAATCTGATTCCTCTCATATAGGACCGTAATTTATCAATTTAATTATACAGAGGAGGGATGGGCAAAATATAGGCTGAATATGTAATATTTAAATATATGTATATTATCTATACAAAAGTCAATGTCTTCTATAATTACATTAAGTTTAGAATAGACAATATACGTGTATGTAAATATTACACACACACACATATATATATATAATAAAGTTTGATATAATTTATATAAATTGTATTGCATTTTGATATATATATTGATCTGTATATTATATATATATGAACAATCAATGTAAATGACAAATAATATATTTAATAAAAAAATAAATCATACTCACATCTTAGATTTAAAAAAACAGTACATGAATTGTAGAAGGACTTTTAGATACTGCCGTACAACTATTATTAATTATATTTATAATTATCACTCTCTAATAAATGTTAGTATCATTTACATATACATAAATGAAAATTCTTCGTGAGAAAATATTGCTTAGAAAAATAATAATTCAGTCACTGAATTTAATAGGCAAAGATTATTTACTAAACGACATGTTTGTCTAATCATAGTGTTTATTATATAGAAGTTACTCTAAGCTGACAGAAAATGTTACTAAGCATAGAATAGTAATAATCAAAATGTCAATAATTATCATTATATAAATTTTAAAAGAAATTAGAAAAATATGATAATTCTCCAAGTCTACAAAATAAGAAAGGATGTAATTAATAACTGATAAATTTAAAATAAAATTTAAATTAATAAAATTTAACATTAAATTAATGATTTTACAAAATTATTATAAACTGTCTTAATTAAATAAAACAATATTATATCATATCAGCATAATTAATTATAAATGTTGATGAAATATTATTTAAATAATTAAATTATAATATGAAAATGCAGATCTACAAATAGCCTTTTTAAGCATTAAAAATTTATTGCAATAATTTCAATGATTAAAAAGAAATTAAAATAACAATTACATTTAAATATTTGATTATTTACATGTTTAATAGAATATTTAAATATTTAGATATTTTCCGATTAAAAAATCCTTGTTACTAGTTTATTATGACTATTATATTTAAAAGAAAAGTAGAATTGTAGAAATATAATATTGACATGATCTTTGTATATATATTTATCAAACTTGCTAATCAAATCATTAAGTGAGAATCTTTATAGACATTTTTTTTTATACATCTAGAGCAATTATAAAAACTTCAAACTGTTTTCTTTTATTAGAAATATATATTTTAAATAACTTTATTTTAGATTCTCAAGATGTTTTAAGTGAATGAAAATCGATTCCTCTTCTATAAATTGATCTCTTCTTGACTATACAAACACTTACAGTTTTATTATTAATTATTCCACATATATTCCTTGTAATGTGATATTTTTATTTTATAAGGTGATGTGAAGGGGATAGCAATGATTCCCATCTTGGAGAGAAAAATTTGTTGTCTTATACTAAGGAATACTAGTTATAATATAACTAGGCAAAATAGAAAGAAAAACTAACAAAATAATTAACAAATATATTAATTAAATACATTTTATTTAAAAATCATTAATTATTATATATATATTATAATAGCAGTTTTAATGTGAGTTACTAGTTAGAGAAAATGTACAACAGTAAAGTTACACAGCTAAACCACAGAGAGAGAAAAAAGAAAAATTAAAGTGACAAAATTACAATAAGTAAAGAAAACAAAAGATGGAGTTTGTATGCACATTAAAAATTGTCAAACAGTATGAAGTAATATCAATAATTATGCGCTTTTAACGCTCGTTAAAGAAGTTATATTTATTAATAATTTATTTAAAGCTTAGCGCTTTCAAAGCTCCATGGCTTCATACTCATAGCTGTGTACGGTTGATAGTGATGAGGAGTATTCAAATTTATGTTAATTAGTTAGATGTTTCAGTATTTTATTTAAAATATTGTTTGAATTAGTTTGTCCATCTTTTTGAAATGGTGAAACAGGTGTCTTTTCTATTAATTGATTGGGTGTCATTATTTATGAAATATGCCGCCTTTATTTTGCGCCTATGGTCGTTTCTCTCTTTACACACTATACTGGGGTTGGTGGTTTCAAATCTGAAATAATGAAATGTGAGATGGTAAATATAATAATTATTTATAAGTGAAAACACATAAAGAGGTGTCTGAGTACTTAACAGCTTTTAATTATTTGAAAAGGCTTAAAAATTTAAATAAAATTATCAACCAATAAATAAATTAAATAAGAGATGATTTACAAAGCACATGGCAGGATCTTAATATTGAGTTCATTTCTGAAATTCATTATTCATTTGAAATAAATAAGAATAATAGTAATACTAAAGAAATTATTAATAAAATTGCTTGTCATATATTCAAATTTAATACAAATGAAAGTTGATTACAATTTGATGCATGAGAATTTAAATGGAAACTTAAAATTAATAAAATTATATGTCTGAAAGAGGATAAAGTTTTGAGGATGAATTTAATTTTAAAATATCAGTTTATTAAAAAAAATACAAGTGCATAAGTTTGGTTTATTTTCAATTAGGAATATCATATATTTTTAAAAAAGGCTAAAAATAAGGTGATAAGTATTAGTATATACCATAATGTATAATCTTTAAATTTTGCATGTCCCTATATTTTAATATAAGACTACATAAAGATCAAAATTCCTTGAGGCTTATAATTGTTTTTGAGGATTCTATTGATAAGCTCCTGTAAAATATTTTAGAATAAAATAAAAATATTATTGCTTCATGTTTTCCTGAAGGTTTGTGATGATAAGGTTCTGGTTATATATTTCTACTAGACTATTTCCATCATCTAATATACGTATAGAATGTCTTTAGAAAAAAATTAACTTTATTTAAATATTCCAAATACATTCAACTGTTAGTAATAGCACATCAAACTGGAGTGGATATTCTAACCTGTTTGATGTGCCATTACTAACAGTTGAATATTTAAATAAAGTTAAATTTTTCTAAAAACATTCAATACACATATTAGATGATGGAAATCGTCCAATATAAAAATACAATTATTGCTCCATCTTTTGAATTTGTAGACAAAATTAACAATACATAATTGCTGAAAATTCTTTTACTAGATATGGCAAAATTATATAGATCCATTTATAGATGGGATTTCATAAAAATTATCGAACTAGCTATAATAAGTAAATGCAATAAGCAATAAACCAAAATTTATTTTTGATTCTTAAAGTATATTGATTGCTTTTTTTGATATTAAAAATTATAAAATATATAAAGTTTGGCCCATGGGTCTTCCTATGGTTGGGCTAATTGATAATTTTGCTTTGTCTACATATAAGAAAAATATTTTCAGTGCAAGGAATATCATAGATATTACAATTTACACGATATAGGTGACATTTTTGTTTCTGGATATCAATAGAATATAAATGATTTTATAAATATATTAAATGGTTTAAAATGTACATTTAAAAAGAAAAAGAATAAAGATATTAAATACCTTGATGAGTGCAAAACAAAATCTTTTGGTTTATTAAGTAATGAATTACTAATTAAGCCATTACTAGCAAGAGTGTATATATATATATAACATTACAATACTAGCCAAAAACAAAATTTTACTAAAATTCTTTCACAATCAGGTTTCATTTATAAACAAATAGATCTTTTCCAGTAAAATTCAATAACATACATACAGTCATCCATTCCATCTTATACAACCAATATACATGACACATACATGTAAAAAATATGTAAAAAAAAATAGCCTTCTCATCATAACAATAAATATGTGAAAAGAAGGTGGTTTTTGAAGTGAATGTTGGGAAGGCTATTTTGTTTTGTACATATATGTTGTATGTATGTTGTTGAATTTTTACTTATTTTTTAATAAATGAAACGATGGTTGTGGAAAAAATTTACTAAAATTTTGTGTTTGCCTAGTATTGCAAAGTCATATGATTTTCTATTTTACTTATAATTATTAGTATGGCATTAGCCAGTTTTTAATATATATATATAAATATTTTAAAATGTGGAAATATCTATAGACATATATATATATATTGTAACAGTCAGAAACATGTGATTCATTAACATAGTGCAGAATTCGACTACTACACAGAACTGCAGCACCATCTAAGTAGCGAAGCCACCCATAGTACTGAGTTTGAAGATCGGTTCCACAATACAATCTATGAAACAATGCATCTGATGCCACATTAGTAAATACTTTTTTAGGCATGGTGGTCAGGGAGATGCAAGAGAATCAAGAATTTTATTTCGAGTTAGCCAATAATAACATTAATATTAAATATTTATATTTTACAGAATCGAGAAAATATTATATGGAATGGGTATCGAATAAATAAAGATGTAACGGCAGATGTATAGTTTGAAATTATTTATTTAAAACATTTTAATAATAAATTATTTGACTAATAATATTTGGTAAGATTTAAGATATCAGTAGCGGGATTTTCCAATACTGTTAGACATTAAAGAGATACATTTATTTATATAACTGACGTAATCTAGCTGCCTAAATTCTCGAACAAGTATTTTGAGAGCATGCCTTCGGGATTTATATCTTTGTAATGCAAGAGTCTAAATTAGGATTTATAATAGTAGTGGCAGACATATATATTTATTTAATTAAAGAAATTATAAATTACTATGGACGGACATTTATTTGAGAGTGAGTTATGTCACTAATGTAGAGACGGAGTTATATATAGAATAAGAAAGTTAATAATTAATGACATGTGGTACGTCTAGAAAGGCGATATGAGGATGGCAGTATATTGAAACTGCAAAGCTGTAGATAAGTTTATAAGAATGGGCTGGTGTTTGCCGAAGGCCCAAAGAGGTAAGGTGTCACATAAGCATAACTAGGGGCAAGTGGTTCATGCCACAATTACTTCCTAGCTGCATGATGGTTGTCAAGACTTATGGGAACATTCATTTTGTCTGCTTGTGTAAGGTGACTGGAATTAATTCAAATCCTATAGAATTTGGAGTATCCAAGACTTATAAGAGGTCATCACATCTCTAAAACGTAACACATGTATAATTCACCGAATATTCTGTTAAGATTTAAATATATTTTATAACTCGGCCCTACATCATCAACATTTATAAAGAAACATTTTGGACTCTCAATGAAATGCAATTTACGACATTATTAATTAAATTTTAATAAAATGTAAAAACAATAGGTAAACTAGGGGAGTATTAATAACTGATATGTCGACCATTTGTTAAGTAGTAGATCTCTGCATTACAATAAATGAGGCATTGAATGCGTGTTGATTTATATGAAAATATTAAATAATTTATGGAAGTAAATATTAATGAGAATTTGACATGCATGGATTTATATTTAGAAAACTATGAGCATGCTATAATTAGATAATAAAATATAAATGTTAGAAATACGTACTCAAGAAAGATAGAATTAGGCAAGCTAGATTACTAAAGAAATTTACAGAATGAATTAATAATTAAATTCAGTTTTACAGATTATAATTTTACAAGTTATAGTTTACAAGTTATATACAGTGAGCTATAGCGTGGTTATTTAGAATACTCTAGAGAATTTGGATACAGGGTACCTGTTTATACGAAGTTTTCAAGTTCAGTAATCAATAGCAAATTGTTCATGATTTCAGAAGTAGCAGTTATTTCCAGCATTTAGATGATTTATTTACTTAATGGCAGCAGCAGCTTTCTGATTGTTTGAGCAGCAGATCCTTTTGGTTGATTTTACTGAGGTCACATCTGGAGGTTCATGGCAGATAATTGACCATCTTTGGGGAAAATAGTCTTTGGCACTTTCTACTCACACATACTGTGGTAGGTAAATTAATTTATATATATGGAGACTCTCTACTGATCAAGAGCAAAACTAAAGTTCAACTGAAAGTTCAGAGAAAGTCCAACATGTCCTCCTTTCTAGATCTTATCTTTTAACTTTTGTTATATTTTATTTTTGGATTCAATCATTTACCCTGAAGATAATAAATACATTCTTATATGTTTAATTTATAGAAAGCTGCTTTTCTATTGTTAAATTTTATTTTACATTTACATTTTTGGTAATTAGATTTTAGGGAATTTTTGTTTTTAATTAATCTATTATCTCTCACCGACCATTACTTTTAAAATTTCAAATACAAAAAGGGAACATTCGATTATTTTTACTTTTAACCCTTTAACTGTCCAATTGTTCATTCGCTGCAGGTGGTATCACTCAAACTTTTAATTACGATCACAAATAATTATCAATTTTTCATTATTTTTTTTTAAATATATTCACTTTATTTCTTTTAAAATATATTAGATTTCTACATTATAAAAATAAACATTTGTTCAAAAATAAATTTTGATTTTTAATTTTAAAAATATTTTTTTTGACATGAAAAGAACAATCATAATTTCTTATGATTTTTTTTCCACTTTCAATAAATAAATAATTCTTTAAAATCAACTATTTTTGTAAAATAATATTTATTTTTACATATTATATAAAATAATTTGTATTTTATTTTATTTCATCAAAAAATATTTTTAAAATGCTCTAACATTTTTATCATTTTCAAAATAAAACAAAGCGTTCGTAAATTTTTAATTTTTGCACCTATAAAAATTTTAACACCAATAAGATTCAAGAAAAGATGATGAGAAGGGGAGCTTTTCCATTTCTTTTGTTTACAAAATTTCAACACCAATAAGATTCAAAAAGATGTGAAAAGCAGTGCTTAGTTTTTGTTTGACATAAATCATCAATTAATTGATTTTTATTGTAAAATAATTCAATAGATGGAGTATATTATAAACTTTGTTCTAAAAATGTTAAACCTAGCAAAACTACAATTTAATTCATTTATATTAAAACAATATATCAAAATTCATACAATAAAATTAATTATTTCAATCAGATTTCTAAAATTATTATTAAATGAAATTTAAACAAAGTAATAAATAATGAACTTTATAATTTAAAATAAATGGTTAAAATTATATATTTTTATATACTAAAAAAATACAATTACATTAATTATTTTTATCTATTGCTTTAAATTTGTTATCGAAATGTGTGTGTGTTTATGGTGGATTTTACATATATTTATTCATTTTTAATATTGATACACACACAATTCGTTACCAAAAAAGTTTAAATTTGGGTAGGATAGAGCGGT
Source organism: Epiperipatus broadwayi (assembly GCA_028023455.1). Taxonomy (NCBI): domain Eukaryota; kingdom Metazoa; phylum Onychophora; class Udeonychophora; order Euonychophora; family Peripatidae; genus Epiperipatus; species Epiperipatus broadwayi. The sequence continues at coordinate 60,496 of JAQFVV010012439.1, read as the reverse complement.
GGTTGAGAGACGATAAAAAAAAAGGTGAAACTTAAGATTCGAATACGAATATTACTGTTTCAATATATATATAAATTATATCTGTTGAAAATTATTTCTTTACATATATTATTATAACTTTATATTTTACCATTGTAATTAATAGTAATAACCATAAACTGTAAAAAAAATACATTGACTTGCTTTTATTGTTAAATGAATTAAATCCATCATTGTTATTGGTATTGTGGTTAGTAAGATGATCAAAAATAGAATTAAAATGTCTTTTATATACTACCTAGTGTAGTAGATTAATTAAAAATTATCTAAGATATCTTTGGATAGTCTTTAGTAGTTAACCTGTACCAAAATGCTTGCATTTCAATGATCTTTCTACTGAAAAAAAAGATAGATAGATAAATAAATTTTTCAAATAAATCACAAAGTCATTTTATATAAACAACTGATACATCCTTTATTTTAATTGTGGTTTAATTTCTTCTCAAATGGCAATAGTTATATTCAAACACATACTATATTTGTTTTCTAAGTTTAGATCTTAATTCAATATTATTCAAATTTACAATGTTTGTTAACAATAGCCATGGATTAATGTTTGTAGGTAAATAAGAACCATCTCCTGTTCAACATACACAAAGATGCAATGATAGGAGAATAATGAAAATCACGATAGCTTCTTAAAACAACAGTTCAGAATCATAGATACTTTCCTTAAGGTTAGATCACTTAACTTTACACAAAATTATCAGTCTTCTTTTCATACTGTGTTAGATATCTATACATCTCATTTTCTATTAAAACTATACTCCTCTTTTAAACTGCAAATACAAACTCCTTAGATTTATTATCTATAATATGGCTTCTACTATGTCCCCCAAACTTATTATCTTCTTTTATATCATCATTAATTTTGAGAATTCAATAAACATTTATCACTAGATTACATAACCCTTAGTATGTGAAACTTCTATGGATAAAAATATAAGCACAACTAATCTCACATATAAAGAGATATGCACATATAACACAAATATAAAATGACTACAGCCTGATTTACCTTTTAAATGTATCTCATATGAAGTTATAAATCAATTTCTGAAGGAAAATATTAAATAATTATATTAAATAATAAACACCAATATAATACATTATGTGTATATTTATAAATGATTCTTATGAGAACAAAGAATAAATTTAATTTCTAGCATTCATTGTGTATTACATATTTAGCATACATGTACAATCCATATAAATTAAAACACCAACATAGTATTTTTATGACAAATTATATCTAGTATATTATTATTTATGTTAATGAATTGGAATTTAAAACCAATTTATTTATATAATGTACATATATAAGGCAGATGAATTAAAGAATAACAGAACATTTTTAATAATAAATGACATCTAGCATTTTGCTATTAATATTGATGAATTAAAAGTTTAAACCAATTTACTTATATTACACACACACACACACACACATATATATATATATATATTGCATATGAATCAAACATTTTAAATACTAAATGAAATCTAACATGTTGTTATTTATAATGATTGATTAAAATTTAAAGTTAGTTTATGTATATAAATTTAAAATCTATCTTACGCAAACAAAAAAATATTATCAAATTAATTACCATTTAATCTTATTTGTTTTTTTTTTTTTTACATTTTAAAGTTTGCCAATTATTTGACATGTCTTTATCCATTCTGACATAGATTGAATTAATATGTAAGATAACTTGACATGATGAACATGTGAATTCATGAGTCATTTGTAGATGATTGTCTTGGGGTGTCTTGTTTCCAGGTTAAGTTATAGTGGATCAATTGAAAGTGATAGACTAACTTTGAATACTTAGGTAATACTTATATTGATTTGCCATATATGAATAGCTATTCATTTTTTTAGTTGATTTCCACTCAAATGCATGCTTATTAATAATTTGCTTCTCTTTCAACGGATGTTACTTATTGGGTAAGATAAGATGAAGGGAATTAAACTTCAAGATCGCAGTTTCCTTTTTTTTTACCCTGCTATTTTTTTTTAATGAAAATCAAAATGTATATAGTATGTGTGATTACACCAATAAAATGTATATTAAACAGCAGCAAAGTTTTGCTTCTTTATACTAATGTCGATTGTCAATAATAATCTTTTTTGTTGCTATAGTGTTTAACCCAGTCTTTCACGTGCTATTGATATTAATTCCATTATTACAACAATCATCGATTTTTAAATATTAAAGTTAAAAAAAATTATATACAAAAATATGCTTTACAGTTTACAAAAATAAATAAATAAGTAATAAATAATAAAATTATATAGCAAATAATTTCAAAAACAAAAAATACAATGTAAACACATTTAGTAATTTTATATGCCCATATTTTAATCATTGACATTATTAAGGCATCTTTAAATACAAACCAATATCTTTGTAAAATCTATATACACACACTCATATATATATATTATATTACCACAGCCATTCTAAAATCCCAAAATCATAAATAAATGCATATACTGTATAAAAAAAAATTTGAAATACATAAAGATAACAACTAATAACAACAGCATATATATATATATATATAAACTCCCATATCAAAGCCAAATCAAAGATTTTTTTTTGACAACAATGATACTTTGATGGAAAGAGTGGATCTTAACAAACATGTTCAGTAAATACATGTAGAACATGTAAAATTTAAGATATAAAAGAACATGTTCAGGATTGTCGTTCTAGTAAAATCTAATAAGTTGATCAAGATTCTTTCTAATAAGCATACAATGGACAGGCTTCAAACTACTACAACCCACAACTCTTCAGCCATCCATTTCAATGAAAATCTGATGATGGAACATTCAAAGCCCATGTTAGTGCCAAAGTTGTTATCCTACCCATGTTGACCATTTAGTCATTCTGACCCATCATGTACTGGAGAATAATCCATTTACATACATATGTGAGGAATGGGCAGAGCTTTAATGCACTATGTTTTAATATGTGAATTAATACACTGTAAGGCTTACACACACCTGCACATATATAATATATAAGGGATTCAAACTCAGACTTTCACATGACCCTCAGCTCTCCATGCCATCTCATATTGCTGACCCACCTGATCATACACATGTTGAAAAGATAAATAATCACCAATATATGTATTTCATGCTAAAACAGCAATCATCAGTTGGTCCAGATTACTATCTCCACACACACACACATATATATATATAGCTTATATATCCACATATATATATACAAATAGTGCTCAGCTTTATATTAATATAGCCAATCTTTATACTACTCCAACCCACAACTCTTTAGCCATCCATTTCCTTGAAAATATGATGATGGAACATTAAAAGCCCACATTAGTGCCAAGGTTGTCATCCTACCCATGTTGACCATTTAGTCATTCTGACCCCTCATGTACTGGAGAATAATCCATTTACATACATATGCAAGGGATGAGCAGACAATATACAAACAGTATTTATATACAGTGAAGTTGCAGTATTTACTATTTCACTTACAGTTATCCAGTGAAAATGGTAAAGAAATAATAATATTAAAATACATAAGTTACATAAGATTGTATTCATTTTCAATGGTCAGGCTATTTTACTTATATAACTATGTGGCAATCTAAAATAGATTAATTTTTTTTTTTTTTTTTTTTAGAAATAAAAAATTTCATTTAAAATGGCTTCAAACAATTGTGATGTTTTTTGTTTTTTTAATATTAAAATGAAAACTATTAATTTAGTATGCAGATATGTTGTAGATAGGTTTTCAAATAATAATATATCACAAAAGACCTGTAGAGATTCCAGCAGAAGCTTGTATTCTAAAGAGAGTATTTTGTGTGAATAAGAAAAACAAACCATTCATTCATGAAAAAGAAAAAAAGAAAATAGATAGAAAATTTTAAAATATATATATATATAATATAGCATATTTTATAATTATTTGTTGAAGGCGCCTTAACATACACCGACTCTTATATAATTAAATACATCATGAGCCTTTAATTTGTCATTTCACTGTATCTGTTATTGCATTATTCTATTTTTGAAAAACAACAACAACAACAACAAAAAACAAAAAACAAAACTTAATTTGTGGATGTATCTTTAAATAACATTTTACTTTAGGTGTATATATATATTATAACTCATGTATTCAGGGGCAACCGTATTCAATAAAATAAAATTGAAGCAAATATACTACTGTTTCAACAAGATTACATTTGTTGAAACATTGGTATATCCTAGTGGAGCAGTACTTCTTGCTTCATTAATAGAGTTTCTTTCTGTTAAGCCAATCATAATCTTTCTCTGTATAATATAGACTCCCATATGTTTGCAGTGAAATATTATGTGCAGACAGATGTCTTTTCAATAAAAATTTGCACCAGCAAAAAAATATAATGACTAAATAAATGAAAAATACATCTTTAGTAAATTAATGACTAAATCATATTTCTTATAAGTAGCTATTTAATTAAAGGTGGCAAAGAATTTAAATCACAGGTAAGTGATAATTTTAAGGCAGCTTCTTGGATCTCATTATGTTTAGACTATAATTATAGGTCGATACCTCCATTGGTTTGATCGTAAGCAACTCCATATGGCGTCAGGCTTTAACCCACTATGATTTTATTTTCCATTTCTTCAAATTTTGAAACAATTGCAGTTTAATTTCATGAACAATTTTTTTTTATCAAAATTTCCACGGTGTAAATTCTTCTCCACCAAAGATTAACTAAGAATCAAACTATTTGTTATTTTAAAACAACAAAAGGCTCTCCAATCTTTATTCTTGCAAGCCAGATTGCTCAACTTCAACTAAAACTTATTATCACTCAACCGTTCTTTTTTTTTAAAATTATTATTACGTGTTTTAAATCTGTTTCACTTCTTTCTCTTTCTCTATAAATTACTTAATTCAATTAAAGAATTGGTGGTCGAGAGGTCTCCGCGACTGCCTTGCACTTGCAGGCAGTTGCCCGGGTTGCGGGTTCGCGTCCCGGCCGATGCTATGACACTTAAAAAAAAAAAAATAAAGATTTTGTTATCTATAAAACAAAAAATGAATTAATATTTTTCAATTTCAATTCAGATAAGTGTTGAAATTTATGTGCTTCTATTAACATACTTATATCTATAAAACTTTAACATTAGCAATACTCAACAATCCAATTAAAATAAATTATTTTATGTTTGTGATCGTAATCAACACTCACACATGTTTATTAGATTAACGTAACTGAAATATTTAAGGATTTTAACTAAAATAACTGTTAATCGTATTGTATTAATATTTTATTTTTTAATAAAATAAAAACAACAAAAAATTGTACATATTATAATGCAGAATATATCTAGAATGAAATTTCCATTCTAGCATTATAATATATATATATATATATGCTAAAAGTGTTCGTGTTATTTTCATATATATATATATATATACGTGAGTTGAAAAATACCACATGTACATGATAGTATACTAAACAGTACATATAGCAAACAAAGCATGAGACATTGTCCATTAAGGTTCCAAGCAAAACTATAGACAAAAAATTCACATTTATTTAAGTATCCATCAGTATTTGGATATTGTAACATCTGGAGTTTCATAATGAGGACTAATGATTTGCAATTGCATCTCTTAATAGTTGTATTGTGAACTCATAAAATAAAAATAAAAAGTCTTTTTACTTTTTTATTTAATAGTTCTTTCCAATCACATATAGCTATCTATTTAATCAAAAGTTTCATAATAAATTACTTTGCCCTAACAAATAGACTTCTTAATAAGTCTTGTAAAAATAGTACTATATCTGTAGATATATTAGCTTACTAGTTTTTTCTTGTTGAACATTTAAATGAAATGATAAACCAACTCAGTTTTTTTTTTTTGTATGAAGAATACACAGGGTTTATTTAAATGTTTATTTATTGATAATTACAAGACAAAAGCTATCTATTATTTTGTGGAATTTGGGCCAATATTTCCTCATTTTTTATATTACTTAAAAATGAAGAAATGTTTTTAGTTCTTAAATCATTCTAAAAGTTAAGTCGCAGACTCATTGCATTTTTTAATTTTGCTATATTGGTAATTTCACAATCATCCATTCTGATTTCTGATAGGATCTGAATGTCAATAATGCAGGTTGTAAAAGTGGTTTTCAAACCTACCATGGTTCCATATTATCATGACCTAAACTTTGTCATTGTGATAATATATCACTGGGTAGCTTTTTTCTTTTATACAATAAATATACAGGATGTGAACACAGATATTCATGCACCCTTCAATGATCCACACTATTTTATACCACTCTTTTGTACATGTGTGTGATCATTGTGTATCAGTGGTATGAGATAATGTGGATAGTTGAAGGGTGCTTGAAAGTCTGTGTTCAAATCCTGTATATTTAAAATTAAGATCCAGGTATATGAAGAATGCCTGTATTTCAAATTTTATATACTAATTAAAATGTAATATTGTATTAGAATATATCTTAAATGAACAATCTTTTAAAACACTATTGAAAAACATAAAAAGATAAGATAAAAATAAATTATGAATTTAGAACCTGTAGAAATATGATATCTCTGCTATTAATAGAGAAGATTATACGAAATTTCAATTTGTTTAGTGGTCTATGCATTGACACACTCATCTAAACATCTCATATTAATTTAGAACAATTATTCTTTAAATAATAATAAATAGATATTCATTTACAGATCAAAACTGGATAGTAACCTTGTGATCTGAAAAATTATCCAAGTTTAAAAAATATCTATCCATGCTCGAAACCTAGATTATGAATATAAGAGATTTCACAATTAAGTATAATGTTAATTTAAAAATTGACATTATTACACATAGAGTAAAATTTTTATATTTGACTACTTTTTTTTATATAACTCTTTGAAATTAGATGCCATAGTCTACACATTCAAGTCAATGAAATTGATTAGATGTAAATTTATTTTTGAAACTAAATTCTTCAATATTAAAACTGTCAATAATATTTAATATAGACTTACATTCTTTATATAAGATATCTCCCCAAAAAATTAGACTTTTTTTGCTGAAATAAACTTATTTTAATATTTTAATTTTAATTGAAAATGAATGTCTGTAATAAACAGTAAGTGAAAAAATAGTTATATGTATATTTTTATGTAATGTTAATATATTTTAATAAATACAGCATTCAATGTTTTGAAGTTTAATTAAGTTTTGTTTACAAATAATATATGAAAATAAAAAACTCTTTTTCTTCTTCCTCCTTTTTTTATGTATTGATTTTTATATTTACATATTTCTGACTTTCTTATACATTTAACAATAATTTTACAGTTTTGACTGTCCTGCAGTTGTCATCAGAGCTACAATATCCAAGCATATAATCATACAATTAATACATTATATTTATACACAGAATCAATAAAATACATCTTAGATGACCATTATAAATAATCATTTCCCATTTTTATTATTCTACTGCTAATAATAAAATACTATAAATAAGAAAGTAAAATTAGTTAAGAGTAGAATAATAAAAGTGAAAATGATAATTTATATCATCAGACTAAGATGTATGTTATTGATTAGGTATATAAATATAATGTATTATTTGTATAATTTTATATTTGGATAATGTAGCTTGATGATGACTGCAGGACAGTCGAAATTGTAAGAGTCAAGTTTTGGTGTAAAAAATAGTATTGTTAAGTGTATAAGAAAGTTGGAAATAGTATCATATCAATAATTGTAAGATGTTTTTTAAAATTTTATTATCTAAGAAATTTAAGGCTCAGTAAAATGCTTTATCTTTACTAATGAATGTCTTCTAACGTAGTGGTAATAGCTTTTTAAGCTAGATATTTATTATTGTTTTTTTTTTATCAATTCATTAATTATCAATTCATTTGTTTTCTGAAATGTGAAGTTGGATCCAGTAACATTGCTACAGACAAAAAGGTACATAATATAGGAAGGGAGTATTGTTATTTTCTAGTATCATCTTAATTAATTTCTTGACTATTTTTTACTATCTTTACCTGATGCTTTCATACTGGAAATCAGAAAAAAGTTATTCCTTTATAAATTTTTTTAATTGTAAATAAGGTGGTAAAATAATTAGTATATCCATTTCCCATGGTGCAATATAGATGTGATGTTGCCTGGTTAAATTAAAAATTTTGTCATGTCACAAATAAATTTAGAATATTATTATGATAGAAAGCATATAGTTAGCTCCAAGAATCACTTTTCTAAGTTAGAGGGTAAAACTATCAGAATAATTTGGGATGAGAAGATAAGTAATTTATAATATTATTTATCTCTTTGACAGTGACTGCTGTAGTTCTACTAAAGATAATGTTATACTTACAAAATCTTTAAATAAGATAACAAATCCTTATATACAATCTCATAAATTTTTGTTTTTTCTTGATTAATAACTTTTTTCTATCCCATGAAATCTGAAATACTTCTATTTTTTTATAGATATAAAAAAAAATTGATTTTGTTTCAACCTAGACAAATTTACTCTTAGTATTCTACAACTTTTAGAAGTTATTATTTTGAATTCATTAAACCATCCATAATAAGAGTAAATGGATTATACTCCAAAAATTCTTTCAAGTATCTATCATATTTTGATTACAATCAATTTTTTTTAATTATATTTTTAAACTGTATGATTTTCAGATATAAGAATGTTTAAGTTGATAACGAAAAAAGGTAAATCAAAGAACAATTATACATACTTTTTTTAATATCAATCTGAAATTTACTTTGATTTTTTTTATCTATTTGAATGGAATATTTAAAATATTCAACTTAGCAAGTTTGTATAAAGTATGTGTGTATTTTCAAAATCTATTCCTTCTAAAAAAACTTGATTTATCTTCAATTGCATACACCAGAAAAACTTATTAAAATTGAAATCTTTTGTAAATATGATGGTGCAGGCTAATACAAAAGAGAAAAATGATTTGTAAACATTAAATACATAATAATTATCTATCTTGATGATTACTATATTACTTTTTAACTATCTGCAATAGAGATTATTTCTTTTTTAGATATATGCCATTTTTAATAAGAATTTTTCTAACTAACAATATAAAATTAGAATTTTGTTTTTAAAGAAAAAAACATTATTAAAAGAAAGAGGAGTTTTATGTAGTAAAATTACAAAGAATTTTCAGTTATATTAATTTGTAGAGAATATTTATTTTTAATTTAAACTTATGCTTAGAGTGAAGGCAACAATTTTAGTGTATTTTTTAGTCTAAGAAAATATTTCTCTGTACAATATATACATACTATTTGTGATATTCTATGCATATCAATATTATGTTTTTTTTTCCTTTGGTAGTCTATCACATTCACCATTATGGCTATGGAAGATATTATATTATTAATTTTGTCAATTATTTTACATATTTGCTTTTTTCTTATGCATGAATTTTTTTAAGAGATAAAATATAATTAATTATTAAGACATTTTTCATAAACAAAAGTTTAAAGTTCTCTGAAAGATGCCAGGCATAATATCAACTTTAATTTTTATTCAAGAATGATTACAGAAATATAATAATATTTAAATCAGGTGATTAGAAATCCCTTAGAAATATGCAAAACCATTTCATGATATCAAATTTTGACTAAACATATTTTATATTAATAAAAGTGTGTTTTGTAAACAAACTTGCATTATATCTGACATCCTCTAAAATATATATAAAAAATCTGAATCTGTGATAACCTATGAAAATAAAAAATGCATTAAAAGAATCTTCTAATGTTGCATCCTAAATCTTGATTTTGGTGCCATTATATTTCACAGTCAGAATAGGCTCTTATTTGATAATATTTAACTTTTCATTGTAAGTGATGATTTATTGCCTTATAATATATACTCTTAGTTATCTATTATTATATTCTTATACTTGTATTTTGTTGTACATCTTTAGTGAATCAGATTCAGCAATTTTAAATATTAATGCTTCTGGTATCTCTTATTAACATTTTGATCTTCATGACTTCAGGAAGGTTAGTGTTTCTTCTCACAGATTTAGGAAACTTATATCTGTATTTTTTGTACCCTTACTACATTTCTTTAGGTTTATATCTATAAAGAATATATATCAATGTATATTTTTTTGTGATGCTACTTGAATTACAAATATATTGAAATATGACATCTTACAATTATTTTGATTGACCAATTATATATTGCATATTGTTATCTTTTCATTATTAAAATTAACTTCATCTCAAAGATCACTTTCAATTATTTGATCAGAGGCTTCATTTTCATATTCTTGTTTATTCTTCTAGAATTAAAATAGCAATGTGTATTTATGTGTATTTGCGAATGATAAACAATGATGTGTAAAATTGATTAAAGTTAAAATACAAAGAGTATAAATTAACTGACTATTACAAAATTTAGAAGTAAAATAGAACTTAGCATCAACCTAAGTTTATAATAATGATTGTTTTACAATTTTTACTATAAAAATAAAAACTTAACCGCAATATCTCAATATGGCATAGTAACATTTAGATTACAAGCAGTATTTGATATTTATACAGCTCCTATGAAGAGTATTTGTTTTATATAAATATCAGATCAAATTTGATTTTTTTATTATAAGCATTATTTATAATATGAATTAAAATGTTTATATATAAATATAGCTGTAACATTGCAAAAATGAAGAAATAAAATTATTTTTCTTTAACTGGATTCATTATAATCAGTTATCAAAATGAAATAAAGTTGTTTTTATGTTGTCATTAGTGACAATAATCTTTATAATATTTGTCTTAAAAAAAAATCTGTCACATGAAAAATATGAAAAAATTTACAGCTAATTAGACTACAGAAAGTAAGATATACAAATAAATTAGAAAAAAAAAAGGCATAAAATTTAAACTAGGTAAATTAAACTCAAATTAATTTGATTTTTATAAAATAAATATATACTTAGTAAGGTGCTGAGATGGACACCAGTTCAATTTAAAAAATAATATAAATTTAAGGCATTTGAAAATTGATAAGGGTATCACATAATAATTGTAGCATTATTTGCAGGTTAAGTAGTTAAATAAAACATATACTATTTATCTTATTTCAAATCTTACTGAGAGTAATAGTAAATTATTATTATCTTACATATATATTGTTTGTCTCACCAGCAGAAGACAATAATATCAATAGGTAAATAAATAAAAGGGCAAAAAACATGCAATTTGATCAACTTTCATTATTTTAGAATGTTTTTCACAGAAGCAAAGCTATCCATACAGTAGCACCATTCAGTGTAAGCCAGAGTAATCAGTGGATGCAGGAAGTTTTGTGCAGATCTTAGGATCTAATGTGAGTCTCCAGCAGTTACCCTTTTACTTTTTTAGCTAACTATAAAGTTTTGAGTCCAAAATGAAAATACAATAATGTTTTCAAGCTAAGCTCATTAGCTTGTACAGTTATATAGATCTGAACTCAGTTTAGCATCCATAATTTTTGATATCTTTGGTTCTTTAATAACAACAGCCACCATAATCCTATTGGGCAGGATTGGTATTAAACAATCAATCATTACATGATCACCATTATTTTTTTATTTTTTTGGATTCAAAGTTTTATAGTTAGTAAAAAAAGTAAAAGGTGGCTGCTGGAGGGTTGCATTAGATGCTAAGATCTAGGTGCAGTGCTCTCAGATCCAAGACTTCTCACTGATGAATGCCACAAATTAGAAACTAAGTTGGTGAAATTGGGTGAGTTGGCACTAAATAGAGATTTTATGCACAAACCTTCCTGCATTCAGTGATTACTTTGGCTTGCACTAAGTGGCTCTACTGTATGGAGAGTTTTGCCTCTATGAAAAATAGCTTGTGTAAGCATAAAGAATGGTGATCATGTGATGTTATTTTAGAATGTAATATAATTTAGCTTTCATTTAAGAATGCTAGGTATCAATTTAGTAAATAATATTATATGACTAGCTAAGTGAAATGTTATTGCCATTTGTATAAATACTTCTGAGCTGCAGATTAGTGTAGTAAATACTATTACAATTAATTATTTTTTTTAAAAAAAGAATGTAAAAATTAAAGTTTTTTCTTTTTTATAGAAATTGTTTATTTTTTTATGAAAGAAAGTACTGTTAGATGCTTATATGAATTTGTTTAGTTGCATTTGGTTATAAACAATGGTGAATACTATGTATTACCACTTGATCATGATATTCTTATTGCTTATTAGATTCAATATGTTTTCAGGCAGATAATATACATTTATACATTATGTATATTCAAAAATTACTGCTATTTAGAATCATATATACTATAAACATATAAATTTAGCTACCTCAAATGTAGTCATACATTAGAAGCCTTCTCAATGAATCAAGATTTCATCATCATCATCATCATCAACAACAACCATTATCAATACACTGTAGGATGAAGGTCTTTCCAAGTTCAATCTATCTTCTCTGATCTTTAGCTTCTCTTCACCACATCACTCCTGCACACTTTTTTATTTCATTCACCCCTCTCACATGTAGTCTCTTTCTGGGTCTTTTACAATCTCTTGAAATCCAGTTTAAGATTTCAATTGTCCATCTATTATCATCTCTCTTAGCAATATGTCCAGCCCAACTCCACTTCAGTCTTTTAATTTTTTCAATGAGGTCAGTAACACCTGTTTGTTCTCTTACCCATATATTGTGTTTTCGATCTCTTCTTGTTACTCCCAGCATGCATCTTTCCATAGCTTTAACTGGAGATAAATAAAAATTTCTAGAATGTTATGAAAGAAAAGTAATGTTAAAAAAAGATTCTCCCCCGATTAATGTCTTATACTTATCTGAATATATAATTTAAATAAAATAAAGGACTCATATTAGTAAAATTTGAAAATTGTTAAGTATCTTATAAATAATAGCATAACTGTGAAGAAGTCTCACACATTCTCATTTTATTGAGAGGGTTGTAAACAAATAATTTATAATTCCCTACAGAACAAATAAAGAAGAATATGATTGTGTAATAAATTAATATGTAAAATAAAGATTTATTGATTCAAACATTCTATGAATTTTCTTGTGTATATATATAATACAATACTAAAATATGATAAAAATATTGTAATAAAATGCAATTATATTCCAAATAATAGTAAATAAAATAAATTCCAATGCAAACTTTTTGATTAAAGTTTGTATTGGAATTTATTTTATTTACCGTTTTTTGAAATGTAATTACATTTTATTATATATATTGTACCCTTTTCTTACAGGAAAAACTACTGAACAAAAAAGAATCCAGCTGATGATGATAATAATAATAATAATAATAATAATAATAATAATAATAATAATAATAATAATAATAATAAAAAATTACAGTTAAGTTGCATAAACAATGATTATCAAGACGATTAACATGAAGACTAGCTCAAGATACATTACTAAGATACAATATCTAATAAAAAACAATATTTTTCAATAATTAAATTTAAGAAAATTTATTATAATAAAATATCTGTTCATAATAAATTATTAGGGTTTCAACTCTAATACTCAATCTATACCTTCATTAATAAATCTAATTTATTACTAACTCAATATTATAAACAAATAAGGTTCTATCAAAATAACAAATACAAGTATAAACACTTAACATGAGATGTTCTGTAAGGTACACAGGCTTAAACATTGAGAATACATCCCAAAAGATATACTCCCAATAGCATAAGAATATTACCCCACCAAATTCACATAACAAAATTGCCATGTAATACTCTCATGATTTTAAAACACATATCTAATAATCCTAAGTATGATTTTATAAATTTATTACAGAAATAATAATAAACTAATTAATATTCCCATAATAAAATATAAATTGAATATTTAACATTAACTAATACTTCCTTACTTATCATCTTTAGATAGAACATTTTACAATTCTCAAAATAATAATAATAATAATAATAATAATAATAATAATAATAATAATAATAATAATAATAATAATAATAATAATAATAATCATCATCATCATCATTTCAGGTTCATTTCTAACAAACTAATAACATAATAAATTAATTAATTAACATCCTGTAGATAAATATCATGAGAGATTTTACATATCTAACTACTCTTATAAAATTAATACAACAATAAGCAACTAAAATAACCTAATGACTCTCAACATTAAATCTATCTAATAATTAAAATTTAGTAATAAATAAATAATATAATAAGATTTTAATTAAACATTGTATAATCTTTCTTTGTTTAATGTGGCATTCTTAAAAAAAATATATAATGTATTTTAATATTGTGGCAATTTCAAATATATCTCTCATTGGTGTTGTATCAGTTTAAAATAATTGGTAACAATCATATATTCTATGGTAATAATAATTACTTGGTTACTTAATCAAATATAATAGAAATAATATCTAAGTAATCTTAAAGATCATATGCCAAACAACTAAGCATTTTAAATTATTAATTTCTGTGGATCATGTATGTAGAATGAAAAACCAAATAAGCAACATGCAGATAAATCCATGACTAAAATGTAGATTTTATAACAATTCACAAATTTATTTACAAATTAACCATAAATTTATAACATAATATGAAAAAACTATTCACAAAAGTAAAATAAGAATTAACACTATTTAACATAAAAAAAATTATAATAAGTCTTACCAATAAATACATGGAATAAATAAAAATAGCCTTCTCTCTGGCCATTTAAAAATAAGATAAAATAAAACTTACAACAGTAATGATAATATGTAACATTCATTCAGTAAAATAGTATTCTATTATTTATGTTGGGAATAGTTTGAATAAATTTCCTAATTTCTAAAAAAAAAATTTAATACTATATTTATTCTACTATAAAATATGTTTCTTAAGATATAAATGCATCAATACAAGTTTATATTTTAAAATACATTTTTTAAAATCCGAATAAAATATTAAAAAGAAAATTATTAAAAAAAAACTTTCTTTGCAATTTGACAAAACATCATCTTGATATTTGAATATCAGAAAAATTTAAAATATAAAAAAAAATATGAATATTTTTATTTATGAAAAAAATAACTATTATGCAAAAATATTTAAGAGGTAATTTTATAAAAATTTTATAAATTAAATGGGTTTGAATTATCTATAATAAATTTAAAGAATTATCCATAAGTTATATTGCTTGACATTTGTATTACTTTCATTTTTATACTTTTACATTCATTAGATCATTCCCAAAACAATTTTTCACTATTCTCACTTTCATTCCATTTGAATATGCATCTTTTTGAGCTAAGTGATCTCTAGTATTTGTATGAGCATTATTTATTCCTCTCTTATATTATATATTATGGCAATCATCAAATATCTCAACATCATCTGCAAAATAAATTTCTATATACTATATCTTACCCTCTCATAAAATTATTTACTTCACATGGTTTAGTCATTACTTTTCCAACTTATAAAACTATCTTCTATGATGATACCTGTCATGATAGATAGTGATTAAAGTGTAGGGTATGAAATAATAACAAGAATGACTCAAAGAATAAGATAATATCATGGATACAGTGCAAATCATAAGAATAGGTCCATATCCATCAGGCATCTAAGATTCAAATCATGGCTTTATCATAGCACTTATTGATGATAAGGAAATGCAACTGTCCATGGAAAGAGATATACAGCCCTATGTTATTTGTATATTTTAATAACTTTAAAATATGGAAATATAATTCACTTATAAGTTTTCAACATATCCCTAACACCTAGGAGTTCATAAGAATATTATTATTCTCTCAACCACCATCCAATATCATCAACACTGAATAACTCATCCAACATCATAAAATATACCAACAACATTCTAAAATAACTTCCAAAACACAATACTAAAGAAAGCAACAAAGATCTGAAATCATTTCAAGATGTTTTTTAAATGTTTTCATGCACAAATGATCTTGATAAACATTCATCAGTACTCTACATTTTACTTATTTGTTATGATATAATCTAGAGATCAATATTATGTAATTTCTGTATTTCAACAGATAACATTCATAAAATAACACAATAATTTAACGATGCTATATAATTTATGCATATCCAAGCATTCACATTAAAATAAATATTTAAAAATATCCTTAGATGTTTTCAAACATTCATCTGCATTTGTCAACTCTTTCACAAAATATACATGATAATTTTATCAATGGTTCATTCTTCCACTGTTTAATATTAAATTCAAGCAATGTGAAATATTGATAAAAATACTAATTAGGATATACCTTTTTTTAAATAAAAGAAGGAAAACAAAATTATTAAGCAAAAATGTGACCTAAATAACAATAAAATTACCAATGATCTCATTATAATGTTAGATCATTTACGGTGATCCGCTTCTTAAAACCATACATTCAAATAAAAAATTACAATTGAAATTTGCCTTGTTCAAAAAAATACTTTCTGAATACCCATTTGTTTTTTTAAAAACATAATAATAAAGTTAATCTATCTTAAAACTACATAATAACAACAAGTTAGGTCTAAAATAAATAATTGTAATCTTTTAAATACTAATGTTAAAATCTAATACTAAAAAAAATCATAATAATAAAGTTTAAAGTTATGAAAGGATTTTTTTCTGCCTTGCTTATAAGTTGAATTGCTTGTCAGGAAGCTCACTCCATTCCTAGCTACAGTTGAACAGCATTGTACACAATTATATCTTTATCTTGGTGTCATATAAAAAAATTTACAAATAACATTAAAATCCAGTAAAATCCAAGAAGAATATTAATAATCCCAAAGAAATAATTGTTCATTCCAGTTTTTTCTCTCTGGGCATTTATTCCAGCATATAACATCTTCTTTAAATAATTTTCAGATCCATTTATGAAAATATTTTTTATGTACATTTTTAGCCATTGTATAGAGCAAGCACATATTGCATTGAATATATATATATATATATATATATAATATTTTCATTTTCCATCAGTAAAATTATTAATAGCAGACATTATATAATGTAAATTATTATTTAATATACTTATCAGCAAACATATAATTATGAATTCAAATAAATATTTCTTTTTTTTAAGAAAATATGATTTTTTAAAATCTTTTAAAAGATATATCTTGTTACTAAATATTTTTCTTTTCCATGTAAAAAGATAGTTATATCATTTAGGCATTTATTCATAGATATAATTTTAATCTTTTTAAAAGACAAATCTGATTTTATTATTTCCAGATAAATTGTTAAAATATAACTTATTTATTGATTTTATCAACAGCAAATTCTTTAAAAGGCATAAAGGACATTCAAATTCATTTTCTTCAATTTGTCTCTAAATACATTGTTTTTAAAATATAAATCCATTTTGATTTCTTTAAAGACAAATCAAATATAAATCATTAATATCAATTATATACTAAAACAGACATTTATCATACCATAAAACATTTTAAGTTCAGTTTTAAAGCACAGGTGCAGTCTTAATTTTCTTCTCTTTTCAAATTTAATATTACAAATAATATTTTTAATGAATATCCAGTTCCTCTTAATCACCTCAAATAAACTAGCCACATTGCAATATTATAAAGTTATTTGAAATAAATAGTCACTCATTCCAAACATCTATAAAAATTACAAAGTTTTTACATACATCCATTTTGGTTTTGTTGCAGTAATTTTCCTGATATTTGGTATTGATCACAATATGTAAGTAGCCACTATCATATTCCATAGAGTTATTAAGGTCCTGAACTAAGTTTCAAGTAGACAAACTGAAAGGGAAACTTTGGTGTTTAGTGATTCATTATTCAGTAGTTTTCCTAATTATATTTTTCAAAAATACTTTTAAGTAAAATAATAATATTTTAAAAGAAATTACTACTGTTACAGTATAAAAATATAATTATAAATTTCAAACTAAATCTGGAAAACATTGAAATCACTGAAATCACAATTAACTAATATAAAAAAATCTATCTAGACTGGCTTCAACCTTTCTTTTTATACTGGTCTTAATCCAGTGATTTTATTGGTCAATATTGCTTGTACAAATTTGCTAATTTACATAACTACAATATGATTTTTAAAATTAAGTTTTAAAACCATGACTATGAGTCATCAATATTAAATATCAAATTATTTAATATCTTGAATCTTAAATATTTTTATTTAAAAATTAAATATTCTTGTTAAAACAAATTTTAATATTTAAATAACCTGAAATTGATTTTTTAAAAAAAATAAAACACTACATCTAAATAAAATATTAATAATTTTATTCATTACTTTTCTAGCATTGTATCTTGATTAAAAATTTGCTACACTTTATTATGTATAAAATTTTGTTAGCAAGTTAAAACAAAAGTTTTATTTTCCCAAATTTCTGAAAGCACATATATTCACACACAATCACTTAATCATGTGATACTTTCAGCATCTTTAAAATAATATTAAATTAACTTATCATTTTAAATAATATTGTAAATAAAATTAATTATCTTAAACATATAATATAAAATATTTATCACTGTAATTAAGCTATTCTACCATTATTGTATTTTTAAGTATAATAAATAAAAATCAATATTATCTTTTAAATAATTTATTGTATCATTTTATATTTAATTCATTTCATAATGAGTTCAAACTATCTAATATATCTTTATAAGCCCCTATCTACTGCTTGAATCTCTTCTATCTATAACATTTAAATTGTATACTAGAAAATAATCTAAATTTAAATTTTTTCAATATAACTATTTTTCCAACTCTATCTGTCTGTACTTATTGTAAAGGGTACAATATATATATACGTAATAATAAGAGTAATTAGATATATGTAAAGTATGACTTTAAAAATATTATCCATTTAGGAGAGCTTTCAACTATCCTCATAGTCTTTGCTGTTTTTTTCCAATGTGCATCTCGATTCCCCTATATATATGCTACCACATCTACACATTCATTTATAAATGATGCAATTTTTACTATAAATGAGGTTTTATCTTTAGAGTTATTTATTAATTTGCTTAATGTAGGAGGTGCATAAAATGCAATGTCACAAATACCTTTATAAAATTTCCTTATAAAATTTACTTGATCATTCTAAATATATGGTATTAATATTCATATTTTTTTATTAGCAGAAGAATCAGTACTATTATCAATATTTTTAATTTTATATTTGTAATAAAATTTTTAATAACCATATATATATATATGATTCAAATTGTACCCTACATTTAACAATTCATTCGAATACATTTCAATATTTTTAACTTTATCTGATAAATATTTACAGATTATTAATTCTATATAAGAAGTACTTTAAACTTGCCATTTTATGTAACAGTGGCACTCTTGATTTATATGGAATATAACCTTTTTTTACTATTGGTTTAATGGTCATACAGTAATCCAGCCTATGTTGATTTTTAGTTATTTTAAGATTAAGAAACTGAATACAGATTAAATTTTCATTTGTTTTTATCCATTTTAAGCCATTTAAATTATTTGATTCTTTAACAACTCTTTACTTGTATTTATCCTGCTGCATACAAAAACATCATTGACATATTGATAATATATAGTAATATTTTTTGATAACATTCCTTTTTCATAATATTTTCTTCATATGTAGAAATTACAAAATTACATATTTGAGCAACAATAGGTAAACCCATTGGCCAGCCATTTTTCATCTTATAAAAATCCTTTTTAAAAACCATATAAATATTTTTATCAATAAAGCTTAATGTTTCAATAATAAATTATTTTTTTTTTATGTTGATATTTTTTACACTTAATGCATCGGAAATAATTTCAATAGATGCTATTTGATCAATTGATCCATACATTTCATTTACATACAGAGTACATATTACACCATTAACATCAATCATAATATTACAGATTTTACTAACAAAATTAAATGATGAACATATTGTATATTTACCAAAACCAAGGATTTCTTGTAGCATTTTTCCAAATTTTCAACATGTTTCATAATAAAATGCCTTTCCCACAAATCCACTATTAACCATAAAAGTCCATTCTCTTTATGCTGTTTTATATTTGAAAAAATCTTGGGACAAATTACAGCAGAATAATAAATCTTATAGTAAGTACTATTGTCAATCACATTATTTTTGGCTTTTTTAAAAATGTTATTAATAAAGTGAATATGAAAATTTTTTATATTTACTTTATCAACTTTCATAAAATTATGATTATTCATTTGAATAATAACTTTATCTTCATAATCAAATTTTAGTAATACACACATTCTTAATCCTTTATCTTCATTTATACTAACTAAATTATTATCAGCTGTAAATTTTTTAAATTTAGATATTTGTACATTCTAATCATAATTCATTTTATAATTAAAATTTTTTTTCTTAACTTTTTTTTACTAAATCTTTACAAACTTTTAAATCACATTTAATTATGCTTAAGGAATTTTTTACTACAGATTTTAATTTTAGACCACTATCTTCTCATTAACCACCAACATATTTTGCACCAATATTTAATATATGTTTTTGTTGAAAATTGAAATCTTCATTCGATAAATTAAAGTAATTATTATCTTGAGATTGACTTTTAAAGCCCTTCTCATACAAGAAATTAATTTTTCCACCAAATTTTATACACATTTTTTTCATAATATCGATTAAATGACACTTGGCAGTTACTTTTAAAATTAAACCAATCATTTCGGTTATTCAAGTTGATTAATTGATTTAAACTTTTTATATATCACCTTTTATCAAATTCTTTAAGCATAATTAAATATGATTTAAAAGTTTGTAAAAATTTAGTAAAAAATGTTATGAAAAATTTTTTAATTATAAAACAAATTATGATTGGAATGTAAAAATACCTAAATTTAAAAAATTTACATCTGATAATAATTTAGTTTGTATAAAGGAAGATAAAGAATTAAGAATGTATACATTACTAATATCTGATCATGAAGATAAAGTCATTACTTAAATGAATAATCTTAATTTTATGAAAGTTGATAAAGTACATATAGAAAATTTGCATATTCAATTTATTAATAACATTTTTAAAAAAGCCAAAAATAATGTGATTGACAATATTACTTACTATAAAATTTATCCTTCTGCTATAATATGTCCCAAGATTTTTTCAAATATAAAACTACATAAAGAAAATGAACCATTATGGTTAATGATGGATTTGGGGGGAGGGTATTATGAGATGTGTTGATTAATTGAGAAAATGCTACAAGAAATCCTTGGTTTTGGTAATTATACAATATGTTCATCATTTGATTTTGTTAGTAAAATCTGTAATGTTATGATTGATGTTAATTATATAATATGTACTCTAGATGTAAGTGAAATATATGGATCAATTGATCAAATAGCATCTATTGAAATTATTTCTGTGTTAAGTTGAAAAAATGTCAATGTAAAAATAACAAAATTTATAATTCAAACATTAAACTTTATTGATAAAAATATTTGTGCAGTTTTTAAAAAGGATTTTTATAAAATGGGCAATGGCTGGCCAATGGGTTTTCCTACTGTTGGTCAGATATGTAATTTTGTAATTTCTACATATGAAGAAAATATTATGAAAAAGGAATGTTATCAAAAATATTACTATATATTATCAATATGTCAATGATGTTTTTGTATGCAGCAGGCTAAATATAAGTAAAGAGTTGTTAAAGAATTAAATAATTTAAATGGCTTAAAATGGATAAAAACAGTTGAAAATTCAATCTGTGTTCAGTTTCTTAATCTTAAAATAAATAGAAATCAATATAGGCTGGATTACTGTATGACCATTAAACCAATAGTAAAAAAGGTTATATTCCATATAAATCAAGAGTGCCAATGTTACATAAAATGGCAGGTTTAAAGTACTTCTTATTTAGAATTAATAGTCTTTGTAAATATTCATTTGATAAAGTTAAAAATATTAAAAATGTATTCGAATAAATTGTTAAATGTTGGCTACAATTATAATCATATATTTAATGTTATTAAAAATTTTAATATGAAATATAATAAAAATATTAATAATAATATTCATTCTCCTGCTAATAAAAATATGGATATCAATGTCATATATTTCAAATGATCACATAAATTTTATAGGGAAAATTTATAAAGGTATATGTGACATTGCATTTTATGCACTTTCTACATTAAACAAATTAATAAATAATTCTAAAGATAAAACCTCATTTATAAAGAAAAATTGCATCATTTATAAATGGATATGTAGGTATGGTAGCAGATATATAGGGGAATCAAGATGCACATTGGAAAAGAGAACTAAAGAGCACTTGCTGTTATTAAAAAGGGTTCAGAAAATGAAACAAAATTGCAAAGTAAATAATAATGTTTCCGCATCCATTTTTTATGACCATAATAAATCATGTATTTATGGTTTTAACTTCAATTATGTAAAAGTATTGCAAAGTGAAAAAAATAACAAAAGGAAAATAAAGGCAAACAAGGTTTAATTAACAGACAAGCAGAAAATGTTAAGATCACAGAATTGTGGGAAGGTTAGCCTTTCAAAGTGTTAGTTGACAAAAACTACAAGGATAGCTGAAAGTGCTCCTAAGTGAATAAAAATCTTAAAGTTATACTTTACATATATCTAATTAGTATATTTATAAATAATCAATTATAAGATTACATATTGTAATTCTGCTTAATAATTGAATCAACATTAATTCTATATACAAAAAAAAAAAGAATTAAAGATAATTATAAAGTTTAATTAAAGCTAAATTCAATTGAACAGCATGTAACTTAGGATAATTGCAAGATGTTGCAGAAAAAAAAAGGAAAAAATAACAGATTAGTGGTAAATCACTAGAAAAAGTAAAAACAACAAAGAAACAAGCTAATAATTATAGAAAGGGTTATCGTTTTTGGAAAAGACTATATAAAGGAAAAAAAGAAGAAAAAAAACAACATATGTGGAGAGTCAAAGTGCACATTGCTATTATAATATAGCTTGGAAAGATATCTATTCTTGCCTTGGAAGTATTATACATCATCTAAGATGATTGCTGGTAAAATACTTTACAGTAAAAATGATTTGCTAAGCCTATTTGACTTTTATCACTCAGTCTGAACAAGGTTGCCTTACAAACTTAAAAAAAGGCCTATAATAAATTCAGAAATGAAGATATAAAATATAACATATTTGCACACAGGAGAATTGTTACTCATTCCATACATCCTATAACTCACATAATTAAATAGCATACTACAAAAAAAAAAAAAAACAAGAAGAATTCAACCTGAATCCACCAACAAAAAATTATTTAATTTTAAATAATCCTTCAGACACAAACTTATCTATCATTAGTAAGTGTACTGAATTATTTAATGAAACTATAGTAAGACATTTTAAATTTATAGGTATATAATTAAAAGACCTCCATAATTTATAAATTTCATACATATATTTTATTATATGAATACAAACTAATGCTAGAATATTTTAACAGCACTACCTACATTTATGAACACCAAATCTAAATCCGCAACATAGGTAAAAGAAATCCTCTTACCGATTAAGTTACAAATTGTTAAATATATTGCATGAATCAGATTTTGTTTCTAAATAAATACAGGTGGTGCTATTAAAATATTATAGCTTTGGTTTGTATTTTTTTACTTTATTTGAGATTTGAGTTTCAACTTGTGTTATGCAATCATTTATTTATTCACATATTTTATTATTCGTATTTTTGGAATGTATATATTGAGTTGGATAGCTGGGTTTGAAGACATGTACATGTCTGAAAATTTCAGATTTTCCACTCAATAGATAACTTTTAGCTAAGTGCTTGGCTTTGGGTTGGTATTTTTAGATCTAGTGTCTGAACCTACCCTGGCACCTCTCTGAGGAGTGCCAAAGCACGAAACCATGGTCAGGGGTTTGGGGAGGGGTTCCTGACAGAGATATTTTAAGTGCTGGCTCTGGCTAAGCATTTATCATAAAGCTTGTAGAGGAATTGGCAATCCTCACTGTTTATATATTGTTTATTTGTTTTTTTAATTGATGAATATTATTAGTGAAATGTAAATTGATATATATTTTATGTAAACATGTCTGTATATTTAATTTTGATATTTATATTTAATCTTTCTATTTTTTTTAATTATGTTTATTGGTTTGTTACTTTATTCATAAAGTAATCGAGGTTATATAAAATAAATAGTATTGTTATTTAAATTACGTAGATGTCTGTGCTTTTTTTTATTTTTATAGTTTCATTTCAAATGCATAGTAACAATTTTTCACTATAGTGAATGCTTATGTTTTGAGCTAAGTAAAGCGAGATTGTTACCAGAAAACCTCAGTAATGATACCAGAGACTAGTATATCTCATAAGGGTTGCCCCAAATTTGGATTAGTTAAGTTCAAAGCTTGTATATTCAAATAAACACTTCTGGATAAATGTTAAGGAGAACCATCTGAGAGATGATTTGATGTATGATGATCAGGAAATATAACCAGGATACATTACATAGGTAGCTATACAAGGGAACATATGGTTTGATCATAATCAACAATATCCATTAAATATCAATCGGCATTTGGTAAACTGACGATTTTAAAGTAATTTAGTTATAATCCACAAGTGAGTATCTATGTGTTATACATGTGTATGAGTCGTCAGTAGAGCATTATCTTCAGTACAATAAGTTTCGGCTACACTACGTATGTACTACAGTCATAATTCTAAAGAACAATTTTCTTTTTTATTAGATAAGGAATTTTGTAATTTACAACTAGCCAGCAATCTCGACCGACACGATTTTTCCCCCGCATATGGTTGAGTAATCGTAAAAAAAAAAATACTGTATAAATATTTATAAAGTAATATTTATTGGAAAGTGTTAAAATAAAAAAATAACGCAAGTAATTGTACAAAAAAATATTTACAATCCATTGTAAGATTCATAAAAATAAAAATTGTAATTCGTTTTAAATATATTTTTCTTGAATAACAAAAAGACTAACAACAAAACGGATGCATCATTTTAATAAAAGCAATGATTGATTTATATATAGAGAGACTGTAATCTGATGTGATTTTCATTTTTCTGACAGTTGAAAAAAGTTTCAAATGTTAATAAAGACCAGAATCAGAAAATACCCCAGTCTAATCATTGATCCGATGTCTACGAGTCAAGAAACTAATGGTTATTATAATCAAACATTGTTTGTCTTTCCGGCAGACAGAATGATAATAACCGCAACTTTATATTATCTCTTCATCAGTTAATTCTTTTCTTTGTATGTGGGCTACTTTAAAAGTTTTTTTGTAAAAATTTCTATATAAAATATTAGAACAATAAAACTACAGACAATCAAAAATAAAATTTATTATATAAATATACATTAAAATGAGATACAGATGTAAAACTATAAATAAAGTAACTGAGAAAGATCGATACATTTTGTTCTTATCTACTCTTACCAAAAATGATGAAATACTTTATTTGTGTAACATACAAATATATACTAAAAATATGTACTGTATAATTTATACATTATTATAAACATGTTTATGAATTTTAAAAAAATAGACCCAATATTTACAAATTTTAGCTTATATATATATAAAAGCAAAGCAAACAAATTAATTAATAGAGCTTTCTGTTTCTAAGTTAACCAATGATATGCTTAACTTTTTTTGTCACCCATTTTACTTTTTTTATTTTATTTTATATAAAACTTCATTTTAGCGTTTAATCTAATTAACAGCTAGCCATTTAAAAGTAAATAAATTCTGAGAACTGAGTTTAAACTATTGTTATACGAAGTAATTTTTTAATGCTAGCAATTAATAATCCTTAAAGTTTTTCTAAAGTGCATGTAACAATTATTACATCTTAATGATTTAAAAAGCTTATTGAAGTTATTTTACTTTGAATAAATTGTTTTATTTTGATTTACAAGTGTTAAACTTATTTCACCCATAACTTTGACACTATCAGTGTTAAATAAATACAGTAATGATTGTCACTAATTATTTATTAAACTGGATATTATATCTAGTTCAGATATAACTTTAAACTTCAGTTAAAGATTAATATATCTGATGTTTTTAATTCAACACACACAAACATGGACTTATTCATACTGCTTTAAATAGTAAGATGATAAATCAAACCAAGTTAAACAGCAAAGAATGATAAGAACTTGCAAAATTATCAGAATGATAATCTTTACACGATCACCATTTCTTATGCTTGCTCTTAACTGTTATTAAAACAGGCAAAAATCTCTATACATATTGCCACTAAGTGCAAGCCAGAGTAATCAATGGATGCCAGAAGGAATCTGCATAAAACCCCCATCTAGTGCCTACTCATCCAATATTCCCAAACTAGTTTCTGGCTTGTGACCTTCATCAATGAGGAACCTTGGATCTGAGAGCACTGCACCCAGATCTTAGGATCTAATGCAACCCTCCAGTAGTCACCTTGTATCTCTACTTAACTACAAAGCTATGGGACTTAAATTGAAAACACTATAATATTTTCAATCCAAGCCCATCAGCTTATATAGTCAGATAGGTCTAAACTCAGTTCAGTACCTATACATTTTGGTGTCTTTGGTTCTTTAATAACCATAGCAAACACTATCCTATTAGGCAGGATTGGTTTTAAGCATGCTTACTGAACTGAGTTAAGACCTATATAGGTTGACCTATATAAGCTGATGAGCTTGATTTGAAAATATTATAGTGTTTTCAATTTAAGTCTCATAGTTTTGTAGTTAAGTAGAGATAAAAGGTGGCTGCTGGAGGGTTGCATTAGATCCTAAGATCTAGATGCAGTGCTCTCAGATCCAAGGCTCCTCACTGACGAAAGCCCCAAGACAGAAACTAGTCTGGGGATATTGGATGATTAGGCACTAGATGGAGATTTTATGCACAAGCCTTCTGGCATTCATTGATTACTTTGGCTTGCACTAAGTAGCAATAGGTATAGAGAGTTTGCCTGTTTTAATGATAATCTTTGCTATTATTTCCACTATAAATCTCTTATTATTTCAAACCTAACTTATATACATTTATATATAATATTTAGATACATAACTTTAAAAATAACACACTCAGTGTTTATAAGTATATCTATGTAGAAAGAGAGAATGAGATAGCAGGAGAGAGAGAGAGATTAAGAAGAGAAGAACTAGAAAGGAATGAATAGTTAATTGCCTAATAAAGCTGATCAAGCAAAGGTTTAATTTTAGTAAAATATGTGTTGTGTCAAATTTTGATATTTATTTTCTGTTATAGTCGAGATGATACGTTCAAACTATTTTTGTCACTGTACAAACAAGCATGGAGTTTCATGGTTTAATACCAATAATATTAGGGTACTTCTAAAAGGTTTTTTCTTACTTTCTCTAAGTATCTATAGGCAATAAAATTTGAAAATGACTAACAATTAATTAAATGTTAATTAGTTATTTCTGTTGAGAATTTTTATATGTTTGTGGATCAAAGTTAAATCTAATTTTTTTTGATCTCCTGAAACTTTCTTTATTGATAATTTTTACATGGCGTTTCTCCAAAATCTATTTTAATTACGTAAGGTGATCATGAAATTGTTTGTTGCAACACAACACACACACACACACATATATATATATATATATGAAACCCCCCATAGCTATATTATTTCCTATGGGAAAAACTTAGTTACATTAAATTCAAAATATATAAAAAGATGATTAAAAAAATAAACTTGAAATTGAAAAAAAGTATTAATTAATAAATAAATAAATAAATTACAAAGCATATTATTAATAAAAGAAATACAAATACTAATCTGTGGGTAAATACAATGTATAAAACATTTCAATAGCTATAATTTTTATTTTTAAATTATAATTTCTTCATTGACAATCCACCATTTTACTTCTTCATAGCCAGAGAATGATAATTCTGGGAACATGATTTGATAAATTAAAATAAAGCATATAGAAACAAAACAAATTAACTTAAAGAATGTGCATTTTAAAATTGATTTTTGGTTGCATTTTAACTAATGAAATATTGATTTTTTTTTTTTGGGTGTACTGTTAGTTTTTTTGAAAGACACATTTTGTGAATTTAGTTAACATAAATATAATCAAACAATTTTAATAATGTATATTTTTTTCTGATACTATATTTTTCAACGTTTGTGATAAAACTCACCATTAGCTTGAATTTGTCAGAAACAAATTGTGAGATTACTAATTTAATATTGAGCAAATAAAAGATTCTTTAAGATTATGTTTAGGAACCTTTGATCATATAAAACTGATTACTAACTACATAATGTACAAAAACATTTATATATATTTTTTGTTTCTCAAAATAACTTACAATTACTTAATCCAAAATAAATTCAATGACTATATTTTATGTAATGTACACATTTTAAAAGTTATCATTAATGCATATTATTACTGTATGTGATCAAAGTATGTTTTGATTAAATACTAATTGAAACTGGGGATGTTATGCTTTTGTAGTTAATGATGAAAATTTTCTTTACTTTGGATATGTTATAAATGACAGTACTGATTGTCTTATAAAAATACTGGGTAAAACTTAGGTAAGTACATTAATCATATTTTTATTCTATAATCAAAATATCCTATGCTATATGATGAATAAACTTTGTACAGTATAATTATGGCATGAAAGTTTTAATATTATTTTTAATAATGCAGCTTTTATAATGTCAATATTGTATGATGTCATCAATTTTACAAAATGGCTACCATTTAAAAAGAGATGGCATATCCTTTTAAAAAAAATGCTTCAAATTTTTAAAAAAAATATCAATGATTATAAATTAAAGTAGTGAATAAATAATGATGAAAATTGCTATAAAAATCTTCACATAAAGTTCTAGTATATTGTGTATTATTCAGGCAATAATGAAACAGAATTTAGAGCAGGGATGGGGAACCTTTTTTCTGCCAAGTGATTTGTGGACTCTACAAAATTTATCAATTAAAAATTAGCCTGCTACATTTGATCAAAAAATTAATTTACCCCTAATTATTATGGGTGGGCAATCTTTTCAGTTGGAAGGCTAATTTTAACTGCCCTTTTTAAATGAGGGCCATAATTTTTTTGTGAATTAAAAATCTAGTATCATCATTATTACTAATGACTTTTCCACATTTAATGACAATTTTTCCAATTTGTCTTTTAACTATTATTTATGACATTTATATCCTTGAATTTCTTTTTTATGTTATGGGTAGATTGATATTACAGAAGTTAGGATGCAATTCATTTATAAACTCTTCTTCAGAAAATGGGTTTGGTGTTTCTGCTATTTTTTTTCATTCTCATTTCCTTTGGACTTTTTATGAGACGTGTCAGTCACATGATGAAGCTTCTTTTCAAGTTTTCTATTTTAATCTTTCTTTTTTTTTTGTAGCAATTTTGTTTTTATCAAAATGTTTTGATAAATAGTGTTCTTTATTAAATAAAATACTTTCCAAATATAGCTATTACTTTCTATAAAAAAATGTGTTGATTCCATTTCTATTGAAATACAAAATTTTCTATATCAGTTTTTTTAAAATCAAGTCTAGCGATTTGGAAAATAATAACAATAAAATAAAGTAAACTTCTAATTATATTTTTGTGAATATATAGTTAGTCTGAGAAAATCATTATAAAAACAAACAGAAGGCCTTTAGCACCATAGATTAAATTTGTATTCATATAGAGAACACAGTATAAATAATTTATTGGAATATTAGATCTCTGATAGAATGAACTAGAACTATTATAAAGGTTAAATGTAATTGAGAAAGTAAATATTTTATTTTATTTAAATCTTAATTCAATATTCGAACTATGTATATGTCTAAATAGAACTTTTATAGAATGCCATTTTACGTTTTTAAAAATATCCTTGGGTTATATTGAAAGGTGTCGAAAGCAAGAGATTCCCCACCCCTGATTTAGAGCAAAATTATGAATTTTTAATTCATTTAATAACAATTAACTATGCTTTGGTGGTATTTTTTTTATAATATGTTTATTTTGATTTAAAATATATTTATATAATTTATATATATATATATGGGAGATGATAGTCTGGACCAACTGATGAGTGCTGGTTTATCACAAAATATGTGTTTTGGTGATTATTTATCTATTCTGCATGTGTGTGGGCATGTGTATCAGTGGTATGAGATTGTGTGGATAGTGAAGGGTCTTGAAAGTCTGAGTACAAATCCCCTATATTTAAAACTAAAAGAATAATCTGGAAATCACAAATTACCATTTTAACTTATACACTTACTTTTAAAACTTTTAAGAAATATTTGGATGCTTTGGATGCAAAATACATAAACAAAGTATTTAAAAAGCATCAAGACTCAAAACATCCCAAATCTAGAAAAATAAATTTCTGAAAATATAAAGCTAAAATGATCTAAAGTAGAAATTAAAGATCTTTACTCGTTTGTATTCTTCCTCTAATATCACATTTTTAAAACATTCTATAAATTGTAATGTTTTTTTTTTTGATAATATGGTGAGAAAAAAAGATTTCTAGCATTACAAAATTCATTTCAAAAATGATAATGTTAATGGTGTTTATCATTGTAGGCACCAATCTCCCAGGCTTACAGAAATATCAGCACTTAGAGTTTACCTATAATTTAAACTCCAGTTATTTTGCTTTGCTGACTCAATGGAACGGAAGGAAGTAATAGTCATATAGTAAGTGAAACAGATTGAGGTTAATGATGGCTTCACGAACATTTTTTGTTCTCTGGAAAGCATTGAAAACAATAAAAATTATCTGATTGTATTCATAACTATTACTAATACTAACAAATTTATGCCTAGAAAATGAAATAGCATGAGACTGAACAATAGGAAAATAAAGACATCATCTTTTAGAACATTTTAACGTATTACATACACATGATATTGATTAAAATCTTTCATCTTTAATGGTAGACTTACCTATATAAAAAGTGAAATAAAATTAGTGTCACTCCAGGGATTACAATCACGTGGACTCAAAAAAGTTTCTAAATCGGAACTTAAATATGATAACATTTACAGGGTGCCACACCATTTCGAGACTGCACATTATGCAATAAATACATTTAATTTTTTTTTAGAAGTAAAATAATTTGTTTAAAGTATTATATTACATCAATAGCAACAGCAGAAATCATGATTATGGTCATTAACAACGAGAGAGAGAAAGAGAGAGAGAGGGGAGGGGGAGAGAGAGAGAGAGGGGGGGGGAGAGAAAAACAATATTGTATTTCTTCGTAATGCTTTTGCGATAATCTTCTTAATGTATCTATGTATCTACATAGGGCAGCACTGTTTTTTTTTTATTATTATTATTATTATTATAATTAACTCTGCTAGTCTTAGGTTTTAAAGTGAACGTACAATTTTTGTAATATTGTTTATTATTAAGTATAAATTATTTTATTATATATACAGGGTATATGAGCACAGACTTTCCCACGACCCACCACTCTCCACACTATCTCATAATCACTGATACACTTGAACACATATATGTTGAAAAGATAAATAATCACCAATGTCCGTATTTCATGCTAAACCAGCAATCATCAGTTGGTCCAGATTACCATCTCTACACATATATGCTGTAAGTGCTCAGATATATATTAAGATTTATTATATATAATAAATAAATTTGTTTTTAAAATCAAATAATAAGAATATGGTGATTATAAATGTTTTTTATGTAACTTCGTAAAATTAACGGAACTTTAGGCTTGCGCAGTTTGGGGCAGTTAGTAGAGCGTGACTTTGTATCGAGAGGTCCCAGGATTGATTGTGGCACTCTCAGGTCTGGTCCTCGACCTTCTTATGAACTCCCGAGCAATAAAGCCATATGCCTTTATAACGGAACTTCAATGTTCAATCTCAACTGTATTACACTGTAAACTAATTGATTTCTTAAAAGACTTTTAAACTCCTTTGATGCTAAATTATGACTACATATTGCTTATATTTTGAAATAATTAATCCAAACAAAAGAATTAAGTACGTCAACTAGTGCATTAAAACCTGCGATCTACTGTGATGCAGAAAGACATTAACCAATTTTTGAAAAAAAAAGTTGTTTTCATTGTTGTTTTTATTATTATCTTAATATTTTCTTATTAATGAAAACTGAATGATAACGTTCTATTTACTAACGGTGTTAATATTTTCTTTTTTCTATCGAACTTTTTAAAAGAATTATTTTTTATTTTAAGTATTGACAAATACGATAAAAGCCACCATCTGTTCAATTCTTAATTATAGTTAAAAAAATAAGAACATTAATGTATTTTCTTTTTATTCTTCACAGAAATTAAAATTTCTGTTGAATATCGACTTTTAAATGTTATCTATTGTTTAATAATTTTTTTAATATTTATAAAAATTTCATTTTCACAGACCCTTATATATATATATAAAGCTTTTTTTTTTAGAGATGAAATCTTATAAAAAACATTTATAACACAAGCCTATGAAAATAAATATTAGATCTGTCTGAATAAACAATTGTTGATATCTGATTGACTGCTGCATTGGCATTCAATATTTTTAAACTATTTAATGTTTCAAGATCACTAGTACTAAATATGACCCGTGAATTGTCTAAATATTGGAAAATAAAAAAAAACAACAACCTAAAAACAACTATAGTAGAAAATCCAAGTTTATTAAATGGAATCAGTAAACAATACTAAAGTTTGAGCGATACAATTCTCAAAATCACAATAAAATAATCATCTCAGAAGTCAATTTTATACATTATAGTATCTATCAAGTAATCAGATCTGATAATCTTAAGCAAATAGAATGTTTATGGCTGAGATGCTATTTATATTCCTTAACTGATGCAAATAGTACTATGTGAAAAAAGTGTGTCTTGTGTGTGACAGTTGAAAAAAGGTAGGACTGGAGGCATATCCTATGATTGTTCTTATTATTTGAGTTGTTCTTACCATTGTTTAACGTTGCAAACAACTTGAAGAACTTATTATATGTTATCAACCATAAAAGGCTATCAGCATAATATATTCTTCTATTTGTAAACCATAATAGTAAAATTATCATGATTTGAAAAACTACACGGTAGTGTTTTTTAGGTTTATTCATTACTGTGAAGTACCATTTAATAGTTTCAGATTAATGGATTATTTTAAAAAGTCAAATGTATTTTAACGTCCTAATACTGCTTTAAAACAATAATGTCCTGGTATAAAGTTCATAATTCACATTTTTCATAGCTTTCCCAAATTTAAATAACATCATATACATTCTTAAAACTATCCTTGAACAATGAATAATGAAAGTATATTAACATTGTTTCCCAAATATATAACAACTAAAATAAAAAGAATAAAGTTTTCATATGGTATCCCAATCTACAAATCAAGTGTCTTTATTGATTTACTTTTATATTCTTTTATTTCCAATTTAATATCTTTAACCAAATCTTATTTTGATCAACAATTTTCAATATTTATTACAGACCTATCAAGTAAGATAAAGTCAAGAAAGGCATAAATAATAATTTAATTATCAAATTAAAATCCATCTTATAATAGATAATTAGAGAAAATATAAATATTATTTAAATAAACTAATATTATGTTCTCATAATAATCAAATAAAGAGAGTAACTTTGTTAATAATTTTTAGTAAAACATTTAATCATCAATGGATTAAAAAGTAACAAAAAGACTACATATAAGATTAGAACTTCTATTTAAATTGGCTTCAATAACTATACATTGGGATGTTATTCATAATTTGATTACTATATTAAATTTTTACACATCAATAATCTTCAATATTTAATATATTAAATATTGTTAATTAAAGATTATTTGGTTATAGTTATTACGTTATGAATGGGATGGTTAAAGTGAAATTAATGAAATCAGTTCAAATGGAAATGCGAATCCTTTAGTAATGTTTTTTTTTTCCACTCTTGATTTAATTAAATGTTTGATTTATAGATTTAATCAAACATTTTCACTGTCGGTTTATTAATATCTCATAATTACACACACTAAAAACACGTATAAATTGAGAACTGTAATATTTAATAAATTAATATAAATATATATAATGATTTTTTATAAGTAAAAAAAATATAGTTTAACATTTAAAACAAGCTATTCTATTTAAAAACATTTTAAAATTATATATATAGTTTTTGAAATGATATTAAAACATCATGCACTATATACCCTATTTTTTAAAATTTTAAACTTTAACAACTGATAAAAAAGCCAATCAATCTCAGAAAAAGCTTAATTGAGCTTCATCCGTCTTCAGATACCTTTAAGAAGACAATAATCTATCAGTATAGAAACATTATTTTTATTTAAATGCTACTATTGTATTCAATTTGATGTTAAAGCTGGAACATTTGTATTAGGTGTTTATTTATGACAGAATTATTTATAATGGCTTAAAATTATTATACATGAAATTACATATTTATAGTGAAAATAATATGATTGTTGACATATTTACATATTTCTTTATGGACAAAAATGTTTTATGAAAAAAATGACCGTTGTCCAACACTGTCTTGAATTTTAATGTTAAATTGTTATAAATAAGTTTGCCAAATGTACCATTGATTTCAAATCTCTAGTTTTAACAAGAATTGAGCATAACATGGTATTAGAATGAAAATAACATTTCTATATTAATGGAGTGCTATTCTTTCCAAAGAATCTTGAAGTTGAGCAAAATATAAAAGACGTCACCCAGAAATTGTTTGATTTTCCCATCTGGTAGCATCACTGGAATTTTCTGTAAAATACATAAACAATGAGGGAGATTTGTCAAGAAAAGTTTACATTGAGAGTTCAAGATTTATAATATATATAAAACTGATCAAATCTCAGATCTTATCAGCACACTCATAGGAGCTTAGATTTCATTAGTTACATATATTTTCCCAATGCAATTGATAAATTCACACACATGTATCATAAAGTGTTATTAAATAATAGAGAGCAACCAATATCACATGTTGTAAGTCAACAATTTTTATTGATTTATTAGACAGAAAACTAACATAACCTCACTAGTTTTCAATTTTTTTACCTTGTATATTTCATCATTTAGATATCTGTTTCTGAAGAGTGTAAAGATGTTTTGAAATACATGGATGTTGGTCAATCCTCAAGTGAAGTACAAAAGAAGTATAACATAAATTGTGACAGATTTTATATAGTTTTTGTAAAATAACCTAAGAATCAATATATATATATACACACACACAATCTTTAAAAACAATCAACACTTAGACAATCCCAATATCAATAACAATCAACAATCTCAAACTGTTGTCAAGGCAACTTCCATTTAATAATAAAGGTGGAATCCCACCTCCATTTATGGTCCAATACATTTATATAGTCAATAAAAGATTGCATCTTGACTACAAAAATTGAAATTATTGATATAAAGAAGTTTATACAAACCTCTTTAAACAGGTAAATATAATCTATTCTGAATGTAAACTAATAAATAGTCAATTATAAGATTACAAACTGCAATTGTAATTTTCAAGTACACCCAAAATATTACATAAATAATAGGAGTATAATAATGTTCAAGGATAAATGGGTTTATAAGTAATCATTAAAACCAGTCAGCACTTAGACAATTTGAATATCAATAACAATCAACAATCTCAAACTGTTGACAAGGCAACCCCCTTTTAACAATAAAGGTAAAATTCCACTTATTTATGGTCCAATATATTTATATAGATCACAGATTATATAAGGAAGAAACTCTATATTCCTAAATCACAACATAAAAAGACCTAAAAAATACATTTTTAAATCTCTTAAAAAGTGTTAATTTTGACAAAGTAAATATTTATGCAAAAACTTTCAAAATGAAATTATTAATAAATCATAATACCAGTTAATAATAATTGTAAATATTAATAGATATCTCAAAGTAGTTTTATTTTATTGTGATGGAATACATAAAGCTAAGATAAATTTATATTGAGAAACCATATCTGAAATAGTTTGAGAAAAATAATCTGCCAGAAATTTTATAAAACCAATTCAATTTGTTGTTTGTTGTTTGTTTTTATCCCAATATTTATTATTTGCATATAATAAATAAAATTAAATAAAACTATTAATAAACGTTTGAATAACAGAAGCCAGATATTTCTAGAAATATTATAAAATTTTATTAGAACAATAGTAAAAATAAAACTAGTATACAAACATGCAGATTTATATTTATATCTGAAGACCTTGGTTCTATAATGGTTGAAAATGATTATGATAATGATAACTGGAGACTATATATATACACACTTTTGAATGTTTATTAATACAGAAAGATTTATAAAATTATAAATGAATTAAAAATCTATGTCAGTTGAAATATTTATTTCCACTTATATATTATTACAAACAACATATTTTACTTCATTATAATTTAAATTATAAGAGACTTGAATGCAGATTGTCAAGCTTCATTCAGCTATCCTCCCCATCTCAAAAAATCGATATACATGATCACACTCATGTGAAAAAGATAAATGATTACCAATATTCGTATTTGGTGCTGAAACAGCACTTTTCAATGGTATGGATGGCTGAAGAGTTAGAAAGTGGAAAAGATTAAAGCCTGTTTATTAAAGTTTGAAGATTTGCTATCTTAATATAAACCAAACACTGATTTTACATATATATATATTGTAACGATCCGGACGAAGTGAAGATCGAATCTACGTATCTGCAACTACCAGGACGCCATCTAGGCATTTGAACCTAGAAAAAATTATAGAGTAGGCAGATACGTAAGTCAAAAAAAAATTTTTTTTTTCATTTTTTTGCATCCGGTCGTTAGCCCATGTCACTAGCTCAGTGGAATAGCAGAGATTTAAAAATATAACATAAGAATATATATATATAAGAGGAATAAAATAAGCCACTACCAGTAATTAACATACAAATCATTTATTTATGCACATATATATAAGATTTAAAATTATTTTAGTATTAGTTTTACATTTTAACATTTAACATTATTTTTAACTTTACCTTAGATTTTAATTTACATTTCAATTTCTATTATATTATAAGTTTACATTTTAATTAAGTTCGCACAGATGGGATTATAAAAGCTTGTTTTAATATGTTGCATATAGATCGGTTACATAGATTACACGGTTAAAAACATTTCAAAGTAAACATAAACGATCAAAATATAAAATCATTGATACTGACAATTGCAGAGGGAAATTTATAAGTAACCCAATAGTATTCACCATAAGATACTTGCATTGTCACCAATGACTTAAAAGACATCCGAATAAATACATTTTAGATACTCACCATAAAGTATCATTATTTATCGAATGTTTATATATTTTGATCAAATATGAAAGCCCAAAACATACCTAACCGATAACCAATCCATGCAAGCGTCTATAAACAACTTAAATTTAATGCATTTTTATTTAGGGTCGAGTATGAATAGACTATGTAGATTTGCATTTGAAAATAAAATATTATATCCCTATTTAACCTTAGGCTAAAATTCGCAGTTAAACTGGCATCAATTCATCTGATACATCGATGTATTCAATGTAATACGGAATACGGCAGCACCAAAAAGATTAAGAAAAGACATTGACTCTCATCAGATAGGAATATTACATCTATCTAACAAGAAGAACAAAAAAAAAACTCCATAGAAAGGAACTGCGTTCTCCATCTTATAATTCCTTTCATAGGCAAACGGGTGAGTGCAGCGTATATACAAACGATTCTGCCAGTAGTGAATCTCCGACTACATCTACTAACTACATCAATATATCCAATCCATTGACCCAATTTAACAACGAAACCAATAACCTAAGATTACCCTCCCCTAATATAACTTTACAAATCTATACAGCCATTCACGCCCGACTTAAGTTTAACATTTATATAATTTAACTTAACGGAAAACAGAAATTATAATAAAACTTAAAGAACAAAATTAAATAAATGGAAATGATTTTAAATAAATAAATAAAAAATACATCAAATAACATTATTAATAAATTAAGTTGGTCAGATAGGATAATATTGCAATCATTTAAATATGAAAAGTTTTAATTTAATGTTCATTAATTGTAAAGTTCTTACAGTTTTAAACAGTTCATCTTTATCTGTCGTTAGTAAGTTTGAACGGGAATTCCCACGCCGTCCTGAAGATATTGGTATACATTTAGCCGTTGTTTTATTTATTCATTCGGAGGTTTTTTAATTTAGTTGGTCCTCAATGTAGAAAACGATGTTTCATTCCCTTTTCTTTAACAGCTAAAGGAATTGAAAGTGCCTCTTTCAATCCCTTCACCTCCCACTCCATACTAATACATATAGTCACATCGTAATAATCATTAACTAACTAATAATTTCCAAACTTGTCCTTTTATATTACTTTGAAAGATTGACTTAACATTACGTCATCGATGTGATGATCCTTTTCGTTGAGGTCCGATTTCCCAATGGATTTATTTCATTTGCTAAAAGTTTCTATTGTTTTCCTATCTGACTGATGTTTTTACATTTAAATGCCCAAGGCTGGTTTACATTTGACTAATTAAATTTATCATTTCCATTTCTGATTAATTAACCTGTTTTCCAAATCAAAGATATATTTAAAGATAAATTTAAAGATATAATTTTATCTCCAAATCTTTTTAAAATTTAGTTTTAAAATACTTTTTCTTTAATAAAGTTTTATTTTAATAATTTTTCATTATCTGTGCGATTTAATATATACGAGTTTAAAATGATATTTAAATGCGAACTTTTTAATTTACTTTCATGTTTAATAAATAAAAAAAAACCCAATGTAACGAACGTCTGTGCTCATTACAATATATATATATATATATAAGAGATGATGATTTGGACCAACTGATGAGTGCTGATTCAGCACAAAATAAATATATTGGAGATTATTTATCTTCTCCACATGTTGTGTGGTCATGTATATCAGTTGTATGAGATAGAAAGGATAGCTGAAGGCAGCTTGAAAATCCATATTAAACCCCTATAATTTATATCTAAAACCTCAAGTATAAAAATTATACTTGTATTCATTCATTATAATTTAGAAAAAAATGAACATATTTAAATAGAAAAAATAGGAGATTTATTTTTAAAATTATATATTTTATTTAACGTCATAAAACTTTCTCTGCATAAAATTAATAATTAAAAAATATGTATTTTTATCCTGGTTATGATTTATTTACATTTGATATAAATAAAAGAATGAAATTAATATATATGTAACAATAAATGATGTATTATTTAAAACAAAAAGTTTTTTTCACCAACATTTATTATTTTTTTCAGTGTAATATATTTGTTATTGTGAACATTTGCAAATTATTATAATTATTATGATGGTAAACATTCATAAAAATATATACACATGCATAATAAAACAAATTATTAATGGTAATAATAAATATTAGTAATAACCTTTAATTTTAAAGAGTTTCTAAATTGAAAATAGTTGTTCAAATATCTGAAAGTATTCTGTGTTTTATAATGATTATTACTAGTGCTTTATTGTTTTATTACTATTATTATAATTAATTTATAATAGATATTTTATTTGATTTACGTATATAAGCAACCATAATATCAGTATATGTATAACATTCTATACAGTCATTTTAATAGTAAATTCTGTTGTAATAAGTGACCTACACTCACATTTATCATTGAACAATATGTATAATTTTCTTCATAACAAAAGATAACATAAATATCAGCCTTTTACAGCTACTGTACATGCGCTTTAATGAGTGTTAAATAATAAATGAATACTTTTCAGAAACTCATTAAAGCGCATGTACAGTAGCTGTAAAAGGCTGATATTTAGTGAATTACAATTATAAACATTGCGCTATAAAAATAAATGCTTGTTTAAAAGATAACATAGTAAGAAAGTGGTCCAGTCAATATCATTTACTATTTTATATAATTTCTTGCAACATTTAAATGTTTATTACAAAGTTTTAAAATAAAAATGAATTTCTTTATTTACTTTAATACAAATTAATCTGCTTAATAAATATTTTACAATAAATATTTAGATTGATTAATATTCCTCCTCCTGCTTTAATAATTCATGATAATCTTTTTTATAGCCAAAAAAAAACCTTAATAAATGAATGGTCCACATTTTTATTATATCTATTGTTGAATGTGAAGTATGATTATAAGTGATCTATTACAACAGCACTTACTATTTAAATGCCTATATAAAACATTACATATATATATATTGTACCAAGATTGGTTGGTACATAATAATTTTATCTAAAAAATTATTAAAATAATAAATCAACAAAACAATAAATAAGTTATAAAAATCTAAAAGGTTTCTTTAGTAAACAAAATGTAGTTTGCTGCCAAAACGTAAGATTAAAAATCAAATAGTTTCCTATTATTAGTTTTGAAATAAAAGTTACAATTAATTAATTAAAAGAGGGGAGGGGGTCTTGGTTAGCAAAGGGTTGTATTCTCATCCTTGGTGTTCACCTTAAGATGGTGTTGATGCTAATAAAAAACATATACATATAATGATTCTGGGCCTTACCTAAATGATCGAATGATCTAAAAAGATCTGATTTTTTAGATTTGTAATAAAATATTCTACTAACTAATACTATTATATGATGTTAGTTTTTTCCATTTTTGTAAATGTTTATTAATCTTATCTTGTTTTTGAGTTTGTGTGACTTTAAAGTTACGGTGTTTTTCTAATTTTTTTTTTTTTTTGACTTTACCTGTGTCTTTTTAAAGTTACAGTCTTTTTTTTTTTTTTTTGCAAGAGTAAATCAATACTTTTATTCAAAAGCAAGATGTAATAAGTAAATGTTTATTAATCTTATCTTGTTTTTGAGTTTGTGTGTGTATCTTTAAAGTTACTGGGCTTTTTCGAATTTTTTTTTTTTGGACTTTAGGTGTGTCTTTTTAAAGTTACGGTATTTTTTTTGCAAGAGTAAATCAATAATTTGATTCAAAAGCAAGATGTAATAAGTCAATGTTTATTAATCTTAGATTGTTTTTGAGTTTGTGTGTGTCTTTAAAGTTACAGGGCTTTTTCTCATTTTTTTTTGGACTTTATGTTGTCTTTTTTTTTTAAGTTACGGTATTTTTGATCAAGAGTAAATCAATCATTTTATTAAAAAAGCAAGACGTAATTCTAAATATATCAAAAGTAATGTAATTTATATACTACAATTTAGAATTGATATTCGACTACTATTAGTAAGGACCGTCATTAAAAGACTCGATTAAAAAATGATACCCGACTAATTTCCGTTTTCTTTTTTTTTGGACGGGGGACGGACAGTAATAAATCAGAAAGTGGGTTGTTTTTGTCAACTCTGTCTATATAAAAAGGGTACCATTATTGAAATACTAAATTTAAAAATGGTAGCCGACTAATTTGCATTTCTTTTGACAGTAATTAATCAGAAAGTGGGTTTCTTTTTTTTTTGTGGTAAATCTTGTGTATATATAAAAACAAACAAACCGTAATTCAAAGACTCCATTGAAAAAAATCAAACCCCATTGAATTTGCTTTTTTTTTAAAGACAGTAATTAATCAGGAACTGGGTTGTTTTTGTTAGTGTGTAGATATAAAAACTAATCTTAATTTGAAATAATAAATGTAACAAAACAAAACAAAAAAAATACCCGACTAATTTTATTTTTCGGACAAGTAATTCCTAATAATTAGACAGTGGGTTGTTTTTGTTTGTGCATATATATATAGCGAAAGTAACTGGTTACGGATGAATTCTCACAAAAACGGTACTTTTTGCATGATCCTTTAATTTTTTTTTCCCTTTCGCACCCTTAAAAGCAATTTCTGAGGGTTACCCCTTCGTAATGGAATCTTCAGGACATTATTACTAAACTTACAACAGTAAAGTAAGTTACAACACATTAAAAAAAATAGACATCTTATCAAATTTTAAAAAACTAGGACTGCTTCAAAGACACACACTCTCACACGAAACTACAGAGAAAATAGATATTCTACTATTACGAGAAAATGATGAAGAAAATCAACTACTATGGCAGCCGAGCAAGGCATTTCTTTCTCTTTGCTTTTAGCATAAAAAAAAAGCCATAACTGGCAGCTGTCAGGAACTCTTTCTGTGTTTTATCATAGAAAGAAGTCTCTTTGTGTTGGCTTCTGTCACCACCGCCTCCTCCATCCAACATAACATGAGGACTTTTCTGCGTTTATAATGTAGAAAAATTTCTCTTTTGTTGGGTGACCGTCGGTGAAACGGTATATTTCTAGGAATTTACCTAGAAGTAGCGACATCTTAAAGCAAACACCAAGGATGAGAAAACAAACTAAAAGTTAAACTAAAAGTTTTATAAAAAGAAGTAAAGAGTTTATTATTATTAGTAGAAAGTTGATTTTCAAGTTTAAAAAATATAAATCTCTTTTATTTAAATTAAAGAAAAAAAAGTAATCTTAAAAAAACTAAATAGTAAATTGATCTTGGATTATATATGTGTGTAAATGACAAATTAATGTGAACTTCATAGTAAAATACATATGTGTGATTGCAAATAATAAATCGATGTATGCGTATTAAATATTAAAAAATAAATGGAAGTTATCATTAAAAAACACAGTGGTGGCTATTAATTAAAAATATAAAACAACACATTTACATGGCTACTACTAATTAAACAATCTTCAAAAACATAAGATTATCAAAGGAATTTCGACAACAGATATTGCTGGTGGAATACTTCACATGTATAAATAGCAAATTTTATTGGACAGTTCAGTGAGGGCAATCCATTGAGTTAATTGCATCAGAGTTACATTACAGTTCAGTACAATCTAGCAGTTTATTATGAATCAATCAAGAATGCAGTGTTAAAACCCTCAGAAAACATGTGGCTTTCTCCAGCCTGGAGTCCAGTACAACAGCAAAATCTACCCATGAAATAATGTCTGTGTAATGGCTTGAAGAATCTCCGTCAATATCTAATTGTCTCCAAGAATAATACCAACGAATAAGCATTAAACCTCTTCAAGAAACTTTAAATCTAACCGGTTAGAAACATTTCATCAAAAGCAGCAAGCAACAAGAAGTCCACATTTTAAAATCCTAGGTAAAAAAACATTTTCTTATTCTCATTTATATAGTAGCCACCGCATTCGTATGAATCCTCCAAGAGCCAAATTATATGAACTCTATAGCACATAAAAATGAACTATTAATTTGTGTGTTTTAATATATGTGTTTAAATTTTAAATACTATTTAATGCTTTATTATTATATATGTGAGTGTATGAGTTAATATGTGTGTGATCATTATATCAGTGTTATTAGTTAAATTAGATAAATACCAGTATTTTGTTATTAAAATTTATAAAATATTTAAAATTAGTTTAATAATGTTAATTAAAATAAATTATCTTTAAACTTAAGCTTTATTTTGTCGGTCAATTCTTTTACCAATTCTTTTTACCAATATTTTCATCAATTCTTTTATTAATTCTTTTCACCACTAATTTTGTATAAGTTGTTATTGATTACAAGTAGCTGAGCTAGTCTATGGGTATAACTTAGGCATTGAGTTAGTGGCCATTGTTCAAATTGCATTGTTTATGCTTCTGAATAAATAGCTGGCACCCATGTTTACACAAAACAAAAAAGTGCTTTGAACTTAGTGTTGAACTCAACAGTTGAGAAGAAGTTATGTCCTGGAAATGTAATGCTAGTTATATATATATATATATATATATAGCTATCATTTGGACATACATATTCTCTAAGTAGGTTCTTCTCTGCCTAAGAGACCAGTGTTTCGATTGACTCATATTCAAACTCATTACAATATATTGTGTCAAATTAATGCTGTATATAACAGTATTTTTAAAAAAGAAAATAAAGAAGTTTGTTGTTTTTGCTTAATTTTTATTTTATTTGATCCATGGATAATGGAGATCT
The DNA here is from genome assembly GCA_028023455.1 of Epiperipatus broadwayi. Lineage (NCBI taxonomy): Eukaryota > Metazoa > Onychophora > Udeonychophora > Euonychophora > Peripatidae > Epiperipatus > Epiperipatus broadwayi. Next base: position 16,248 of record JAQFVV010012439.1, on the reverse strand, counting down.
TGAAATATAATGTTAACTAAATAACCATGGCAACCTAATGCTTTAAAATAATATTGTTTATTGCCAATTCTAGCATCAAATCATAAATCTGTTGCGATCAATTTCAGAAAAAATATAAGCAGAGAATAAATAAATAGATTTTGTAAATAGTTAAGTGAATAATAAAAAAGATCACTTGAATAAGATCAATATTATTATTAAGTATTACCATAGTAACACTATTATAAAATTAAATGTTTATATTTCATATATGATTGTTCATAAATTAGTTATGGAAAAATATTATTAAAAACATATATAAAAAAATATATTCATTAAAATGTATTAAAATTATGATATGAATTTTTTACTTTGGTTTAAAATGAAAAATGATATTGAACTGGAAAAACAGGATTTTATTTTCACTGTATTCAATTATTTTAAAATCTCCATTTTATTTGTTAATTCGAGGCAAATTTTCTTGAACAGTTGTTACATCATTGAGTGAAATTTGAGCAATTTTCAACAGTTGTCATGGCAACAGTCGTATCATCAAGAGTACCTTATAAATAGAATAGTGATGCTATAATTTGAGTTCTTGAAATTTTGTTATTGCCTAATATGGATATGTTTATATCTATCTTTAAAAGTTTATCAAATTTTATTGTTTAAGTAGTTAATTTCTAAAACTATGGAAGAATAAAATTTCAATTATCTCCCCATTCAATTGGGGCCAGTTCATTGATGAAATTCATGGGAATACATCAAAATGTTAAAACAACAAAACAAAAACCATCAAAATGTGCAAGTTGGCGAAAAGAAAAAAACATTTATCAATGATAAAGCCAAAAAACAAAATGTAGACTTGTTTTCGATTCGACAATCAATCAAGAATGGAAATTTCTCAAACATCAGACTCTCAATCTTTCTTTCTTTTGCAATCTGGCTAACCAGATGCAAACATGTAATCAGTAATATGACAAACAATATCCTGGATACCTTCAAAACATTGATTAAGAGCATCAGCATTAGAGACAGAATGTTAGCTCCAGACAGGCTGTATAAAGAAAATGGTCCAAAGTCATTCTAATAGAAGAAGAAGAATCATAGAATTTACGTCACCTCAAGACTCCATGATACAGTAATACAGAGTAGTTTTCTCAAGCTGTTGTTAAAAATGTAGTTCATGTATAAACAAAGTCAATAAATTTTTCTTTTTTAAAAAACAAAAATTTAGAATTCCATCTGTTTATTTGTGATGAATGCAAGATCCAGTTATTATATTTCAGATCAATGGATTTTACAAGATCAATCAACTTAACTTATGTGTAATATCAAGCAATCTAATTTTAACTTTCTTAATCTGGAAAGAAAAAAGTTAGCATTTATTATTTATTTGGATATAGCTGAATTTTCTCAGTGAAAAAAATGTCTTTATATATGGTTACCAATGGAAAAGGGAAATAAAGCTAGTGATATGTAATTTTGTGTTCACTAAGTACCTATTGTTTTAAAAGCTTGGATACATTTATATGTTTAAAAGAAATATTGGAATTTAAGCATGAAAGTAATTAGATTCAAACTTGCATTAGTTACCATTCATGCTCATCTTCTCTATTTAAAGAAAAATTGTCTCTATGTATTAGGATCAGAAACCATGAACCAAAATTTGATAAACTAGTAAGTGAAAATGAACAGACTTTCACTTAGATGGTATTTCTATGTATAAATTTTTTTTGCTAAAGAAAGAGGGTTTACATTTGTTTATATTTCATTTTAAAAACATAGATAAATAGTATATATATATATATATATATATATATATACATACTTACACACACATATATTTATATATATATATGAATTATTACAAAATTCATACTATAAAAAGGTCAGGAAGATTCATTCTTGTTCTCATTATTTAAGCTCATACTGATGAAATAGGTTAATATGACCTGATGTTTTTAAGCATTAAAATTTTAATATATATGTTAGATTTAACTCAGGGATATTCATATAGAAAAAGGGGTTAAATATAATAGTTTTATTTATGTTACCTTAATTATTTAGAAATTACATTAATGAATAAAGATCAATTTTTACTTGATCAAATTTTCTTTATCATTGTATACTATATTTAAAATCTCTCCTTCAGTTTTTATATAGTATTATTGTCACTTAACACCTTTTTGCAGTTTCATATACATATTCTATTATTATTTTTATTCATTCTATACAGTAATAGATTATCAATTATTTATATATTAAAAGGATCTAGGATTTTATTTTTTTTGATTATGATTTTAGTCTATTACATGCTTCGTTGATATATATATATGTATGACAATAGATGGTGTTCTACCAAAAACACCATCAAGCGTATGTTTGTTTACATAAGCATCAGAGCAAGCATTCACTATCTCTAACTTTAGTTCCACCTTCAGATCATGATTTCAAGCTATTTGCTATTGTCAGTAAAGGACAGGAATAAGAAACTAGATCTAAACACAAACTCTGAGCGTTTATGAAACAGTTTCTATTCAGCTTGAAAGTGTGAATCTTTTAGACACGTAATGTCTTCAAACTCAGCATAGTAAGCCAGATAGCTATATGGGTCTGATATCAGTTCAGCATCACCACATAGTAGAAGCTTCTGCTGAGTTTAAAGACATTACATGTCTAAAAGATTCACGCTTGCAAGCTGAATAGAAACTGTTTCATAAACGCTCAGAGTTTGTGTTTAGATCTAGTTTCTTATTCCTGTCCTTCACTGATGATAGCAAATAGCTTGAAATCATGATCTGAAGGTGGAACTAAAGTTAGAGATAGTGAATGCTTGTTCTGATGTTTATGTAAACAAACATACGCTTGATGGTGTTTTTGGTAGAACACCATCTATTGTCATAAATACAAGCATTAGAAAGTTTTAACTTGCTTTTTGTTTTTCATATATATATATATAATAATTTTTTGCAAATACTTTATATCGAATTTAGATTTCAAAAAGTTATGTTGGATTCAAAGACTATTTGTAATTGACATTAATGAGATTAATCATCTGCCATATAAAGCCCAAGAGGAATTTGTTGAGCTATTGAGTGACTCAAATTTAAAACTTGACTGAATTCTGAAAAGGAGCTAGGGCTGAATTTACCACAATTTCTGAAGTGACATTAAATGTTCTTCTGCCATTTAGCACCATATACTTATGTGAAATGACATTTTCAGCTTTAATATATATTAAATCCAAATATCGTTCAACACTGAAAAACGTTGAAGATGCTTTAGGTCCAGCAGTATCAAATATTTCACCAAGATTTAATTTGGTATGCAGCAAAAAAAACATGCACATCCGTCTCATTAAAATGTGATTTTCTTTCGTTAATTTTTGTATACTTAAAACAAATCCTAAAACTACTTATTTTGTTTACCAAAGAAATAAATTATTTATGGAAATATTTATTTCTATATCTATTTTATATTTAATATCTGGGGTCGCGAAAAAATCTCGATGATAAAAAGGGGTCATAAATGAAAAAAGATTAAGAAGCACTGATTTAAAATATAGCATTTTGCTTTCGTCTCTGTGAGCATTTGATTTGTATACAAACACACATTTACAGAATGTTTAGTTAAGAAGTGGGAAGAATGTGTAGATAGACATAAATGTATATCTACTTTTTTAATATTGTCAGAAATAAAAATAATGCTTAATATGTGTGTGTGTGTGTGTGTAGAAACTCAGACCACTTCATTCACGATATTTAGATGGAAATAGGGTAGGAGGAGGAGTTCCATATGTAAAGTGAATCAACATTATTTTTAGTTTTTGTCACATATCATAATGATGGGATTCATGAAATGTATTTTTATTCATGTATCTAAATGATGGTTTATTTGGGGAAATAAATATTTGTTTTTGTTTAAATTATTTTATTATGAGTGCTTCATTTATTTCTCGGTCTCTTCAACAAGACTATATACATTTTCCGATCATAGCATAATCTACCCATTACCTGAGAGAAAGAGATGACTGAGCTAAGTCCATGAGATATGACTTGATTGGGTTATTAAAAGTTTGTTGCCATGTTGATGTATTTTCTTGACTTATTTGTGTTATATGTTTTGTTGGTAGTTGTATATCCTTTCACAACGGCTTTTCTCTTTCAAAAATGATGCATAAAGGCCAGGTTCAAATCCTGCTTTTCAAAGGTATGTGATGGACAACATCCTGATATCCATAAGCATGGCAGTAGAGTTTTGGTAAGGAAGAGTTCAGGAAATGTAAGCAGCTTTGGTTTGATCTCTCTCATTTAAAAATTCAATTAGTTAATTTTAAATCATTAAATTTAGAGTTTTTTATTGAGTTTATGAGGATGCGATACTCTGATGAGCAACAGTATCTTCATGTTCGGTTCTGTGCACATGGTAAGAATCTGCAGAATATGTGCCCACCAGGTACAATTATTTGACCAAATTGGTTAATGTTGATAATGTTTCTAAGCTCATATTTCTCCGCTATTTGAATTTAAGAATGAGTATCAACAATGTCATGATATGTAATGGTACTTTCAGGACTAACAATTTTTTTTCTTCAAATTTTGGATTTTTAACACATAATTTTTTGGATTCTGCTAATTTATTATGAACTTCCATAAAATTCTTTATTTTCTTTTTTGTCTTAATTATTATAATCTATGATATCTATATTTTTAAACATTTATTTAATCAATTACTTGTTTATTATCTTTTTTTAAATTCATGCATAAATTCTTTATATCATTATAATAATCATCTACTGATATTGTTCAATCATTTCTTTTTCTTTAATTATTTGAACTTATCAAGGCATTTTTTGTTTTCTGTATATTTCTGATGTAATATTGGTCTTTGAGCTCATTGTATGATGATTCTTTGGTAATAAATTTGCAATGCACATTATTACGTTTTATATAGCTTATATATTATTTTATACTTTTGATCAATTTAATAGAAATTATTGTTACTGCATTATTTTTGCAACTGGCTTCATTTTTGTGATTTTTGTTGATGAAAATTGAATTTCAATCAAGTTCATTAGAATTTTCATTTTGACAAATTCTGATTTATATTTTTTTAATTTAGTATCAAAGAGTTTACTAACAATTTCACAAAATAATATTTTGAGAGTATCCAAAGGATTTAATTAATTATAGATCTATTAATGTGTATAAAATACAATTTACTAAGATTGTTATAAGGTGTTCACTGGAACATGAAATATAAGACAGCCGAATAGAACAATTAAATATGAAATTTTTTAGATAATGAAATCATATCCGTGCACTAAAAAAGTTATGGAGTTGATCAATAAATATGAATTGCTACTTTGAATAGGATTTATTGATTAAGAAAAAAAAATCATTTGAGTTTATAAGGATTTTTGTTATAATTAAAGTTTTGGAATTAATGAATAAACAATCTTACAGACAGGGAAGTGAATGTAGATTTATACACTAAAACCAACAGTGCAGATCTGAAGGTTAATTTCCTTCTATGTCATTACATATATATCTAGCACTAAACTATTAATTTATATATGAATAAACAATGTATATTATCTAAAACCTTAAAAGTTTGAAATGCTACTATGGAGAATACATAACAATACAATAAGAATAGCTATCTACATAAGCAACATCTTTAGTCAATATGGATAATCAATGACTATCGAATGGTAGTTCATTTAAAACTTCATTTCAGACTGTGTCTGAATTTACTATAGATGGCTCTAGAATAAAAAAAAAACTGGTCTTGTTTTATTATATAATGGGTAAACTAAAAAGATTCCTGAAGCAAATATGAGAAAATCTCATTGAAGAGAATTTAATCTTACAGCGAATAGATAGATACTGTTTAAATGTGATAATGTACATATATATTTACATAATGCCTATTTAATCTCAATATTAGTTTAATATATCTAATAAAATACATTATATGGTTTATATTTACTGCTATTAGATTACTGTGTATCGTTTGCATTATAAATAGTTTTTAATAAACATCAAAATAAATAGTTTTAATAAAAAAAATAAACATATGTTTGTTACTATAATCAATTCAATGAAAATATTGCAATAGTATCAACAAACATATTAAACTTATCATGAAGGAGTACAAAAATGTGTACATGTATATAGGGGTCAAACGGTTCTTTGAATAGTCGATTAAACGGTAACATCTTTCCAATAGTTATGAAAAAGAATATATTGATTGTGTTTCTGATTGCTGGGTACAAAAACTTTGAATAGTTTCTCGTTTTATCTTTACACTAAGAATAACTAGATATTCATTTATAGATTCATATTCTAATCCTGGATCGTTAACTTGATTGACAACTCCCAGATCAAGTTTTATTCAGCTAGGATTTGAAGCCAGATTGAAATCTGGAATATAGATGCATTACTATGCTTTATAAAATATTTGTATATACATATAAATCATTGTGCTAAAGTTTATATAATAAAAGCATATTAAAACTATCTATTATCTGAATTTCAGTGATTTTTATTATTGTTTTCCTTTTTTGCTATTGGATAGTTAACTTGGTGGGCAATTATCTGAAAACGAAAATTCTACTTTTGAATAAAATATTTAAAAAAAATCCAAGTTTATTTTGCCACGATTTGAATCCAAATTGAGGTAATGACAAGCGTATGAACTACCTATATATATATATATATACTCATAAGTACACCATGTTAAAGTCTGTATTATAAAAAAAACGTAACACCTATTTTATAATCTGATCAGTTTAGAAAGTTTTATTAAGATAAACATAAATTATGTTTAATATTTATTTATTTTTTACTTCAATAGATTTAGATTTTTTTTTTTAAAACGAAAAATGTTTGAAACACCTGCCATTATAACACTTGTAATCAAATGCATTTAGAATACCTTACCTACAAATGTCTCCAATAAATCTTTTTTAGACGTATGTTTTAGGCATTAAATGTTCAAACTAAGTATTACTTCAATTACTTTAATCTTTATGCTTATTGTTTATTTTAAACATCAATGCTTACTAGTAGATTGTTAACAAATTAAAATTGAACTATAGATTAAAATAAGAGATGAGATTGATTTATTTTTTTGAAGGTTTATTCGCGTCTTTAATATTTTTGAAAAAAATATTAAACGCAAAATATATGAATAATTCAACGTTATCAAACATCCATATACATATATTTTACACAAATTTGCTTCACAAATATATATTGTTCATTATCAAATATTAATTTTACAACACTAATCTTACATTAAATTTATAAAAGATAATTAATTATTCTTTATTACATTCTTCATTTAACTTTGCTTATAGAGTTTAAAATTTAATGAAGTTAAAATATATAATTTAAAATTAAAACTTTACATTAGATTAAATGAAATATAATAATAATTCCTAGCGAAATAAAAATAATTAAGAATTGATTACGGATTTTTAAAAATGTGATTATTGAGAATAAAAGAAAGCTTGCAATGTAAATTTATATAATGTACATCAATAAATATAAACAGTAGTGTATTTTATTCAGATAGACTGATCTAAATACATGTCTTCCATTAATATTGGTATTCTTTGAGTATGAAAAATCTTATAATTATAAATTTACTTTTAATGTAAATGATGCAAAAATATTAATGGAAGAAATCATAAGAAGAGGTAAATTCAGGAAGCAATATTGATAAATAAATTTAAAAATAATTTAATAAATAGACAAGCAGCAAATACTGACATAGGCAGCTGATGGAAAATCATGTGATATTAAACTTCCATACAACGTTACAGTTGATGATAAGGATTACAACGTAATCGAAAGCTCTACTGATTAATTAAGATATATATTTTATTATTTTTACCGTTAAAATAATTTGGAACTTACATATAGTATATTTATAACGGGTATTTATAGTTTTTAAATATATATATATACTGTAATTCCTCATATCCCTCGATATCTTGTCAAAAGTTATCTGGCAGATTTTAAAATTTCTGGTAGTAACGAATCCTATTTTATTATGCGTTTTAACATACATTCTTTCATAGATGCTTGAAGCTTGTATATAGTTTATTGAAAACGTATATAAGTAAATATTATGTATGCACTGTGAATAAAAAAAATATTAAAATATAGAAATTAAAATTTCTTTTTGGTTAATGTTTAATTTATTTTTTACATTTTATTCCTTACAATTTGTTAGTCCAGCGATTGCTCTTACATTTCAAAATAAATTGATGATGTTTTTAAAATAAATTCATGTATAGTATTTAAGGTAGACAGATAATAAAAATATAGCTAATGACCCAATAATTGGTTGTGCAATGCTTATACGGCTATTTTTAGAGAGTAAAACAAGAGAAAATTTCCCACCTCCTTAATTACTCCAACTGCAAAGGTTTTACATTTTCATTATAGGTTTTTGTTGTCATTATTAATGCTGCAAGAATCAGAAATATGACAGGATAAAAAGAAATTAAATTTTTTTATTGATAATTGAGAAGATCTATTCATTGTTTGTAGAAAACTTTATATTTTATCGAAATAAAATTGTTTTCTAAACATTTATTTCTGTGACAATAATGCTGTTCTCATATAAGACTATATTACTTGTTAAAATTTTGTTTGATGTTCTATTGCAGACACACAACTCACCTAAAATCATTTTTAAATGTTTGTTCTTCTTAAAAAAGCACTTCTCTTCCATGTTTAGCAGCAATGGAGAAGAAAGCAATGGGTATGTGAGACTGTAAACATAACTTTTTTGTTGCAAACAGGAAGCTTATAAAGTAACAAAAATCATATCTAGAATTTAGTAGAGACTAATTCTGCATAGTTTAGCGTCATAGTAGAAAGTCACATTTTAAAATATAAAATTCTTTAATCATTTTCAGTTCTGGCATTTTCAGAATTTGAACTTCTAACCCATTTGATTATTTTTTTGCCCAGTGTAGTTTGTCTAGTTTAGTACAGCGATAGAGTGGTAGAATCTACAACATTCCTGGAATTGATTTCAGTACTGTCATTTCCTACACTGAACTTCTTATGAACCCCCAAACAATAAAGACATTTAATTATTTTTTAAATCTATTAAATTGGTTTGGTTCAGTGGGTAGCGACAGACTCTATAGTACAAGAGCATTAAGATTAGATAATATTCATTAAGATTTAGTAAATGAAGATTAGATTATCAAATCTTTAGTTTTTAGTGTGTGGAGATTTATTTTTACTTACTCATTAATTTCAAAAATTAAGCTAAAGAAAAGTTATTCAGTGATTCTATTTGATAGCTTAATCAATCCTCTTTTAAAAAAAATATTTTAAGTATTTACAGATATTAAAGCTTTTTATTTTTTAAAAACAAACAAACAAAATTTTTATTTTACCAATTCTCTCAAAATATTATCCTAACCATTCTTAAATAATTATATAAAAAAATTCTTCATGATTGCTTTTGCAATTACATATGACCACTTTCAGAATGCTCTAAACTTTACACTGTTTTTACTTTTATTTGTTGCTTTTTTTGCAAATCAGTATAATACTTTATATTTAAAACTACAACATTTTTTACTTCTCTCTTTTCTATATGTCATAACATCGGCCGAGAGGCGAACCCGCAACAACCATCTGCAACCAACTGCTTGCTTGCAAGCCAGCTGCGCTGACCTCTCGTGTAACAACTCTCTTTTTTTATTTTAAAATATACAAAAAGTCTCTTTTTGTTAAGAATATTTTAGCAAGTAATTTTTTTATTATTTTTTTTTAAATATTTTATTATCTCTAAGTTAACTTTTCAAACTTATTGCTTTTAGTATTATGTTTATACATTAAGGATTGAATCTAAACAACAAATAGCAATAGTTGAAATAAGGATATTCAATCAAGTAAATATAATTTTAAGAATTTCATATTATTCATACCCGGTTCAATAATTACACATTTTTTATTAATACCATTCAGATTAATCAATAACACAAATTGTTTTCAAACTTTTTAATAGGCATTGAATAAAAAATATAGACAAATAAAATTCATAATATAGTACTTCTGTTTATTATCTGGATTCTAATCTAGAGTTCACAAAACACACACAAAATATTTTTTTTTTAATTTTAGTTATAAACTACAGATCATAAGTTTTCACTTAGAAAAGCACCCCCCCCCTCTAATATGAATTTTAATCAGAAGTAGGAATTTTCTAGCAGACTATAGCCAACACACTTAAACATTCAGTATTAATTAAATAGATTTCTAACTAAAGGATATAACAAGAATGGAGAACACTCAAGCTCTTACTATGTGGTGACATGGATTATCCTGATGAGTAATGCCTCTTCTTTTCCTGATTTCTATAAAACTGTTGAGAGGGAGGTGCTTATATATATATATACACCTTGGTAAGTTTATAATTCAGATAACTGTTCAGGATTTAATTGTTTCTGATAGGATTCTAATATGTAATAATTTTTAAAACAATTTATTTTAAGGTTTAATGTTTCAAGCTACCACATAACAATTTTTTTAGTTAAAAACAATACATATTTTAATACATGGACAATACATACTCAGACACACATTGAAAGGGCACTTTATTACCTCATTGTGGAAGTAAGATATTAATAGTTATGTAAACATGCATTACTTTATTTCCGCAACAAACTAATAGAAAATCATTAACTGCATCTTTTCATAGTATTATGAGGAATATAATTGTTTAATGGATGAAATATATAATTGGTTATATAGTGGTTATATACACATATTATCATTAACATAAATAATATAATTGGTTATATATTATCAAAGCTGCTGGCAAACGAGTGTGATAAAAACTCCAAGAAAGAAAGAAAAGATAGAAGGACAGCAATACAGCAACAATAATAATACATTGAAATTAAAGATAATTTTTGTAAGAGCTGTGTAAAACAATCGTGAACCATAAATACAATATGCATATAAAAACTGCTAGTTCAACATTTTGTTTATTTAATATATAGCGATATTGTTACAAACTTCTGCAGCAAACTTTACTTTCTGAAAGCTTTAAACATCTTATCTAAAAAAAGATACAAAGAAACATTTAAAAATAAATGGAAATATGCCATACATAGATAAATATGAAATAAATACTGGAACATTTGATATAAATTATTATACGATAATTATAATAGACTCAGGATTAATTTATCATCTCTCCTAACTCCACAGCAATCCCATTAACAACACAAAAATCACAATTTTATATTAATATTAGATGGTACTATATACTGTATTTCACTGAAAGCTATGTTTTGTTTCTGTTTTTTTATTTTATTTTTATATTTATGTAAAAAAAAAAAAAAAAACTTGTGAAATTATTTAGTTCGAAGTTTGTTATATTAGAATTTTTTTTTTTTTAGGTTTTTTCCCTCAAAAAATAAGCGCAAAAATAAATAAATGCTCTAGAAATAAAACATAAAACTTTTGTCTACAAATGACTAACACCCTTTTTTGTCAATTCATTTTCATGTTATCTATAAATAAAAAAAAATCTTATTGATTCTCTATCAACATCAAAAATATATTCTTATAATAGTGTTTATCTGTAAATTTATGAAGATGGTATTATGAAATCAATTAAATTTATATAAAAAAGGTTAAGAGTAATCCATCTATTTAAGCCAGTAAAGTTGAATTATTTTTAGGTCCTAATCAGATTAATTATAGTTTTTTCAGGTAGCTAGTCCATACCCAGCTAAGCTAAGTATGCGATATTGATCAGTAAGTTTTTAGTTAAAATGTACAAGAGGAGCTGTTGAAACGCTTAGTAAATAAATATTTAATTATTCCTCCGTCAGAAGCTTATAGTAATATCTTTTCACTGCAAATCGCTATTTAAAAGCTGCTTTTATCTTTCTATAATTATTCATATAGTTATGTTAAGTTAAAATAAAGATTTTCACAGATTGAAAATGTAGTAATATAGTTTCTAGGTTCACAATGGGTAATTAATATTAATGGTGAACATACTTTTATTTACAAGTAAATAATTAATAAATAAACAATATCCCTGGAAAAAACTATGATTGAATATTTTTAATTTTCTGTATTATTAATCCATTGTTTTAATGTCTACAGATGTATTAACTTTTGTTAGAAGGTCAAATACCAATGTGACTTGTTATAATTAATCTCTTTTCTTATAATCGTCTAAGTGGAATAAAATCCATGCAGGAATCGCCAAAATACCATGTGATACTGCAACTCCATTAGCAACTTTTTTAGGAAAAGGAATTCGGTTTCTAGGAGGACCTGATATTATTCCAGATTTCAGCATTACATTTACTTTGGCAATATTATTTTTTAAACTTTTTCCAATGGTAGCAAACATCTTTTATTTAATATTTTATACAGAATAAAAACTAACTCTACAAAAATGGCTGATGACTGGTGTTTGTAAGAAAACATTTTTATATCAGATTATTTCACCTATTATCATTATGCTAAAACATTTTTTTGATTGTATATGTATATATTTAAAATTATATGCCAGACTATTTTCATCATCTAGTTAAAATGTCAAATACATAGAACTATTAATTATAAATACCCAGGTTAGTAAATAAAAGTATGTTTTGAAAAATATTGTTCCCCATCTTTTCTTCAGTTGCTGGCCTAACTAATGGAAGTAGGAATTAAAATGATAACCATATATGAATACTAAATTTAAAGTGATGCTCTAGTTTCAGTTTTCTTGTACTAGATTATTATTGGTCCAGCCATGAATGCCTGAAGATATGTAATGTTATTCTGCTTTTATCTTTAGGTATTTCTAATCTTATAAATAACAATATCATAAATACCAATACCAATATGTGAATCAAACCATTCTAGCTGATACACCATAAATCTCCCCAATGTAGTTCATTTTTTATTTATAACAAATTCTACTTCATTTGTGTTTTCAATATTTACACCTTTGTAATATAGTATATACCCTATATTTAAACACAATATGTCCCATTTATCATCAGGCACTTCTTCCAATTCTTAAAATTCTTATTCACATCATCATTGAGTGGCAGCTTGATTTCATAATCAAGGGAATCTTACTTTTACTACTTTCCAATTTTAGCCTCCAAACATTACTTTGGCCAGTGACTTTATAACATTCTGGGAATAAGTGTAATAATTTAGTTTTACCTGGCATGACTGTAAATATATAATGAAAAAAAGGAGGGGGTATCCATTTATACATACATTTATTTTATCCTCAAAAAAAAAAATTCAACTGATTTTTTAGTTAAGAATTATCAGACAACTGAGAAGAAAGACGATGGTGTTTCTTTGTCTTAAAATCAAAGATAAAATTAACTTACCATGTTGGAAGACGCATTCCATATGCTATATAAATAATCATATAATAACAATAGCAACAATGATAAGAGAATATGGATTGGACATTAGGAATTTCCTGCTCAGTTTCTATAAAACCTCAAAGAGGAATCAAAGAATTTTCTTTCAGTTATCAGCTAACTCTTTTCTGCTGACAAACGCAAACACCTACTCATATATATATAAATATATATATATACAAATATATATATATATATATATATATATATATATATATATATATATATATATATATATACATGTTTGTATAAAATAATTTTGTTAATTTAAAGGAATCCTTTGATTGTTCTTTAAGTATTTAAGTAAATCTAAAAGTTCACTCATACAATCTGGCCATTATAGCCGGCATTACCATGTATTTATTTATATGGTAAAGTGGCATAGATGAAATGCTCACCAATACATATTAGATAGCATAATGATTTTACTGGCTTTTGTATTTGAACTCAAGATCAAGACATAGTGCCATCTTATCATTTTCCTGATAATAATTAACTGAATTTATTAGCTGAGCTTTTGAAAAAAATTAATAACAGGTTATAAATAAATCTTAATAAACAAAATGAAAGTATGAAAGTATGGATGATGCAATTTCATTAGCCAAAGCAATGAATGGTCAGCAAAGTCAGAGGATACTAAGAATTTCTTGATTTTGGACTCTATCTGTCATTTGATGATGATGTTTATTTAAGTACCTGCACTGCATATGTTATTCTAGAGAAGGAAAATTATATTAAATGAAAAAAAAACAACTATCTAATATTAAATAGGATATTGTACTTTGTGGGATTAGAAAAAAAATGAAGTGACATAAAAAATGGGCTATATACTTTATTACAAATACACAAATATTAGATGACTAGAAGTGAAAAACAACTGCAAAATTAATAGAAAAATTTTGTTGTGATAATCAGACATGAGAAGTTTCAAAAAAAGAAAAATTGTATATTTTGAATTGTTTTAAAAAAAATCTGAAAGAAAATAGCATCTAAATGAAGATATAATGGAAATGGATTATATTTTGACTATATAAACTTATTTTTAGATTTCAATGTTTGTAATAGATTCAATATAAAAAGTGACTATCTATTAATAAGATGTAAGATACTGTTATTGAAAAGCTAGAGAAACAAAATACCTTAGACCATATTGATAGATGACACTGTGAATCTTCAGAAATATTCCTATGAATTTAAGTTAGAACTTGTTTTTTTTTTTAAATATTAATTTGAAAAAGATTAAGATTTGATAAAGATGAGTAAGTAGGTAATTAATATTCTAACTGCCTTTCTTCACATGATTACATTATTAAAAATATATACTCAACTTGATATATCCTGTCTTTATAAAGGGTGCATCATATAATGGTTAATAAAATAAGTTCTGTTATATATACCTCTACACAAAAAACACTCTTTTCTCACTGCTAATTTCTTTTTTACCAAATAAACACCAATGTAATAAATATTAAACAATGAGGCATAAATCACATAACTATCTTTTTTTTTTTACTTCCAAAAAGTTTGAAAACTTATATGCTTTTTAACAGAAGATATATATATATATATATATATATATATATATATATATATATATATATATATATATATATATATATATATATATATATATAATTATTCAAAACAATACAATAATTAATACAGTAACAATATTTTAAACAAATATATACCAATTTAATAGAAGTACTTTCAACTATCTATGTAGTCGTTGTCAACTAGACTCAAATTGTATTAGAAAAAACCGTTACAAATGTAAACAAAAGCAATACGTCATACATCAATTTTCCCACAATTCATTAATTTTTATATTGGCTGTCTGTCTATTTATCAACTGTTGCTTTTCACTTTTTATTAACATAGCTTCTTTAATTTTGCGTTTATTATTATTTCTTTCAATACACAGAATTTTAACTTTATTAAAATGTAATTATGGTTTTGATTTTGATTTTAATAAAGTTAAAATTCTGTGTATTGAAAGAAATAATAATAAACGCAAAATTAAAGAAGCTATGTTAATAAAAAGTGAAAAGCAACAGTTGATAAATAGACAGACAGCCAATATAAAAATTAATGAATTGTGGGAAAATTGATGTATGACGTATTGCTTTTGTTTACATTTGTAACGGTTTTTTCTAATACAATTTGAGTCTAGTTGACAACGACTACATAGATAGTTGAAAGTACTTCTATTAAATTGGTATATATTTGTTTAAAATATTGTTACTGTATTAATTATTGTATTGTTTTGAATAATTATATATATTTTATTATAATTGGAATACAGACATTGATTAATAATTTATATATATATATATATATATATATATATATATATATATATTAATTATAACAGTGATAATATATTTACAAAATCTATATCTAATCGCAGATGTATTTTCATTTAATTTCTTAATCTTCTTCAACTGAAAACCATTTAAATTCAAACATAGTGGAAGTAAATGTCATCAAGTCATATCCCAGAATTAACTTTAGCAAATTATGGATTAATGATAGATATCCTTGATCAAAAAACATGAGTTTACCTTCGATTTTGATCTTGAAAATGCTAAGATTTTTTATGAGGAGAGAAGCAATAGTAAAAGAAAAATTAAGAAATCAATATTTATAAACAGAAATATTATATCTATAATTAGTCGACAATTTGCAACGTTAATATTCGGAAATCATAGGATATGACTTGATATTTCACTACATTTGAATTTAAATGGTTTGATATACTTTTTATAAATATATTATCAGCATTATAGTTCATTATTTTTACTACAATATTTACTCCATAAGGCACA